>CM069859.1:34819193-35501693 GCA_036172795.1 Pelodytes ibericus | reverse complement strand
ATCTCAACAGAAGGAACATTTAGTTGGTTTGTGTGGTGACTGCACTATATTTACATTGGCCTCCGCAAGGACTTTTATATATAACCCATATTGTAGGTTTACATTTGTTGGTGCAGTCTCTTGTTTGTGATATCACCTCGGGGCATCCTATGCAAATTAATTATCTTCTGTTGTAATAAATCATTTGCATATGTTGTAACAAATGTGACACTGTAGAGACTACTTTAAATACGTTTTGTACAATTATGTGGTGACTTCACTTTTCCCACTGAAGCTATTAGCAGGGCCGGCCTTACGTGGCCCATATTTGTTCTCTCTCTCTCTCTCTCTCTCTCTCTCTCTCCTTACGTGGCCCATATTTGTTCTCTCTCTCTCCCCCTTCGTTTTCTTAACCCCCCTGTTCTCTCCCCCTCCTGTTCTCTTCTCCCCCCCTTCCCCTGTTCTGTCTCCCTACCCCCTTCCCCTGTTCTCTCTCCCCACCCCCTTCCCCTGTTCTCTCTCCCCCCCCTTCCACTGTTCTGTCTCCCCCTCTTCCACTTTTCTCTCTCCCCCTTCCACTGTTCTGTCTCCCCTTTTCCACTTTTCTCATTCTCATGCTGCCCGCGGCTCCCCGTGAAACAGGGTGGGGGCGGAGCTACACCTCTCACCCAGTGAGCTCCACCCCCTCCACCGGCAAACTTCTTTTTTTGGGGGGGCTGGGCGGGCGCCCTCTGGGATGTAGCGCCCTGTGCGATCGCACAGGTCGCACACCCCTAAGGCCGGCCCAGGCTATTAGGACATCACTTTTGTCATTAATAGGTGTAATAATTAAATGCAGGGAAATAATTATACAAAGCAGGTTAGAGATGACACTGGCAAGGCTGGTTTTGGGTATCGGGCAGATCTGCTTTAATAATTGATGGGGTTTTTTGTTAGGACAAAATATATGCACAAAGCATTATTTGTGGTTAATAAAGTTAACTCAACCCCAACATTTGTATGCATTTGGTTGAGAAGGTTTTGTTTATTTATAGTTTTGCTGGTTTGAGCATGTACAATAAGGAAGAGATAATGACCTTAACTCCAGCCCAGTTAGCTTTATTCTCTCAGCACTTTCCATAAATAGAGATGCACGTGACGGGAGTTGTTCATGCTTCGTACATGCAGTGTGTCCCCATACAGATGCATGGGGTCTTCCAGTACATTGTGCCTTTAGATATCCTCATCCACTTCTATGGGAGCCTTGTGATTACCTCTAAAGTGGAATCAGTGGGACGACCTGACCTTTGACAAAAGAGCAGGATAACCCATTATTAAAACTGGAAATCGTTTGCTTTTAAAGCATCACTAGAAAAACCTAATTTAAATGTGTATTAAAGATAACTTTAACAAATCTAAACATTTTAACAATGAATAGGCATTTGTTTTTGGGTTTTTTTTGTGCTAAACTTTACTTGAAAATATACGTTTTTGAAGCTTTCACCTGGGGATTTTAACATCAGTAGCTCAAGATAAAAATTGATTGTCATCATCTCCAGGTAGCCAATCTCATAAAGATGTTTTTACCGAACGTGCTCATAAACTGACGACACAATGCTTCTGTACTGATCCTCTTGCAAATAAGAAAAGCAGAAGGTGGTCCATAGCAGGAACCTTTGCATGCGGTTCCTAAGTAATGCCTGCATGCATTTTGCTGTGCACAGGTCTAATTTTTCTGGGTATCTCTATCTATTTCTCTACCTTTTTAAGGTCCCCCTGCTGATCCATGCAAAAACAAATGTCCCGTGGAAGCATGGCAGCTGCCGGTCAAAGGACGAACTGGTAAGTACTATGAAAAGTACATGTCGGTTTATCCTCACACTAGGGACTTCTATATTATTAGCACAAGTGAAAAATAAAGTTTCGTTATCCTTTAACGTTAAACTATTATTTTGAGCCCGGTGTCATTAAGTTAGTGTTATTTCCCCTGGATCGTGAAGCTCCTCCCTGAGACAGACTCTGCAGTGCTGCATGTGAAAGCTTTTCATTCGGAAAGGCACACAGATAAAGATTAGCAATGGGATTTAATTAGATCCTCATTTTACTGCAGCAGCTTAACACATCCGTCTTACCTTTGAGTTAGGACTGAAGGCTGGAGCACTGCTCTGCACTGACCTCAGAGTATGTGCACATGGATGTCTTACCTATGTTGAAATCTAATAGTGACTGAGATCACTAGGTCAAGTGAAGACTGAGCTGTGCACAGTTTAATGAATCATATTTACCACCTCTTCTCATACCTTATGTCTTGATCACACTTGATCGTATTTCCAAATGCTCAGGTCCCTCAGTTGTTATTATTGCACAATTCCTTTACTGCTTTTATCTCCACTTGTTTAAAGATGCAAAGTCATGGTCTCTATAAATAGAGAAACGTAAGGGTCTACTCAATAAAGAGAGAACTGCAGGAAACTGAGACGAGAATTTCAAACCTTAGATAAATGTATCCTAGTTGAACAAGTTCTCCAATGCAACTGAATGGGAGACTTTTTCCAACGTGGCTACATTGGCCTTAAGTTTGAAAGTCTCATCTTAATTCACTGGAATTGTCTCTTTATTGAGTAGACCCTATAGAATGTGTTGGTAGATAAGAACCAATTAGCCCAACTAATCTACCCAGTTTCTGAGAAAAGTACCTCCTTTTATCTAGGATAGCCTATTCAATGCATGCTTACATATATATGTATATGTACCATCTGTATGCATAGCCTGTAACTGTGCTGCATATTTTACAGCCAATCATTCTCAATGATGTCATCAAGGGCTTCCCTTCAGGTCTAAAAGGACCCAGGAGATAACTGTAATTTGCACAGAGGTATGATATTAAAGACCGTGAGAAGCTGAAACCAATGGGAAAATCAATTTCCCCTAGAGCTTCCACTTCTCCCACACAAACTATTTAAAAATAGTGTAATATTATATATATATATATATATGTATATGTGTGTGTGTGTGTATATGTATGTATGTATATATATATATATATATATATATATATATATATAAATTGAGCTTTCTTAATCAGTTCTGACCCACAAGACTAATGCTAAACTACTGCAAGACTTCATTGGAAATCTAGCTGTATATTTACTTTGTTATTTATGGAATCCCTTACTATACATCATAAAAGGAATGAATCACTAGAGGCTTTTTCTTTAGCAGTCATTGTGTGTTTGGTAGAACACCCTTCATTGTAGCTCTGAATCACTCAGTGAATGCCAGATGGAAACACATTACTGATGTTACCAGCTACAATGATGTGAAAGACTGGATACAAAAAGACGAAACCAAATCAAAAACCACAAAAAAACAACAGAGCAAAGAAATTAATAAATTCACTCTCAGTAAAAAAAATCCAAAGTGAAATATGCTACACTTTATTTTGTATTTAAAGGGGCAGTGCCTCCAAAATAATTTTAGATAAGTGATGTATTTTTAAAGTAAAAAATCAAATCTGTCTTATCAGTTTTTTTCCAATTCTTCCTTTATCCTAAAACTGCATATAACTTGTAACGGTTGCTATAGGAACAGCCCCACCTGTCTTCAAAAGCCCTCCTCTTTGTGTTAAATGACAGTACACAAGCATATGAAATAGCTGAGTTTGACAGAAAGTGTGAGATCATTTTCTAGAGGGGGCATGCAGATGGAGCTCCCCTGCCTCTTGTGTACTCCCTCTGTCTGAGGTCACTGAATTTGGAGGTGCCCTGTGAAATTAGTTGTGTGAAACTACAAGATAATTGTCATTTTTAAAAAAATTACTGTGTACCACTTAAATTCTACTTCTAGACCTTGTTCTAGCCAAATTTGAGGCAAATGTATTTGTTTTTATTTTTAAATATGTTTGTTTTTAAGTTTGCTCAATGCCTAAAACATCAAGGTAAAAACGGCAAAGTTGGCCACCAAAATGCATAAGTATGTATTTGCCCCTAAATGGTGGTGATGTCATCCCACAATGCACGGCAGGTATTATGGGATGCTGACATCACCAGGTTTCATTCAGCAACCATCTTGGAGGTGGAAAGAAAACTTGTATAATGAAATGTTTATATGAACTTGTCATCCATTACAATTCAAGTTCAGGAAACTAGAAAGGGGCTGCTTATAAATGATTTATCAGCTGTATATTCCTGGGTTTATTATTCAATAATTTACAAATGTTCAATTTCAAATGTTCCAATATTAAATTAAAGAATCTAATCCATCCGCGGAATATATAACGCCAATATAATACTATAATGGCAGACTCATATAGTCCCCAACACTCAAATGGAGATAATAAATCTACTGTTATACATAACACAAAAAGATGAATTCATTGAATCCTGTAGATAACACTTTTTAAAGATTACATTGTAGCTTGGCCCTGTATCAGTTAAACACTAAAAACATACTCCAAATCAGTGTACTGTACAGCTTCAACTGATCAAACGAACATAACTATTAAATATCAGTTACCCATAAATCCTTTATTAGATACTAAAAGATGTTGCTGTAGTCTTTTAACTCAACATTCATCTTTTAAAAAAACACATTTAGGGTGTTATGTATAACCACTGTGCACACACAGATAGTGCCAAATAGTAGTGCTTTCTGCTTGTGTGCCTATAAATAAAGCCGACTCCTGACAATTTTTCAGGAGTGTGCACCGACTCCGCCGGAAACTAGTTCCTGTTTGCGCCGGCACACATTGCCCTGGTGAATATAGGGATGAAAAACTCTATACTCCAACTAAAATGTATCTAGGAATATCCAATAATACATTTACAAAAAACACATATCGAAGTCTTGTTTTAACTGTTGGGCAGAGGATTCACGTATATTAGATGATGTAGACACCTGTGATAAACTGGCTCTTGATCCGACAAATAATTTTAATCTCATCCTGAAACAACTACTTTTAGAAGGAGTTGATAATCCGATTACTGCACAGGAAAATGTTCAATATCTCTCTCTTAAGACATACCTACGACTTCCCGTTTTCTATTATCTGTTGAAAGATCACAAAAATGTTGACAAACCGCCAGGAAGTTCCATTATTAGTGGGACTGATTACATGACTGTTAGTGTGTCTGAACTTGTGGACTTTCACTTATGTAAGATCAACTTTATCACATCTGAAAAATACAAAGGATATTTTACAGGAACTTTAAAATGTGGAATCGAACAAATCTTTAAGGTGGACTACCTTTAATGTAATCCCATTATAAAATGCCACTGACCATAAGAGGGGAATAAAGGCAGTTCTCCAATCTTTGGTGTTATACACCCCTATGGGTATCTAAGACTAGAGCACATTCTATATGTACACTAGTGAAGTGTTGTCTTTCTGTGTTGTATCTGTGTTTAATGAGGATATGAGTACACTTTGTTTGGTATATACTTCTATTTATGTATTTTTTTTTATAAATCAATATTTTATTGAAAAAAAATTTTTTGTCAAATAAAAAAATAAAAAAAGAAGGGGTACAGAAATTAGAAATAAGGAGGGGGGTAGACAATGGTTAATAAAGTAGCAGTTAGTGTCTGTCGCAGCAGACGGTCTATTTATGTATTTTTCTGGCATTCACTATTTTCTTATATTTCCGTAGAAGTTCTGTTTTTTTTTTTCTAACCATTTCATGGTTGTCCTGTCATACCATAAGGTTATCAATAATAATCAGTGCAGTCCTTTGCTAGCAATTAGGCATGTCAAGTACACTTCAAATCTCCCATCTGTGTAGCTGAGGGCAAGATGAAAAACCCCTTGGTTTCCACAAGTATGTATTCTTTTTTTTATAGTTCGTGATTTAGATACAAATATAATTTAATCAATTCAAATATTTCAAGGAAGAAACGTAATTACCCATATAAAAAAAAGAGAATTATTTTCACTAACCATGTGTTACAGAATTTTTAGTTGTTATAATACACTTGTATATCCCCAGCAATCAGTCCAAGTGGGAATAGCTTGATTACACTAATTAGGGGTAGGTTAGGTTTTCTTTTTTACAAATCCGGAGTCCCTAATCTTTGGCACACGAGATCATTTTGACTAATATCCTAGGATGCTCAGCCAGCCATTTGGCACCATTTTTACTCAACCATAGTCAACAAACGTGATTAGCCATTACTATAAATACTAAACATATATGAATAAATCTTGACAAAAAAAAAAATCCCAATACGTTTATATATGTAACATTATCACAATTTATTTCCCAAATTTTGGACTGGCAATCCAAGCCAGTCCTGTCCACATCATGGGTTAACACAGTTGCCATCAGTTCCTGGAAGCCTCAGCAATGAAGGAATTGCCTTCAATAATGAGTATTGTGCTAGGTATTTTTGATTCATTCACCAGCAGGGGCCCATCTACGGAGTTACAGTGGAAATGGCTTATTAAGGATTTTTTGTGCTTATGAGTTCACTGCTAGTAATATTTTAACACGGTTTTTACAAGGGACACCCTTACTGTTTATAGTAGATGCCTCTCATGGGTGTTAAGTTTAGCCTGTGAAAGTGTTCCACCCCTCCTCTGTGTGTACAGTAGTATGTCCCGGTGATGTAGACTCTAAGCTTGTAACTTCCTTGTAGAAGCCGGTGTGACAGTGGGAGGAGAGACTGCAGAGCAGCGCGTTGAAATGGGGAATACACAGAAAAAGTTTTCTCCTACTAAAGGCAAACCCAGAGGTTATGAGGACCAGCCCTCTAAGCCCGAGACGGCTAGCATGCAGAATGGGGTGAGCAAAGACTGCGGCAACGGACAGCAAGCAAGGACACAGTGCAGTAAGAATGGCAGTCAGGAAACACAACGCATACCCGCCTCGGAAACTACACCTCAGAATCAGCCCTCACTGCCCCTTACCCCAGCAGAAAAGCTAAAATCAGAAGGGAATCAGCTCTTCAAAAACGGCCAGTTTGGAGAGGCGTCGATCAAATACTCCGAAGCAATTGAACATCTTATCATAACAGGTAAATATATCTCTACTTTACATTGCAGTAGCTGATCTGTAATCCAAATGCTCACGTAATGCAAATGCCTTGCCTAGAAACGAACAGATCGCCCTACATAGGGCAGTCATGTGTATAGCTAGCCTTTGACACCTCTGTTGTCATACTCAGCCAACCATGTGGCTGACTGAGCCTCATGGGAAATTAAGTGTGCCCAATGTCTCATAATAATTTTTGGTGTGGAGAATTAGGGAGTGCTAAATTAAAATCATTCACGTTAATGCAGTGCGTGCAAATAATGATTTCAATCTTACTAATCTTAATATTCGGTTTATAGAACATCTTAGCTTGTTTCTGTGATACTGATTGAGCAAGCATTTCATGCATAGTAGATACTGCAGTGCATAGTGTGCTGCAGTGCTGCTTCAGTTCATGTTTGGTAATGCCTGGCTTTATAATGCATTTCTATAACATTGCAGGGCCAGAGAATGCAGAGGAGCTGGGAGTCTTGTATTCAAATAGAGCAGCATGTCGTCTGAAGGAAGGGAACTCCAGAACCTGTATTGAAGATTGCAACAGGTATGATGGTCAAAATTAGATTTTAGCTGTTTTGCAATGGATTAATAGTGAGAGCGACTGGGAACAATGCACCTGTGAAAGCAAGGTCTTGACATGAGGTTAAAGGTTGTGTATGTTCAAGATGTTTGATGCTATATGCTGTAAGTAACATGGTTATTGAAAGGTTTCCCATTTTGAGTTTATATTTACAATATAGACTGATGTCCACCCACTCTTCTTTACACACTATAGAGAGAATGTGTTCACATGTCAACCTTGGCATAAATATAATTCTAAGAATGTGTAGTATGTAGTGTATGCTGTACATAGGATTTTAATGATAATGACAATCTATTCTATGTAAATAAAACTATTTTGCTGGGATCAACCATCTTGTTTTTATGGCAGATTGCAGCTTGTGTGCGCAGGAGTATCTCCTGTTCAAAATAAACAAGCCATCAGTTTTATGATCTTAATGTCTGGAGAGTATTGTATAAAAAGAGATCTAAATACCATATTGGTGTGTTCATTACTCACACCTGTACAATCTGCTGTATTTCTAAAGAAAAATCTGATGATATTGTTTTTCTGTGAATAGCTCTTTCTTAACCCCTTCATGCCTGGTGGTGCCTTTGTCGAGATATCTATGTATAATATATGAAAGGCCATTACTCCCTGTTTGTTTATCACTTTTACATTGTATTTCTCTAAACAAGTGTGTATATATGCAAATTCTTATATAAACACTAGGAAGTATGACACTAGTAGGAGGGAGCAGGCAAACTGGGAGACGGACACAAGATGTTGGTACTATAGTATAAGAAGGAGCACAGAATTTGCTTAAGAATTATAGGTTAGTAGTTTGTCCCCTTTTGAGATGGCAATTTTAGTTTTTTAGGGTTTATCCCTTTTTCAAGGTTAAATGCACCAAAATAGTTGATTTTGTGTTCCTTGTCCTAATCAGAGTGGTCAGGGTCCAGGAATGCAGAGAGAGACCCGATCAGGCTTTTTATAGACTCTGGTTGTCTGCCAAAATATCTTAATATCTATCAAGGTCACTTGTGGTGTTTTACAGAAATGTCACCGGCGCTCACTTTGAGCATCTTTTACATTTAACCTGTCAGACTGAGGTCACCCAATTGGCCTTATATCCTGCAGTTGTGTGCAGCGGGATCTGCAGCTTAGTTCATTGCGGGGGACCAGGGTGAGCTGCTGTCCGGAAGACGTTCTATGCCAGGCTGTGTAATGTAGGACGGCATAGACCATCTCTTCCCATATTGGAGGTGTGTTTGGCATCCCAGAGATCTCATGATCTCTACCAGTTTCTAGAGAACCAGTTTCTCTACACAGCAGCCTGTTTGCTTCCATCTGCAGCACCATTTATTAGCATGCATTACTGTACTGTAACTACACTGCACTCATGACTTGATCAACATTCCTTTCTAGGCACACCTTTTTTTTTTTTTTTTTTTTTTTTTTTAAACGTTTAACAGAAAAATCAGATTTCCTGTGAGTGAAGTATAGTTAAAACCTGATCTGGTAGTTTGTCTGCAACTAAGAATATTGTATCTTTGCATTCCAAAGTTCAATGGGGTTATGTATACTGAGCCATTCTGGGGCAAAGTACCAAATACGGAGAGATCTGCAGCAGCACCCCATTGGTTTGCATGCCTGTTCATCCTAGCTAAGAACTCTTTGACCCAGGCCTGCTCTTTATATAAGACCCATTGTGACTTAAATAGGGAATGGTACATGTCTGAACCTAAAGTAACCTACAATGTCTTATTTACACTCTATATATATATATATATATATATATATATATATATCAGACTAGATGGACTGAATGGTTCTTATCTGCCGACGAATTCTATGTTTCTATAGTGATACTGCATTTACAGGTGTGTAAAACCAGTGTGATGAGTCATGGCTGTTAAAAGAATTATATATTTACATGACACCATCTCATTTGTGCCACAAAAATGGGGTTTACATTGATATTTCCCTTTCAAGATAAATAAAGTTCTTTGAAGGGGCCTCAGTGTGACGTTTATATACATAGACTTAAGTTTAATGGATGAGATTTCCATTGCAGATTACCTTGGTTTAGACCTATTTTTGGATTGTGCACCGACAATCCATGCAGGTCTTGTTTACCCAGATCTCTTTGATGACAAATTGAGATCTATTCACTAAAAAGTGAACTGACCATTAACGATCAGACCATCAATGTTTCGTTTGGATGGCTATGCAGATTTGGTTTAAAAACTTTGTAGACCTCCAGCACAAACCACATAAAAAATTAAAGTATGTTTAAAGCTGCTTTATTTAATATCCCCCAAATACAGATTTTTTTTTACCTCTATTCTATTCTTAAATCCAGGATGTGGTTTAGCTTTCCCTTCTTGTTGCGTGCCTTTGGGAGATTTCCATTGGAGATTACCATGGTTTAGACCTATTTTTGTATTGTGCACCGACAATCCATTCAGGTCTTGTTTAACCAGATCTCTTTGATGACACATTGAGATCTATTCACTAAAAAGTGAACTGACCAGTAACTATCAGGCCATCAATAGTTGAGTTCAAAAACTTCTCTAACTTGACTATTTTTTTGCCTTTGTAATTGATGCCTAATTTTTGCAGTTCACTTGTCAGTTCACTACTATTTTTATTGAGTAGACCCCATTGTGTACATGCGTTAACCAACCCCTCTCTGAGTCATTGCCATTTTTTAAAAACTATTCAGAATGAAAGACATAATGTAAGATCTAGCCAGAGATAAAATTATCTAAACAAAACCAATGTGGAAGTTCATGAATGATGTTTTCATTATACTATTATGAAATCTAATGTTGAAAACATTTTACAATTAACAGTGACATACAAAAATGATATAACATGAAAAGTTTACTATATATGAAATATACAGAGAAAAGTATTGAATGAGAGGCCTGGATCACACGCATGGAAGATTATTTGAATTTGGGGCAGTGGCAAGGGGCCTGAATTGAATTATGGGTAGGCCTTGTCTTGTTTGCGACTGGTAATGCACAGCTTACCTTGCTGTGAATTTGTCTCTGACCGCTTGCCGAAGCCATATTTTATATCCAGCAGTAAGTTCAGTTATGAAAGGGTTTCCTTTGGATGGCTATGCAGATTTGTAGACCCCCAGCACAAACCACATAAAAATTTGAATTATGTTTAAAGTTGCTTTATTTAATATCCCCCAAATACAGATTTTTTTTTGAGTCGACCTCTATTCTTACATTCGGGATGTGGTTTAGCTTTCCCTTGTTGCGTTCCTTTGGGAGCCCCCTTGCTGAAGGTACTCATTTTGTCTCACTCTCTCTCCTTTGCGGATGCAGTTTAACACACACAGACCTCAGAGCTGCCTGATTCAGAATGTTTGAAGACGACACTTTGAGTCATCGCTAAATGCGAGGCAGCTCTGACTGAGGTCTTGAGTTTGTTAACCATAAACACTTTCAGCAGTGAGGGGCACAATATGATGTGTACCTTTTAGCGATGGTGCTCACAAAGATACACTGAGGGGGATGAAGGGAAACAAGAGGAGAGACAGACATAGAGTGATGCAAGAGGAGAGATACAAAGGGAATGGAAGAGAGACTGACACAGGTGGGTGGTAGAGAGAAAAATATGGAATGGAATGGGTAGAGATCAATGAAGGGGAATGGAAAGTGGGAAGGATACAAAGGGGAGAATGGAAGGGGGGAAAGATACAAAGGGGAGAATGGAAGGGGGGAAAGATACAAAGGGGAGAATCGAAGGGGGGAAAGAAACAATGGGGAGGGATGGAAGCCGGTAGAGAGACAACTAAAGGGGCATAGAAGGGGAGGGAGATACAAAAAGTTGTGGAAGAAGGGAGAAAGATGACCAGAGGAGATAAGAGGATGAGAGAGACAGACAACAGGTGATGTTGGGGAGAGTGACAGACCAGGGGGAGAGTGACCATGTGTCCGCTTCAGAGGGGGCACATTGACACTGTTAGATGCTATTGGCTATTTAAAATGACATTGTATTACTGGGGCTGAGACCTATAATCAAGACAATACTGTATTTTCCCATTCTACTTTCTATGTTTTTATTTTGTACCAAATAGTGGTGGAAGTAGATTTGGCCCAAATTCCACCTCACGTAGCCCTTCTCTCATTAGAATACTCCTAGCTGCCATTGAATAATGTGTAATTTAAAAGAATCCATCCAGTAATTTTAGATCACATCCCATGATACAGTTTATAGTAAGACTTTTCTATGTAAATGTAGCTCGATGGAAGTTTTGTATGAACTAAACATCCAGATTTAACATCTCCTTCCGAATCACTTTCTGTGAATTTACTCAGAGGTGAGGCTTGGGGAATTAATTCCTTGCTTAGCTGGCAGAAGTGGATGAGGTTGTTTTAATTTAGATATCTATTAGACCTCAGGCTTGGTAAATAGGAAAGCTCATGATCAGTCATCACCCCACCAACCTATTGACATCTCTCTCCATTCAGTATCATCACATGCTGTACACTTCTGCAGCTGCAATATACAGACCTTCAACCAGTGTTTAATATGAAACATAGAATGTGTCGGCAGATGAGACCCATTCGGTCCATCTAGTGTGCCCAATTTTCTAAATACTTCAATTAGACCCTGGCCTTATCTTGTATTTAGGATAGCCTTATGCCTATCCCACGCATACTTAAATCAGGGCTTGACAAATTTCTAGAAGCCAGCCAGCCCAATTCAGGAGCTGGTTATTTTTAGGAGCCAGGGAAATGGAACCTTCAATGTTACAATTAAATTAAAATTAGAATATATTAAGGGCTAGCATAAGGGTTAGAGTTGGGGTTAACTTTAGGGTTCGGGTTGGGGTCAAAGGGTCACTGTAGTAAATAAAACAAAAAACACTTTTTTTTTTTGTTTTTTTTGCCCTATAACTCGCAAAAAACATGGAAAGAAGCATATTTCTGAACTCGGGCCAAACTTTTTAAACTATTTAGACGGGTCTTTTTTATGATTTCTATTTGTGTAAATTATTTTTTGGTCAAAGTTAGAAAAAGGCAGGTATGATATATATATATATATATATATAATATTTTAATCCATTGTACTAAATACATATATAAGCAGGTTTTTAGGATAATACTTTACACCAGGGTCTGTCAAATGCCAGGATGTCATGGCTCCTATAATCCCTGTTACTAGCTCCTAACTTTTTAGAATGTTGTACATAGAAATCTATAGAATTCACACCTTACTGGCTCCTAAAAAATAACCGGATTGAAGTATATAAATATCTGGCAAGCCCTGCTATAGGCAATGCTGGTGAACACACAATGCAAAGTATTTCATTATATGGTAATGAGAAAGAAAAGCTGAAACCAAGAGTTTGGCTCTTATGGGCACATATTGAAGCCGATCCTTTGTGCTTTTGTTCCCTTGTCTGGTCAGTGTATTGGGCATGTATGCACAGTATATTATCTTAGGCAATATGTTGCGTATGGATATATTCACAATAGTATAACTGCATGCAGAAAGTATTTATTTTGTGCATTTGCAAGCAGTAGCCATAGCACACAATAGAGCTATCTATAAAAGGGTTCATGTGATATAAAAATAGTGACATAAACATGATTTTATTTACACATGTTTATTGAATGTTTACTGCAGGGCTTGACAAATCCTAAGGCTCCTAATATCCCTAGTGCTGGCTCCTAACTCTTTTGATGGTTCTATAGAGTTCTATTTAAATATTTTCCCTTTGCCTGTTTGGCTCCTAAAAGCCCACACATATTTGTAAAGCCCTGGATTGCTACCAGAAAAGGTGCCTGTTGTACCAAAAATCAAGGGAAGCGATATATATAATTGTTTAAAAATGTTGCCAGGAATGATGTATGTAAAAAAGGTTGAAAAAATGTATTTTACCTTTGTACTCCTAGTATTGTGCGTACTGTGCAAAAAATTCAGTTGTGCCCTTTTTTTTTTTTTTTTTTTGCACATGCACCATTCAAACCGTTCTATACATACCCTAAGCCACAAGAGCAGTATGACTAAATAAATCATGATTCATTAAAGGGAACCGCACCTATTTATTTATTTATCCAAAATCCTAAATGTACACAGAAAGAATGTGTTGTACCAATAGAAACTCTGCCAGTTCGTAGTGCTCTGTCATGCAGCAATGTCATGTTTGCATGACCAGCACCAATCTAAAATGATTTATGTGAACAAGTCTCTGTTAATACACAAATCTAATCTGTATCTTGCATGACACTTACATAGTGTCTTCATAACCCATCACTGACTCATAGCACACTTTGCTCCTGCTAATTTATGCTTATACTGTGTGGGAGGTGGAGGACATCTATCTCTAGCTTTCACTCTTCCTTTTAGGGCTTTTTTTAATCCATTGTCTGCATTGCTGCTGTTATCAAACCTGGGGAATTCGGATAGGGTTATATTCAGTTCATCCATAATTTTATTTTTATTTTAAGTGTGCCGGAAGTGGCAATAAATAGATGATTATGCATTATATATGTTTGTGATTCATTTTATTAGTCTAAGGGTATGAAACCTTGCTAAGTACCACATGACATTGTTATGACACTAAAGATTATGTCACTAATTTGTCTTTGGTTAGTGTGATTTTAAATTATTTGGGACATTGTGCATGACTGCCTGCCAACTTTGTGGAGTGTCTAAACAATGTTGTTGGGTTAAAATATCCTTATTTGTATGTCCTTATCCGCAGTCATAAGGAGAACTCTATGATAAACAATATAGGTAAATAAATGCATATTAAGGCAAAAACTTAATTTATTATTTTTTTTTATGTTGGGTTTTTTATTTTTATCACTTTTCTTTCCATTATAGAAGCAAAAATTAAAATTACAGTGGCCCTAGTATGCAGACAAAATACCATTTGATACTTTTTATGATACATGCCATTAGATTCTCTGACTGACAGCGTTCACTTTGAGGCAAGTTGATCTGGTCGCCGACTGTCACAGTAATTAGGTCACGTCTATTGATTTGTATTTTTTTTTATCATTTTCTCCTAAAGTGACATTTTGACCCCAACCCTAATGTTCACCCTAACATAACTCTAACCCTAACTGTAACCCTAATGCCGACACTAACCCTATATTTACAGCTAACTAAAGATTTTTTTTTTTTTTTTAGGGATAATGTTGCTGATTGCTTCTAGTGGCAGTCTATCAACAGAGTGACATTATTCACTTCCGAAGCTCTTGCTCCAGTATGGCGCCTGCTTTCACTCCATGGAGTGATCGCTGGTCATTGTAACACCAGATTTTGATGTTGCTTAATGCCTCGACATTGAGGCATTATAGCAACACCGCCTGAGCAGTGGATGCGATTCTTAAATTTTAAGATTTAGATAAATAAAATTAAAAAAAAATATGGTAAGATATACATAGGATTTTATAACGCTTACTATTAAACAAATGTCTAATAATTGAAAATGCAGGCGTTTCCAAGGGGCGTAGAGTAGGGCATATTTAGTCAGGGTTCATCTTGCTGTACTCGGCATTACATTTGGGTGAAACACCCTTCTGTCCATAGTGGCAGCCTTCATAAACCCATGTCTACTCTGCAGTATTACATTATGCTTTGACCGCTCGGCCTCTGGGAACACAAGTTACATGGCTAATTAAGGTAAAGGAGGATCCCGGCTTCCGGTTAATAATGAAGTGCACTGTACAACATTTCATTAGCTTGATGTAGGAATATATTCCCCCAGGCATCGGGAGATGTTTTATGCTATATTTGGATACAGTTAACACGTATGTGTTTTACACAATCCTTTTAAATGTCGATCAACCTAAACAATGCTTATATTGTGAATGTAGAGAATACAAAATGATGAAAAATGATCTATACATTGTATTAACAGAATTGCATGCAAATGCCTAAAATAAGAGAACAATGTGTCTGTGGTATCTCCTTTATGATGCCACAGGTGATGTCATAAACAGGAGACACATTTAAAACATATTTCACGTATTTTATACATTTGCATGCAATTTTGCTAACCTAACATTTTTCCAGCATTTTCTATTCACTATGTTCACGGCATAAGTTCTGCTTAGGATGGCAGTCCCTTTAATGTTTAAACATGTATGCCTGAAATGCGATTCTATTTCACTTTCTATGCTTTTTATGTTTGCCGAATTGGAATAAAGTGTTTGTTTTTTTTTTTTTTGTTTTTGTTTTTTTAGTAATGTGTGGCTTGGCCTATAGGTTTAGGCTTATGGGTCTGCTTCTATATGTATGTCAATCGATGGTTATTTTATAGATGGCTCTATAGTTATCACTGCAGCTCTTGAAGTGATGCTTCTTTTTAAAGTAGAAATGTAACCTCATCATTAATGTGGTTCCCTGCATGCTACAAATATGTTATATGGTGTAGCCCCTTCTATCATTCATTTTAATTTCTCTTTTGTTTTTGCTTTAAGGTCTCTTGAACTACAGCCATTCTCCATTAAACCTCTCTTGCGTCGCGCAATGGCCCACGAGTCACTTGAACGATACAGAGATGCATACGTTGATTATAAGATTGTTCTTCAAATCGATGCAGGAATGCAGGTGGCAAATGACAGCATCAACAGGTACGTTACTGACCTTTTAAACGTCCAACGAAATAATACATAGGTGGGTTGTCTATTGCATTAACATCACGCCTGGTAATGGAGGCTCCGTTATTTTCCATTCCATTATTTTATAGTATACTATATATTTTAATGAGGAAAGTCAGATTTTACAACAGACACTACTGAACTCACCTTTGTTAATTAAATAAAATAGTTTCTTCAACTACTAGACAGTTTGAAAGCCAAAAAGCAAGTCCTAGGAGTAGGCTTTATAATTACATGTAATAGTGATGGCAGACATTGTACTGGTACTTCAGTCAGTATTTACGGGTGTTTCCTGATGTATAACATGCTGGAAATCATGAAAATAGGCCTTTTTGTTTTGTGTTTTTTGTTTTTGAGAAAATGCCCAAATCTGCGGCTTATCCTTCTTATCTCTCTAATTTGTCTACCTGTAGAGTTATAGTGTGTTTATTTTTTGAATAAAACAAATCAAAGTGGGAAAGTTATAAAACAAACAAGCAAAAAGTCCCCTTGTGCTTAGGAAGGAGCTGCTGGAAACATACTAAATGGTGTATAGACCGGATACACCCACATTTATTGAGGGGGTTTCTTTTAGTAATGGAGATGATTTCATATAACCCATAAAATTATTGCTGTATACAGTATAACTTATTGTCTTATTGTGTACACCTGTGGGCCTTGTCAGGTGCCAGTACTATCACATACGTTCTTATGTACATGGTTGACCTCCTTGACTTATACAGCGGTACTAACTCATGTCTGTTGAACCGTTGGTACGCCAGAAATATAGCAAGACACATAATCAGGATATGTGCACATGTTTCAGGGTATTCCAGCAGCGGTAGAGTTAAAGGGACATTCCAACTTGTTTTACCCTTGCTTCCTTCAAGGGAAGTAAACCCGACATGTATCTTAATAGATACATGCGGGTTTACTATCTGCTGTGTCTCACATGCGAGACACAGCAGTTCCCATTTGCCCCACTTTGACAGCCGAATGCAAGGGTCTCGTGCTGCTAGCACAGAGAGAGACCCTCGATTTTGCATGGGATTAGCAGGGGGGACCCCGTTAAGGTCCCCCCTGCTGATCCCATCCAAAAACGAGTACACACAAAAAAGTACACACCAGTTTATCCTCACACTAGGGACAATTTAATAACCGGGTTTAAGGATTATGGGATGAAGCGTGCTTTTGGGAATTACTGACTTTGTTAAAAACCAAAACAAAAGGTTTTGCTTGCTGAAATGTGATGGGTAAAAAAAGCTATGTTTTCCTATTATTATAATGTGGTGTGTATTAGCAACATTGGTAGATGTCAGTCAATAGGCTACAAATCTGTTGTATGTTCCTTTTCACTCAGAATAACAAGGACATTAATTGATCAAGATGGCAGCAGTTGGAGGGAGAATCTACCCCCGATCCCAGCAGTACCTGTCTCTGTTCATTTACAACGACATGAAGCCGCAGTTTCCAGCGCTGTTCATTCTGGCAATCCTGGAGAAAATAATCAGCAGAAACATGGTAATTAAGATATATTGTGCCGCTGCATTCGTCTTTCATAGGTAATACTTATTTAAACAGGAGAGATCCTTTTTTTTCTTTCAAGTATGTCATGGAGATATTGTCATTGGCCAACGTCCAGGGGCTAATGCTAGTACTCTGGTTAATGGTACTCATTTTATCGCCCTTTGAGGCTGAACTGGTCCTGCCAGGAAGCAACCCTGAGGATTTGACATGCTGTAGATGATGCATTGAGCCATCTCACCATGGTAACAGGTAGCAGGGCTCGACAAACCCCAGGTCGCCATGGTGACCAGGAAATTAGACCTGGCGTCTGGGTGCAGTGGACCACATGGTCCTTGCAGCTGCCAGACGATTTTTTACAAATCTTTTCGCAGCGCGAAGGGGTAAAGTCTGTGCGGATGGCCAAGACTTCAAGCTCCACCCCCTCGCGCAACGCGTGTCTGAATGCCTTGTGTTGTCACATGACATCTCGGCACTCAGCAGGAAGATCAATGAAGATCGGCTGTAACATGAATGTCCCCCTTATGGGTTGTAGCCCTGGAGTATGCATTTATCATGCTCTTCCCGGAATATTATGGTATGGGATCACCCTAATTAGATTTGATGGCAATTTTCTTTTTTTGATCTGCGATTAAATTATTTCAAAACTTTAATGACTTTAATGAGAAAAGGATTGAAATTCCAAGCAAATACATAAAAATACGTTAAAGGCGGTGAGATCACTCCGTTGGTAAATGCCCTGACTGCAGAGCCTGTTCAAACATCAATGCACAGATCAGTAAATGAGTAATATCGGATAATCGGGTAATAATCACCTCTATTAATCAGCTGCCGATTCAGTTAATTGCGAGAGTGTGCACTTAAAAGCACCCCACTGAGAGAAAGTTACTATATAAATACTAGTTGTTATAATAATACTAAAACTAGGAGAACTAGTGCAAAAGGAAATGTTTCAGGAAGTATTACTTTACTGAGAGGGTAGTGGATGCATGCAAGAGCCTTCCAGCAGAGGTGGTAGAGGTCAATACAGTGTGCATGGGTTAGGCAAGGCTAATCTATGTATAAGATGAGACTATTGACTAATGAACGTATTCATGAAACTGACTATATGGTCAAATAATTCTTATTTGCTGACATTATATGTTTCTATGTCAAAATGATACAAAAGGCAGCTGCATCCTCTAAAAGTCTAAGAACATTAAACTGTGACAATATCTCCATGAAATTGCAATGGTTTGTGGCACTCAATGGGTTACTGTGCAGCCTTAACAAAGCCCCATGATGGCAGAGATCACTATACCACTTATTTTGTAATATAATAATATGTGGGATTTTCTTGCTATTTATTGTTTGACATGAGTTACCATTCTTTATTAAAAGAGGGGGGGAAAGTAACACTAATTTCAATAAAATTTTATTTACTTACGCTTCTTGGATGTGTAGAATAATGTAAGCTATAAATCTAACCTGTATAATATGCACTTTAGTTTTCCAATTGATATTAAATCTTTTTTGGAACAGGTAAATCAGCTGAGGAGAGATTCACGTCCCTGAAACTAGAAGGCAATGAATATGTCAAGAAAAATCAATACAAAGATGCAGAGAAGAAATATACAGAATGTTTGAAGATCAATTCGGAAGAATGTACTATATATACAAACCGGTGAGGACAAATCTCTTCCAGAGAGCTGTGAATGAATCTGTTATGAGCAGTTACATGATCTGGGATTTCATAATGTGCATATTCATTGGCCATTCAAGAATTGCTAAATCTTACTTGTTTCAGCCGTTGACAGATCTAAATATAGCTGAAAACATCTGCACCCTACAGTTGTAGGCCAGCTTACTATATAGATAATATTAAATAGAAAACTCATGCAGATCATCCTACAGAAAAGAAGTGAGTGGCAATAGAATCCGTGAGCAGAGGAGATATCAGATAATCCATGGCGCCTGGTCGTCATGGTCGTAGCTCTCTGCAGTTTTTGGTGGCGATATATGTCAGGTCACAGACCCTCGCAGTGTTACCTCCCTATCCATGGTTTAAGTTGCAGTTAGGAGTTAAATTGTGTATAGATATGTTTATTCTTGATATAATAGCTTTCATCATCTGTTTTTTGGGGGTTTTTTTGCATAAGGTGTGCGTGCTCACACTTATAAGGTGTCATTGGTTAAACCTTGTTGTGTTGGAAATCATCAACCTCCCTTCAACTCACTGTGTCTCTTCAGTACTGTAAATTCACTGGCATTGATTGATGTGTAGCGTGTTTGCTTCCGATACTTTTAATATCTCAACAACAGCACGAGGTCACCCAGGGTTGTGGAAATTAAAAAAAAAAAAAACTACTAGTCCGAACCCTAGAGCAGTAGCCCAATCTACTTGTCCCTCATGACAATCTACTTCTCCTGACAAAAATAATAATATTTAAATAACATAAAATAAAAAAACTAATGTACACATTCATTTAACCATACAGGCATGCAGTCACCTTTCAGGAAATAATGCATTATTATCATATCATATATTATCATATAGGGACAAAATGAATAGGGAAAATCAGAAAGTGATAGGTGCTGTACAAAGTGGATCAATATACTAAAATATGCAGCAAACACTAGTGCAGTTCCCCCAGAAGGGGAAGCGGAAGGACTGGTGATGTTTACCTTTTCTATGCTGTTTTACCTGTTGTTTTTATGTAAGCCTCCGTTTGTTAGGGGGCCATTAAATTATTACCACTATATTTCGTCCCTCTCATTTGCACTCTTGGAAACTACATCATCCGCTTGATGAATGAGCTGAGAGATTGTCTATCACAACAGAAGTCCAATACTATACCTGGGAAATATAGGGTCCAGCCGTTTTTCACACTCAGAGCCGTTTATATTGGGCTCTATACTGTGTGAGTGTATTTCTTTTGGGGGAATTACGTATATTTATTCTCCTGTATACAATATTACACATTGTGTTAGTATTTTTCCTTTTTTTTTTTTTTTACATATATTCCACTCGAGAACAAGTTATTTTAGATAAGTATTGTTCATATATATTTTTTTGCGCGACACTTTATTACTTTTTCGTTCACAAAATGAAAGGGACATTCAAATCTTGGAATTTCATTTTTTAATTAAATATCCCTAGAGGATTACTGACATTCCTCACATGAACTACTGAATGAAGTTTTTTTTTTAAATCATTTATTTGTATATTTTTATTTATTACATCTTTTATTTAAGCCTAACTCTAGGGTTTGGGTTATAACAAGAAAAAAAAAAGGGATTTTTTTTATTTCTTTTTCTTTTATATAATTTTTTATTTTTCTTTTATTATTATTTTTTTTAAGCCTAGGGTTAGAATGAAAAAACTTTAAAAAAAAATAAAAATGTACAGATGATCCAGATGTTGTATAACCCCATGCTCAGAGAAGCTATTTTTCAACTCTCCTGAAAGAGTCCTGGTTTTCACTTCATTTTCAGTACCTATGGTGAGGCCGTGTTCAAACGGCAAAACGCATCAGACTTACCAGTTTCTATCATATGGTGTTTCAATATTATTAAACACAAGATGATATGAACACCACTGTAGATTTATGAGTAACCATTGAAGTTGTACAGTTTTTTTTTTAAATAGACATTTTAATTATTGTATTTTTTTTAACAATTGTGTCTTTTATTCTGGATTAAACTATATATTATTGTATTCATTAGTCCCTGCCATTTACTGATATCTGCCTTTGTTAGATATGTCTGTTTCTCAAATAGTCATTTTATTGAGTGACATTTTCCACTCCCAATAGCGCCCCCACCATTATTCCATTCGACTTTTCTATATTGTTTGCGTTGAGAGGTCATATGTTGGTGTTTTTTTTACACATTATAACAGCCCTAATTGGGGAATCTATCCATTCTATTTTCACTATTTTTAAATGAAATGATTTATTAACCTATACGTTTGCTTCTAGTTGTATAATTTGTCATTCTCTACATTCACAGTACAAACGGTGTGTAATAGAATCCATTGTCTTAAGCAGGGTTATCTTCACACCAATTATATGTGCACTCTCCATGGTACCCACACCCCCGGATCATAAAAGTGTGATGGTTGCATCTCGTTTCCAGATTTTATTGTGACCGTTACTCCTGGGCTTTGGTAGAAGCTTTTTGCTGAGCCTGCATTTTCTGTTGCAGGGCGCTGTGTTACTTGAAGCTGTGCCAGTACGAAGAGGCCAGACAGGACTGTGAATCTGCTCTGCAGAGGGATGCTTCAAATATCAAAGCTTTGTACAGACGAGCTCAGGCCCACAAAGGATTAGAGGTAAATGGGGATATCCACTGCCAAATCATTACAACATCGCCTCAGAATTTTTGCAACCACGAGCAACATATTTAGTAATGTGATTTTGAAATCCTCTGCGATGCTTGTGATTGGTGTATTGTTACAACAAAGTACCATTGTCATTTGTCAGTGACGCCATCTGCATGGAAGCTTTCATAGACAGAAAAAATGCTGCTAAATCTATTTGAGCTGCTGTATTTCATAGTCACGAAGTATTAATTCAGTCTGTTACTCTCACCTTGCTTCATGTATTTACAGTAACTCCCGGGGACAGAGGTCAGTGATAGATAACACAAATATGAACTTCTTATCTCAGAAAGTTTTATAGGAGACTTGTGACTTTACTTGTGACTTCAGACACTCATTTTCATGTACTGAAAGGGACAATAAACTTTGCTTTTCACTTGTGCTTCTAATATAGACAAGTGATGCGTTAGTTGTCCCTAGTGTGAGGAGTAACTGGCATGTATTTTTGACAAAAGGCCTTCCTATTGTATAATACAGAGACACTCCTGCAATTTATAGGTCTGGACCTATAAGTGGTGTCCAGACCTATAAATTGCAGGAGTGTCTCTGTATTATACAATAGGAAGGCCTTTTGGTCCCTGGTAAGCAATACATATAAAGAGATTAAGCCCCATAAGCAACAGTACTTGTTAGGACCCACCAATATTGGAGTACTTTGACGTAGTGGTGGGCTTAGCATAATATGGCCATATATGTGACTAAATCTCCAATTTTGTTATCTTAGTAAGACAGGTGTTTTTAAGTAGCTTTAATGAAACCTATAGCTTTAAGAGTTTTTCTCCTACCTGCTTTGAGGTGAGTGCGCTGATCTTTGGATTTTGTATAAATATTTGGTCTCAGCAGCACCCCTTATAATATATGCTAGTTTAGGTGAGTGCATTCCCTTTTGGATTTGTTTGTATAGATATATATAGATATATATACATACACACATATACACATCCAGTCACACACACATACACATCCAGTCACACACATATACACATCCAGTCACACACATATATACACACACATACACATCCAGTCACACACATACGGCGGCATTTTTTGTTTTAAAGGGAAAAAAAATGTCACCAATCAATGTCCCCCCTCCCTGCTATAACACATCAATGGGGGGGGCCGTTCCAGCCTCATGCAGGGAGGGGGGGGTTCCACCCAAGTGTGCAGAGAGCAGCTTTGCTTCACTGCTGAGCTCCCCGGTGATCAGCACTATATCAGATTAAAGCGCACCGCTAGATTAAAGAGAAGAAAAAAACCTATCCTATTGTCAAGGCACAATGCGGGGCTCACGATAACCGGGTCTGATTTTCTTGGTCGACCTGGCGCCCGGGGTTTGTCGAGCCCTGCACTATGTAATGTCTTGTCATGAAGCGCTACTGTTACTTTAATGGAGAGTCAGATTTCTCCAAGCTCTAGTCAAAGGGACAGATTTGTCACTTTGTGCTTTAAGATGGACTCCGTGCCTGTGCGCTTCTTAGACACTTATTATATTACATGCAGAGCTAACCCTACATGATAAAAGGTTGTTGTTTTGTATGTTGTGTATTATTGGAGATGCAGTTGTCCTATTGCAAATAGTTAAGTCGTTAAATTCAATATATTATAACTGTCTAAATAGAAATGTTACAATACACCTGGAAATAATGTTATGTATGTAACAAGTCATCTTGTTAGATGGACAGAATAGAACTAAACAGAGTTTGTTACAATGAAACTGAAACATTGACCGTGACTCTGTGAGGAGGTGCTGGGAGCATGCACTGTCAGGGCTTCATTATGGACCAGCATTGGAAATCGATGCTGTAGACCACTGTTTTTCTGAAAAAGGATGCCCATTCTTGAGGAACCTGAAACAATACCAAAGGATGTGCAATTCATAGTCTCCTATGGCTACATAAAAGCATCATAGCCCAGTATTGTGAACCTCTTGTCTGTTAAACTGGTGATTTTGTATAAAATGGGATGATAAAAAAATATGCATATGTCCCTTTATTGATGGGGAACATAACAATGAAGGACACCGTTCAATAATTTAAAATTTGTATTTATTTTTTAAACCGTTCATATTATGCAGTTGTGTTCACATAATGTATAGATAAATATTTAATGATTTACATTGACAATATAAAAAAAAACAACAACTTTCTATTAGCATATTACTAAGGAAAACATCAGAATAAAAGACAATGGGGAGTTGGTATTTTTACAGCTGATTTTAAAGGTGGATAAGCAGTGTAGCGCGGTAAAAACCAGAAGCAAACTCCTACATCTTGGAAAAGCAACTACAAACAAGAAGCTGTGGTAATAAGCAAACATTCAGTGTCTAATTCTTCAGGAATATAACACCTCTGCATGTTTTTGAGGTGGGATAATAGAAACATTCACATATATCAAAGGATTAATGAGAGTTCCATAAGGAAACATTTCTCCTTTATGCAATACACCAGGTGTTAATTAACTTTGATGCATCTGGTAGTTTGTAACTTGTACATTGTACATGTTTTTTGCATACAGATTTGAAGAAGGGAATCCATGGGAATATCTATCAAATTGTTCCTGCCTTTGTAAATAAGTGCAAATGTAAACATTGCAATTGAATCCATGCAGAAGAGCATGTGCAGTAACCATTTGAGTCAGAAATGGTATTGTTTGTTTTGACTTTCACTGGTGTTTCAGTACAAGTAGATGAGATGGTCCAGTTGGCTTATACATTGCATAGTCCATGCTGATAATAATAGCCACTTTATTGAATGTATTTATTTCAGAATTATCAAGAAAGTGCGACAGATCTTCAGAAAGTTCTCTCTCTGGAACCAAATAACAATATCGCACAGGGACTGCTGACTGAAGTAACTTTACTTCTCAAGAAACCAAGAAAGAAGATTGTAATAGAAGAGGTATGTCCTTCTACTTTTCTTTTAAAGGAAGTGATTTGTATCATTAACACTATATGTAAAGGCCATCTATATTGAAATGATTGTATTATCCATCATCTCTATACCACTCTGAGAATACACATGTAGGCTTTATGTGACTACGTTACTTTAAATAAAGGGTAGCCTGGGTTAAACCAGCTCTATCTTTAAGATACATGTACACCTATGTATAAAAGTAACGCCCAACAAGAACTGGTACCTAGCATCATGTGTGCTGCAACCATACTTCTCTGCTGCTCAGACACACTTGGCACTCTATACAGCTGTCACTTTAAACGTAGTATTTAGTGTAATAGATGGATTGCTTTTGCTATAGTAACAATCCTGCCTATGTCCTCAAGTCCTCCTGATTGGATGTCACTGAATTTTGATGCCTCTGTGACATTATTTTCAATATTAAACTACAGTATAACTGTATATTTTTCTAAAATAAAAACAAGAGCATTCCACATAAATTAATTCACTTGTACAACATATGGAAAATACACAAAATGACTCTTTATTTCACAACCTCAAGGACCAAATGCAACGTAAGAGTCAATGTAATTAACTAGATAAGCCAAAAGGTTTTTATTTGCCATCTAATACTATATCCTACTGCCTTTTAATAGTGTCAGTGTGTTCCCTTTTTACTTCATAGACCTTTATAACCAAAATAACTGCCTACTGTGCTGATTTTACTAATACCGGTTGATTATCCCTTATCTCCAAATCCATTTTTTTTTCTCGGATGTGGTCAATTTGGATAAGGGATACTCACCTTCCTGGCGTCCAGTGGTGAAACTCCTTTGCTTCACCCTCCCGGGCGCTGTGAATGTAGAGCCAGTGCTCATGGGAAATGTAGTTCTCAGAGCGCTGCGACGGACAGATCATCTCGGCAGCACCGTGGAAGCAGGTAAGTTCACCGGCTCCTCTGCTGGAAATGATCTATATATTACCGAAATACAATGAGTGCAAGTAGCTCACACTGACTGTAGGTAATGTAGATCATTTATAGGGCTGGTGCTGCCGAAAGGATCTGTTAACCGTAATTATGCATTATCCCAAATGCTGCCGGTCCCAAGCATTTCAGATAAGAGATACTCCACCTGTACTGTCACCATTATAAAATAAACATCGGGGAAATGGCAAATTGATTACATCCAGGTTCTCAGGAGACATAGAAGATAAAATACATAAAATGATGTCCCATTAATGTTGACACCAGTCAAATACTTTTTATTAAGAATATTTCAAGTGTGTATTCAGTACCATTGTATTAAAGCGTTTCCTGTTTTCATGTGGGATAAGCAGATCATTTCCTGTCGGTTTGGAAGTTTTCCTTTGTGCTTTGTGATTACAGGCCTGGATGTGTCTCTGTGACAACCCCAGGCTAATGCTTTAAATACCACCTGCTTTTCCAGCTAAATAATTACATGACGTGGGCTGAATTAACCTCTGCAGTGCTGAATCAAATCCAATTTGTTAGTGGTTGAGCTACATCAGGCATAACCAACCAGTAGCTATCCATGGGTTGTTGAACTCCCACAAAGCAAAGCTGGCTGAGAATCATGAACACACCTCGGTTTCCTTTTACACTCCTCATTTCCATGTTTGACACCTGGTGGCATCACGTAGAGTCACAGGTTCTGTACTACTGTTGTAGCCTTTTGAATATATATAATATATATACATTAAAACAGGGTTTTAAAACTCCACAAGCCTGTGATTCCTGGTTTCTTTTTACGGCTAGCTTCAAATATGTTAATTCGGGAGAATTCGGAGAGGGATAGAAACAGGGTAACATTGGAGTTTTGTTTTGAGATCAGCCCTGAATACTTTCATTTGATAATATACCGGTGCTGGTCATTCCATGTAACTACCCTAAATAAAGGATGGCGGTAAGTCTTGTAAATGTTTAATACTTTGGTGACCTCAAAAGCCAACACTTTCATGTGGTGATTGGATTTATCCTGTAAATAGCAATTGTCCTGCCAGTTACCTGAGCAGCCCAGGGGAACATGCTAGTAATAAGACTCATACGATAGAAACCTTTAACTAGTAGTTACATATAAAATGAATCAAGTTCATGAAAGTCCTTTGGCCATAACAGGTCACATTTGAAGATGAGTGGTTTGTACAAATCTGAAATGTTCACATCCTAATAGTTCAGTTTCTGTTTAAGTATTTACTGCTTGTCATACACTATTGTATATTGTGTGTATTGTATGTATATTTATCTATAGTTGATGATCATGACAAATTATTGAACACGCCATTTTGCTCATCTCCATGTGCAAACTGATATTTAGACACAGAGCTGCTTTGACGGTCATACAAAATGGCTGGTGTAATACCTGCCAAATAATAAAATGTTCTATTTATTTTAAGGTGTGGGAGACGGATGACACCCCCGAGCATGTGGAGACAGGGGAATCTGGGTCTACTCACCTCTGCCATAATGGTGGACCTCAAAGCCATGGGCCACAGGAGACCACAACAAAGCTGCACATTACAAAACCGACCAATGCTTATGAGTTTGGCCAGAGGATGAACGAGGTGAAAGCAGGGAAGGACATGTTGGCCTGTGCTGAACTCTTGGCTGCTGTTGAACCAAAAGACTTGCCAGTGTTTCTGAGCAACAAACTAGAAGGAGACACTCTGCTGCTGATAATACGATCATTGAACCACAGTCTACTGGATCAGAACCCTACACTGGTATACCACCACCTTTCATACCTGACACAAGCCGAGCGATTCCAGGTAGGTGCATATTCTAGAAATGGAGCATGCAGCAAGATAATGATAGGTATATGCCTGTCTCAAAAATAAAAAAAATATGCCTGTCTCAAAAACTAAAGTTAAATGTGTATAAATAGATTTATTGGCTGAGAATCCAAGTGCAAGCTTTCTAGAAATTCTCACATTGTGCCTTTTGAAGGGACTTACATGCTATGGGCTCTTTATAGCTTGCAGCCAAATTCTCTGTTATCCAATAAACATATCAGTTTAGCTCAATTTGTTTCCTGTGTGATATTATGTTACCTAAAGTTTTACAGCTGGTGCAGAGATTGACATACAAGAATAATCAGCTTGATGGTCATCAATCTATTTTGTTACCTTGTTTATACTGTGAATATAGAGCATAAAGAATGACTGACTACTTTTAATGGTAAATATGTAATAAACAGTACCCTCCACCAACACATTTTAATTACGTTTCTCTTACTTTATCCATTTGCCTGTGATTGTGCTAATACTATGCACAGATTATTTTGTTATTCTCTACCATCACAGTATTAACAATGTTTACGCGAGTCCCTTGAACAGATTTTATTTAAAATTTCTTTAAATCTGCATGTGATTACAAAAAAAGGAAAATAATATCACAGCAGGAAGGATGGATAGAAGAGTTGAACTTGATGGACTTGGTCTTCTGTTGCTATGTTATGTAACTCCGGCTTGCGTCATCCTGATTTCTGTGCACATTCATTATATGGTTTGTGTCTTTGTTTTAGGTGGTGACCATGCTGCTCAACATCAATGAGAAGAATGAAGTACAGAGCCTGTTCACCGCTCTGTCTGAAAAACAGTTAGACAATATTAATCCAGAGGACTTGCTTGACCTTTCCAAGAGATTTGAACTTTGATTGTGTGCTTCCCCCAACGCATACTGTTCTATATGCACAGTTTAATGAATTACATTATTAGGGAAGGTTAAACTATGCAAATTTAAATAGGTGAATTCACAGTTGAAATTGTAAAGCATGACTGTTTAAGTGTTATTTAAATTTGAAGGTTTTATATGGAATTCATTATCCAATACTTTGAATTCATGACTATTTAGGTAGTGTCTGAATGACCTGCCAGGAATCACTACAGCTATTTTGCTGAACAGTGTGAACTTCCAAACAAACCAAACAAACCCAGCAACACTATAAAAATGATTTTACGTGAATCCTCTAAGGAGATCACTCTGGAATGGATATTTAATTAGCAAGTTAATTGCCCACCCAATGTCTTATCGACCACATCATATTAAAAGCTTAGAGGATAAAATCTGCAGACACAAAGCTTTTAAGAGGGCAGACGCTCCAACATTAGGATGATCTTTGCTTGCTTCATAACATTGGGTGTTTTTTTTTTTGTTTTTTTTTTTTTAAAGCCCTTTCCCAATTATAGCCCTGTGCAAATCCAGAACATAAGTGTACAGCCGTTGGTTAAAGGGACTGTAATTATTTTAAGGTTAAGTTTTAAAGACTATTTATGCATTTACACATATATCCAAATATACATGGTATATTTCAAGCTAGTGTCTGTAAAAATCCCTTTTGTAGCTTGAGTATATAAAAATAAAGACCGTTAAATTGTGTTATTAAATAATTCTTATCTATAGACTTTACAAGCAAACTGTCTCTTTACATTAAAGGCTCAGGTCTATTCCATGTCAGAGAACAAGGCAAGGAGCCACGGAACAGTGCCACAATATTCCTTCTGGGCCCACTGCCACGTCTTGAAGTGATACACATTTCTGATAGTATTAAAAAGAAAAGAAAAACACCTCTGGCACTCCTTATGGCAACCCAATTATTTACCTGTACATTGAAGACATGGGTGAGGCCATTGTTCTCTGCCCACATCTAATATTTACAGACTGTGCTAAAGTCCATTTACAGAGTCAGTTGATCTCAGGTTGGAGGAAAAACCAACATGGAGTCTGATCATACCTCCTATTCAGTGTTGAAGCTATGGAGATTTGCAGGGTTCAATTTCAATTAGTATGAATCTGAATTTGTCCAGTTTGTTTCACAGTTCCTTTTGAGTTCAGTTAAAAGCCTGAACCTTTTATACATTTCTTCAATAAACACACAGATAGCTGGCTCTATGTGTACCTATGCATAAAGCAGACACTTGACAGATGCCTCCACCGATTCCAAACTTCTGGGTTGCTTCAGAGCGCGGTATGCTAAGCCAACCCATGTAGTACAGCGCCTGCTTTTTGTTGGAGAGCGCTGTTTGGCGGAGGTTCTTCTCCTGCACTGTTAAGTATCGGGATGTATAAAAAAGGTGTAATTGCCAGTATAACAACTGGCAATAGCAATATTTGTGTTGGTGTTGACAATTCATAAGATTTTACACATAACCTCCATAGAGCGCCAGCCTTCCTTCCTCCATAGAGCGCCAGCCTTCCTTCCTCCATAGAGCGCCAGCCTTCCTTCCTCCATAGAGCGCCAGCCTTCCTTCCTCCATAGAGCGCCAGCCTTCCTTCCTCCATAGAGCACCAGCCTTCCTTCCTCCATAGACCGCCAGCCTTCCTTCCTCCTCAGAGCGCCAGCCTTCCTTCCTCCTCAGAGCGCCTGCCTTCCATCCTCCTCAGGGCGCTTGCCTTCCTCTAAAGAGGCTGCCTTCCTCCATAGAGCGCATGCCTATCTCGGCTTTGAACAAGTCAAACCTGTATTTGCCATGGGTTTTAGCTTTTATACAGGAATCCATTGCATATGGCCTGTTGTATCCTTGCTTCCAAGTTAAATGTCAGGTTAGTAATATCTTCAGAATAATATGTTGTAGGCTTTCATTACTATGCAATTAAACATGGCCATAAAGAGAGACACATAATGTGTGGAACTCTATTTTCTGAAATAATTCCTACTTTATTGCTGCTACCACAAGGATCGCTGAAGCAGAACATTAAAATACATCATCCTATCATAGTGAATGAAATAATACAGGCTACACCACACTACAAAGTAACAATATGTACGGTTGCAATAACTTTCTTCTCTTTGAAGAAGTGGCGAGTTACCTAACTGTCGATATCACAAGATGACTGTGTTCTACCCTGGTGTAGAAATGTACAATGGAAAGGAGGGTTGGACCCCTTAAAAAGCAAACCAGGAGTTATGAACGAATCTAGAATGTTGTGTACAATGTTTTTTCTTTTAGCTGTTAAAACTTTTATTAGACAAGTAGACCATCATATGCGATTTTACAAGCTGTTTAGTAAGTTCTGGTATTTATTCTGTCTTTTGGTTCTGCCATTTAACACGGACTGGAAGAAGGTTGGAGAGGGTCGGCATCTGTTAATAGAATTATTTCTTGTAGTTGGGTCTCAGCGTTACACACTCACTAATGTCCTAAAGTGAACTGGATTATAGTTTTAATTTTGAATGACTCTTTTGTAGATGAGATTTTTTTCATCAACAAAATCCTTATCCAGCGAGCTTCCACTGGCATTGGTAATGTTATGATAGATTTGCCTAGCCCTGATTCTGTAATGATTGGTGATTGTGACCTCATGAGAATGTGTCTGCATGTCCAGTAGTTAACATTTATTTATATATATATAGCGTCAGAAATGTCCACTTTTAAGAGAGCATAGAAGGGAATTACATTAGATGAACAGAGACGGATACATGAGGTAGAGTCCTGCTCGCAAGCTTACAGTCTAAAGGACTAACATAGCTTCGCTTTGTTGACCATCTTTAGATGAGTTAAAATTTCTTATGAAAGTAAATCAGGGTTTGACAAATATTTGTAGACATTGGAAGTCAAAGAATAATTTAGGATCCAGGGAATTGGTTGCTGAAAAACAATGAAAACATTAGGAGCCAGCAGTGTGGCTCCAGATGTAAACTGATTTGTACAGAATATTTAAACCTTTACCAAGCCATTCTCTTATTAAAGAGCTAGTCATATTAAATAGGCTTTTTTTACAATGCTCATTATGGTACTTGGATTTAATATGTTAATACAATGGTTCCTAATTGCAGTTTATAACAAGTGAGCCATCCGCTTGCAGATTCAGTCATTCATACAGGTACTGCAATGATCTAATACTGTGCATTGATTATAATACTATGCAGGTTCAATTAACCAATCCCAATCCTGTATTTCATGGCTGCAATATGTCTGTGTGATTAATTTAAACTAATCCTCTGTACAGTCCCTTGGATGATTTATAATTTACATTTACTACTGTTAAGTTGTATATGGTATTTAAATGAAGCTATAAATATGAGACCCTGTAAAAGGTTTTGTGTTCTCTGTATAAAGTGGAGATAGTGACAATTTAGGAAGTCCTTGATACCCATGCTAAAAGTGTAATGTGCTTCAAGTAATTGCTTCCAACCTCCTCAAGTTATTCACTAATATTAACAAAGCAACAATTTTTGACATTATAAAAACTGATGACTGACTGTTTTACATGAATCTAAAATGATTATATTCGTTATTTCCATTGCTTCCATATTTCTGTATATTCCCAAGACTCTTTCCTGTGTACATAGATTTTCCTGAGTTCTGCACTTTAAAGGATGTTTTGAAGAAAGAATATAAATAGTTAAATGAAGCAATACTATACCTAATCACGGAAAGACATGCTATTTAGACCTAGGGTTACTTATTCCTTCATCTGCCCCCTGATAGAGCTAAATGGAGCAAAGAGGGCTTTTATGCATTGCCATTCTATTTAAATTGTCTACACTTTCATGTAAATGTCCTTTAAACTCTCTTCTAGCAAATTACTGTAGAACAAGTTTGAATCTATGTAAAAATGCTCATTCTATCTATACACCATTGAATCTTATTCATCCATGCCAGTAAAATAAAAAAGTTATTATTTTAAATATATTTTAACCTAAGTGTTTAATATTCTTAACAAATTGAAGCATATATCACATGACAAATTTGATGAGTAGATTGTAAGCTTGAGAGCAGAGGGCTCTGTACCACATATATCAGTCTGTTCTTGTTCGTCTCAGTCCGGATATAGTCCTCCTCTATGCTCTGTTTTCAGCAGAACGTAACTTGTTGGCGCTATATATAGAAATGTTAAAGTAATAAAAGTAAAAATTGAGGTCTTAAGAAACCAATTAGAATGCTGATTGCTCCTAATTGAGAGCGTGGCTCAAGAATTGTTGAGAGCGTGGCTCAAGAATTGCTGTAGCAGTTAATGTTCCTGCAGCATGATTGGTAGTTAGAAATCTACAGTTGGTATCTGTGCTTAAGCCCAACAATGTTTCCCATGATCCTTTGCATAGCTAGCGGTTCTAGCAGTGTTGACACTCCTCAGGGCCTCTTACAGGTCTTAAGCACAGATAGGACAGTCCAAATTGATTTCAGCACCTTTGTGTTCAGTCGTATGCCCAGAATGGAGTTGGATGATGAATTTTTGGATTAGGCTAACAGTCATACCTCACATCAAGGGGCAGTAGGTGATAAGAGTACATTCAAGTTATTGGAAATGTTACTTGTTTTCTTCAACTGGAAATATTTTAGAATTTCTAACCTAAAACCACAGAAAAAAAACATCATTGACCTCTATGGATGTAATTCAGTAACTGGAATACCCGTGAGCATAAGACCAAGGTTAAATGCTAATTATTTCAAAGTGGCTTCTGTGAGAGGTTGTCTTTTTACGACAAAAGTTGGTCATTTTCCATCTGATTATTCTGTATGAATTCCTAATGTGTTTACATTTATAGGGGAGGTATAGCTGGTTTCCATTTTCCGTTTTATTGTTAATATTTTGCTGCTTTTACCAAAAGATATTTGTAATGAACAGAATGGATTTGGAGATATTAATGATATGTGTAAATTGGTTTAAATGTTTGCATATATTGCTTGGAACATATTTATCGCATTTAAAACTTTGTTAAATATTTTTTCATTCAAGAATGAGTTTGTGTGTTTTATTACAAGTTAAAAAAATACTTGTGTAGTTGTGATTTTCTGTGGTCTTATAGTGCCATGAAAGAAACATAATCCTGGTACAGAGCACTGGTGAGACCTCACTTGGAGTATTGTACGCAGTACTGGAGACCGTATCTCCAGAAGGATATTGATACTTTGGAGAGAGTTCAGAGAAGGGCTACTAAACTGGTTCATGGGTTGAAGGATAAAACTTACCAGGAAAGGTTAAAGCATCTTAACATGTATAGCTTGGAGGAAAGACGTAACAGGGGGGATATGATAGAAACATTTAAATACATAAAGGGAATCAACACAGTAAAGGAAGAGAGTATATTTAAAAGAAGAAAAACTACCACAACTAGAGGACATAGTCTTAAATTAGAGGGGCAACGATTTAAAAGTAATATCAGGAAGTATTACTTTACTGAGAGGGTAGTGGATGTATGGAATAGCCTGCCAGCAGAAGTGGTAGAGGTAAACACAGTCAAGGATTTTAAGCATGCGTGGGATAGACACAAGGCTATCCTAGCTATAAGACCGGGAACGGGGGACTAATAAAAGTACTCAAAAAAAAAAAAAAAAATTGGGCAGACTAGATGGACCGAATGGTTCTTATCTGCCGACACATTCTATGTTTCTATGGTTATAGAGGTCCTTTCAAAATCTATATTTCTCCAATTTTCAGTCAGTCTTGAAATGCTCAGAATTATTTAGGTTTCACACATGTAAATGGAGACTCCAGGCATCAAACTTTATTCAGTGTAATTTAGTTTGGAAAAAAAGACATAAGTTCAACCCTTCTACCTGTCATTTCTGCTTTTGATCTGAAATACCCTATTTTCCGGCGTATAAGACGACCCCCCAAATTTTGAGAAGATTTTATAGGGTTAAATTCATCTTATATGCTGGAAAATAGTATCAATATTTTAACTTTTGAGGTTAAAATATAGAGTTTGCCATCCTCCTCCCCCCTTCTCCAAACCCCAGTACTTACCTACTTTCTGTTCTGTCTCCCGCTGTTAAGCCGGTCCGTGGCTGTGAGGGAGGCGTTGTAAGCTCCCCTTCAGCTGCGCGGTCAATAACGTTTGTTTAAAAAAACTGTTAAAAAATTAATAGCCCTGCTTTTCTTAAATAAAAAAAACCCATCCAGACCATTTTTATTAATTTTTATTGCATCACAAATAGATCATACACAACAAATATAGAATACTTATTACTCCAACATAATGACATAAAATAAAGTAGTGAATATATATGACAAAACCAATAGTGCAAATAGTTTCATTTTTTAAATCACACTAGTATCACCAGGCAGATGGCATCCTAAAAAATAATACATTGGAAACCTATCATGGAGGTGAGATGGATGCCTGCCTGACCTGAGATAAACTGTTGCTAAGTACCGGGTATGAAGAATATAGATGTTCTTAGGCATAGAAAATACTCTCGGATAAATGGAGGCTAGACTTGTCAGTAATCCTATCTTGGAACAAATAATGATAAGAGTTAACGTCCTGGAGACATGAGTAGGTGTGACAAACTGTCAGAAGTACTCATAGGAAATATAAACACAATGAACGTATACTCACCATAGTGTTATCAATTGTAACTAAGAAGACATATAACACTTTTCACTAGAATAATCCGTGTCAGGCTTGGACAACAAACAAATCATTCCTAAGGAACATGGATAATAAAAAAGAAGAAAAGGGAAATAAAAAGATAATGGAAAAAATATAGATGAATAACAGCGGGGAGAGGGGGATGCCGGCAACTGCACTTTTGACGGTCAGCAAAAAGAATACCTCCATCCCTGCTAGCGGGAGAGAGGAGGCATGTGGCCCTATTGGGGGAATCAGATGTTTTCTCACTAGTCCAAGAAAACTCCACAACCACGTCAAATGTAATCAAAAAAGAAAAAAAAAAAAAAGTGTGAGAGGTAATGCTCAAATGTAGATGTCCCAACATCAGCCAGCCTGTACAGAAGGGTATCAGTGTCCCAACTCATTCCACCAGGGTAGTCAGTTGAGAGTTGGGACGGTCAGGGTGTTGGAGGTAGATTTCTGGGTAGAAGCTTCCTCCATATGCTCGATTTGTATCTGCTTCCCTTCATGTGCAACCGGCAGAGTGCACTGGGCCCCATCGGTACTTGGCATTATGAGCTCATAGGTGAGCAGTGAGAGGGGTTATCGACTTACGCCATATGACGGTGGCTGGAGGGAGATAGTCAAACAGTTGTAGATGAGCGTTCCCATGTTAGAACTTCTCCCAATTTCGGGAAAATCTCATTAGCTTAGACTTTGTGGTTGAAGAACATGTCTTCAATAGGACATCACGCGGGGCTTCGGTCAGGCCTTGCGTGCTTCTCGCACTCGGAAAGCATCCAGAATTAAATGTTCTGGAGGATCTGGCTCAAGATTGAGGTGAGTGAGCCATCACAGCAGGTATCCTCGGTGGGCCCTACCTCCTCCGGGATCCCTCTGATTCGCACATTCACTTGTATCGTTATAAGAGTCGTGGTGCGATGTAAGAAGTGCACTTCTTGGATCAACGTGCGCCATGTCAGCTTTTTCTCGTTTGAGTAGTTCCACTAATTTCCTCAATGAGGTAATTTCAGTTCGGATGGACGCTATGTCGTGCCAGACAGCCTCTTTGTCAGACTTAATTAGTCTGCATGTCTACAGCTCACAAAGATCTTATTTCTTTGCAGGAGCATTCCAAATATCAGGATTGATCATAGGCTTGTCAGGTTGTCCCTTCCGGGGAGTGTAGGGTTCTCCCAACGACTCCTCCGATTCAGTCTGGAAGTCAGTGGGCTTCAGAACGGGCCTTGTAGGCCTCAGGTCAGAGAGCCGATGTCAAGGCAATTCACGTGCAGTTGTCTGTCTTTTTTCTTTTTGGACTTCTGCCCCATGCTTGTGTCTATGTTGGTGAGTCCAAGTTTAGTAAGTTTGGTCAGTGGATATGGGAGCTCCATCGGACTGCGACCTGTCTCTTCAGCAGTTGGCTCCACCCCCCCATCCAGACCATGTTTAAATGCATCTATTGTAGTTGATAGCACTACCTCTCTTGGCAGTGAGTTCCATAACTTTATTGTCCTTACCATAAAGAATCCCTTCCTTTGCTGTCTATGAAATCTTTGCTCTTCCAGTGTCAGGGGGTGACCTTGTTCTTTGTACATGTGTGTTACTGAACAGGTCACTGGGGAGCTCTTTATATTGGCCCTGCACATATTTTATTTAATGTTATCATATCCCCTCTGAGACGCCTTTTTTTTCTTCTAGCGTATATAAAGCCACATTTTTCTAGTTCCAGAATATCCTTTTTAAGGACTGGTGCCCAGAATTGTACTGCATATTCGAGGTGAGGTCTTACCATTGATTTGTAAAGATGATGTCCTCCTCCAGTGAATCAATACCTTATTAGCCCTTGCCGCTGCTGACTGGCATTGGGCACTGTTGCCAAGTCTGATATCTACAATTATACCTAAATCCTTTTCATTAGTAGTTTTTCCCAGGGAAATACCATTTAAAGTATATGTTGCTTTATTATTTTTCCCATAATGCATAACTTTACATTTGTCTATACTGAACCTCAATTGCCCAGACCCTCAGTCTTTCCAAATCTTCCTGTAAAGAACTGTAAACAAAATAAAAAGAGGCCCTAAACAGACCCTTGAGGTACTTAATAGTAATTATTTGAAATATCGGGACTGCCACTGTTCCTCAGCTCTAGTGGTAATGAGTTTCAATCCGCCATGCGCTCCTTCGGTGTGTAGATGGACTCTGTTTTTAAACCCGCCGGGCATTCCAAGCCCCAGTAATAAAGAATATACAGTGGAGAACAGTAGGCAGGGAGATTAGGTGTGAAAAAAACATGTCTTTATTATGCAGAAAACAGTATTTGGGACGTACTACATGCACAATATGGGAGCATATATTGGATAGAGGAGACAAAAAAAATCAAACACAAGTACCGTATATACAAAAAAATTTCAGAATGCTGTACTTCTGTGGTGGACAACCTACATCCGGTAACAGAAAAAAAATCCAAACTCCGGTAAGAAAAGGAAATATATATGACACTGTAAAAACGAATTGTATTGAATATTCACATTACAAACACAAATTCCTACAGGTATGAATAAAACAAATGATGTGAATGCATATTTACATAAATGATTATTTACCTTGATAATTCATATAGCATATAACAAAAATCTAATAAAAAAAATCCAATAATACTATCGAATATACTTTAAATGCACCAGTAGTTATTAATGTTTGAAGTTTGTACACATTGTGGATACCTGTAAAATTGAGTGTGAACACAGGGGCAGGTCCTGCTTCTAATTAAGCTACTACCTATTAAGAACTAATTGCAGATCAGTATGCAGTAAATAGGACCTGAACCTGTTTTATCACATTCATGCCTATGATTAAGTAGCACGAAACACACAAAGCGACTACTTGGAGAAACCTGGTCTATATCTGCACATTTTTTGTGGTAATAAAGACATTGATTTTTTTTTTCACATCTAATCGTGATCGTCTCCCTGCCTACTGTTCTCCTCCACTATATATTCTTTACTCTGCTTAATACCATGGTCCTGTTTGAGGATTTTCTGTTTACAACAACTCTCTGCATTTTTTCTTTTAGCCAATTTTCAATCCAAATACATACATCTGCCCCCAAACCTATTTCTCTCAAATTGTAGAGTAACCCTTTGTGTGAGACTGTATCAAATGCTTTAGCAAAGTCTAAATAGATCACATCAACTGCGATCCCTAAATCTATATTTTTACTGACTTCTTCATAGAATATTAATTTGTTTGACAAGACCTGTCTTTCACAAAACCATACTGACTTTTACTAATTATATTCTGAATCAAGATGTAGTTTTGAATATATCATTATCAACCCTTCAAATAATTTCCCCACTACAGATGTCAAGCTCACTGGCCTATAATTGCCCGGCTGAGATTTTGATCCCTTTTTAAATATTGGGATGACAGCTGCCTTTCGCCAGTCTGTTGGCACTATACCTGAACTGAAAGAATCCTTAAAGATCAAAAATAATGGTCTGGCCAGAATTAAGCTTAACTCTCTAAGTTGCTTGGGTGTATACCATCTGGCCCTGGGGCCTTGTCAATCTTAGAGTTTAATTGCTTAAGCACTTTTTCCTGTGTCAGCCAATCCTTTGTTAGCGATGACTGTTCTGTAACTTCGGGTAGCAGGGGCTCATCCATCGGTTCTTCCTTAATATAAACAGAAGAAGAATAAGTGTGTAAAATGTCTGCTTTCTCTCTGACCTAACTAACCAAATTTCCCATTTGGGATAACAAGGGCCAAACATTTTTTTCCATTTATTTACTTAAAAAAACATTTGGGATTAGTTTTACTTTCCTTGGCAATCCTTTTCTCATTTACCAACTTAGCAGGCTTTTGTTGACATCTATTTACTCTATAAATGATACTGCTGATCCCTTGCTTTTATAATGTTTGAAGGCAATTTTCTTGTTTTTTGTATTTCCTGTTTCACGGTACCGGTAAGCCACATTGGTTTTGATTTGTCTCTTTTGTATGTTTCCCAAAGTTATATATTGGGATGTGTACTTTTGTAATGTGTGGTTAACCCCTTCACGACAATAGACGTGTCAGGCACGTCCAGCCGGCAACTCTGTTGCCGACAATGGACGTGCCAAACATGATCACGAAAATTTCTTGTCCACCGCAGAACAACTATTGCGTAAACTGCTCTGACGGTGCTGCTCTATTGCCTCGATGTACAGGCAATAGGCAGCACCGAAATTTCACCTCTGGGGCGCCCCAGATCCAAGGAGCGATCGTGGGTGCCATGCTACTTCTGCAATATGGCTGTGCCTTCTTGTGGCTAGAGCTTCAGAAGTGGAAAAAAAAATTCACTTCCGATGCTCTGAATCTGTTTCTTGACTGCCCTTAGAGGCAGTTAGCAACATTGCAAAGGAAAAAAAAAAAAAGACATAATTAGCTAAAATCTAGGGTTAGGGTTAGAATAGTTGTTAAGGTTACAATTAAATTAGGGTTAGCATAAGAGGGTTAAAATTAAAATGAGAATATATTAAGGATTAGCATAAGGGTTAGAGTTGGGGTAACTTTAGGGTTCGGGTTGGGGTCAAAAGGTCACTGTACGAGGAAAACCCCCCCACTGTTTTTTGTCCTATAGCTCGCAAAAAAACGTTGGAACAAGCATATTTCTGTATTCCGGACAACATTCAGAAACTATGTAGACGGGTCTTTTTAATGATTGTATTTGTGTAAATTATTTATAGTCACTGTTAGAAAAAGTTCATTTTTTCATCATAATTTATAGATTTTTTTTTTGTAGTAAGTTATAAGATATGATGAACATAATGGTATCTAATGAAAGCCCTTCTTAGGGCAATAAAAACAACATATAATTTGGGTGGGTACGGCATGTGAGACAGAAGAACATTTCGGCTAAACACAAACACCCCAGAAATGTCAAAGCAGCCCTCATCGCCAAGGGAAAGACAAGGTCAAACGGTCTTGTCACTAAGGGGTTAAAGGAATTCAACTTCTGTTTTGTCCAGAAAACAATCCTTCCCAGTCTACATGTTCAATCGATGCTCTTAGCCCTTTAAAGTTGACCCTTCCAAAATTAAGTGTTTTTTTTTTTAGTGTAATTTAATTTGCTTTTTTTTGCATTAATCTCAAATGAAGCCATGTTATGGTCACTATTCCCCAAGTGTTCTCTTGAGATAAGCTCCTCATTGTTTATCACCAGATCCAGAAAGGCATTCATTCTGGAGGGTTTACTAATTGTGCCATAAATTTATTAAGCCGGTTCAGAAACTTGCAGCGCTTAGTGGAACCAGTTGTTCCCAAATTCCAATCTATATCTGGTTAATTCAAATCTTCCATGATTAAAACTTCATGCAGATTTGCAGCCTTTTCAATTTGTAATAAAAGCTGATCTTCTCCATCAATACTAATGTTTGGCAGCTTAGCATACACCTACTCTTTAGTGTCGATCTCCACATCTGTTCCAGTATCACCATGCACACCTTCTTTAATACTTGGCTCTTAATTTCGGATTTACATATAGACAAATCCCTCCCCCTTTTCTATTTACTATATCCTTTCCGTAAAGTAAACCTAAGTTTACTTGTGAGCTCATTCAGAATATGGTCACGGACTGTTCTGTAAGGGGTGGGTTCACAGCAGTGACTGGGAGGGAAGGTCTTGTGATGTCAATGGTAATATTACAGACATCCTGAACATGTGCAGTAGACTTGCCCTGCATTTCTATAGGAGCTCTCCGATTGGCTGCCAGAAGATGTGGACAGATGTGGGGTTGCATGTACCAATGGAAAACTTGCAAAGGTAGAGTCGGTTAAGTTTTGCAAAGGTAGAGTCGGTTAAGTTTTGCAAAGGTAGAGTCGGTTAAGTTTTGCAAAGGTAGAGTCGGTTAAGTTTTGCAAAAACTGGGCCTAAATAAATGTATAATGTTTTAATATGAAAGTAATTACACCATACTGAGCTGATCAGAAGCCTCCCTGTTTATGATCTCTGCATTCTCTTTATTGTTTAAGTAATAAACTCAGTTGTTACCATGTGTCATTTGGATGTTCCCCCCAGCTTCCTTCACGACAGACAGTCTTCCTGATGATCACTGACAGGTTGTAACCAGTTACAGATACCAAAGCCTTGCTCTTAAAGGAGTATTAACATGACACACCAGAGTCCCTTTAAGTGTATTTATTGAGAACACGTGGAAAGACGTGTTAGGTTATCAGTCCGTGTTTCACAGAGCGATGTATGCAGCAATAAAACAAACACATCCTCCTTAGCACAGAGACATTTATTCAGTATGCATTATACACGCATATTGATGGGACAAAATAAGATTGCAAAACAAATATACAAATACAATAATAAGCAGAATCAAATATAACTGGCACTAGTGTTCTAAGCGGAATAAACTGGTGAGAAGAATCATGGAATAGGACTGCAGCACATGTGAAGAATCACTCCAAAACATTCATTAGCACCATCGTGGCAAACACAGGAAACAGGGACAGAACATCAACTGTTTCGGAACCTCCATCTTGCATTTACATTGTCAACATGACTTACATTGCACAGTATAACAGTACAGGTGCTGTGACCACCTCTGGGCTGTTATTGTCAGTTGGATTCCTTTTGTGAGCTAAAAGCATAAACTAAAAGAAATGCCAGCTGTATTCCTCGTCCACCCTTAGTATTGAAGTCATCGGTGTACGCGTGCATTGGCCTGCACTGTGCTTTGTATCACCATTGGAGACGCACAAGTTTCGTCTAAAGCCTGAGTGAGTCTTTGGTAGGCTAGTACATTTGTATTAATTACATACATTTAGAATCTCCCCCAGTCATTGATTTGCCTGGGATTCCCAGTTAATGTCCCCGGCCGGAGAGGACTTTCAGGAAATAGGATTTAGTACAAATTTACAAATGACCAGGCACTTAAAACCCAGTCTATTTGTAGAAGGCACAAAAAATAAATAACCGGGGGGTGTTTGGGTAATGTGGGAATTTTCTCCCCTCCAAAAATAAGATAGATGACAATCCTGCCCTTCAAAAGATTTCTCTGAAAGTTTGATTGATTTTGCAAGTGTCTTATGAATGCCATTTTGTGTTGTGTTTGGTGCGTCTAGCGCAAATTATGCCATAATGTGGCCTGCATTAAACCTGTACCAGTTCACTTTTCAGATGAGATGTGCAGAATAAATCACCAAAACCCTGCTCAGAGCATGTCTGCGTTTTAACTGTTGTAAGACGGTGTTACCCACTGTACAACCCCTCTTTACTGACTTCTTACAAATGAAACCTCCTCTCTTCCCCAAACTTGGAATGAAGTTATTTATAACTAGTGGGAGCCTACAGGATTGTAGTTATTACCCTGTTATAGTTACGGCAATAAAAATATAAACCCTTTCCAAAACACTGTTGCATGCATCCGATAAACCTGCATTGATCTCTTGCCTGTATTGTCATTAAAGAGTTTAAGAGAGTATTGTGTGGTTTTGATATTAGCCTAACATTTCTTGTTAAATATAGGTGCAAACAGTAAACACTGGAACTTGGATGCGGGTAAATAACCGCCCACCAGAATAACCGGTTACTTATAAAGCCAGAAATGTGCTGTAGCAAAGATTGAAATAAGGACTTTCCAAATCAATGTTACACAAAGGAAGTTTCAGCATTTCTCGTTTAATTATTTTTTTACACAACTTGATGTCACATGTTGTGTGTGAGCAGGGCTGGTTAGTGGTAATAATATTGCAGCAGTAACAGGCCTAGATGTCAGTCTGGATTGCGCTGTTAAGTTCAGGGTGTGTTTTTGCATCTGTTGAGTATTCTGCGGTGTCTGTTGAATTTGGGACACCTTGATTAGCTCTACCCTCCACCATGTAACTCATCCATGGAACAGGTGTTGGAACACGAACTATCCTGCTCAGGTGAGGAGAATTCTCTAAGCGGTCATTTTCCACTTCGGGAAGTGGGCTGACGTTGACAAAGCGGGAGTGGTACTCGTTGGATCCGTGGCTGCATGAGGTCTTCATGCTCTCCATGTCTGAGCAGCTGAACTCCGAGAAGTGGCTGGAGTGGGAATCGGCAACTGATGGTATACTGTCACTGAGTGAGGGAGAGTCAAACTCACTGGAATTAGTGCTTTGTTGCTCCAGAAGCTGAGCGTCCATGTCTTCTCTGGTCTCATTAATCTTGGCACTGCTCTTCTTTCGCAGTTTGCCTTTGCATTTTTTACCTGCAGTTCCGTCTTTGGACCACTTGGTGGAGCTGCACTTACTTTCTGTTACGCATGCAGCTGATCCACCTGCATTGCTGCGGCTTGGTACACTTCCATCATCAACACTACTGCTACCGCTGTTATGCCTGAATTTGGCGGGCTTAGATTCAATGTCCACTTGCACCTCCATACTGTTACCTTCCCTGAAAAATGAAAACAAAAAAGTTAAAAATAACTGTTAAAAATGAGAAAAATAACATGTTTTTTTTTTCATTCAAACTGAATAAACACAGGTTTGAGAGCATTGAGGTGTAATAGCAGGGAGGGGGGACATTGGCTTTTCTTTTCCCTTTAAAAAAACAAAACAAAAACTCTGCTGCCTTGTGTATATATGTGTGACTGGATGTGTTTGTGTGTATATATGTGTGTGACTGGATGTGTTTGTGTGTGTGTATATATGTGTGTGACTGGATGTGTTTGTGTGTGTATATGTGTGTGACTGGATGTGTTTGTGTGTGTATATGTGTGTGACTGGATGTGTTTGTGTGTGACTGGATGTGTTTGTGTGTGACTGGATGTGTTTGTGTGTGACTGGATGTGTTTGTGTGTGACTGGATGTGTTTGTGTGTGACTGGATGTGTGTGTGTGACTGGATGTGTGTGTGTGACACGATGTGTGTGTGTGTGACTATGTGTGTGTGTGTGACTATGTGTGTGTGTGAGACTATGTGTGTGTGTGAGACTATGTGTGTGTGTGAGACTATGTGTGTGTGTGAGACTATGTGTGTGTGTGACTGGATGTGTGTGTGTGACTGGATGTGTGTGTGTGACTGGATGTGTGTGTGTGACTGGATGTGTGTGTGTGACTGGATGTGTGTGTGTGACTGGATGTGTGTGTGTGACTGGATGTGTGTGTGTGACTGGATGTGTGTGTGTGACTGGATGTGTGTGTGTGACTGGATGTGTGTGTGTGACTGGATGTGTGTGTGTGACTGGATGTGTGTGTGTGACTGGATGTGTGTGTGTGACTGGATGTGTGTGTGTGACTGGATGTGTGTGTGTGACTGGATGTGTGTGTGTGACTGGATGTGTGTGTGTGACTGGATGTGTGTGTGTGACTGGATGTGTGTGTGTGACTGGATGTGTGTGTGTGACTGGATGTGTGTGTGTGACTGGATGTGTGTGTGTGACTGGATGTGTGTGTGTGACTGGATGTGTGTGTGTGACTGGATGTGTGTGTGTGTGTATATGTGTGTGTGACTGGATGCGTTTGTGTGTGTATATGTGTGTGTGACTGGATGCGTTTGTGTGTGTATATGTGTGTGTGACTGGATGCGTTTGTGTGTGTATATGTGTGTGTGACTGGATGCGTTTGTGTGTGTATATGTGTGTGTGACTGGATGCGTTTGTGTGTGTATATGTGTGTGTGTGGCTGGATGCGTTTGTGTGTGTATGTGTGACTGACTGGATGCGTTTGTGTGTATGTGTGACTGACTGGATGCGTTTGTGTGTATGTGTGACTGACTGGATGCGTTTGTGTGTGTATGTATGTGACTGAATGTGTTTGTGTGTGTATATATATGTGATTGACTGGATATGTGTGTGTGTGTGTATGTGTCTGTATGTTTGTATGTGTCTGACTTGATGTGTGTGTGTGTATGTGTCTGACTGGATGTGTGTGTGTGTATGTGTCTGACTGGATGTGTGTGTGTGTATGTGTCTGACTGGATGTGTGTGTGTGTGTGTGTGTGTGTGTGTGTGTGTGTGTATGTATGTGACTGACTGGATGTGTGTGTGTTCAGAAAGCTCTAGATTTAATTCTGGCTGTGAGTGAGTTACTAAAGGCACGCTGGATATGATGTCATGTCATTCAGTGCACACAGGAATGCCAGGATTCGTGTGGCCTCATCCAGCCCTTACTGCCACGTATCCTTGTTAAGGGATATATATAGGTTTCTCTCCCAGTTTACAGATCACTGGTAACTGAATAGCAGAGCAGTAGAGGGAGAAATAGGGCTGACTCCTAGTGCAAAAGAATGAACGTGCTATCCAGGACAGCATAACCCAGCGCTCATCAGTATACCAGCAGCAACCATCAGTGTGTCCTCAATCACACTAGTGAATGAACTGTATCCAGAATTACCACCTAATGGTGACAATGTAATGACCGGGTTCCAAGGGGCAAGAAGATGGAAAATTGCCCCTTTGAAGTAATACACTCACATACTTCCAAAAGGTTCAAAGCACATCGGATACTGGCAGGTCAGAGAGAGCTCTATACGTACTTTACAACACAAAGTGGTAATTCTGGATACAGCTATCCAGTACACACTAGCAAAATACAACCCATGAAATACATCACATTGAAAACGCTCCATGGTAACATACTTAACACAGTCTGCAGAGATATCACACTCCCCTACTGATTTCACAGACATGTTAAAAGGGCACTGTCACATTAATCATTATATCCATGAATAGCTTTCTGTGTGTTAGGGAGGAATCAATACAAAATCATCTCAATGTTTTGTAAGTGAATAATTGTATTATTGCCAAAGAATGTCATTCACCCTAAGCCTGCGTCCCAGGTAATGTGGAGATGTGATAAGCATTCATACCAGGGGTGGGGAACCTGCGGCTTTGAAAGAAGTCAAAATTTCACATTTAAAAAAAATACTATTATTATTATTATTAAAAATACGTTAATTTCATTCTCATCTTAAAGTGCACAAAATTACCAGAGTCAAAGAAGATACAAAGAAATAGTCCTCCAACTGATCACCACAATTAAAAAGCTGGGACATTGCTAAGTTTGTAAAAGATCCGGGGTGCGCAAATAATTAATATGGGTGTCTGATATATGTGTATGCATAAACTGTGAAGATGTAGATCGATATAATATATATTGAATTTAATAAATTACAGCTAACTTTAATGCAGCCTTAAAACATAAAATGGTTCTCCACCCCTGATTTCAGGCAATTCACCCACTAGCCTGTGACATCGGGAGTCATGCAGGAGTAAAGTCCTAGCAGAGGTTCCATTTGGTTAATAGAGGTTGCCCACTGAACTATACACATGATGATAGGTATACTAGCAGTGCCAGTAGCAGAATGAACTCTATATAAAATCTGCTGTTATTACATACTGTATGTCTACATTTCAGCTGTTGCCTTTAATGTCTGAAAAACGCCACCACGTGTATACTATTAAGGAAATCCACCGAAGTTTAGCATGACAGGACATGATAAAAAGCCTATTAAAATGCATGTAACAAACGCCATGTTTAGTTTCTCACCTGTCCAGAGGGGTGTAGGAATTTAAAATGGATCCAGCCATTGCTTTGGTGCTTGCGTTGTCACTGACAGTTCCTAAGCTCACGGTACCCGATTCCCCACTCAAACTGTATCTTTTTTTCTGAATATATGCTTGGACTTCCAACCTGAAAAACAAAATAGACAATATATATCAAACTACCCCAGTGACAGCTGATCCAACCACATAAAACTGGCCAACAGCAAATCTGTCAGATGTGGATTCCAATGGCATGTTACAGCAGGCCAGCTGTGGCACACTAGCTCTAAAGTCCGGCAGATCATTAGATATCCCGGAGCATTATGAGCAGTCAGTCCAGCAGATCATTAGATATCCCGGAGCATTATGAGCAGTCAGTCCGGCAGATCATTAGATACCCCGGAGCATTATGAGCAGTGAGTCCGGAAGATCATTAGATATCCCGGAGCATTATGAGCAGACAGTCCGGCAGATCATTGGATATCCCTGAGCATTATAAGCAGTCAGTCCGTCGGTTCATCAGATTGACCATTCACTGACCAGGATATGAGTCAGTCCCACATCATGTAGTATTTAATAAATTATATATATAAGCAGATCTTTACCTATTAAAACAGTTCACCATGGTGCTCCCCGAGAGGCTGCCTGTGATACTGGCCCCTGCTAATGCCATGGTACTGGCGGTTTCACTGAGATTGTCACGGATAGCTCCAATTCTATCCATGTGACTTCCACTGGCGCTCAAGCTGCCAGTCATTCCTCCTACGCTTCCTTCACTGATACTTGGGTTGTGGCGTGCTTCTGCCACAGACGTGGCATCTGGTAAAAAACAAACAAAAGATTGCGATGAATCATACTGCAGTGAGCAACCTTTATTAGACAAACAAACATGATAACCAGAGTGCTGTTACCTATGAGTGGAATACGCAATACTTTGGGAGTCAACATGACATAGAATGGGTTAACAGACCGATAAAAAAACATACTTGGTTGCAAGTTTATAACAAAATGAAAAGTAAAAGCTAATTGTAAAATGAACATGGCATGTGTTTTAGAATGTACATAATGCTTCTCCCTTAATAATGGTCACAGCTGATCACCTTCTGGCACATTTGAAAAGTGGCAGTGTGCTACTGCTGAGTAAGACCATTGGTTTTAGTGCAAATCGGAAGAAGCAGGTAGCTAAAAAGCACCCTTATTATTAATTGAACCTAAAGGTGTCTGTCACTGTGGCAACCTGATCAAGACACATGCTCCATAATGAAGCATACAGCTATTTGGTACGGGGGACTCTATGTTAGAACAGCCCCTGCTTCTGTTATCCTTAACGTTTAGCTGGACTGGATTATATTTTAATAATAAAACTTTCCCTCCCACCACTTCCAAGCCTGCAGGCAGGAAAGAATAAGTAACTTTATCACTGTGTTATAAGCCATACATTTAGAAGCAGTCTCCATGGGTCCGCTGCAGACATACCCATCAGTCAGCGGACTAAACATGGGCTGTTAGAGAGATCGCTGGCAGTACCGCACCAGACTTTATTATAGTTATTTATCTAGGAAATGGTGTCAAACAACGCCGAGGTTATAGATCAGGAAATTACACAGGGAAAATCTGCTTCTGGCGTGTACACCCCCAGCCTTGGAAGTCTGTCTCTTCACTGCCAAGATGGTAAACAGGAGAACCAAGAGAAGCAGAAATGAGCAGTATCTTTGGCTGACACCTTGTGGAAACAGGATGGAAACAGTGATGTTCTGGACATCACACAGCTTTTCATTTAGAGAGGTTCATATATTAGGAAATAAACAGATGCAGCTGACACAATAATAGGGGGGGTAATAAAACTCTTCATGAGCTCGCCACCTGACATTTCAGGGTCTCCATAGAGAGAGTTAAACTCTGTGAAAAGCAGCTTTCTTGCAAGGAGTCAGGTGACTTCAAAGAAGGAATGGGAAACTGACATAGTAAAGCAGGGATGGGCAGCCCCCCTACCCCAATCTGCAGCTCCACTATAACACCAGTCACCCTCAGCCATGATACAGGTACTGAACTGAATGGAAAAGTGTGTTTTGAAACAGGTGGCACAATGCCAGTAATTGACCGGCCTGTTGTGTATAGACTTACACACAAATTAACATCTTTATATAGTAAAGAGCTTTCCTTTATGTATCCATCTAGAGATCCTCCAAATAGACCAGGGGAGACACGTGGGCTTGTGGGCATATAAGAGACCCTTTCTGATTGTGTGCCATTGTATCCAGCACGCAGGATGGCATGCTATCTGCACTCAGCCCCTGCATTTCTGGGAGGATGATCCTGTGTTTGGCCAGGAGGTTCTTGGCTTCTCCACATTAGAAAATATTCCCGTCATGAATAGAGAGGCCTGGTGTTTAATCTCACCTTATATGGAAGGCTTATACACCAGAAGAGTAGCAAGCGGCATATACAGTGGAGATTTCAGACATAGGATTAACCCTCTCACCGCGGATACGGCCTTGGTCACATAAGGGGTAAATATGCTGGTTCCAAAAATGGAAGTGGAAGAAATAAGGCCTCAAATCACTCGCACTTATACCAAATACTCAGAACCAAGAAAGGATTAAGGCAAAGTAACAGATCAGCTGAACGGGACACTCTCCATGAAATAGACTTTAAAGCAGCCAGTTATAATTACTAATTTGCTGCCTGTATTTTTGTTTCCTGGAGAATGCATGAGCATTTCACCTAGAAATCCTGTTTGTAGAGTTAAACGCCACACAATGGCTGCTCTCATTTAAAATCAGTGCTAGAGTTAGATAACGACTCTGATCTAGGCAGGAAGACTGGAATAACCTGGAGAGAATCCAGTACTCTCAGGAAGTGACATGTAGCTCATCTTCTGACGCAGAGCTGTCTGTCTGGCTGCTAGAGCAGGGATTGTGTTAGGAGTCTGCGTTGTATTGTTGGTGAATGGAGTTATGTTCTTATATGTTATACTTTATTAGGGAGCGGATTCTACAATACTTGTGTGTAATCGTTTTAGTGCTAGAGGAGTGGACAGAGTATGTTATTCACTCTCAGGCACTGAAAGGGTTACAGAAGTTGTGATGTAACATCCTCTCACTCTAATTGCCTCGGAAAGCCAGCCAATTACTAAAGAGGGACTAAACTCTCCATGCAATCTTGTAAAAACACACAGAAGCCAGCTCTCAGATTCTGACGGATGTCTGCTGGGTCCTGTGGTCATAAGTACAGAGAGAGACCCTCATTGCTATATGCCACCAAAAGAGGGGACCTAGTAGTGAGAATCTGTGGGACACAACCTCAGCAAATAAAGCATCATGGTTTCCGATTAGAGGATGAACTAGCTCACAACCTAAAAAGTACACGCCAGTTTAACCGGATAGTGGGGCAATTTAACTTTTTACTATAGTAGAAGCACAAAGAAAAAAAGAAAAAACAGTTTAGTGCCTTATCTTTTGGAAAGGCCAACTAGAGCACTCATATTATATCAAACATCTTTTACAAATTAAACCAGTGCTGTGATGCATCAATTCAATGTTTTGTTTTTCTGTAAGTTAATAGCAAAGCTTCTCTAAACCAGCAAATGTACAGCAGACACGAAACAGCTAAAATACCAAGAAGCTGAACAAAACAATGAGGATTGCAGCAAATCCATTAATAATCACTGTCAAGTGGGTTTAGTTTGGTTACAAAATAAATGACCAGCTTGAAGAGCTAGTGCTGCCACTGGATTTAATATGTTCAATAAGTTACACATTACAAGCTGATCCACTGTGCTGTGACAGAACACAATCTCAGACATGAACATGTCCACTTCATCACAAACCATCACAGGCTCTCTCAAGTGAACAGAGTATTAAAATTGGATTAAAGGGCCATTCCAAGTAAAACATTTCTTACCACTATTTCTTGAATCCTCCCCGCCCCCCCGAATTCTTACATTGACAGTAATATTGTAGTGAGAGTAATATGTAATAAGCCATTTAAATGATGCTCACCTGTTGCTGTATTTGCTCCGCCAACATTGATATCATTCTCATCATCAAAATCAATCCGGACTCCTTTGCCGTTTCCGGCAGACACTCCGCACCCACCGCTTCGACAGAGGGATATAGGAACAACTCCATACACATACGCCAACATGATGGGTACACCAATACCTGGAGGCAAGCAGATACAACGTGTTAGATCTCAAAGCACAGACAGTCCTTATGGGATTCCCTCCGCATACAGTGTGCCTCGCATGCATTGGGAGGGGGTATATAATGGTTCTGCCTAGGTGTAAAAAGAAGGGGGCAATTGCCAGTGTTCTATGTATAAAGGTGATTGCCCCTTGGATATATATTTGGAGAAGAACATTCCACTATGAATAGTTCAAAACATTGGTAGGATTTATTGAAATAGTAGGGCGTAAATAAAGCTTTGTAATACCGGGAATTGGGATGGTGTTGGCATACAGACATTTGTAACAGGATTCCTATACAGCCAACAGTATCACGAGACATGATTACCTATGTGTCATGGGATTTGAACTAAAGGGGGAAAAGTGCGTGTATACACAACAAGATGCTGGTGAAGCAAATGATTTACTCCTGAGCAGAGTGAGTACTTATTGTGTAAACCGTGTGTTCTGTTACAGAAACTGACTCCTTGTAACAATGCATCTCCTTTTGGACTTTACTCAAGGGTATTAATGGATTAATCTAGGCTGGAGAAAACCTGGACAAATAAAAGTAATAACATGGTGACACTTGCATGTATTTGTCACAGTTGTTCTTGTTTTTGCAATACTTAACCTCTGCAGACTTTGGAGGTATCCCAAAGATCTGCACTGAGATACCCACTGCACATAGCATATATGTGAACATGGGAGTGACATCACCAGTTAAATATCACACAACAGTCCTACCCCCTCCAACCACCAGTTCCAAAAAACAGGGAGGTTCTGAATCATCTGAACTAATCATCCTGCAATGTTTAACTTTGCTTTTGTTTACAAAAAAAGACGACAAGAACAGAACACTTTTTTTGAAAGAGATTGCCAAGAATTAACAGAGGGCATTTACATACCAAATACTGTGTCTAGAGTGTCCCTTTAATGGAATTTAAACATTAAAAATAAAAAAAAAACATTAAAAATCAGCTTATATGGAAAAGCCAAAGCCCATTGTTTGTCTTTCTTTTCCCTCAGTATAATGTATATTATGATATGTTACGCCCCCACACAGCTTCCCCTTAAACTGCTAGCAATTTGGGTGAAAAGTGTATTTCTTGCAATTTGCTATATAGGTTAAGTGTTGACTACATCAGTGTTCTGGTTTCTTTTTTTTCTTCTTGCTCTAGAGCTACTTTTTTTCATTTCTCTGCTCTCCTACATGATAAAGGTAGACAGATGCCTGGTACATATCACCTCTGAGCTAGAAGAGTTATCCTGGATGTTGGTGCAGCCATATCGCCTCTGAGCTAGAAAAGTTATCCAGTTTGTTGGTGCAGCCATTTTGCCTCTGAGCTAGAAGTTATCCTGTATGTTGGTGCAGCCATATCCAGGGGAGGGCTGGCAGCCTTAGGCCTGGGGGGCAAATCCAGTCAAGTGGCCCATTGCATCATCGGATCGCCTCCCCATCCACGGCCATCTTTTCCTTGTTTTATAACGAATATTGCCAGGATTTTCCCCCACAATATACCAGGATTTGCCATTTAATATGCTAGAATTTTCCCTTACAAAATGCCAGGATTATGCCCCTCAGTATGCCAGGATTATGCCCCTCAATATGCCAGGATTATGCCCCTCAATATGCCAGGATTATGCCCCTCAATATGCCAGGATTATGCCCCTCAAAATGCCAGGATTTTCTCCTCAATATGCCAAGATGATGCCCCCTCAATATGCCAGGATTTTCCCCTAAATATGCCAGGATTATGCCCCTCAATATGCCAGGATTATGCCCCTCAATATGCCAGGATTATGCCCCTCAATATGCCAGGATTTAGACACCCAATATGCCAGGATTTTCCCCTCAATATGCCAAGATGATGCCCCCTCAATATGCCAGGATTTCACACCTCAATATGCCAGGATTATGCCCCTCAATATGCCAGGATTTAGACACCCAATATCCCAAAATTTGGGCACCCCCCCCCCCCCTACCCACGTTGCACACCTACGACATGACCCATAACCCACGTTGCACACCAGGACATGCCCCATCACCACATTTACATGCCTCCATCACCCCATTACATACACATTTCCAATATTATTTGCCATTAATATTCCCCAGCCAATTTGTCCCATAATATGAAAATGTTATTATGCAATTTAATATGACTAAGTAAATTTGCCCAATAATATTCCAAGGTTATCTGCAATTTAATATGCCCCTGCTAATTTGCCCAATATGCCAGTGTTAATTGCCATGTAATATTCCCCAGCCAATTTGCCCAATAATATGCCAGTGTTATTTGCCATGTAATATGCCCCAGCCAATTTGCCCAATAATATGCCAGTCTTATTTGCCATGTAATATTCCCCAGCCAATTTGCCCAATAATATGCCAGTCTTATTTGCCATGTAATATTCCCCAGCCAATTTGCCCAATAATATGCCAGTCTTATTTGCCATGTAATATTCCCCAGCCAATTTGCCCAATAATATGCCAGTCTTATTTGCCATGTAATATGCCCCAGCCAATTTGCCCAATAATATGCCAGTCTTATTTGCCATGTAATATGCCCCAGCCAATTTTCCCAATAATATGCCAGTCTTATTTGCCATGTAATATTCCCCAGCCAATTTGCCCAATAATATGCCAGTGTTATTTGCCATGTAATATTCCCCAGCCAATTTGCCCAATAATATGCCAGTGTTATTCTGCCATTTAATATTCCCCAGCCAATTTGCCCAATAATATGCCAGTGTTATTCTGCCATTTAATATTCCCCAGCCAATTTGCCCAATAATATGCCAGTCTTATTTGCCATGTAATATGCCCCAGCCAATTTGTCCAATAATATGCCAGTCTTATTTGCCATGTAATATTCCCCAGCCAATTTGCCCAATAATATGCCAGTCTTATTTGCCATGTAATATTCCCCAGCCAATTTGCCCAATAATATGCCAGTCTTATTTGCCAGCCAATTTGTCCAATAATATGTCAGTGTTTAAAAGCCCCCCCCCCCTTACCTTTTTCCCTGGTGGCTAGTGGCAGGACTTCCCTGGTGGCTAGTGGCAGGACTTCCCTGGTGGCTAGTGGCAGGAGGACTTCCCTGGTGGCAGGCAGCATGGTCCCTCCATGCTGCCTGTTCGGCCTCCCGGCGGTTGTGCCGACAGGTCACGTGATCGGCGCGCGTCTGACGTCAGAGCGCCGATCACGTGACTGTCGGCACTTCCGTGTCAGACTGCACAGGGAGCCGAACAGGCAGCACGGAGGTTTCTCTGTGCTGCCTGTTCGGCTCCCCGTGCAGCCTGGCAGGCAGAGCGGAGGTGAGAGGGGATCTTCCGATCCCTTCTCAGTCTCTGCCTGCAAGCGCGTTTTTTTTTTTTTTTTAAACACTGGCCCAGCGGCCGTGTTTTAAATAGCTTAGGGCGGCCTGGGGGGGCAATTGCCACCCTGCCCCCCGGCCCAGCCCGCCCCTGGCCATATCGCCTCTGAGCTAGAAGAGTTATCCTGTATGTTGGTGCAGCCATATCGCCTCTGAGCTATGTTGGTGCAGCCTTTTTACCTATGAGCTAGAAGAGTTATCCTGGATGTTGGTGCAGCCATATCGCCTCTGAGCTAGAAGAGTTATCCAGTATGTTGGTGCAGCCATATCGCCTCTGAGCTAGAAGAGTTATTCAGTATGTTGGTGCAGCTATATCGCCTCTGAGCTAGAAGTTATCCTGTATGTTGGTGCAGCCATATCGCCTCTGAGCTATAAGTTACCCTGTATGTTGGTGCAGCCATATCGCCTCTGAGCTATGTTGGTGCAGAGATTTTACCTATGAGCTATAGTATGTGTGTAAAAAAACATAAATCATCCTTGTCATGTATATCAGGTGGAATTTCCTCTATGAAAGAGGCGAAGATCACACAGGGTAGGACAGAGGAACAAAAACGTATATCCTTACCCACAGTTACTGCAGCAACTACTGGTGAGACTATGACAGACAGGGTGACACTGCCCGCTATGGCCAAATTCCTCTTGTGTTTGGAAATATCTTTTCCTTCATAGCGATTGTGAATCTACAGAAAATAATTAGACAATGATTAAAACAAAAAACAAAAAACCCACAGATACAGAAATTCTGACATCATATTGAAAAACACTGAGGTGGCAGAGAGAGAGCACACCAAGACACATCTAGTTTGCATTGCACATTTTATGATTTATATACTTGTTCCAAATATATGCTGATCATATATATATATATTCTAATATTTTAACCATGTAACCACTCCAAAGGAGTAAATCCCTCCCTGTGCTGTGCTCCTGTTCTGACAGGATGTGATTATTCCACACGTGTCTCCTCCTACGCTGCACCTCTCCTCTTTACTAATTAATTTACACCCAGGATGTTTTTCTTCCCAATAATTGCACTGGGAAGCTTATTATTTCGATTTACTAGCACGGTGAGGAGGTGGCTGTTTCTGGGCATACACTGGAATACACTAGTTCCCTGTGAACGTTTTATAGCGGGTAGGGGAACTGCAGCTAAAAAAAAAAAAAAAAATTCAAGATTTTTCAAACACAACATTATATTGAATTACAGTGCAATGAAAGCCAGGGCGAAACCTCTGCCACATCCTTATTTCAGCAATTAACCAAACCCTTTTACTGTGGGACATGATCTCAAATCTAAATTAAACATGGTAAGGCGATATAAACATGTGGCTAGGCTGCTATATTTAGATTAAAGGGAAATGATCATTGTCCGATGTCAATTAAATGAGGAAAGGCTGAGTAACTTATTGTAGCTGGTCACTGGGGTGTGGGGAAAGGCTGCTTTGGAAATACTGTGTTTTTGATTGCACCAGTAACTAATGGGAGATATTTAGAATACAACATTCTGGGGCATAGTTCTAAAATGGCCGAAACAGCAGGAACTTTCCATTGGTTTCCCTGGTGAATGCTCCTCTGTTAGACCTTTAGCCCAGAACGGATTTATAAATAAACCTTCAATATGCTCACAATAATGTCCACTTATAATTAAAGACTTTTTCACTGTGATTTGACAAGGACACATGTTAATTAGTGCAATACCTAGTTTATGCATGGGCATGACTTATCAGCATATATAAAACAGACAATCCTTATGTCTGTTTGTCTGAAGCAGGAAAACTCTTGAACGTTTAACTCCAGAATCATGAAATTTGCACAGCTTACTCATGCTGCAATTTCTAGGTCAGCACAACTACTTTCAGCTCTACATTGTTCCTTTCCTGAGTTATGAGTTAATTATGTTTTGAGGTGATTAGACACCAGTGATGTTATCTCCTTTTATTAGGGAATGACTAAGCATAGGCTAAACATCAAATTTTTCCAGACAGAGTTACAACAATATACGCATAATGTTTTAGAAACCAAAAGCACACAAAAACACACCAAACCAAGGAGCAGCGACAAGAATCTAAATCCAAAACTAAGCCGGCTAAAGTAAAGCTAGTAAAATGATTTAACCAATAAGAACCATAAATGGTGGCTTTTAAATTGCTAAGCATGATTGGTGACAAGAGTACCAGCAAAAAAATCAGGATAGCCCCCTCATGTTCCTCAATACAAATAGGGTATTTTACACTTTAACTGAATTACAGTTTTGCATCCCATAATAATTCCCAGTAAAATGATCAGACTGGTGCAAGGACTACAAATGGTAATAATAAAACAGTTTACAGCCAATGTAGACATTTTAAATAGAAACGATTTAATAAGAGAATACAACTAAAGCACCTTACTGAGCCATGTCTACTCCATTTAGTGCTCTCAGGGGGTGGACATGTGGTTTGGAATCTTCAGTGCATTGAAGGAAATTCTGACCCAAGATTCTAAACATGTCCGCCTCCCGATGGAGCTGTAAGGAACAAAACATGGTTCAACACGTAACATAACATGTTTTATTTGTATTCTTAAGGACAAGACATGAATGTAAACAATGGTCAAATTAAAAAAAAACAAATCCTCTAACTCATCTATAACGAAAAATATGGCATCAAAAGCAAGCCATACATGTCCTTACAAAAAAAAAAACACTATGTAGCTTGTAATGAGAAAGATAAATTACACTTAGTCTTTAGGGTTTAATCCTTGAATCTTGAATATGGGGTTACAATCCTAAACATTAAGATTTACCTTGCGCCCCACGTACACTGGAATACCGATTATCATGGCAGGAATGGCAATCCCGGCAATTAATGCGATACCTACTGGAGCACCCACTAGGGTCCCCAGCTGCCAAAGGATCTTCTTTTTCCTGCTCCATGGCTTCTTCCCCCAAAAAGTGCATCCTGAAGGGCTAGGAGGACAAAACAAAGAGTAATACTGTAAATAGCTGTATTCCAGGATGATGTAGCACAGCAATCACTGAAGTACAGAGAGTATACCAGGATTAATTAAACAGATAAATCATGACGACAAGCAGAACATTGTGCAATCCCTGCTAACCTATTAAATGGCCATCCACATACATGAAAAAGGATTTTAAAATAAGTAGATTTAATAAAAAAGGAACAAAATCAAAAACAAACAAAAAAAATCACTGCTTCTTTTGAATAGAGACTATTTGGAATCCAGATTGCAAATAACGTGTTACAACTCCCATCAAGCCTATACATGATGCACCCAATATAAAATACAAGGGTCAGGGGGTGAGTAAATTCACTGAAAGAAATTAATTGAAAGGCCGGAGAACGAGCAATATGGTGTGTGGACTTGGACAATGCTGCAGCTAGAGAGGCTCATATGAGCACCTAGAAAACATATCCATAGATGGATGGTGATCCAAAGAGTCAACATTCCCAGTGTCTCATATAATGACAGTATATTGTATAAATAACATTTACTTCATGGCAGCCAGTTGCATGGTCAGATGGTACATAATATGTGTGTTACCTATCACTGTGTGTCAGGCCTACATAATATGGGGCAGGAATGACCAATTAAAAGGTGGTAACAACTGGAAGCACAAATTCTCAGGAATTATAAACCATATACTTCTCTCAGGGGAGGGATGGCAAATTTTGGCCTGAAGGGCAAAAACAATTTACTGGCCCACGGTGCACCTGAGATAGACACAGAGTCAGGTAAGATAGATATAAATCTACAAAATTACAGAGAAAGTTTAAGACACTGGAGCATTTAGACAGCCCATTGAGACAGGTTAGAGGAAAAGCCTGGTGGGCAATTGACTCCATGCCAGCCCTCCCCTGACTATCATTTTACATGCCACCTATTGCAAGGGAGTAGGCAGCACTTGCCAATGTTGACCCAGGTTGGGGAGGTTGATGGAAGTTGTAATCCAAAACAGAGAATTACAAATTAACTAAAAGTTGCTTTACACCTTTCCCCAGCCAAAAGAAAGCAATGGACCCCCTTACAGGGAGATCAACATTTGCAGTATTGTTTATGCTTCATAAATGGCACATAGTTCTCTCTAAAAGAAATAGCCCCCCTCTGTCACTTATTTATCATGATAGGGTGCTGGTTTTGCATAGCTTAGCAAAATATCCGGTTTAAATCTATTTTATAGTGCTGTTATGTCATTTTATAACCTGCTTCTCTGTCATGCTAGGGATGACATCAGCACAATTGAAGTTAGCTTCCCAAAGAAAGTCTGGGATTCCAGAGAGATGTTGGTTCTCCCTTCCTGTGTGCTAGCAGCCGAAATGAGCATATTGTTACAATTATCCCATCTCTCTAAACCTCCTTTTCTTTTACTTCAAGCCTGGCATTGTTCAACATCTTTAGTAATGTGTAAATCATTTCACCCAACGTGTATGTGTACATATTTGCAGGTCTGTACGTGTGTTCCTTTTTTACATACAATGACGGCTCCCCCCTGTACTGCTGGAATGCTATTGTTCCTCAGTATTGACATAGACAGCAGTGGATTGTATTTTCTGCTCCCCTGCACTCAAATATAATCTTTTTGCAGGGAGTCTCTCTCTAGCACTGCCAGAGTTTTTTCAAAATCTCACAATAAATGTTTATTATCTCTATAAGCACATGTGAAGACACACAGGGGACCAGTGACAGAACTATAATTGCATGAACAACCTACCCATTCAGGGCCTCCCATAGAAAGAATTGGAGAGAGATGTGGGAGGGATCATGAGGACATGCACAATGATGTTGCAGCACAAGGGTTGGAATATTAAAAACTAATACACACTGATGTTTCTGATTATAAAATAACCTTACCGCACTATAAAATAACATTTAAGCTAGGTGCATTAGTAACCATAATGATTCATTGTACAAAAGGTGTATAATAGCTTTATAAAAGTGCACAAACTTTATAAGCTGTGAATGTCATATAACTACGTGAGCAAGTTTTCTCTGCTCACATGGTTTCAATAAAAGTTAGTAAGTGCAGATTTCATCTCACTGATTTAAATATTTATTGGGCAGGGACAAACCTGGCGAGTTCCTCCTGCAAAAACGGAGTTGGTCTTGCATAATCATTGTTACAAGAGAGTTTGTATAGAATAAACTGAGAATTATCCATGGCCAGATGAGATCCAACTCTCTTTTTTAATAGGACTAGCTCCTAGGATTTTCCAACTGATGAGGCTGTACTGACTGCGTGATTTGTACTCACCTAAGATAATGTAAGTCAGAGATCTCCTTCATGCAGAGCCAGCAGAATTCACATCCGCACACGGCACAGGTCATGTGGTTACAGCTGCCATCATTCATTTTTATGATGTAGGCAGCACAGCGAGGACAAGGTTTAATGTCATCCGCTAGTCACAAGAAACAAAAATCACAATCAGCCAGTGTTACAAACAAACAGTTTCAACTTAACAATGGAATTTAGTGTTTTTAAAAAAAATGATTTAATATATATTATACACATATAAATAAATGTTCACTAGACCCTCCTGAATAGCATAGGACCAAGAATGGTTTCTCGGGGCCTATGTGTATTAGTTGCTATTAATAAAGGCCAACGCCAGGTATAGCTGGGTGCCAGAGGGCTGCAATCTCCTGGAAATTATTCTGTTATACGCAACGTAATCATTACCAGAGAAAGACATCATAGAGGATACAATAGCGCACAAGTTGGGGGAGATGTATAAACCTGGAGCATGCAGAAACAGTGCAATCTCTGAGTGCAACAATGTATAACATTAACGCTTAAATGTTCGGAGGGCGCGCAATAGGCGTAAACAAAAATTATGAAAAAAATGAAAAGTACACCTGAAACTGCATCTGTGCACTCCAATAGGTGAAGAAAGAGCACTTTCAGGTGATATATATATATATATATATTCATCCAAGTTTTATCTGTGCTGGTTTGATTGTGTATAGTTTATTAGTTGGCAAGTCTACCTGCCACACTTGCTAATTAGCCCATCTCTCTGTGGAAAGGCCCATCCCACAGTCCTGCTGTAATTACAAAACAAGTACCCCTAAAATGTAAACTCACTTAAAACAACTAATTTTTTTTGGGGGGGTCAAGGTCACAGCTATTGTGGAAGTCTGAGAAAGCGCAGGAGAATAAACAGATCCAAAGCTGTCAATATGGACTTTCGACTAATGTGTGTAAATCTACCTGTATGTTCCAGGTCCACAGACAACATACATTTAGACTTTCACATTGCAGTTTAAATATTATATTCAGGTAGAAAAGTCAGAGCTTTCAAGATTTAACCCCATGTGCAAAACTAAAGAAACTGTTTCAGTATAGGATATGGGGCTTGGCTAAATCCTGCACAGGTACTTCTGTTATTAGAGAAAAGGTAAGACATGAGACGGAGACATACTGCAGACGTTCCTTCCAGAGGAAGTGTTAGAGAATCACAGAATCTCTATTTTGTAATGTGATCTCAGTTAGTACACTGGGCTCACTGCCAGCACTTTTGCAAGAATGCACCTATTAAGGAAGGACCTTCATACTGTCACTCAGTGATGTGCTACAGGCCAACAAGAGGTTTACCATGGAATGGACAAAGCAAGGTCTGATAAACTGCTATCAAGAAAAAAGCGTGCGGTCTACCCAGACATTTATACTACTGCATGCCGTTTGGGGCAAGTGTCTGGCCCCGGGAAACAAAGTCCAGTACTCCGCACATTCTATATCAGTATAACGGATACAAAGCCCAGTACTCCGCACATTCTATATCAGTGTAACAGATACCAAGCCCAGTACCCCGCGCATTCTATATCAGTATAACGGACAGAACTGAGACAAAGTCCAGTACTTCGTGCATTCTATACCAGTATAACGGATATAACCGACACAAAGCCCAGTACTCCGCGCATTCTATATCAGTATAACAGATATAACTGACACAAAGCCCAGTACTCCGCGCATTCTATAACAGTGTAACGGATACCAAGCCCAGTACTCCGCGCATTCTATATCAGTATAACCGATACAAAGCCCAGTACTCCGAGCATCAGTATAACCCAGGGCTCGACAAACCCCGGGCGCCAGGTCGCAATGGCGACTAGGAAATTGTACCTGGCGCCCGGGTAGGATCAGCAGCACACAGCGCTCCACCGTCCTGAAGTTAGATTAAAAAAAAAAAAGTACCGGTATTATTCTTTCGCAGCGCGAGGGAAAGCAGAGTGTGCACTTCCTGCTCCGCCCCCTCGCGCTGTAGTGTCGGATCGGCGGGTGTCACGTGACATCCCACCGATCAGCAGCAGCATCATGCAGACGGTCTGTGCCTGTGTGACAGGCATGGGCCAAGCTGCAGTAGAAATCTCCCTCCCGTGCAATAAGGTAAAATAGCAGGGAGGGGGAGTCACTTTTTTTTCTCTCTATTCTTTAAAAAAAAAAAATAACAACCTGATGGCTTATGTGTGTGTGGATCTGACTGTCTCTGGATGTGTGTGGATCTGACTGTCTCTGGATGTGTGTGGATCTGACTGTCTCTGGATGTGTGTGGATCTGACTGTCTCTGGATGTGTGTGGATCTGACTGTCTCTGGATGTGTGTGGATCTGACTGTCTCTGGATGTGTGTGGATCTGACTGTCTCTGGATGTGTGTGGATCTGACTGTCTCTGGATGTGTGTGGATCTGACTGTCTCTGGATGTGTGTGGATCTGACTGTCTCTGGATGTGTGTGGATCTGACTGTCTCTGGATGTGTGTGGATCTGACTGTCTCTGGATGTGTGTGGATCTGACTGTCTCTGGATGTGTGTGGATCTGACCGTCTCTGGATGTGTGTGGATCTGACCGTCTCTGGATGTGTGTGGATCTGACTGACTGTCTCTGGATGTGTGTTGATCTGACTGACTGTCTCTGGATGTGTGTTAATCTGACTGACTGTCTCTGGATGTGTGTTAATCTGACTGACTGTCTCTGGATGTGTGTTAATCTGACTGACTGATTGTCTCTGGATGTGTGTGGATCTGACTGACTGATTGTCTCTGGATGTGTGTGGATCTGACTGACTGTCTCTGGATGTGTGTGGATCTGACTGACTGATTGTCTCTGGATGTGTGTGGATCTGACTGACTGTCTCTGGATGTGTGTGGATCTGACTGACTGATTGTCTCTGGATGTGTGTGGATCTGACTCACTGACTGTCTCTGTATGAACGTGAATGTGTGTGTGTGTATGTATGGTTTCGTGAATGTGCCGTTGTCTGGCTCCTAGATTTTTTTTTCTGGTTCCTAAAAGTAAATTAAATTTGTCAAGCCCTGGTATAACCGATACAAAGCCCAGTACTCCGCGCATTCTATATCAGTATAACGGACACAACTGAGACAAAGTCCAGTACTTCGCGCATTCTATACCAGTATAACGGATACAACCAACACAAAGCCCAGTACTCCGTGCATTCTATATCCGTATAACAGATTTAACTGACACAAAGGCCAGTACCGCGCAGTCTATATCAGAAAAAGAAACACATAAAAAAAAATAAGAGGAAAGAATAGAAATAGGTCATCATCTGAACTATACCTGCGGCATAAGACTCCTGGCTGTAGCTGATTGATGGGGAGCGGATTGTCCGTAGCCGCAAGCTCTGCGCTCGCTCTTGGCGCGCTGCATCACACGTCTGGTTTGGATGCCAGAGCTGTTTGCAGTGATAGCAGAACTCAGTTTCACATCCATTGCGACCACAGGTGAGCTTTGGGCAGCTGGCACATCCGAACGCAATTACAGCATAGCTGCAGAGAAATAGTCAAAATCAAAGAATGATGAATTAATGGTGATAAATGAATAGTAATAGCACTCAAATGAATAACAGCATCTTAACACAAACTGTGGTGTGACTGGAGAGAAACAAATCTACATGTTAAAGATAGCAAAACTGCAAGATAAAAAGAAACACCTTAAGCAAACTATATTTTGTCTTCTTGTAGTTCATTTGCATATGGCGTCACAAGGTGCTGTCGCAAACAGAAGACAATGAATAACATGACGCATAGATCAACTCCTGCCACAGTACAGTCTTCTAATTTCTACAAATGTGAGAAACTAGTGAGTGTTTTTTTACTGGGCTGCGTGTTAATTAGGAAAGCATTTGTATGGAATAAAAGCATCTGTAATAAGACCTTTACAAGCCAGACAAGAGCACTGTTCACCTCTCTGCTAAAGTGGGGTCCACAAAGACCCTAATAAATGCTTCTTACAACCCTTTCATTGCCTTTGTTTACAGATGGCATAAAGGTCATTAAACAAATTTAAATTACAGTGGCGATTACCAACAGTAAAATGTAACCTTTCCAACACTCCTTTGGTCTTGCTTGCTCCAAAAGGAGACCATTCCGCACTGAAACATTTTAGTCTCAGCGGTTAATATATTGTATGATGGGTCATTGATTATTGTTACCCTTGTTGTTGTTCTTCCATGGACCCTCCACAAAAATTCTCACATTTACAAAACCATAAAAAAAAAAAAATATAGTAATCATTTGTATTTTAAAACATTGACTCATTATCAGCATATTACATGTTACAGCGTAACTCTCCCAACCGGTTCTACAGGTCCAGCAAGACGAGGCAATGTCGTTTCAGACAAAATAGATCAGCCTCCGTATGAGTTACAAAATTATCTGATACACTTTTGAGATGTGTATCATGGTTTGAAACTGCCAATCCGTGTAGGCCAACACGCTTGGGTAATCCAAAAACTCCGGTAGGATTAAGGCCTTTGAGGATAGAGATGGACTGAACTAGAGCTGTCTAACTGTGCTCTGCTCAGTAAATCTGATGAATCTAATGTGTTACGCCTTTCACATTTTGTGAACATTTAGGATTTTGGCAAAGAAGAAATCCGGCAACTGGAGAAGTTTCTCTCAAACTTTTAACCATTGCAGAACCCTTAAATTAATATTTGTGTATCAGGGAACCCCTACATAATTCTTTTCTCTTTTAGAAACGTAATGTTCATAAGTAAAAAATTATATCTTTCCTGATAGCGTAAACTTTTTTCATTTATATTAAAAATGTATGATTGAAAAAATCCATTTCTTGTTTCGATTTCCTTTTATTTGCCAATGTGCCCCCCCCAGGACTTGCCAATGTGCCCCCCCCCCAGGACTTGCCTTTCTTTTCCAGACCTGCCAAAGAACAGTTCCTGGTGTCTACTGGGGCAGCAGCAGGATGTCTGTGCTCTGCACGGTGTGCACAGAAATCTTCTGATGTTGCCCGACACTCCCGCCTAGATGTCGGAAGGAGGTCACATGACCCCAGTGTCCAGTCACAGAAGCCCCAGAATAAGTGTCGGGCAGCATCAGAGGATGTCTGTGCACAACACATCAGGACATTTACCGGCTGCATGCCCTGCAGATATAGGTCTCCTGAGGCTCTGCGTTACGGTAGAGAAACATGGGATGTAAAGGTTTTTCACCAGGACCATAAACAGCTGTAAATCCCATCCACTAAGTGCATTAGAGGGTCATTTAAGTTAAAAGCTTGGCGAGTTATATTATCTGTGTACGCCGCACATTCAGAAGGCAACCATCTGTCAGAGTCAACATATCGTGACTGTGTGCAACATGCACAGATAGGTGAACGCTAGCAACGGAAATTTTGTACGCAGGTAAATGGAAGCAGATGGTCAATTCTGGGATAGGCCTGTAAGATTAACTACAATAAGATTAGGAAGTAATGGTGCGAAAGGAACCATTAGCAGGTTGCAAAGTCTGGAAATCAGGCATCTCTAATTTGCTCCTTTTAACCACAAACTACACAGATTTACACTATATAGTTCATTAAACAGATCCTCTATACATCATGCGGATTGTTTGGTACGGTGTGATCTGTTTGATGTGAATTGCAGCATCCTGTACTGAGACTCTAACACTAGACCCTTAGACTACGGCTAGCACTGTGGGGTCCGGCAGTACAATGAACCAAGACATTTTACACTGGGAGGTCAGAAGCAAATAGCCACATAAATCTAGAAGTTGCTGTAACTAGAGCATGCTGAAAGGGCGTTCATAAGTGTATAATTGGGGTCAGCAGACTATGCTTTTGGGGGATACTCAACAGTGCTATGCTGAAGCCAAGGGGAGTGGCAATTTGAAAACATTTGGTTAGGAATTCATAACCCATGTTTGGACTCAAATTAATCTGTAGGATCAGAGAATTATGATGAGCCTGGTGATATAAAGATGCCAAGTGCAGCTAGAGTCCAATTACATATTTTATGATCTCAGGCAAGATCTCTAAGCAGCTATGACCCCGCCTTCAGGATGTCATAAGCTACGGAACCTCTTGATCGCCTTCTTGGGTGACAGATAGAGTGCGGTCCTGGGGAAGGATAGTAATATGTGTAGGGAGTTACTGGTAGAGTGTTTTACCATCAAAAGCCTTAACCTTGCAGTACTGTGTAGCACTGTAACTTATTCTACTCAGATTAAATATTTTTAATCAGTAAGAGTTGGTGTATGTTGCAAGTCTGTGTTTCTGGGATAAATGAAGTCTCAGTGGTGGCAGCTTGTTTTACGTTGGAAGTTTTGTGGGTGATCATTGGTTGTTCGTGGTGGTTGCTTTTTGCCCTGTGGGGAAAGTGACAAACTCACCGGAAGTCTGGCTGATGTTTAGCCCTTTCACACCCATACTCTCATGTCATGGCTCGGCAGATAGCCCGGTCTGTGACCTCTATATTCACAGTATAAACAATGTTTATGCTGACAGATTCCCTTTAAGATGAACTCATGCGAGGATAATTTGTTAAGTGATTGTGAGCATATTGTGACATATGGGTCGCCAGGTGTTTAAAGAACACTTCACCTTTACAGATTTAGGGGAAAAAATTTTGAATTACCAAGACTTTAAAATTACAAAAATGACAGAGAAATGACTGTTAAAATTCACAAGCAATCACACAATAAATAAGAAAATATATCCATAATGGTAAAAATTAAAGGGGGGGGGGGGGGGGGGGGGAACCATGATTTGAAACAAAACACATTTGATTACATATGTATTGAAATCCTAAATGAAAAAATAATATGGGAGAAGAAACAAAGGATTACGGTTATTAAAAAAAAAATAGGAAAATGGACCTGCCCGTATGACTGTCCGTGTGGACACAGGCTGGCTGACTACAACCGCACCAGTTCACTAGCAGTTTCCAGTCTTCAAATGCACATGGCTGCTCGAGACTTAAAATGTGTACATAACCATCTGTTTTTCTTACCCGCAGTCTGGAGCTGGACACCATCTACAATCAGGATCTGCTACAAGCCATCTCCTGAGCATGAACTCTTCGTATTTCTCCATCAACACTTCATCATTTAGTATCAAGCGGATATCGAAAGGGTTAAACCGTTCAGAACATTCAGGGCAGCTAATGTTGACCCTACTTTCGGAGATCTCTATCCGCAGGTACTGGCGCAAGCAGTCCGCACATGACCGGTGGTGACAGGTCATTATGTCAGGGAATCTGTCCTTAGAGTACCGTAAAAGGCACAAGGGACACTCTATAAAGTCTCCGCTCTCTTTACGTACAGAGGCCGTTACACTGTCCGAACACTTCACTGAGGCAGAAAATATGGAGTTTTTATCTGTGCACATCTCTGAGTGAATGCTTTCAATACTTGCGATGCCATCAACTCCACCATTTAGGTCCCTAGACTTGTGCTTTGAGTCTTTTTTCCGTCGGAAGACACCCCATGGCATCCGCCTTTTCTTTGGTGGCTTTTTAACAGGAGGAAGGCTGACTGAGGAAGTCGATGATTGCAGGTCCCGATCTGAACCCATTTGTCGATGCAAACTCATTTCTACTACACCCCCAAAATGATGTGCATGGCACAGATCATTATTACCAAACTTTCACCGGGGTTCAACATGTGGTGTAACTCAGATGGCGGAAACCAATGCCCACCGGATTTATTGAATGATGATTCGGCAACTTCCTGAAAGAGAAAAAACAGAAGAAAGAAAATGAGTAAAGTTAATTGTTAACTGTATATCATTTTAGAAACATATAGTGGGGGAGGCAAACTACAATGAATAGCTATCGATCTATACTGGAAGTTTTAAAGTGTTAAATGTCTAAAACCCCTTTCTTCTTTTGTCTTCTAAAGTATACTCTGCACAGTGTGTAGTGTGAAAACAGTGTATTGGCAAATAAACAGCACAGATCATATTTAGGAGTATTACGCGAGGTAAAATATTTGTGCACCCAGCAAAGTAAACACTGATTTCCATACACCAGGGCTCGACAAACCCCGGGCGCCAGGGCGACCAGGAAATCAGACCTGGCGCCCGGGTGCTGTTTGTCACAGGGAGCCCTTGCCGTTTTACTTTCAGCGCGAGGGGACAAAGTCTGTGCGGATCACACAGACTGTAAGCTCCGCCCCCTCGCGCAACTTCGTTGTAGTGCCGATTGTCACGTGACAACACGGCACTTAGCAGGAACCAAAAGAAGATCGGGCACCAGCATAAATGTCCCCCTCCCCTGCAATGAGGTAAGCAGCAGGGAGGGAGGACACTCTAAGAAATACATTTTTGCTCTTTGGTCTGTGTGTATGTATGAGTGAATGTAACTGGCTATGTATGTATGTATGTATGAGTGAATGTAACTGGCTGTGTATGTATGTGTGAATGTAACTGGCTGTGTATGTATGTGTGAATGTAACTGGCTGTGTATGTATGTGTGAATGTAACTGGCTGTGTATGTATGTGTGAATGTAACTGGCTGTGTATGTATGTGTGAATGTAACTGGTTGTGTATGTATGAGTGAATGTAACTGGTTGTGTATGTATGAGTGAATGTAACTGGTTGTGTATGTATGTGTGAATGTAACTGGCTGTGTATGTATGAGTGAATGTAACTGGCTGTGTATGTATGAGTGAATGTAACTGGCTGTGTATGTATGTGTGAATGTAACTGGCTGTGTATGTATGTGTGAATGTAACTGGTTGTGTATGTATGTGTGAATGTAACTGGCTGTGTATGTATGAGTGAATGTAACTGGCTGTGTATGTATGTATGTGTGAATGTAACTGGCTATGTATGTATGAGTGAATGTAACTGGCTATGTATGTATGTATGTGTGAATGTAACTGGCTGTGTATGTATGTGTGAATGTAACTGGCTGTGTATGTATGAGTGAAGGTAACTGGCTGTGTATGTATGTGTGAAGGTAACTGGCTGTGTATGTATGTGTGAAGGTAACTGGCTGTGTATGTATGTGTGAATGTAACTGGCTGTGTATGTATGTGTGAATGTAACTGGTTGTGTATGTATGTGTGAATGTAACTGGCTGTGTATGTATGTGTGAATGTAACTGGCTGTGTATGTATGAGTGAATGTAACTGGCTATGTATGTATGAGTGAATGTAACTGGCTATGTATGTATGTATGTGTGAATGTAACTGGCTATGTATGTATGTATGTATGTATGTGTGAATGTAACTGGCTATGTATGTATGTATGTATGTATGTGTGAATGTAACTGGCTGTGTATGTATGTGTGAATGTAACTGGCTGTGTATGTATGAGTGAAGGTAACTGGCTGTGTATGTATGTGTGAAGGTAACTGGCTGTGTATGTATGTGTGAAGGTAACTGGCTGTGTATGTATGTGTGAAGGTAACTGGCTTTGTATGTATGTGTGAAGGTAACTGGCTGTGTATGTATGTGTGAAGGTAACTGGCTGTGTATGTATGTGTGAAGGTAACTGGCTGTGTATGTATGTGTGAAGGTAACTGGCTGTGTATGTATGAGTGAATGGAACTGGCTGTGTATGTGGCGTGTGTAAATGGAACTGGCTGTGTATGTGGCGTGTGTAAATGGAACTGGCTGTGTATGTGGCGTGTGTGAATGGAACTGGCTGTGTATGTGGCGTGTGTGAATGGAACTGGCTGTGTATGTATGTGTGAATGGAACTGGCTGTGTATGTATGTGTGAATGGAACTGGCTGTGGATGTATGTGTGAATGGAACTGGCTGTGTATGTGGATGTATGTGTGAATGGAACTGGCTGTGTATGTGGCGTGTGTGAATGTAACTGGCTGTGTATGTGAGGTGGGTGTATGCGACTGTCTCCGTGCGTTTATGATATTGTGATGTGCCGTTGTCTGGCTCCTACATTTTTTAGCTGGCTCCTAAAACTAAATTAAATTTGTCAAGCCCTGCCATACACAACCATGTCAGATTTACCATGAGGTCACAATCAGGGGTAGCATGGACATTGTACACATTTACTGGTGTTCTATGGAACTTCACAGACCTTGTACGGACACTCATGCTATTCCTGATGACAATATTAATTTGCGCAAAACTCTATGAACTCTAGTAAGAGCACGGAATAGCATTCGATGCAGATTTACTGTAGGTTCAGAATCATAGCTTTATTCACTCAGCCGTGCAAAAAAAAACAACTTGCATTTGAAATATTATGTTTATTATCATAGCCAAGAGAAGGGAAATCTCCTGAATCATCAATACCATCATTGGTATTCACATCCAAACATTGTACGGTAATGTCCGGGGGTTTCAAATACTTTGCTTTCTTTCCATATTTGATATACTGAAAATTTTAGAAGTACATTTCTGTAAACCGGTCCTTCAAACCTCACTTACAAAGTAACATTTTGATAACGGGAAATACCCAGGCATCGCAGTTTCCATTTACCCACAATGTACTGTGACACCCTATAGAAGGTGAAAGGAAACGGTGACATGGTGCAATGTGGCGTATCACCTTTCTACATCTAGTCTTTGATCTGCAACGGAGCAGACAGAAGAAAAATTAGAAAATGTAAAAAGGAAACTAGAAAGAAAAAAGAAAGAAAAGAAAGTGAATTCAGGCTTTACTGGTGAGTGGGCCACGAGCGTGGTATAGATTCAATGCTGAAACTCCAAACAAGATGCATTCTATTCAAACCAGTTTCACATTCAAACTTCTTAAAACAAGCTCTGGCCCAGAATGCATCACACTGACTAATACCGATTACTAACACATGTATGTCTGAAAAGGTTGTGAGACTACTGGTTACCATGAATAAAAAAATGTAAACTTATTTCTCCCAATCTATGCAAAGAAATATATGCTTTCAATTTACTTTAAACACACAACCATTGCATTTCCTTTTCAAGCTTTTTACATTTTTTTGCTTGTCCAAGTATTTAACCCTTTAGTGGCCAGACTTATAGAACATTTTCGGTCATTCAACACTTCTGCAGTGTGTATTTAGCTGTAATTTTCCTGTACCCACACATTATATACAGGGTTTTTTTCCCTTGCTTTAGATACCACTATTTTCATATGACAATATATTATGGAAAAAAAATTCTATTACACATCTACAAAACCAAATAAAAATAACCTGCCAAATAGATTCTTATATTTTTCCCGAGTTTAGGTATAGCCCATGTTTACATGTTTTCTGCATGTTATAGGACAATAACCAAGTAGCGTATTGCTTTTTCCTAACCATTTTCTGGTAAAGTGACATTTTGACCCAAAAGCAAAACCCTAAACCTAACTCCACCCATTACCATACTGTAACTTTAACCCCAATTCTAACCCCAACACTAGATTCTAAAAAAGGTTTTTTTTTTTTTTCTCTCAGATGCAAGGTTGCAGAATGGTAGTCAGCAACACCCCTGAGCATAGGAATCGACTTGTGATCACTTCCTATGCCAAGCATGACAATTGTCACTAATTGCTTGTTTTTGTGCAACGTGCCTTGCACGTCAATAGACTGGAAAGGGGTTAAATAACCACCATGGATTCCAAGTAATGGTATTTCTAAATGTCATTTCTGGGGAAAGATTCTAAAAGTGAACAAGTCACCATGGAAACCACCGCGGAATGTTATGTCTAAAACACAAGGGTGTCCAAGGGACTAAAGCACTGGCCCAATCAACTTGTAAGTAACCCGATACAGTTTTGATTAAAATATTGTTTTTTGTATTAAAATAAAGTCTTCATTGAGACCTAAAAATACTTAGATGCAATCAACAAATGTAAGTAGGTAGTAAGCTTAAACAGAACTGATTTCCAATGAGAACGGTAGCAAAAAAACAAACAAATGACTAATGCACGCAGTCATTTAGCCATGCAAGTGCACCTTTTCCCATACATGCAGCCATTTATCCATACAAGCATACAGTCACGTTTCAGGACAGCATGCATTATTATATGATTAAAGTGACAATCATCTCTTGGAATTACCTAGTGAGAAAACTGGCTCATTCAGTAGCACTGGCCTCATGAGCAGTCTTATTTTTAAAATAAAATATCCCTAGAAGATCACTGACAGTCCTACCATGTCGCTGGTCCTCTACAGAATGAAGCCTTTTTTTAATTTCAATTTTATTTTATTACTTTTGATTTATTTAACCCTACAGTTCCGAGCCCAAACGCTAAGGTTTGATTTAGAACAAAAGTGTTTTTTATTTTTATAAATTTTTTACTGAACCCCAATCACAGGGATAGAGTTAATACAGACCCTAACTCTAGAAATGACAAAACAATTTTTTTTTGCTAAAACACCACCACAGAATGTACCTGATGCTTAAAACACCACCACGGAATGTACCTGATGCCTAAAACACCACCACGGAATGTACCTGATGCCTAAAACTCCACCACGGAATGTACCTGATGCCTAAACCACCACTACAGAATGTACCTGATGCCTAAAACTCCACCACGGAATGTACCTGATGCCTAAACCGCCACCACGGAATGTACCTGATGCCTAAACCACCACCACAGAATGTACCTGATGCCTAAACCACCACCATGGAATGTACCTGATGCCTAAACCACCACCACAGAATGTACCTGATGCCTAAACCACCACCACAGAATGTACCTGATGCTTAAAACACCACCACAGAATGTACCTGATGCCTAAACCACCACCACGGAATGTACCTGATGCCTAAACCGCCACCACAGAATGTACCTGATGCTTAAAACACCACCACAGAATGTACCTGATGCCTAAAACTCCACCACGGAATGTACCTGATGCCTAAAACTCCACCACAGAATGTACCTGATGCCTAAAACTCCACCACGGAATGTACCTGATGCCTAAAACTCCACCACGGAATGTACCTGATGCCTAAACCGCCACCACAGAATGTACCCAATGCCTAAACCACCACCATGGAATGTTTCTGATGCCTAAAATACCACCACGGTATGCTCCTGCCTAAAATACCACCATGGAATGCTCCTGATGTCTAAAACCCCAGCCAGAACTTTGCTCCAAAATTGATTTCATAAACAACCCTTCCATTTTTGTAGGCAGATTGTTTTACATTGAACTATATGTGGAAAAGTTCAATTTCCCTGGATCCTTTTCACAAAAAGGTTAGGCAGGAATTTTAGGAGCCAGCAGTAGGGATTTTAGGAGTCAGGGCTCCCTGGATTGTGTTAATATTTTTCTAATGACTGTGAAATGATGTTTACTAGTATCTACACATTGATCTGGCATTGAGTGAGATCGCTACAGGAAGCCTCTTTGCAATACAGCTGCAACAGATTATTAGAAAATTCTCCAGAACTGATGCAAAGTCATGGCTGTTACACTAATCATTTACGCAATAATTTCCCCTTACTGTAACATGACCCAGCTGCATTACATAAAGCACACTTTCAGTTAATCTTCCTGCTCAATATGCAAATTAAACATTGAAATTTACAAAAATAAAAATGATGGGAGCGGAAGAGAAGATAAAAAAAAATTATATTTGCATTTATTCTGCCTTTTCTATTAAACATAAAAAAATTGTTCTAGAGCCAATTGAGGCGTTCATTGACCAGCCAGACAACATGCATAGAATCAGAGCAATCATTTTATTACAGCCTTCTGTCACTGAAAGGGTTAACCAATGTAGCCAGACCACAGAGCACTGACTGAACATCTATTGTTTGCACAGATTGTACACCTCTTTGTATAGACTGTACCTTACACACACTAGTACATTAATGAAGTGCCAAACTTGTAAGCAAAGTACATAACCTTCAAAACTGAATCTCACACCCAGCATGCCTCAGTGTATCATGCCTCCATCTATAAACATTGATCATACTGGGAATTTAAACAACACCTTTTTGTATCTATACATGGTGTTAATGCACACAGAAGAAAAATTTGTTTTGAATGGTGTCTGTGCAGTTTCCTGTTTATGACATCACCTTGTGGCTTCATATACAAATGAATATCTCTTCAAAGTGCAGTTTGCATATCGAGCCACAAGGTAATAGGAGACATAACACAATTCTGCTAACATAACCACTTTTTATTCTCTACATTAATAGAATAATAGTAGACAATATTTAAGTGACAGAGACCCTTTAAAGGGACACTCCCACCAAAAAATGTTTATTTTTTTTATTTGGCATTATGTGAGTTTATTTAATAAAATATGTAACTAAAGAAGTGTGACTGTGCGCCACCATTTTATGAAATATAGTGTTTTTGTGTGCCATCCCTCAGGTGACTTTACAGCACTAGTATCTCACTTTGCAGTCTGTAAGTCAGTATTATGATCATAGACTTGCATTGAATGGGAGGGTAATGTACCTATTACATCACAAAGAGTTATGATCCTGTTTGATCAGGTCAATCTCCTCTATTTATGTTGGAAGGCAGGTAAAAAAAAAAAAGTTGTACACAGCCATCTAGTCCAGCCCACTATGATAAATAGAAAGAGAGCTGTGGAGTATCTTATGACATCATCATGCAAGCTTTGGCCACAGTTATAAAGTGAGACAGACTGGAAGATTTTGGACGATGTTGCCTCATGGGAAATATTCACAAAATGGATCCAGGAGATAAACACATCATTTTATTTTTACTTTTATTTGAATTAAACATAAAAAAAACCCAGTGGCATACGATTTATAAATGTGTTTGTTTTAAATGACCAGGTTATCTAGTTACATCTTATGTAAGTGATATTGTCCTTTTAAGTTGCATGGTCTGGTTGCAAGTCTCATAGCTCACATGACCAAAACACTTTAGTTATGTAGTCCCAGTCCATGATAACAAGGAAGGCCTACAGAGATATCAGCTATGCTTGTTGCCACTAAGCGTCATGGTTCTGACAAATGTTTAGATCTGTAGAACGGGATAGCACTTAGATAACAGAGAATAAAGGGGGTACTGAGTTAGAGTGATCACAGTGTCGTTTTATTCAGCTCCAGGCTGATCTACATTTTTACTGCACAGAATATACATTTATCATAACTGAGCCTGAATAAAATGGCACTGTGGTCATTGTATACTGAATACAGCCTAGCATTCAGATACAGGGGTAGTCCTGCAGCATGCTTTCAAGGCCTGCTTTATGTCTATGCAGGTTAGTTTTCCCAATCTCTAAAACACGTAGATATTGAATGGATATACTGCTCTTCCATGTCTGAAAACAAACAAATCTGATTCCCAAACAACGGTTTGCATGGTCAGTACATGACTATTCGTGGATACTGTTTGTACTCATGTACTTTATATACGACCTTTATGGCAAGACTACTTTTCTGTCTTCTAAAATAGAATAGGTTAACTGACTCCCACACGTCTGGCTCCTGAAACCAACACTGTGTTCACCTGTCCTAACGCACTATTAACTTGTTAAAATGAACAGGTAATTAAATATCACTGGATCGTTTGGACGTACCCGACTGGATCCCACAAACCAGTCAGAGGGAAACGCACTCAGCACACACGCTATTATCAAACACACTGGCTTTTAACATCATCCTTACTGTAATTAATTGCTGACCTTGTCAAGAGTCAGTGTGATGTAAATCACTCATCTAACTTTCAGCATATTCAGCTTAAAATGGTGCATAGGTGTAGAGGCCAAGGGCAGAAGTACCATTCCTGGTAATTAAATAGAACAATGCTTTCCACAAGTCATTTTGCATTTTGTGTGGGCGGCTAAACATAGCAGCACAGTTAAAACTGTTCAGTAGACTGCTAGATGTAGGATTGTGTATCGGGGACTCATGTTAATTAGTTCTGACTGGTCCCCACCCACTGCAATAAGTAAGTAAATTCAGCATGATCATTTCACCGTAATAAAAAAAAAAAAAAAAAAAGGGGGCTTACACCCCTAGACAAAAAGTTATACACTCATAAGACCGGCTAACCAATCAAATGCACTATTCTAGCAGTCGTGAATTAAAGGGAGCCAGACTGACCACAATGCCATTTTAATCCGGGATGCTTATGAAAAACATATACACAATTCTGTGTAGTTCCCAACTTTTTCTTTTTGTATAGACCGTTGATGGCAAACCTGAGACTGGTGGCAATCCATGACACCACTCAGCATGGGGGGATTTTAGCAGGGTGTCTGATACAGATGTGCAGAAGACTGGGCATTCAAGTTTAAAACTGCTCACCATCACTGTCAAACTACAAGTCATGCTGCCTAAGGATCATGGGAACTGTAATTCAACAGAAGGTAGAGATCGACTAGGTAGTCTACTCTGGTGTGTAAAATTACTAGGGAAATGGCGCTGCCGTCATTGCATTTCTATGGAACAATTAGCTTTGATGTGGAACCTGTTCCGTAGTCATTGTATATCATTTCCTTTGAAGAGTACATGATGACATTTGCTAAGTCTATTTACATATCCACAATAATTCTGCTTTAATGAGTACATACTTTCAGGAATGCAAATCCCTAGATAAAAAAAATAAAAAAAACAGGTTAATTCACGGAATACAACAATAATGTAAACGTTTCAGCCAGATCAGCAATGCTGTTATTGTATGACTGTGAGCAGGGGCACGTTTAAAATTTTTTTTTAATTCTGCAACATTAACAGGTAAATATATTTTATGTATTTATTTTTGCTGGCAAGCTATTCAAACAAACAGATCCCACCAGCCAAGCATCAGAAAATCTGTAAGAAAGGATTTGTATTTGTCGCTGCTTCCATTGCCGCTACAGACACACTTGCGAAAAACTGATTACACAGAAGTAGCAGATTTCATATGATTAATGAAGTATAGCAACATACAACCAATTTACTTGCAAATAAATAAAGCATTTGGCATAAGATTGCTTCAGTGCATGCATTTTAAAGGACAGCTAAATGTTATTTTTCATGTGTGATTCAAATGTAGAAGTAAAATATGAGTTGTACCTAGACTGCGGATAAACGGGCATGTACTTTTGATGATACATGCCAATCTATCCTCTGACTGGCAGCTGCCATGCTTTCCTGGGAAGCAGGAAGCCATGTCTAGTTGGAGACTGCCTAGGGTACCTCTGCTGATCCCATGATCAGGGTGCAGAGAGAGATGCCAGGAAATCAGGCGTGCCCGCCTCCAGACCGATTATCCCAGCTGTAAAACCATATTAGTTTTACTTAGTCGTATATAGAGGAAATAAAAATTGACGTAAAGGAAATTAGCATTTCTTTTTTTCAGTCACCCTAAAAAGGTATTGATCCTGTTTCTTGAAATAGAGACAGAAAGCAGAGGGAAATGCAACATTTGGAATTTCTAGGCCGATACAACATTACATCTGAGAGATGAAACATCCAGATCAGTACTAATATTACAAGAGGAAACCAAACTGCAGTGTCCAAAGTGTGTCATCTGTACACTCAGACTGTAACTTCCTCCACTCTAACCCTGGGCTTGTCACACAGCCAACTGAGACAAGGAAGTTAAAAAGATAATTGCATTTTATCTATGAAAAGCAAAATCAAGCACCATCAGCGCATACAAGGGAGTATCACAACCCCACCCAGGTAAACCCAAAAATATTACTCTTTAATAATAGAGCAGGATGACAAAAGGATTTCACATGAACCCCTTAATCCATATGGAGATATATATATATATATATATATATACACACACACACACATACATACACACACTACATTACGAGAAATCATGGAGCACTGAAATGCTCCTCCAACATGGCACTTGCCACTACCCGGCAAGAACGACAGAAGTGATAAGAAATCACTTCTATCACTCTTATGGCAGTCAGCAAGATTACATTAAACAAAGGGTAAAGCTTAGGGTTAGTGCAAGGCTTAGATTTAGGATAAAATGCGGCATAGAACCCTATCACTAAGGGGTTAAAGAAGACAATCACTTTGTGGATAGGCAGGTTTATCCTACTGGACAGTTATCAACATTACATGCCTGTATATACATACACACACACACACATATACAGGTTAAGTGATCCTTATCCGAAGATCCAAAATTGGCCAAAATCCTAAACAATTGTTTGGGATAAGGGTCAGTTCGTATAATCACCTTCCTGGCGCACTGGTTGTGAAGCTCTTTTGCGTCACTGTCCCAGGCGCCGTACATTGTAAGTCAACGTTCATGGGAAATGTAGTTCCTAGAGCCCTGCGACGTAAGTAAGTTCACCAGCTCCACCGCTATAAATGATTTACTTACCAAAATACAGTGAGAGCAAGCTGCTCACGTTGAATGTAGTAATGTAGATCATTTATAGGGTTGGTGCTGCCGAAATTATCCATTAGCAGTAAGTATCCGTTATCAAAAATGTTGCCGGTCCCAAGAATTACAGATAAGGGATATTCAACCTGTACGCATACACACAGATTACATATAAATAATGTCTGTGTGTATGTATATGTATGCGTGATTATATATATATATATATATATATATATATATATATCACGCATACATATACATACACACACACACCTCACACATACATACCCTACACTTCCTGTTGGAAGAAAGCCATACTTTTCTAAACAAAGTGCATAAAGGGTTCATGATTGTCACAAACTAAAAGCCCATCCTGACCTTAAATAAATTTAGATTTTACAAACATGACGGGTTACAAATATACCATCCAATACTTTATCCGTGTACACACGGACTGTGGCTAGAGAAAGTCTACTAAACACTGAAATAGTGATAATCAGCCATGATGTGCTCAAAATCTAAAATTCCCAGGGAGTGTGGGGACACAGGTCAGCAGATAAATACACATTTTGTTAATGGTCCACAGCCATACCCACAATACAGTATATCAATATTCACAGTGATAAGTTATACCGCAGTCTGCTTCATACTGTATAGGAGCACAGAATTATCATCAGGAAAACACAAGCAGAAGGGGAACAAAAACAACTGAAAGTGATCTTACTCACAGATTAGACGAGATGCCAATAAAATTTTCTAACATTCTTGTCTAATAAGTCTTATATTCACTTTACTGAAACCTCCTCTCTGCACTCAGCCTGCTCTTCCCTGATTGGCTGAGCTATGAAAAGTCAGACAGGAAGACCGGGCAGACCTTTAAAGACGTAGCATGCAGACCACACACTTTCATTTCAAGGAACTTGTGAACTTACAGTAACATGAAGGAGCGCCGGGACTTTACACTTTTGTGTAAGAGATGCAATGTAAACCGAGCACCATTTCCTCTACCGGAGGCAACAAAACCCATCACCCGGGATACCAAAGATAGAGAACCTGTTCAAAACTTCAACTAATACAGTCCCAAAGAGATTTTATTATAAGAACTGTAGGAGAGAGGAATCCTATGTGGGCTTTGACACACAGCATATGTATTTTAAAGACACAAGTAGTTAACATTGGTGAGGCAATGTGTAATTTAAGAGGCATACACATTTTAAAGGACAACAGTAGAAAAAGAATTAAAACTTTAATTGAAAGATTGTATCAAGTGTAAATGATTTATAAAGAAAATCTTTAATGAAAGAATGCAAATAAAAGTTCCTTATTGAGCTTAATTTACTCCATACAGTTATCTCTGAAGACCTGACCCACGATTCTAAACAAGATGTCTGCACCCTCTCACCTTGGTTCAGATGAAGACAGATATGACCCATCTGACCAAAGATTCTAAACAAAATGTCTGCCTCCTGGTGGATATATATGGGCAAAGATGGCTCAATAAGGTACATTATTTGATTAAAGCATTTCTATATAAAATTCCTACACTTGATGCAACGCTTTAATTAAAACACAACTTCATTATTTGCTACAGTTGTCCTTTGAACACCCAGTGCAGCTGATCAGTTACTTTTGGAAGTGGTCATCGTGTAATTACTTGTGCTTGTGTCACACAGTGTATTTTTACATCCCATACCAGCCCTTGGCTGAATAGTGATTTATACAATTCCTATGATCAGACCTTCCTTTAAAAAATTCTAATTATACTAGCCAACTACTAAACAAAAATAGATTAATAAATCAATTAATAACTCATAGAAAATACTGTTTTGCCTTTGTATACCAAACCGCTTTCAAGGTTTCTCCTATTTCCACAGCGAGGTTGAAAAATAATGTGATAATGGTTTATTATTACAGCAGAGTTAGTTTGGGCAGAGGGGGGACACTGGAATAGGCGGACCCAGTTTTAATGAGGTGAGGAAATATTTGTGTGTGTGTGTAATAAGATTCCTGTATTGCACAAACACTTGATAACTTTAGGCTTTACGCAGACAAAGTTAATTATCATGTGATTTTGCTTGTAATGGGATAGAGCTCTCAAACTACTTTCATCATCTGCTTTCATCATACAAGTTATTCTTCCCCATCACTGTAAATAAATAAAATAGTGGTCTAATACACATCACCCTAGGAGGTAGTTGAAAACCAGATATTATCAGAATATACCTTTCCTGGTTAACTGGTAATAATAACTTTGTTGTTTTTATTATTATTATTATTATTATTATATGTAATTCTCATCATGGGGATCACTTCAGAAAATCACTCCCTGCCATAGACACACCACATGCAAGTTTATCCACTTCTCCACTACACAAAGCTGAATAACTTCTCATCCTGTTGACATATATATGTACAGATATAGAAAATATATGTTATGTGATTTATTCGATCTAGATTTGTGGGGTGCAGTAACATTTTATAGCATAGACATTCTAGTATCTAGATTTGTAACTGAGGCCCTAAAAGGACTGGAGAGAATCAGGATACCTGTGGTTTAGAAAGAGCTGGAGGAGCACAGATGGACTCCTGGGTTCTAATAAGTAGGGGTAACCAGATGTGTATAGATGGCAGGTACATTTGAATTATTTTTAAAAAAAAACTATAATTTGAAAAGAAAAATAATCTGGATTTTTGCAATACCAATGAATGTAATTTAAGCAGGGTTCTTGTAACACACGTTAGAGGGCACCTTTCTATGTTAATAATTACATAAAACAAACCATGTTGCAGCTATGCAGAGTAGTCCTCAGTGCCTGGAGATACTTTATGTAACTTAAAAACAAAAGTATTTTCTATCGCCCTTCAGAATTAGATACTTATCTGCCCTGCTGGGAATTTATCAGAATGTTCTAAACAGTGTGAACGGCACTGACTCTAAGACGCTAGAGTTTGGCAGCAAAACACTGGGGACAAAGCAATGTCAGTACTCTGTGTACAGGAAAAGGAGCTCCACACTAGAGTAAGAAGGCTTCCTGTAAATGCTAAAACAAAAACATGGGGAAGAAAATGACCCCCTCCTGCCACGGTTTAAAGGGACAGTAAAGCTCATGAAAATTTTTTTTTTTTTTTTCATATATACCAATATGTCTGTCTTCAGAGGCACCTATTGCATTCTGATAAACATAGAATGTGATTGGCAGATAAGAACTATTCTGTCCATCAAATCTGCCCAATTTAAAATAAATCGGAATACTTTCATTAGTCCCCAGCCTTATCTTATATGTAGGCCTTATGCCTATCCCATGCATGCTTAAAGTCCTTTACTATATTAAAATTCTACACTGCTTCTGCTGGAAGGCTATTCTATTAAAAAAGGTACAAATGAAAACGTTTTAAGATTTAAATTGGTCAAAATCTGACATGTGTTTTGTGCGGAGACATTTACTACTTGTGTTTTCATTATGGTCATATTTGCCGGTAATTATTTAATTTACCATTGTAAAGCTTCTGGGTATTGCAGTTTCATTCCTATTTAAATAAAGACAAAACCTGTGCCTTTCCACTATTTTCTGTAACAGACTTTAACATTCCAATGAAATGTGTCCGAGCCTAGTAATGGGGCAGATGGTTCCAAAAAGCCATTATTACAGCAATTCCTTCCTTAAAAAATTGCCCGGGTAAATTTCATAAAATAGATCATCAATTATCAGCAGAGTGCGACTATCGTGCTTATTATGCACTTAAACGGAAGCTTTAGAATAACTCTGACACTGCAATATGCCTGCTCTTTAAATTTTCGGTAAATTATAAAGAGCCTTGGGCTACTCACTACTAAAAACAATATATAAATGTTCTAGAACAAGCTGTACTATTACTAAAACTATAAGCAAGTTAAACCTGTCTATTAACCAGTAGCAGGCAGGCAACCTGTGTTACTCCAGCTGTTAAAACGAGTAGTCCTTAAAGCATGGAACCTGTACTACAATTGCTGGGGTACAAAACTACATTTGTATTTTTTATATAGAAGCATAAAAGTAAAGTATAGCTGCCCTAGTATGAGGATCAAATAGCATGGACTTTCTTTTACTCGTTAAAGCGGCAAAACTTGAAAAAAAAAATTAAAAAAAACTTTAGTGCCTTTGTAAGGCACAGAGTATATCAGGGCTGAATCACAGATGCTAGTTACCTGGAAAATGGCAGGAAACAGAGCCGTCCTACACCTGCTCTCAAAAAGCAGAGAGATAAACAATCTCTGTCATACTGACAAGGGATTAAACATTGTTTACCTACAGCAAGGATACAGACTACTATCAAGCCCAAGGAATAGAGTCTGCAGTCTGGAAGGAAGGTGGGCCTTTCTGATGGCCAAAGAGTGATACAGCTTTTACAGAGAGACAAAGAAACCCATCAGATCTCATCTAAATGTGACTTTCTAGAGTGACAGGGACCATTATATTTACCAACATTTGATTATTTTATTCTTTTTTGTGGCAGTTTTGGAGTTCACTGGCAGACTATATAACTACACCAAGGTTAAGAAAATGTATGAGTTTCTTTTGATGCCAAATTTATCCTTATAAAGCAAAATTGAATATTTTCTTCTTTAAATTCTTTTTTTTAAATCTTTTTTTAAAATTGTCCGCGCCCCTTGTTTATAATTTTTGAGTCAAGTGCTCGTACGGGGATAAAAAGGCCTCATTCAATTAAACATGGAAATAAAAAATGATGTATATATATTCGTGGAATTGCTCTTTATGACATCACCTTCTTCATATACCAACAAAATTCAACATTTACAGTAGGTAATTTGCATTTGATGGTACAAGGTGATGTCCTATATGGGAGAAAGCAATGAGACATTAAAAACACCTTATTCTTAATCCAGGGGTGTCAAACCGCAGCCCTCCAGCTGTTGGGGAACTATGTTTGGGGGGCTGTCGGTCGGCTATAACTAGCCAAAACATAATATTTCTAAAACAGAGCTAATAACCTTCCCGCCCTGGAGCTCAGTCACAGTACCCCACTTCACTGTCACCACTGAAAATGTTACGATCGTACCCACCAAGCCTGATGTCTTGGACTGCGCTCTCTCCTTGGTCCTCCATGTTCAGTCCCTGACCAAATCTTGGCGTTTGCACCTAAGGAACATTGTGCGCATTTGCCCGCTCCTCAGCAAAGGGGCTGCCAGAATCTTTGTGCACTTGCTAGTGATCTCTCATCTTGTAATACTCTTCTGACGGGCCGACCTGTGGTTTATGTTTTTCCCATGAAATCTATTCAAAATGCGGTTGCCCGGCTCGTCTTTTTTACCCACTGTCCCGCGTTGACTGCTGATTTTGGGTGAATACGCCAATATCCTAGATAGTCTTTTAATATTATATTAATAAACTATTAAGATTTTACTACTACTCAAAAATAAGGAAAAAAAAATACACCGAATCGTGCAATAAAAAAAAAAAACTATTTATGAAATAAATTCATTAAAAAAAATGATATCGTTGCTCACCCAACGGTACACAAAGAGTTAAGGCTTCATCTTGACTGGCAAGATGGAAATCAGACTCCTATGATGGATCACTGCATATCAGTGAGCGGAAGCATCTCACTGACAACCAATGACTGCTATAAATATAGCAAGGTTACTATGACAGCACGCTTTAACAGAGCTCCGGGAGGCAGTAGAGGCACACACCTATGTGCAGATCACATCACCACTGTTCAGCTGCAGTGCTGTAAAAGCGTTTAGCTGAGAAACTCTGCCTGCAGTCCTCATCTGACTTAGTAAATTAGGAATCCATCCGAAACAGCATCATCCTTCCAATGACTTATACTGAACAAGATTGTACCAAACACACACCATATTCTGCTAAAGAGATGCAAGCATTGCGCAATATAGCAAATAAGCATTTATAGCATGCATATATTTGATATCCACTATATATATAGCACAGCTTAAGTAATATAATTATCACTAACATCACAACTGAATGTTAAGGATTCTGATGCAAATCAATCTACTTTATGAAACCCATCTAAAAACTTGCAGAACAATCTCCACACAGAAGACTCAATTGAAGTCAACTAAGCGATGTAAAAGAATAATGGATTTATCAAAATGGCACAGTCCCCTCTGCTTGGTATCTGACAAAAGCAAATACATCATTAGTGCTTACCGGAATGAAACCCATGTAAACCATCCTTATAACCCCTGGAATGCTTGAACAGTGGACTTGTAATGCAATCAGGGCTGATTTTACTGCAAATCCATGAATTTGTTTGAAATGTCCAACTGCAACAATGATATCAGGGAGCAGGAGCAAATGACACAGCAGAGCTTAGTATGGAATGTGTGAAATCACCAGGGGAGCAGTAAAATATCTTCGAGGGGTAATCCAAAAAACACTGCCAACCACAAGGTCAGGCAGAGAACAAATAAGTGTAAGTAACCTTGAATTGGGCAGGTTGGCAACACAACATCAGCCAATCAGTTAACAACAGGAACACCAATGACAACCTGGCAAAGGTTTGGCTTTGATTTTAAGAATAGATTAAAGATTCATCCAACAATTAATTTCAATACACTGCACCGATCCAACACCACAACCACATATACCAAACTACATTTATTCATAAATACATTTGGAAAAAAAAGTAGTGCAAAAATGGAGCCAATTAAAAAGATTTTTTAAAAGAATTAAAAAATGTTTGTACACATTGGATTAATTGAATACATTTAATTATTAATTGAAGTAAAGTAAGACTTGCAGGAAGATTTGCAAGAATGTTGCATCATGGGTAAAATTCTCAAAATGGATGCTGGAGACAAACACTTTTATATGCAAATAATTCAACCATAGGAAAAAACAAAACAGTGGCATATGTCTTATATATGTGTTTGTTTTAAATGCACACGTAATCTAGTTACATCTTATTTAAGTGTTAGTGTCCATTTAAGTTTGAAATTCCCTCATCAATTGTCTGCGATTCTGTGTTTCATTCATAGGACATAAAACAAAAGCCCTATATAAACAAATATAGATCAATTCTCCCACCCATATGGATATTCCAGGATTAGATTTCATTCTGCATTTTTCATTGTTTAGATCACTGCTAAACAGGAAAGAGATTTCTTGTGCAGTTCAAGGCTGCAATGAAAGGCCGGATCCCAGGGACAGGGAGCGGAAATTATGGCTTTGTTTGTTTTTGAAATCTTTAGCCAGTGAACCTCTCTGTAGTTGCCTAATGACTAAGGACAGGTCAACACTGGTAGAAACACGAAACACTTACATCTACCTTAAGAAAGCTTCTGAAGTGTACTTGCTTGTGGCCGTCAGATTTCTGGATAATGTAGTGCTGTAGAAGCAATACAAATGATTGCTTACATTGGCCCATACAGAATTTGGCTGCAGAAGAACATTTGTCAGTAAAACATTTCAACTGCTTCAAAATGCCAAGGTTATGTGCATATTAATTTCAGTTCTGACGAGGTCACAAAAAAGGTTAGAGGATGATGATGTCAAGCTTTTAAAAAGGCTGGTGCTGATAAATTGGACCAGATGGAAGTGACACACTGAACCATGATAAATTAGAACAGAAAGAGCAAGAAGATTATACTACTCAACATAAAGGGAAACAAATCTCTCATTAATTCAGATGAATTAGAGAATTTTTCCAACTTGGCTTTTAAATGTAAAATTCCTTCGTCTGTCATTTCATGAATAAAGGTCTAAGTGTCTAAACCATGCACATTTAGAATAAGACCAAGGGTGGCACAATCTACAAGGCTTGACAAATATTTGTAAACGTTAGGAGCCAGACCAGTTATTTCTAGGAGCCAGGGTGAATCAATGGAGAGAATACAAAAAGGAAGAATCCAATTGTAATCAAATCACCAAAATAACAGGATTAAGTACAAATATTTTCCTTTCAAACACACCAACATTTATACAAGACAAAACCTATCTGTAAAGCACTAATAATGAGTGGAAAGGGACGATGGCTGATCTCCTAAATGCAGGACACAAAGATATCTCAGTAGTTGGGATTGTGACAGATACGACCAATAGGTGCGGCCCTTATCATCAAAAACATAGCAAGCACGTGGTCCTTATCAGGAAGGATTCTTGCACCATCACAGGCATTGTCAACAGACGTTCATGGTTCTTTTCACAGATAACCCTAAATAACCCATAGTGTGACCAACTCTGCACAGTTATTTATACAAAAAGAAGTGGGGTGGGTCAATCAGGCTCTATTCATAAAAAAAAAAAAGCTTTCTTAAGGACTATTTACAAACCATTTTAAAGAGCAATTTAACTCTCCGAACAAACTTAACAAGACAGAAGCCTGCTTCTGCTTAAAAAGCCTTTATTTCTTTAAGAGCTCTAGGCAAACTGTTTATTTATCAATGGTGACAGATAAAATAACGTAGTTAACTGCTAAGTATTCGATGTCGCCAATTTACAACAAACAAGACTAGGAAAACAAATATTTATTAAAATCTAAAAATCAGTCAAGTGGACAAATAGCGCTGTAGCATAACTTTCCAACAATTGTTAAAAATGCAGTTTGAAACAGGCAGAAGTGGTCTTCTGCATGATCTAAATATTGTTTAGGCTTTAGCCACTCTTTAAAGCATATAGCATGTAGTATGTTTCTGTAATAAAACTTTGTTAGACTTCGAAACCAACATGACCACTAACCAGGATTTTAAGATTAGCAATTTGATGGGACAAATATTTTAAGAATCTCAGGATTCCACCTTTGATGTCAATGCATTGGCTATTAATGGAGCCCGTTTTGGAGGGTGGAATGGTACAGCAGTGCCTTGAAAAACAAACAAGAATAGGACCATGCAAATAATCTTTACACAGTCTTATTGCCATTCTTTGTGCAACCAACTGACCGCAAGCATGATTTAATTGTCAAGAAAAGGGACCAATGCAAAGATTTATAATTATAAAAGTAATTTGTAGAATCTTTTTCCTTCTACCCGGATCGCCTATTATGTATATATTTACCTACTTCATAGCAGATTATATACTTGGAATACAAACCAACCACAGAAGTCTGAGTGTGATGGTAGATGATGTCCAATGGCAGGAAAAAGCAGTCAGAAGTTAACTAACCCTTGCATACACTAATCAATACGCAAATCAAGAATGTAAAAAGTCAACAGACAGATCACAGACCAAGCTTGTCCCCAATGTTTAAATAGGTTTCTATGTATACTTGTACAGTACACACTGAAATTCCTCTCATTCCTGCCATGGCCACTGCAGAGAAAGCGAATGACTGCATACTCACAGAGCAAGCCCTCCTCCTCATGTGGGCTGCAGAATAAAGCAAACAGTTACCCGTTTTCAATGGAAACAAATCATCATGAGAACAGGTGAAACACTTAATAGAAATCCTGAATTCCTGGCCAGAGAAAAAGATGGTCCCCATGGACATGGGATGAAGCCATAGAACAGGGTGTAGGCCCACGGTTTATTTTTACAGGTTTACGAATGTAAGAAAATAACTTCGGCTAGAATGAAACAGAAAGTAAATATTTATTAAAGCCTGAGATTGTGAATTACTGCTTAGTCCTTCAAAAAATCTGCTAGTTCTTCCACAGTACAAGCACAAATGACTGTTTCTTTATGTAGAAACATTTATTGCCCCTTCATAATATAAACCTGTGTATCAGGTTTCTTGCATACCCTGTAGTTGCAGCCAGCTGTGAAGATTTACTCCTCTCTCCACAAACATCTGTGTTTTATGAGAATGTACTAAAACAGGCTAATTTTCCTGAGAATACCAACCTTGGTCAGGCATATTGTGACCTGATCCAGATAAATCAGAAACTCAACATCTTCCCAAAAGACATGAACAAAACCAGAAGATCAAGCAGAGACATTTAAACAAAGACGTAACATGACAGCAGCCGTACAGAAAGGGCGTTGTAATGCAGTACAAGAGTCACTCAAAGTGGCACAGGATATAATGGATCTATGGTATGTCAACACCATTGGTACTTCCCCATACACGATTACTTTTCTGCAACAAAAATGACGACGAACCTTTGAATCCATTCATGCCAAGTAAAAAAAACAACAACAACAAAAAACGCAGCCAACCAGAAAGATAAAGACATGCAATGAGAGGCTAAAAAATACACTGCTATAAGTACAGGGGAAAAAAAATATGGTGGCAAAAACAGTGGTTTATATATTTTTTTGAATAGGCTACTTAACCCCTTAGTGACAAGACATTTTTACCTTGACTTTCCCTTGGTGACAATGGCTGTTTTGACATTTCTGGGGTGTTTGTGTTTAGCTGTAATTTTCATCTTTCTCACATACTGTACCCACACATATTATATGTTGTTTTTATGGTCATAAGAAGGGCTTTCATTAGATACCATTATGTTCATCATTTCTTATAATTTACTACAAAAAAAATCATAAAATATGATTAAAACGTTTTTTTTAAAAAAAACTTTTTCTAACGTTGACCTAAAATATAAATTACACAAATACAATCATTAAAAAAGAACCATGAAAAATATGCGTTTCCATATTTTTCGGTACCAGAGAAAAAAGGCATGTTGGACTGGAGCAGTAGCAAACGCAATTTTGGTCCATATTCTATAATATCTAGCAGAGTGTTGGAGTTGAAAATAAATGATTCCTAATGATTGATTGTCTTTATATTCTCAGAAAAGGCTATCCAAGGATGACAGCCCTTTTGATTTGAAAACACACTTTGTATCTAAATTTCACAGATTACAGTAAAGGATTCCCAGTTGTGTCTTTGGAGCTCGGAGCTAGTTGGCTAGCAAAAATGGCATGTGAAGCCCTCAAGGCAAAACTGCCGAGAGCTGCTAACAACAAGGAACACTCGACTTTATACATTTGGGACAGCTTTTTATAAAGTTAGGTCACTCTCCTATAGCATATGAAGCTGGCAGATCACATAGCTGTATAATATTAAAAATAAAACATATGCTAAATGATTCATGTTCCTTGGCAGTGGTCAACAGCTTTCCCAAAACAGAAATGTTGAGTCTGTCTCTTCCATGTGTACTTGTATAAACTTCCCAAGATTTTTTTTTTTTTTTTAATGTAACCACATTCACCACAAGCATTGGCAAGACCCACCTATCTGCATTTCCAAACCTTAGAAATGGTCATGTGACAGTGAATTTTTAATGGATCAGCAAGAATTGAATTGCATGTGGTGACTAGGCAGTAGGAGTAATAACATCGGTGGATGATGCCTCTGCCCTATAAGAAGCACAGCCGTAAGAGTAATATAACCCTTGTCAACTGTGCAACATTGACTACTAATGCACCCCTACTGTTAACATGGGAAAAAATAGCCATGGGGTAAAAGCTGATCTATTCAAGGAGGCACAATAAAAAAGGGACACAGTCACTTATACACATCTAATGGGAATGAAGAATTTAAAAAAAAATGCATTGTGCTCGTAAAATTGCAAACCAATGCACTAGTTAGAAGAAAACTATAGGTTTTAAATGGCTCTGTGGGATTTCCGTTTTTCACATCATTGTGTAGCTTAACCCCTTCCCGCTTGTTAGTTCCATGCCATCCTACGTTTTACCGCCTAAAGGCTTGTAGGACTGTTGAGAACATCCAGCATCCATCAACACAGAAAATGTACCTGATGCTCAAAGTGACTGAAAAAACCTGCAAGACGACAAGATGTCCTAAAAGGAACAGTTCATCTCGGCTCCACGCGATGAGCTGTGCTGAGGATCCCGCTGCAGGGTCTTGCAGTGGGATACCCAGTGTCAGATGAGGCCACTTGGAGTCAAACAGAGCATCTGCTACATTTCCGGCATCATGTGTGATGTCTCAGATTATCGCTGGATGTCGGCAGGGACCAACAGGGTCTATAGAGATCCTGATCGGGTCCCTACTTGCATGTTCGTGGCTGCTGATCATGAAGTGATCTGGGCCAGTTCTGTGCTTTAGTCATTAAGGGCCAAAGCACCATATGGTGCAAAGGGGTTAATACGCAAATTAACTTCTTTCAATGGGAAGTTTAGAATTTGTTTATTGAGCCACAATGTGATTTATCACATACAAGAGACGCCACAAACATTTAATACACATGTATTATTTGATGCAAACTCTGCTTACACAATGTATAGATCATTGATGACTTAGCATTTGAAGACCTCCGAGGTGGCACTCGGCATGTGTCTACAGTATCACCATCAGTTATGGAGAACCCAGTAAATTATCTGACATTTACTTGAACTCATTTGTGCAAGAGAAAATATAGGAAGGGAAGTAGAGCAAGAGTGAGCAGGATGGCTGATACAGATGGGCAGATAAATGTCGAAAGGAGAGGACACTATGAGAACATCTTCACTTCCTGCAAAAGATTGGCCATTCAAATTCAAAACTGTTCACCATCACTGATCTAGAGAATGTATTATTCTCTACTTTAAAATGATTAAACACTTCTTAACTGATAAAACAAGTAAGAACAAACATACGAGCTTTACTATATACACGTGCTATATATTTGTCTGTTTTGTTCAATGGATTAAAATTGGATATAAAAAGGATAACGTTGAGAGGAACTCCTCCCGGGTCCCAATTGATGTCCGATTTTAATGTTATAATGTTTGTCTGTGAATGTGTAATAAAATACTCTATTTTCCAATACGAAACATACAAAATATTTTATATCAAATCATAAATCAAAGAAAAAGAAAAAAAAAAGGGAAAAAGAAAGAGAAAAAATGCCTAGTTTAAAAATGCGAAGACAGAACACAATGAATACAAATTAACTTCAAGAGATTAAATCGGCTGTGATGCCAGCCTGTTATCAGCAAAACTCTGGCACTATAAGTTACAGAAAGGAAATGGTCCACATATTCTTTTCATGCAATGCCATCAAACTGGTACAGCTGGATTGTCAATCTAATTACAACTCCGCACCTTCTCTGGAATGAACACAAGCAGGGGCAATATGGGTGACTGCTTAAAAATATCTCAGTACTACTGTCAGAGATTATAATTCATTAAACCCAAAGAGCCCAGGCAGCCAAAAATATATCACTGCTCAAGAGAATATTCACATAACAAAAACACTCCATACCCTGGGTCAGTGGTCACTTAGAGAATTTTTAGAGAATATCTAGATTGGGAAGGAGAGATACCAGCGTCTCTTGGACTCTGGCTAAGCCAATCCAAAATGCTTCAAATCTTTCCAGAGTTGTTTAACTCTGGGCCAGCTACTTCCTCCCAAATGGAGTTTTTGAACCCACTGCTTATTGCAATCAGTGGGGATTGGGCTCAAAGATGAACGTGAATTTGTTACACATTCAATGCCAGATGCAACAGTAGCTTCCCAGTGTATTTGAGAAGTTACTGGACCAAGGTTCGTTAATGTGTGTGCGAAAAAGATACTCACAGACTTGTTTCTTGAAAATCTTGCAAAATTTGTCGAAACAAAAATGCAGTCAAAAGACAAACAGTTGACTGTAAAAGGACTTTACTCATCCAACTGCAAATGTACATGTCTGTTTAACCAAATTAACATCTATATTACCAGAGTCGGAATCCATATACTTTGCAATCAGAATATACAAATTGCAACATTCTTATTCCATGGCTTTGATGTGTGTTTTACACTAAGTGACCCCACAGCTAACTTCAACAACACTTCATAACATCACTGGTTAGTATAGAAGAGAATGCTTCCAGTCATTTCCTAATGATCTTACTTTAATCCCAGCTTAAAACGAGGAAGACCACTGAGTACACAGCAAGATACGAAAATATCACATTCCGTAAGCCCACCCAAAGAACACTACACAAACTCACATTAAATATACTTTTAAAAAAAAAATCAAGTGCAGGCATTTGGCAGAAATGATTCCAAACATGTCCAGCCCCTCTCTAATAGAGGAATAGGGGATCAATAACATACTTTATTTGTATTCCTTCATGGAAGCATTTCCATATATATTATATTATATATATATATATATATATATATATATATATATATATATATATAATGTAATCTTTCATTTAAACATCATTATTTTTTACCAATTTGTCCTTTAGAGCCAGAAGCGTTACGGTTTATCATTTCTGACGCAGCTCATGATGTGCTTCCCCGTCACACACCAGCCTCCTGCAGTGGGCTTAGCCAGAAGTACGTGAAGCCTCTTGTTAAAGGAGCTTTGTAAATAAACCCCCTGTTCCTATAAACGCCACACACAAGCTTTCTGCAGGCATTTAAGCCCAAACACCATGGAAACAAAGCCATTTTCATCTTCTTAGGGATAAAACATATCTGGCCAACAACTTCTATAGTAGAGGGCAAAACACGTTTACATGACCTAGGTAAGGAAATGTGCACGCACTGAAGGCAGGTACATGTTATGGGTATCCAGGCACAAAAATTGGTGATCATCGGGACAGTAATTGGGGTTAAGGTAAGATGTAATCAGGCTGATAGCAAGAAAAGTGTAGCAATTCTGAATGCTATGATTGTGAGTAAAGGCCGCTAATAAAACATGGGGGACAAAAATTTAAGAAATATTAGGAGTGACTAAACACTGTACCACACACCATTTAGGCTGTTACTACCACACTGGCCGGTATCAGGAAATATGAACATGTCACTAAAGCCTTCTGGGACATTATTCAGAACCGTGACAAAGGGCAACATGACATTTTTCAAGCATGTCCAGATTCAAGGATATTTGGGGCCTGGACATCAATATTACAAAAGCAAAAACAGAACAGTACCAAAGGCCCTGTTACCAAAGTTAGTTTTCTAACTTTAGACTACATGTGCTGAAATAGGCCAGAACAGTATATCCCAAACATAACACGCTGGCTTCACTATTCAGCCTCAAATACCGGTACTTTATTTATAATCACAAGTGGGTAACAGTTTGATGTGGGAGGGTAAACATATCAATGTGGGAAATACAAGCCAAGTGAGTTTGTTGGGTAGATTTACCACGCCCTAGACGAAAATATAGACAGAACCGTGTGCTTAAAACCGAAAGGGAAGCTGTAGTTACTGCGGAAAGCAGCTGACTTGAGGCTGACAGCGGTATTTTAATCTAGCCATGAGTCACACAGACTCACAGGGGTGAATAAAAAAATAAATAAAAAAAAGAGCATCGAGTGTTAACCCTGTTATATACTGGAAACAGATTACAGCACAGCTACCATGTCAACATTACTACAGTACACATTTTTTCTGACTGCATCACGGAGGGGTTTTTTTAGGTTACAAAAATAAATACTGTACCGTGAGATCACCGGTTTCACATGACTGATATCTCCAAAAAGGAGATGTGCCTTACTTATTTTCTGTATGTTGTACATATTTTTATTATATGTAAAATGCACTTATTTGGACTTTAAAGCAATTTACAGGTCTCCTCTAGTTGCACATTTAAAATTATTTTGCGGGGCCTAGAAATTCCAAATCATATGCAATAAGTAGGGTTAAAGAGATAGGCTGGACTGTTACTATAGAATTCTATATGCGTTTTTCAGTAGATGGGAAATGCTGAGGAATATAGGACACGTTTACTTTCTTTATTTTACATGATGCAGTACTTATCTACAAATATTTTCTTTTTTGCATACCATAGGTGGAACTGCCCTTTGAAGAGGAAAAAAACAAAGTGACAACAGATAAGACTGATTAGCCAATTTGATAAGTAAAAAGCATAAACTGCAAAGTTAGTTTCTCGACAGGCACCTACTCTACCGTATGCATCCACTTCTAGTTTAATCTTTTTTTAAATTCACATTATATTAACACTTGTTCTCGTCACCATTTTCTTCAAAAAGTTCTGCCCTCCCGCACCTTATTAAATTCCTTGAAATACTTCTAGTATTTTCCAGGTTTCATGGTCTTTTCTTCTGTGTTGTTATCTCTCAGATATTGAGATATAATTACCATAGCTGCTTTCCACTCCCTGTTATGTTATGCCCTTACCCTGTTCTGGAATTTCATGCATTTCAACCATTCAAGAGCAAGGGAACAGAAAGACATCAGGAAAGAGAGATGCAAGTAGAGGAAACGAAACAAAGAATAAACATGACAAACAATATGAACAGCAAGTGAAACAATCTTTTTACTTGCATATATTTTAGTGGCATGTCCAAGAGATCACTACCCTTTCCGAGATAGGGCAGAAAAAGAAAAAAAAAGTATGAATAAGAGATAAGGAAATAAATGGAGAGGAAAAATATAAAAAGAGTTGCTTGAAGTACCAAGAGACTATAAGGTGTCTCCAGAGTGTGGAGACACTCTTGAAGCTCTTACAGTCCATATTGTGGCAGCCAATTCAGTTATTTTTTAAGAACATGAGCAGATTCACTGCCATTTGAGGTTCTAGATGTTGGAATTGCTTGTTTGGAGAATCTGTCTAGGATTTGATCCAGAAAATAAAATTAAGAAAGAAAGGACACTGTGACCAGTTTAATATTGTGTGTAACAGGACCTGACCCAATCCCAGGACCCTGGGCTGCTAAAAGGTCTACTGCTGGGTCCTAACCTTTGCGATTGTTTTACATGGAATTTTCTAGAACTTCCCTGGCTCATAAAAATAACTAACCTGGCTCCTGTACTGGTTGGTCTGTCTGTCTCCCAAATAATCTTCAAGCACTGTTCTGTGAGAAAATCTTAACATGCCATCTTACACACCTATCCAGCAGATGTAAGTTCCTATATATCATCATAAGAAATGATACCAATCTAAGTAAAAGGCGATGTGCTAAATATAGTAAGTGAACTTCCGATGTATTCTCAGAAAGAAACTGTGAAATCACTTGATTTTTGTGGAAAACCAAATAAAGCCTAGATGAATATTCTACTGAATACTTCTTCTTTACTATCTACAAATAGAGGCTCCTTTATAGACAGGACCCTTCAGGCCCAAGTCACAGTAACTAGAAGAGAATTCTCCAGGCGGGTGGGATTTAGGAACTTGGATCATAAGGAGGCTGTGTAAGAACTAGGAAAAGATACCCAGCACAGTCTAGTTACCATGGTTCTGTAGACATTATTCTACACTATCAGCAAGAAACTTTTTGATGTGTGGTATCCTGTTCTATTTCTGAAGTCATATCCCAGGGCAGGCCCCCCCAAAAAACAGCAAGGTAATAAGGTCGGACATTTCTTTGGCAGTGCACAGGATCGTAAAAAGTTACTGCTATCATTTTGTAATAACTATATCGAACTCTATCGCTCTACCTCTTAACTGGCCCCTACGAAGAAGAAAAAAAAAATTGGAATAAAATGTGAAGTTAAATTTCCATTGCGGTAGACCTGCATTGATGTATAAAAATCACAAGATGTCTTCGCCAGTAATTGTACATTTTGAGTGTAAGCCAGGAAAAAATACCTTATGCACACATAACAGTAAATCTACGGAGACTGTTCAGAAACAGAATCCTAGCTCTGATTAAGAGATGTCCAGTCTTCTACAGACGTGAAACTATCCAAATATAATGAAGAGCTGGTATGTTTGTAAAAGTCATTCTTTGGTATAGACACAGAGTAAAAATATAACCTGTACGGTTAGTTAGCTTTATACCAGTTCTGTACCATCAGAAGATGGTTTAATGATTTACTGTAATCCATGTGGCCTGCTTTAAACTGCAACACAACTACCGAATTTGATGCAGTTTACAGGAATATATCACAGATGCGGCGAAGTGAATATCAAGACTTGTTTCATACAGAGAAAAACAAATTGTTCCCGGCTTTCTAGACCACATATTTGCATTTTTCTGTACTAATTCAGTGTATCTCACATCAGCACTGAGCTCTCAGATGCACAAATGGTTCTTATTTAACACCTGTATGGAGTATATTACGTATGTATGTCTGTATTGTATATGTATTTATACTTTCTTCCCTTTAAAAAACAGCAGGATTCAATAAACTTTAAATCTGTTCATTTCTGGATGCTAAAAAAAAACAAAAGTAAAATGGGGGGGGGGGGACATGATTTTCAATGGGTTAGATATTAAAGTAGACTTATATTAAAGTAGACTTTTGACAGATATCAACAAAGAGTAGTTTTCCCACTCGCCATGATTCAGTACTATCAGACCTGTGCAACTAGGAGAAATAAGGAAATATCTTTAAGAAAAGCCAACTAGTGAGACTATAAAAAAAAAACCAATATATATATATATATATAGCAGCATTTCCCAAATGCAGCACTGGGTTAATAAAATACCTAAGGATTCAAGAAAAATGAATATATTAGTGGTCGCTAATATACAGAAAGTTTAAGAAGTATATACCCTTTTTATATAAAGGGTATGGTTTATGTACCATTTTGTCTTTATTGACAGGGATGCCCTTATAAGGATAACATATCAAGAAGTGTCAAGAGGGTAGAAAAGAGGGGCACAGATGATATGAAAATTGGAAGCCATGCCATAGATAGGAGCGTCTTTGTCTTCTCAAGGGTTAAATACATTACCTAATTTTGACATGGTAAGTAGAATTATACTTATTATGATTATTATAATTCTGGTGCTTATATTGACCCCATACAGTGTTGACACATTAGGACCCCATAAAGCCAGCGCTGGTTAGGCTCTTTATTTAATGTTAATAACAATTGAATAGGACAAAGCAAGCAATTTAAAGCACGCAAACGTGGCAGTGAAGAGGTTAATATGCACAATTACACTTTTATATTTTGGGCTGCTGATGGCTCTTTAAAACAAGCATCCACACGTCAATAGAAGACTGAGAATGAAAGAGTTTAGATAGGTAACAATGGATGCAGTGAGCAATGGCCCAATTCCCAGGGCTGTCAATCATGAAAGTCTGGTCACTGGAGAAATGTCACAGAATCTGTGGATATTCAGGATATTATACAGCCAAAGCTAGCAATCACTGGGAGACCTCCTCGCTCCGCTTGCAGTATTTCTGTATGTGTTACCTGCCATTTGTGTGTATAAGTTTACACAGTATACAGCACCACAGACTAGGATGCTACTTTATAAGATGGCAATGGAGCAGATACAGAACAGATCCGCCAATATAATGCTATTAAGGTAGAGATAAGTATTATTATACCTTGTAAGAATTGTTGCAATGATCTCACACTCATTCTGGTATTCCTCCAGTTTCTTAAAGTGGAAGGCCACATATTAAAAAAGAAAGCAGGCTGGGGAGGGATGACAATATTACATTTCATGAGGCCAGGATAGGGCCATATCTGGCCAGCAGACTTCCAGTTGGGCATCAATGCCTTACCCAATTCATAATAATGGGATGGATACCTGAATATTACGAGCCTACCCAATTTAGTCCAAAAATTAATATTTACCATCCTTAAAAGTATTTATCCAGTTTGTTTTGTTTTGTTTTTTTAAATTGACTTTCATTGCATTATTATGGCTCAAGGTTAGTGCAGAGTATGGGATCAGTGACCACATTTTAGAAAAAAGGTACCACAACCACTTCTCTACATTGGGAGCTTCATAGCGGGGAATTCAGACTGACTGTAATATTATCCACACTGATCTGATAATGCCTTACTCACCCCATTGGCTTTTTCTAAACAAGCATTTCATAACTGACATAAGAATTGTAGCAGGGATTGAGGATCAGTTTTACAGCAATGCTGATTTAGCTTGTCACTTTATAGGATAGGCGATTTTTTTTTTTTTTTTTTTTAAGAATACCAGGATCAATTCAAATAGAAAGCTCCAAAAGTAGTAATCGCCCCCATCCCCCCACCCCCAGCATCCAAACGGCAACTTAAGCCAAACAATAAATGGTTAAACACAAAAGATCACGTAAAAAGCCATTAGATTTTTGGCAGGAGGCAAGAAATGGAAAGTTCCACACAAATATTTCCCCTCACTAGAAAGAGACAAGTGTAATCTGGATTTAGAAGAAACTCACAGTAGCTAAACAATCTGAGAAGATGACAAACATTCCACAGGCTCACGATCCCTGTATTTATATATATCTACTGGACAAGTACAATTTGTTCAAAAAAGGAACATACCAGTGCTACGGTCAACCCAATGGGCCAAAACATTTATTTTGCTCAACAAAAGCCAGAGCTAGTCTATACATACACATACTTTATATTTTATTTATTATTTTTAAAGTTGACCTGTGTGGGAAAAAAAGAAAAGAAAAAAACCCCTCCAAAATATAGTTAAAGGCAGGATGAAAACAGATATTTGACTACAACCCACACCACACTAAGCCATGCGAGTCAGACCTGCTGTAAAGATCACATCTGTAACACTGCACTGGTTTTTGCAGCACTATAGATGCTAAGGGGAAAAAAATCTGAAAAACAGAATAGCCATTTATCCACCTATTTTGCAAATATACCATGAGTGACTTTTAAAGAGCAATACGTTTTTGCTAGAGAATGTGTAGCTCAAACAGCAAAGGTTTAGAAAGTTCTGCCTATTTATTTTTGTGACAGCATAGTTCAAAATATATTTCCAATGCAACACAGATTGGTCCAATCATAATAACACTGGGAGGATCCTCCTAGTTACAAATATTTTGAATAACAGGCAAGCTTAGCCCCAAAACAGGCAAACACATAGGGTTAACTTTCACAGCAAAAACACCAATAGAACATACTATAGTATAAGGAATTACTTTCAATTAAAATGCTACACGGCACAACAAAATAAAAATGACTAAGCAAAATAAAGCATTGTTACACTATCCATTTGAAATGATTATAGAACAGTTCCTAGATGCATTCTAATCTCCCACAACTTGAGGAGGAAGCAGAACAAAAGCAGCCAAATATCCTGGGTGTTACTGTGGCTGAAATGTTGATTTTGTGCTCTGTCAGCCCTGCTCACTGTAAAAGTTTCAGTCCCACATAGCAACAAATGTCATGTGCAACCAGGCAATTGTGCTTAGGCTTAGTGTTTAATTATTAAGGAATACAGAATTATGGCACTCATTTGTACACAATGCTCTCCCAAATCACATAAGCTTATCTTACCACATTTAACCATTTGATAGACTGAGCAGAAAATATTTTATCAGGTATAAGCAAATGGCCTAATACACAACCAGGTAAAAAAGAAGGCCTGTAATAGAAAAAATAAAATGGAGTTGGCAGACCCAGTTTGAACATGACCGTTCCACAATAGGAGATAGTACCAGGCAGCAGCTTGTAAGCAGTTTTGAACGACAGGAACCTTGGCCAGTATGTTCCCAGACAAATGCTACAATTGGAAGGAACACGAGGAGTCTGGGTAGTACTTCTCCCTAGAGCAGTATTCCCCCCCCCCCCCCCCCCCCCCAAAAAAAACCCATGGCAACAAAATGTTGTCAAATGAAAACCCTTCCAGTTTTACAAACACTCATGTATGATTTCTTTTCTTTTACTTAATTATATATATATATATATATATATATATATATATATATATATATATATATATATATATATACATTCTCTGACATCAGCAGCAGCTTGAAAAAACACACATGCAAACACATTGATTTTTGCAGCCTTGGATGAGGCAACCAATGCCCTACTTTGTGTTAAAATGTATAAAATATGCACTCCCTGTATAGGATATAATGATATTTTGTGCAATCGGATTACACATTTGCCAAATGGTATCATGCCAGTAGCATCTAGAGCCATTTACTTGCTGTTTATTCAGCAGTTAACAGTAACACTACACTAGGATTGAGAGAAAAATGGGAATCTTGCATGAGGTCATAATTATATTAAAACATTTCTGACAGGCCGCACAATGATCACATGGGTAAAGCCACCATACAAATCATACAAAATGATGAAGCAGACACTTGAAAACATTGGAAAAAATATTGCCTTCTGTGATATGCACTTAAGCTTTGAAAACAAAAGAAATTGGTAATAGAACAGGAAATTTGATCACATTACAAACTATAACCCCTTACATGTAGGTCTAGAAACTCTAACAGTACAGATGCAGCAAACCAAGATTAAATGGTAAATATAAAAGAATAATCCAAGTGGATCAACTAAGAGAAACATTTTGTTGGTTTCCAGGATACCAGTAGTTACATTTAGAACTTTGTCCCAGAATTCCTCTTCCTAGTGCACTCCAACCTTTCCACAAAATAAACCCCATCAAGCAGGGAATGCAATCTATGTTTTCCCACTACTCACATAAAGCAAGTAGAATAATTTGGTCTTATTTGCACAGGATCTTCAAACATCTGTATATAGAGATCTCCACTAACCGGGGTAACTATGGAAATAAGCAAAAATGTAAAAAGTGGTCACATGATGGAAGTGTAATAAGAGAACGTGTCCTACAGGAGCTCCATGATTGCACAATCCTGAGTTGGACTCTCCAATCCCTAAAATGATGACTTGCCTAAAGGATCCCTGAATACAAAATGGGAAGAAGCGCTAAACCAAAACCTATGCCGAAAAAAAAAATGTTGTGGACATATAATGGGTATAGAATAGCTTTCAAAATAACGTAATGACAAGAAAACTTAAAATGTCTCATGGTATCATGGAACGCTTGGGGTCTCAATGACTGATTGAAGCGCTCATCCATGTTTAGATATTTGGATAGATTCTACCCCACGATTTTATACCTCCAAGAAACACACTTAGTGGGCCACAAATTCGTGACCCTTAAAGATCATGGATCCTTTTTTAGATAAAGCGGTAGACCCACTAACACATTGGGAAGAAATTAAAGCAGTCATGTGGGGAGATAAATAACAGGAGTCACGGAGGAGAAAATACATGACAGATTAGGAGCAGAACAATGGGTGACATTATACAACCAATCTCACTTACAGACAGGGCATTAGTGCAATGGGCGTTTAGAACTCTAACTGGGTGGATATCCGATAAGGTGGCCTTGTAACCAACAAATACCAGATCCAGGAAATGCTCTGAAAAAGACCCCTCGTCTTATAATCTGACCTCAAGTCGAGGTCAGACTATAAGACTGGGATCCAGGTCCCCCGCAGAGATGCAGGGGACCTGGATCCCCCTCGCTAACAGCCGGAGGATGTCTGCGCAATGCGCGCAGGCATCCTCCGCTGCTGCCCGGCACGACCGCCGGGACTTCTATGATGAACATTTGGTTACTTTTCGATATTAGCAGAGGTGTTAAAATGCAATAGCAGTACCCAGCAATTTACATGAGAAAATTATGTTTGACTGAAACAATGGGTCTATTCACTAAAAAGTGAATCGAAAAAAATAATAAAATAGCGAAATTCTCCCACTTTCCTTCTTTATAACTTAGCTATCAGTGAATGATGTTTCAGCTCACTTGTCAGTTGCTACAACGCATTCACAAAAAAAAACCCTTCCTGGCTCACCAACTACTTTAAAGATTTGTACCAAACATTTTCCACAGGAAAAACTGTAATTATAGAGGAAGCTACAGCCGACTGAAAACGTACAAGGAATTGCTCAAACACAAGACAAGCATTGTCTGATCAATTGTCCATAAAATCAAATTGTTGCGTTGCATAAACCTCACACTAAATTGTTCCAAATTCTTAATTATAGGAAATTTGTCTTCCCACCATCTTTGACGCCTTTGCTGGCATTTACACGAACAATCTTGATACTTGTAAGCTCTTGAGAACATAAAGGAATTCCTTAGCCAAGTCTTGAAGTAACAAATGATGTGACTGTTTGGAACATACTGTGACCACAATTGACTAAGTAATGGGAACAATAAATACATACTGGCAAATTGAAATGACCCACAGAAATTTGGCACCACTGAAGAACAACATTTGGTTATTGCTGGAATCACAAGCTCCAAAATCCAAAGTTTAATCCTAAAGGAGTGTGTGCATTTAAACCACTTGATATCTATATGGCTTAAGTACTATAAAAGAAATTAGTCGTTTTTTTTTTTTTTTTAAGATATATGTGTCATGTATTCAGTGTGTCACTTCCAGCAGGAAACAGGAATAGTTGAATTCTAAAATAATAAGAAATAAAATCTGTATAGATAGAGGCATCCAGAGAGCTAGCCAGTCACTTCAAGGTGTAAACTATTTTCAGACTGACATCACACGAATAGGAATTTAATTAAATTTCAGTTACTAGTTTACAGAGTCAGTATTCCGACGTTTACAGGGACACAAGGCCATGTATGGTTATAGACATTAATAATGAACGTGACAGTTTGTGGGTTTGTTTGGTTTTTTTAATCAGCCTTTCTTTAACCCTTTGTCAAAAGCAGGCACTTCCCAGCACATTTGTTGTGTACTTATTCATTTGCATGTCATAATATGAGTCAATGGATGAATAAATCAACTCGCAGAAACTATTGAACACCACCTGACGTTTTAACATCCTAATGATCTGTTTAAAGAAAAACCTCCAAAGAAATTAAAATATCCAATTCGAACTATGATCTTTAAAAAAAAAAAAAAAGTATTTGGTGCCCTGATTTGTACATATTAATAGCTTTTACAATGTGCTCCAACAGCTGGATACAGTTCTACCCAATTTGCCCTGGCAATGGCATACTCTATTTTCTAAGGTATCATATTTTACCATAAGCCCTTTTCCATACTGGCCACGATGAGACCATATGGCCTTTTCCATATTGTCCACTTTAGACTCTTTCTTATTCATATTCCCTCAACCTATTCTACCCCAATATTCATAACTAGACAGTTTTCCACTCCCTGCTATCCATAGCATACACAGCCACCCTTGGATGATCAGACGTATTTCATGCTACAGTGCACAGCCAAGCAATCTGTCCATACAGTAGATACTCTATGTAGTGCCTAGCAGCCACCCAGAGATGCCATGCCTTGGTGTCAGCCCACATCTCCTTCACCCACAGTAACTACAATGCAGGCATTACCAACCGTTGGCACTTCATATGCTTTCGAACATAGCTCACGCGGCTGGCTGAACATAATGGGAGTTATAGTTGCCAACAGCTGGAGTGCCAAATGTTCTCTCTTCACGGCCGTAACGTGACCCCTGGTAACAATCCCCCACCAGCCTTTCCAGAAGTCCCACTCCCCTTACTTTCCAGCAAGGCCCCCCTCACCTGAATACCAAGCGTTAGTCCAAAAGAAGGGCTCCCTTAAATGACCCGGATTAACAACAATCCCGTGTTGGAGTCACCCACCTCCAGTCGCTCCTGCACCGTTCCCCGGTGCTGCTGTCTGAGCCATCACAGAAGCGGAAGTGAGAGCGCCAGGGAGAAGGAGGGGGGTGTGGGGAGCAAGGGAGGGACGCGCGGTCCCGCGGCTTCCAACAGTCATTAGACGTGCACGAGGAAGCAGCAGCGGCGACGTCATGCGGGCGCGACAGTGTGCGCAACAGTGTGTGGGGGACGCGCGCGAGCTTGCGGAGTGTGAGTGACATCATGTAAATATCCGGCAGCGACGTCGTGCTGGTGGATATTAATAAAAAATAATGCACAGGCCCAATCCCTGCTTAGCAATGTTACAGTTGCCAGTGTTTGGTGGGAAATATCACGTGTATTCTTGGCTACACATATCTACTATATAACTGAGCATGACAAAGGAAGCATATTGTATTGGCATTAAAGAGCCTCGGATAGTATTAGTATACTATATTTTATACTAAAATGCTTCGTAGTTTCGACACAGCAATACTTTTCATAGTAATCTGTGTTTCAACAGTAATGCATTTGTTAATTAGTATAATTATTTGTTGTAAATGCTGTGTCCAGTTAGATAAAGTTATTATAAGCTCATAAAGCCAACTATAACTTCTGGGTAATGCTGCAGTCCCTCTCAAAAATATGGGGGGGTTTCATGAAAGTTGATCCTGGGGCAAAGTTCTAAACGTGGACCAGTCGCAGTGGAAACCAATCGACTGCCTATAGTGCTCAGCCAGCCCAAAAAAAAATACCTTCGCATCACAGGTAATGTAGTCTATACTGTACACAGCCAATCATTGTGATTGACTGTCACAGCGATTGGATCTGTCAGAAGGGGCCTCTGCAGACATGGTGGAGTGCCTGAGTCCCAAGGAACTCACCCATGTCATTTAGCCCAGTCACCGTATGCCAGCGTGACATGACCAGGCACTTCCATTGTCCTTAACAGGACTTTTTACCGTGACATGCTTGGCATGTCTATACATTCACATAATAAAAAATGTTTAGGTGACCACACCACCATTCAGGATCACTTATTTTAAAAAAATGCATGCTTAGGAATTTTTATTGGTGTACCTGAATAAAACAGTGATGATGTAATTTACTGAACCCTTTCCAGTTATGTTTTGTTAGTAAGATCATATACTGTTTTAATGTTCCTTTCTTCCAATTCCAACCAAATTATGTTCACAGCACCAGACTTAGTAATTACCCTATTTGCTTGAATATAAGACAAGGATTTTTTCAGACAAATACTCTGAAAAATACCCCTGTCTTATATTCGAGGTTCGTCTTATAATCAGACCTCAAATCGAGGTCTGACTATAAGACTGGGATCCAGGTCCCCCGCAGACCCAGTGGATGTATGTGCGACATCGCTGCTGCCTGGCACTTCAGTCGGGTCTTCTCTGATGGAAGCCGAGAGGTCAAGTGAATGTCCGGGCAGCACATCGCGCAGACATCCTCTGCTGCTGCCCGGCGCTTTAACCGTGGCTTCTGTGACGGACCGTCATATGATCCGCGCAGACATCCTCCAACTGCCCCCACTAGAGACAGGAGCAGCATGGGGAAGGGTTAAGTCTGGGGAGGAAGGAAAAAACAGCAGCAGCATTGGCTCAGTTCCGGGGGTGGGGGCGATGCAGGGCCGGCCGCTTACAAATTTGCATACAAATTTCGGCCGCTCAGTGGCCAAATCGCTGTAACACCGCCTCTCCGCCGCTGCCGCATCAGAAAAAGTAAGTAAGAAAAAAAAAAAAACACCTTCACACTGGATATGACGTTACATCATATCCGGTGGCTGAGCTTCCCTCCTCCGTTTAGGAGGGAAGACCACGGAGGAGACCAGCATCGTCTGCTCGGAGCATTCAGGAGGTAAGTACTGGGAAAGGGTGGGGAGGAGGGTGGTGTAAAACGAGCAAAATCCTGGCATATTGAGGTGTTAAATCCTAGCATATTAAATGGCTAAATCTGGCATTTTAAATGACAAAATCTGGCATATTGAGGGGTTAAATCCTGGCATATTGAGTGGCTTAATCTGGCATATTGAGGGGCAAAATACTGGCATATTAAATGGCTAAATCTGGGATATTGAGGGGTTAAATCCTGGCATATTGAGTGACAAAATCTTAGCATATTAAATGGCTAAATCTGGCATATTAATCGGCTAAATCTGGCATATTAATCGGCTAAATCTGGCATATTAATCGGCTAAATCTGGCATATTGAGGGGCAAAATACTGGCATATTAAATGGCTAAATCTGGCATATTGAGGGGTTAAATCCTGGAATATTTAGTGACAAAATCCTAGCATATTAAATGGCTGAATCCGGCATATTAAATGGCTAAATCTGGCATATTAAATGGCTAAATCTGGCATATTAAATGGCTAAATCTGGCATATTGAGGGGTTAAATCCTGGAATATTTAGTGACAAAATCCTAGCATATTAAATGGCTGAATCCGGCATATTAAATGGCTGAATCCGGCATATTAAATGGCTAAATCTGGCATATTAAATGGCTAAATCTGGCATATTAAATGGCTAAATCTGGGATATTGAGGGGTTAAATCCTGGTATATTGAGTGACAAAATCCTAGCATATTAAATGGCTAAATATGTTATATTAAATGGCTAAATCTGGCATATTGAGGGGTTAAATAGTGGCATATTGAGTGTCTAAATCCTGGCATATTAAATTGCTAAATCTGGCATACTGAGGGGTTAAATAGTGGCATATTGAGTGACAAAATCCTGGCATATTAAATGGCTAAATCTTGCCATATTGAGTGGCTTAATCCTAGCATATTAAATGGCTAAATCTGGCATATTGAGGGGTTAAATCCTGGCATATTGAGTGACAAAATCCTGGCATATTAACAAATAAAAGGAAATAAAGATAAGGAATGCATTTTTTTTCCCTGTCATTTTGATTACTTATGAAAAAAAAACAGTTTTCATGTGAATATTTACAAGTAAAACTTTTTCCTATAGGGTAGTCTTATATTCAGGCTTTTTATTTTTTTTCCTAAATGAATATTCAACATTTGGGGGGTCGTCTTATAGTCAGGGTTGTCTTATATTCGAGCAAATACGGTACCATTTGAATATATGACTATAAACAGGTAAGCTGAAATCATTACTAATCTTATAGGACTGTTGTTTCAGACCAGTGTATGTAAAGAACCTTTCAGGTAACAGATCTGCTTTAAACTACTTGTCTTATTAGAGATTATTAGTCATGGAAAAAAATTCTTGCTGTGTACTTTAATGTGTATCATACTGACCCTGACATCCTACACAGTCTGTGAAATAAAGTGTGATAAGCCCATTTCGAAGTTAAATAAAGGTTCTCACTGATAATTTATAATAGCTTTAATATACCATATCAGTAAATAACCCACGCTCCAAAGATCAGTTGTGACAATCAAATGGCCATAACCTGGTTATCTAGAGTAGACAACAGGAATATGTCTAAAAGAGACATTTAACTTTAAAAATAACTTTATTTCTCTTATAAAAATATGGACTATGTACTGGAGAATTATTTTTATTGCTGTATATATAGCATTATAAAAAAAAATTAGTTGTAAAATACATTGCTGGCTTATAGAAAAAGTGAATATCTGTCATGGTTAAAAAATATATATTTTTAAAAACTACTTGCTTTTAGTCAGTCCAGTTAGGCAGTTCTAGCCTAGCCCAGAAGGGATAGATTTTAAATCTTATATTGTTCAAGCACTTCACTAGTTGAGAGTCTGTACCTGGCTTCTTTACTGTAAATGCATTGACTCTCTGTATCTAATTCCACTTGACTTGCTTTGTACAAATAGGGAAAAACTCTTGCTTTATATTCAAGCACAAATGGTACTTTGTTTACATTTGTTGTTGCCTTTTGTTGCATTATTATTTTTCATATTAACAAGCTTTTGTATCCCTCTCCCCCATGCTTCTTTTTGCACTATTATTTCTTAAAGTGCTAATTTGGTGTTATATGCAGCCTTAAGCAATTATGTTGCCTTCAGGCAGCACTGCTTATACAGAATCATATGAGATGCATCAATCAAACCATGTAGGATCATTGTACAATGTTTAACAGAATATAAGCATTTTGGTTCTTGGCTACCTAATGTGTAATGGAATATTAATAATAAGTGTTAATAATTAATCTGCTAGCAGTGGATATCATTTTCACTTTTTCTAAATAAACTAGCATCCAGCTTTACCACTAGGCATGTATGTGAATTAATGCATAGCATTACAAATTGCTGTAGCTTTGAGGAGCCAAGCAGGCCAATTCAGGAGCCAGCCTGGTTATTTGTAGCAGTCAGGGAAATGGAAGTTTAGTAGAATGTAAAACATTCAAAAAATGTAGGAGCCCTCAGTAAGGATATTAGGAACTCTGACTCCCAGGATTTGTCAAACCCTGGATTAAAGTACACTAATTTACTGAAAAAAATAATTTCAGTCTGAGAAAAGTAAGTCTGAGAACAAGAAGTGGGTAGATGATTCAACGAATATCGTTGGCCTCATAAAATCGGGGTTGGCAGTTTTATGAGCTCTTTAGATTAAAAGGTGGTAAACCATTTGTGCTAATGTATAGCTCATTTCAAGCTACCACAACAATTTTACAAAAATAAAGCACAATTTTCTGTTTGTTCCATAAGTAAGATGATCTCCTTCAGAGCTCCTCATGTGTGGAATAGGCTCCCTGATTTTGCCAAATCATCATCTAGTCTAAAATCCCTGAAAATTAGTGTCTCCCAAATCCCCAAAACAGAATGTACCTGTTATTAGTTTACAAACTCCTTTGTGTACTGTATATATTGTTTCTTTTTTGTATTAATAATGCTTTACTCTGTATGTTCTCTTTCTAACTTGTATAAATATATGTATGTATGTATGTATTTTAAATCTACTGTTTAATGTGTAACTGTGTAATTCCCTTCTTGACTGAGTCCCCAGGACATACTTGAAAAGGAGAGAAATCTCAATGTATTCTTCCTGGTAAAACACTTTCTAAATAAATAAATGGATAGAATTCTATAGTATGAACTGTTAATGGTTGTTGCTTATTGAACACACAGAACTGAGCACTCCTTAGAGGTCCCTTGCTCTAGGAGGGACAATGCTTCATGAACATTGGGGAGAAGAAGCAAGTGTTTCTCAACCCCAAAAAGAAATGTGCATCTTTGCACCAACCACGAGAAGGTTCCTAAACAGCCTCATTTAAACTGGTAGTGCTACGTAAATTGTTGTCTTTATATAAATAAATGTTAATGTAATGTAATATTCCTTACAATGTCTTAAGAATATTAAAGTGACTGTCTGGCACCCAAAATGCATCTTTCAGACATTAATGCATATTAATGTGCTTTCAAAGTACTTTAAAATGCACATTTTACATTGCTTAAAATATTTGTGAAGTTACAGCAGTTTGCAAGAAACCAGGACTATTGCATACTACTGCATTTCCTGTCTCTCTAGTGATGTCATCAGACAATGTGTTGCACCATATGGAGAGCCAAATAAAACTTTATATGCTCAGAGTCTTTATAATCAGTGCTGCAGCACCTGTAGTAAACATGCAGAGTAGTCACTGGGGGAGGGCTTGAGTAAAATATTAAAAATGTGATTTATGCAGAATGCCTGCATCAAATCACACTGGGAAAAAGCCTGTGCACTATATAAGCAGTAGTCTTCAACTTGCACCAAAGTGAGTTTTGGCGCTAGACTGTCCCTTTAAGAATGTTTGACAAGGAGCAAATAGTACAAGTAGAAGAGGCTGACACTGTAAAGTAATCCAATAAGACTATCCTGGACAACAATACAGCTGAGCTTTCAATATGGGTATGTTAGATATATGTATGAGTGTATGACAGAGCTCCAAAGGAACAAAAATCATCCCATAACATGTTTAAAATGCAGTACATTTGTTTATATATTAGTTTTTTCCTTAATATAACACATTATTCTTATTGGTATTTGGTTTACCAAATTAAATAGATAGGTCTCAATCGGCCTTAAAGTCACCTAAAAATGCCCGCCCATTGCCACACCTTCAGCCACTCCCCGAAACAAAAAGTCCCTCTTTGGCCATTTGAAATTTTGGGAGGTATGTAGTGGACACAAACAAGTTGGTAAAAGCTACAACTACAGTTCAGGTGGAGACCAGCAGCAGAGGCGCGAAAACTAAACTGGCTGGGAATGGCCAGAGTTGAATACAGGTTCAATGTGGGTGATGGGGCATGTCCTGCAGGTGTAGTGTGGGTAATGGGGCATGTCCTGAGGGTGCAATGTGGGTGATGGGGCATGTCCTGGGTGTGCAATGCGAGTAATGGGGTGTGTCCCGAAGGGGAATGCCCTGAGTGTGCAATGTGGGTGATGGGGCGTGGCCTGAAGGGGAATGCCCTGAGTGTGCAATGTGGGTGGTGGGGCATGTCCTGGGTGTGCAATATGGGTGATGGGGCATGCCCTGGGTGTGCAATGTGGGTGCTGGGGCAAGTCCTGGGTTTGCAATGTGGGTGATGGCACATGTCCTTGGTGTGCAACGTGTGAGGTGGGGCATGTACTGGGTGTGCAATGTGGATGCTATAGCAATGGATATGGGGACAGAATCAAAAGGAAAAATGGAGTGGTGGAAGTGGAGGCCCAGACCATTTGTTCTGGAAGGGGTCCCACAATTTCTGATGGCGGCTGTGGCGAAACCGGCCTCGCCACGTGTCCTTGGAGGGGGCTGCTTGCCCGCCTCTTGCCTTTGGACTATGGACCAGACTTTATGTGAATGTGTTATACCCCAGATAGGAATCCCATGGAGCCCATTCGTATGAAACTGACTGTAAAGACTTTGGCTCCATGGCGATTAAACTGTATTTGTGTGGTCCGAGCGCCATTCACTTAATAATGTGCGCTCAGACCTGAGCTATCTGGGGATATGTGAAATGTCTGTGTGTTATGTGTAAAATGTGACTTTATGTATTTTAAAGTGTGTCCTCAATTACCCGTTGCAACATTGTTGCGAACGGGTAATTGAACAGTAAGTAGCCGTCCTTTGTTCTCGGGGGTGGCCGCTGTCACGAAGTGAATTCTGACAGTCTGACTGACTGGGGTTCTTGGAGGGGCCTGAGGGCCAAACACCTCCCTATAGATTATGGACCCTGTCTGTAATGTGTTTAAGCCTTCCATTGTTTAGTTATGTCAGCCACCCAGTCTGACTACCTTGCTTCTGGCTCCAGATTAAAGTGGCTAGATACTGCTTTACTGGTGATGTGTTTAAGTTTTCTATTGTTTAATCAAGTGTTATCTGATTGCAGTTTGGTGTATATAAGTCTGTGTTGTTTGTCAAATAAAGTAGTTCAATCTTGCTGTAAAAGTTCCTGCTTAACCCTCAAAGTGAAGTGTCGTCTCATTATTGGGGGAAGGATTTATTGTATGCTGTTCCAGTTTGACTTCTAGGAGAGTAAACCTATTCGTATGGTTCCTATCCAACTGTCTACAGCATTCATATGCTTGGGAGGATTCATATGCTTCTCCGGTTTGGTGGTTGTGGTGTCTGCTGCAGTGTTTGGAGTCCTCAGGAAGCGCTAGGAGCATCCTTTAACGGAGGTACCCAGTCGGGGTGCCAGGCGATCCGTTACAGCGACCCTGCATGTAAGTTTCAGAAAAGTTAAAAAAAAAGGTGCAAAAGCAGTGAATTCATGTATAACCGCAATTACCCCTTTTTATACATTTCGACACTGAAATTGCATTTACAGCACTCATGCAGCCGAATATAATGATGGGAGATATGCTGTACCACTGTCAGTGTCTCACTCAGTATATAATGATGGAAGATATGCTGTACCACTGTCAGTGTCTCACTCACTATATAATAATGTGAGAAATGCTGTACCACTGTCAGTGTCTCACTCAGTATATAATGATGGGAGATATGCTGTACCACTGTCAGTGTCTCACTCAGTATATAATGATGGGAGATATGCTGTACCACTGTCAGTGTCTCACTCAGTATATAATGATGGGAGATATGCTGTACCACCGTCAGTGTCTTACTCAGTATATAATGATGGGAGATATGCTGTACCACCGTCAGTGTCTCACTCACTATATAATGATGCGAGATATGCTGTACCACCGTCAGTGTCTCACTCACTATATAATAATGTGGAAATGCTGTACCACCGTCAGTGTGGTACAGCATAGGTGACAAGGAACCCCTTGGGCACCAGCTGGTCTGTGCTTGGTAAAGACTCAGACCTCAGTCAATATTGCCTTATACTCCTCGCGCATAGTGATTCCTAGAGTGTCATCACTATGTAGGTGAGACAGTGAGTAACATGCACCAGATGTAGCCCAACGTGAAGGTCATCATGGAAGTTTAATTAGGCCTGCAGGGGGAGGAAGGGGGGCTGTTGGAAAAAGATGAGAGAAGGGTAGGACAACAAAGTGGCAGATGGACGGGGCAAGGGTGAGACATCTGGAGAAAGTGCCTCAAGAGACCCCCACTTACCCTGCGCCGGGGGTCCTACCCCAGGGGCACATCTGCAAGTCCGAGATCCGCTCGGCGCGAGGTATGACGTATCCACAGTCTAAAGTCCCTCCTCCTCTGTATACCCTATGGAGGGGGCGGAGACTCAGTGGTAGGGGTGGGACTCTGGGAGGTCAGTCCCTATATAAACCACTCGCTTGCTTGCTTGTTGAGCTAGTTGGTGTACTACCTTAGTCTAATACTCTTTTGTCTACTTAGTATATTTCTGGGTTTGAACCTTGGCTTCCCTCTACGTATATACTCCTATCTTCTGACCTCAGCCTGTCTCCTCGCTCAAGATCCCTAGCTGTCTTCCTCGACCATTGGACTGTCGCTCGACCGCTCTTTTGCCTGAACCCTTTGTTTACCTGACGCTCCTGTGCCTCGGCTGCCTGTCTATGGTCCAGCAATCCCCTAGTGCAAGACAGAACAAGCAAGCCATTATGGAGCCCACAGCAATGGCTAATGCCATTAACGCCTTCACACGAGATAGCAGCTCTCGACCAAACTGTTCGTGGCCTCCAGGAACATCTAGTGGCTCGTCAAAGTAAAACAATAAAAAAGTTAGGTAATTCAAGAGTCGGTAGTAGAAGCTCCTGGGATTTGTCATATATAAATGTGCAAGGTATGGTACAAAAAAAATGTGTATTTAGCACCAAGAATATTCCTTTGTTTTTACCCTTCAGAGTGTGAAAACACAGTCCCAGGGAAAGATGTTTAAGGTTCTTGCACGTTTTAATGGTAAGAGCAGGGTGGGCCGGGTCTCCATCCCACTTTCAGGGAGAGTGACTATACAAAGTCCAGGCTGGGTTTTGTGTTAGACCTGGCTGCAAGAAGCAGGGTGATTTAGCTCACCTGTGTCTATTAGAGGGAGCTATTTATCAGACAGGAAAATGATGGTCTGGGCCTAGTTGAACAATTGACTTAGTTTGAATACCGTGCAATTTAAGATGGACATTATTGACATAATCTGATGCCCTGCCTCACGTGGGTCCTGGATTAATGGCCAGTTAAGCTGTGAGGTATATATATATATATATATATATATATATCATTTTGTGTGTGTGTTTTTGATGGAATGACTCACAAAAAATCTATAAAGCTGGCTTACCCCTGTCAGTCCATGCTTCTCAGCAGCGTATTATAAAATCCCCTGGTGCAAATCAAGGTGCCACCAATTATAAATGTATTGGATATTGTTGCCGTGCATGAAGAGGGGAAAACAGAGGCAGTGAAGAGAAACCAAAATCTCACAAAGCCTGAGTCAATCTTATTGCAAATCCTTATACTTTTATTAATAAAAATTAAGACATTATTTTTAGATATTTGGAGATTTTGTATGCTTGCTTGTGGTTGTACACTGGTAGTAGTTTATGAAATGTGTAGATCAAGCTATGCAGCTCCGTGTGTATGTGTCTGGCATACTGTATATTTAGGGAAGCTATGCAGCTCCGTGTGTATGTGTCTGGCATACTGTATATTTAGGGAAGCTATGCAGCTCCGTGTGTATGTGTCTGGCACCCTGTATACTTAGGGAAGCTATGCAGCTCCGTGTGTATGTGTCTGGCACACTGTATACTTAGGGAAGCTATGCAGCTCCGTGTGTATGTGTCTGGCACACTGTAAACTTAGGGAAGCTATGCAGCTCTGTGTGTATGTGTCTGGCACACTGTATACTTAGGGAAGATATGCAGCACCGTGTGTATGTGTCTGGCACACTGTATATTTAGGGAAGCTATGCAGCTCCGTGTGTATATGTCTGGCACACTGTAAACTTAGGGAAGCTATGCAGCTCCGTGTGTATGTGTCTGGCATACTGTATATTTAGGGAAGCTATGCAGCTCTGTGTGTATGTGTCTGGCACACTGTAAACTTAGGGAAGCTATGCAGCTCCGTGTGTATGTGTCTGGCACACTGTATATTTAGGGAAGCTATGCAGCTCTGTGTGTATGTGTCTGGCATACTGTATACTTAGGGAAGCTATGCAGCTCCGTGTGTATGTGTCTGGCATACTGTATATTTAGGGAAGCTATGCAGCTCCGTGTGTATGTGTCTGGCACACTGTAAACTTAGGGAAGCTATGCAGCTCTGTGTGTATGTGTCTGGCACACTGTATACTTAGGGAAGCTTTTTTCATTTAAATACTTAATACAATGTATAGGCATTTTTTTTTTTTTTTTTTTAGATTAGCCTGTTGTTAAAGTAGATTACAACCATACAGAATCCACAATGAATGATTACAATTTTTGCCTGAAAATTACACTTTTATAGTCTAATGTGTCTTTGTGAAATTAGTTTCAACTTTTGTTGAAGTTTGTAGCATAGAGACTGATCATGTATCTGGCTACCAAACACTGAACATTATTTTTCTCATAGTATGTTGTAAAATGTATTTACACCAAAGCTGGATTCCTTGGAGGACTGAATGAGGGATAGCCAGCATGTAGCTCTCTCACTAATATAATTTCTCAGACTGCAGTAGCTTAATGGCTGGCTGAGAATCATCGGAGTTGTAGCTCAGGAGAGCTGCCTTAAAGGCATCAAAGGATCTCTTATAAAATATTGTTTACTGATTTAAGTATTTTTTTCTTTTTTTTGCTTTACATGTACAGTCATTTTGCCTACAAGTTATAAGAGTGGGTTGGTGTACAATTCTGCATCATTATATCTAGAGCTAGCTTGCCTGAATTCAGGTCACTACAGTGTTGAAAAAGGAAACATCTGAAATGACTATACTCCTAAAGTCAGCTATTCATTTTCTAGCAAATTAATAATTTTGAAGATGTACTTACCTCTTTCCGATTTCAGTCCTCTTACAACATGAGCCGCACAGACGTGGATGGTATGCCTATGCCCTACCCTGGCATACTTCATATACTTTATGCAAGGCCCAAATTCACGTAATTCTGTGTGAGTATGCTGGCCTACTTTCTACCACCTCCTGTAGCCCAACGCCGGAGGAGGTCCGGACTTAGGCAAGTGTATTTTATATGATAAACAACAGAATGTACCTAGCGCTGTAATCAGAGTTATAGCAGCACTAAGGTAGTGTGTCCCTAAACCACACAAATAATAAAAATTACATAAAAACGGAAAACAAAAGTGAGCTTAAACAAACTGTGTATCACACAAATAGAAATAAGAGTAACACCTTAATAGGTGATAAATATAGTGAGCAAACAGAATCCCTTAAGGTATTGCACTCACAAATTTGTTGGAAGATATAGGCACATCAAAGGTATACTGTCCTTAAACTCATGTCACAGGTGATCAATGCTGACTGCTTTCCCTCTCCCGCCAAGATGTTTGTACCTCCTAGGTAAGACTCGCGACGCGGCTCCTGGATGATGTCTTATAATCTAATCAATTACTAGCCATAAGGAGTATATTAATGCTGCACTTGGTCATGTTATAAGTGACAGTGTCCCTTTTATTGGCAGCTGAGGTTTTGGCCCAGTCCTGAGTGTAATACTGTCATTCACACCCTCTGTTTTTGGATTTGTTATAGTCTGTTGGGAGCGGTAGCATAGCTAAACATATTTTGTCAAGATTTTCATATGACATTCACAGTTTAACCACCTGAGTACCAGACTGGTGAACACTATATAACAAAAATAATAACCTAGAGGCCCTTTGAAATAATATCTGTATGGATACGTGCCTGGGGTATGTTTGTCGTTTCCCATACAACCCAATTAAGTCTCTAGCCATCTGTCTTACATTGGCAAGTCTCCGTTCAACGCGACTAATGTGAATGCTGTTACTATAATCATTTACTCATAAAAGAACAACTCTCCTTTTAGAGAAAATCTCCTGGATGAGATATGTAAACACAAAAAAGAGAGACCACCAGAAACTGTGCGCCAAAGCTTGCAGTCGATAGAGAATCGGATTTTCAAAGAATTTGAAGGAATCTTTATTTTAGACAAATCTTTTAAGAGAAATATAATGAATTTATTTCATACATAGATTTTTAAGTAACAATATGCAGATTTAATCAACTGTAAAAGCCATTGGAGCTCCCCCAATGCTCCGAACCTCAACCCCAGATTTTAAAAAAATCATGCCCCCTGGGGCCAGCGAACTCCCGCTGAGCCCATAAACATTTTCTTACTCCAAGTGACTGTGGGTGGTGCCACGCCTGCAATCACTTTACATATTAAAATGTGGCCCCCACAGGCCGGCACAATACCTGCAGCCCCTTTAAAAATAAAATAACCGGGCCCCATGGGGCTGCAGGCCTGTGTAATATGCAACACCAGCATATGTTATGGGGGAGTTCACTGGCCCCCGGGGGCGGGGCACATGATTTTTTTTTTGTAAGTGGGACCACTAGCTGCCATGTTTCCATGGGTCACGTTTTTTCATGCAGTCAGCAGAGGGGACCTTACCCAACTCAGCGCATGCTAGCCTCCCGACTACTAAGATACACATCAGGTTTACTTAGGAGACAGACTACACGATTTTTCAAAGGAAGCAAAGGTCAAAAAAAGTTTTTAATATCCTTTAATAGGTACTGTAGTCAGATTATTTATCAACTGAGCGTGATGTGTGTTTAACCAGCCACCTTAATTGTGATAAAAAATATACATTTCTTTGCAGCAAAACTTTTGCCATTCTCAGACCAGTGGTCTGCTTGTTTTTATTGCTGTCAATATAAATGTCTGTGTTACCCCGAGGCCATAGCAACGATATACATGTGACTTTCATCGCCGGTAGCTTGGATTGAAATAGTTGTCCGCTTACTACATAGCGGTACTACTGAATTAAGTGAATAAAATATGTAATTTGGTTATTATTAAGTATACATTCCCGCTGGTTAAGAATGAGTCAGCCGAGCTAACAGGTATATCTTTTTCTACCCATTGGTTTCATAATGGCACTTTAGTACTAAAACACCCAGGCTCAGTATAGGTTCTAGGCACATTTAATGAGCAATATACATTGGAGTATATTTGTCCTTAAATACCACGGATTCTTTAGTATTTTTAAAATACATGTCATTTTAGGTTTAAGTTTATAATGTGCATAATTGATTTTAATGTAATTGTCCATTGTTTTGTTTTGTTTTTTCAAAAAAACACTTGCACACCTCATACAAAAAAGATAATACACGTAAATTTTAATACAAGTAAAAAGATAATACAAGTAAATTCAATGAAGGAGCGGTATACTAAAAGGACTGTGTCATCTAAACATTGTTTTTAATGTGTATGTAGAGAATACAAAATGATGTGTACATTGTGTTTGCAGAATTGCAAGCAAATAATGTAAATTGGGAGAAACATTTATTTTCAATGTTTCTGTGATGTCTCCTGTTTATGACATCACCTGTGTCCGGATAGGCAAATTAACTGCTTTTCAGTGGGAAATATGTAATTTGCATACTGGGCCACAGCTGATGTCATAAATTGGAGACTCCACACCCACAATAAAAATACATTTTTCTCCTAATTTAGGCATATGCATGTAATATTGCTAACACTCTACATTTACAGTAAAACCATGTTTAGTTGAAACAGTCTCTTTAAGGATTGCCACTTATTCTTCAAAAGAATTGCAGTCATGCTATTGCCTTCATAGACTTAACATGGGCCTCAACCTAATTTTTTTACTGGCCTGCCAGAAAGATACTGATTGGATGGCAGCCCTAAATTAAAGGGACATACTCTATGCCATTGCTGGATTATGTGCCTGGTGGGCTCCTCTGACATGGGCTCTTTTTACAGAACAGGTAGTAAACACCTGGGTTAACCTTAGTACAGGCTCAGACTATGACGGCCTTTAAGGATGTGCAGGGAACTATTAAATGTGAGGTTCCATTATGGAAGTAAATGGGCTTGCTACTTTCATTATTTGCATTCAGCTATTAACTTTTTCCTTTGCTGTTGTCATGGAATTTGGCAGTAGGTGTAATCTAGCTGGATCCTTTATATGTTTCCTGTATGGACTTTCTATAAATTTACTAGGCAGTAAGTACCACACAACAGCCAAATACTGGTATTATTGTGGCCAGATCTTCCTCTTACCTTAAGAACCTCCCAATTGCCGCTGTGTCAAATTACTCCAATTTTGATAGGTCCTAACACTAAATAGAGTTAACTCTTTTGAAATACGTTACTTGCAAGGGACCAAAAGGCCTTTGGTCCTGGGTACTTCTCCACACAACACGCAAATGCGTTTCGCCAATTACTGGCTTTTCAAGTGCTGTTCTTCAAGTACGGCCAGGATCGAGATCACTGGACTGTTTCTCCTGATGAGTGAGATCCCATACCGTCTGTTTTTTCCTAGATATGCACTTTATTTTTTGCCTTAGAGTGACTGTCTGGTGCCCAAAACACATTTCCAAATGTTAATGCATATTAAAGTACATTCAATTCCTATTTTACATTTTGCAGTCCTTAAAATATGAAAATTTTACACTTGAATTTGACTGCCCACACTAGCTGAGTAAAAGTAATTTCCTCTTCTTTCTTGCTGCAGGAACCTGTGAGAATAATGTCATACAAATGAATGGAATATCCTGTTTCTCTAGTAATGTCTTCAGCCACTGTGTTTCACTTATAAGAGATCCTACGCGTACAAGAGCAAGGTCACTTAATTCCACACAATGCATTCCATTCCACCAAATGAAACAAAACAAACAAAGCTATTTTTAGATTAGTCAAACTCAGGTGCTGAATTTGACTTACTCTCAAAATTAAAGTCGACCCCCAAAGTCAAATTTTTGTGAATAGACCCATAAATCACCAGGAAGGAAGGTTGGGGAGATCTATGTGCTTCTATCCCATTAGTGTCCTCAGGTAGGGCAATTGTGTCTGGATACAGTGCATCCTATGCAGTTGTGTAAATGTAATGGTTTATAACCAGCAATGCCATTGGTAAAACCCACAGAGCAGAGAAGATTAATTGTAGGAGTGTGTAGAGGCCTGGGGGATGGGATTGCTTCAGATAAAATGGTATTTATGCCACTGGCTTGAATCTTTTCCATGTGTACTGCAATAGGAAGTGGATGTGAATGGTGTAGTAGAGATGAACGTTACATTTTTTATTGAAGTCAGGAATAAATATTGACTACACACTTCACAAATCATTTATTGAATTTTCAGCACATACAACTTGAAGATAATTTACTTAGCTAGTCTGTTGCAGTCAAGTAAGTGCACCCACAGTTTCAAATGATGCTAAAATGTGTAGAACCAGAGCTTGTAAAACTTTATGATGTGATCTGTCAGCCTACCTTAATAAACTATGTTCATGTAGTTAAAAAGTAGTTAATTTGCATACTGGGCTACAAGGATGATGTCATAAGGGGACACAATAGACACAATTAAAACATTATTCTCTTTATGTGTGCATTTGCAATGGGTCCCCCGAACTCCACAAAGGCCCACTGTGATCCTATAACCGGAAGCTGCGATGTTCTTGACACCAATTATAAGTATTGGCTGTCCACTATTATTAAGGGGGCTGGGAGCCTGCTTATCGGCTCCCAGCCCCCAGATATAATTACTGGGGCTGGGAGCATGCTTATCGGCTCCCAGCCCCCAGATATAATTACTGGGGCTGGGAGCCTGCTTATCGGCTCCCAGCCCCCAGATATAATTTCTGGGGCTGGAAGCTTGCTTATTGGCTCGCAGCCCCCAGATATAATTACTGGGGCTGGGAGCCTGCTTACCGGCTCCCAGCCCCCAGATATAATTACTTGGGCTGGGAGCCTGCTTATCGGCTCCCAGCCCCCAGATATAATTTCTGGGGCTGGGATCCTGCATATTGCAATGTCAAGATGAAGCATCGGGGGTGAGTCTGGTCGAGTTTCATGGTCGACATTAGCACTAAACTCCAAACTCAGACTTTAATGTATAGAAACATAGAATGTGTCGGCAGATAAGAACCATTCGGTCCATCTAGTCTGCCCAATGTTCTAAATACTTTTATTAGTCCCCAGTTCCCTATCAAATATTATATATTCTGCTTTTGGGTTTTTACGCCCAAGGTGCCAGTTGCCACTGCTCTGACCATTTTTCTAGTTTAGCTAAATCATTTGCCATTTATCCCTCTATGAATATCAACCCTGCTGCAAATCTTTGTATCATCAGCAAAAATACATACTTTGCCAACAAGACCTTCTGCAATATCGCTAATAAAAATATTAAAGAGAATGGGTCCAAGTACAGACCCCTGAGGTACCCCACTAGTAACAAGACCTTGCATCGAATATACCCCATTGACTACAACCCTCTGTTGCCTGTCACTCTGCCATTGTCTAATCCATTCAACAATATTGAAATCCAAACTCAAAGATTTCAGTTTATTGATAAGCCTTCTATGTGCGACAGTGTCAAAAGCCTTACTGAAATCTAGGTAAGCAATGTCTACTGCACCACCCTGATCTATTATTTTAGTTACCCAATCAAAAAAATCAATAAGATTAGTTTGGCATGATCTCCCTGAAGTAAACTCATGTTGTCTCTGATCTTGAAATCCAAGAGACTTTAGATGTTCAACAATCCTATTCTTTATCAAGGTTTCCATTATTTTCCCCACTACTGAAGTATAGACCCCAGTGTGCCACTGGAACACAGGAGTGATGGTTGCTGGTAATCAGGGGCATAATCTGCCCCTGAGTGACAAGTGTGCTGCCAGCCCGGAGCACGCCTGTCACTCAGGGTCACGATGTATCTTGTGTATTTCCAGGGGTTTGTGTGCTGTGAATAGCCAGCACACAAACCCCCTGAAATACACAAAAATATCCGAGGGGCCGACGGCAGCTGCGAATTCAGCATCAGAGTCACTCACTCTGTTGCCAATTCGACCAGCATGAAAAGTATACGAAAATTCATATACTTCGTTGAATTCGCAGCTGCCGCCTGTCTCCCTCTCTGTTCGGAGCACACAAACCCCAGAAATATACAGCGTGGTTATGGGCCTCAGTGAACCAATGTAATATTTCCAGCTACATTAACCATTCACAACATTAACAATGTCCACACTGTATTTCTGATGCATTTGATGGTATTTTAATGGACACAATTAGCTTTTCTTTCAAAAACAAGAACATTTCTCAGTGACCCCAAACTGTTGAACAGTAGTGTATATTGTATTGTTATTAGACTGATCAAATTATGAATTGCTAAAGTTTTTAGTAAAAAAAATGTTAACTACATCGCCATATTGACCTGGTTTTGATCAGCTGACAATAAACGTAAATGGAAAACGTGGAGTAAAAAGACCAAAGTGTCCTGAAACTTAACTCTTTGAGTTGCGGGGTTCTGGCACATGGAGGTTTAAAACCACTGTTAGACCATCTGGTTGCCACTTCATACGACAACTGAAGGGTTAAAAGCTGACTTGCATCTGGAATGTAGCTAATTATTACACTCTGGACATGTGTTTACAAAGAATATATGCTGCCTGTCAGAACGCAGACATTACGCAGGCTTTCTGCTCTGCCACCGCGTATAAACTCACTAAATTATAGGCTATGCCACTTGGTGCACAGCAGTGAGTTGACCTGATTCCAAGCTAGTCTGGCAATCTTTTTACAGATCTCTGGGGGTGGTTTTGCAGATTGGGACCGTACACCAAGCTAGTTATTTTATAGTGGAAATATGAAACATAGAATGTGTCGGCAGATAAGAACCATTCGGTCCATCTAGTCTGCCCAATTTTCTAAATACTTTTATTAGTCCCCAGTTCCATATCTTATATCTAGGATAGCCTTGTGTCTATCCCACGCATGCTTAAAATCGGTGACTGTGTTTACCTCTACCACTTCCGCTGGAAAGCTATTCCATACATCCACTACCCCCTCAGTATAGTAATACTTCCTGATATTAATTTTAAATCATTGCCCCTCTAATTTAAGTCTATGTCCTCTAGTTGAGAATAATCAGCAGAAACATGTTACGGGTACGGACATTTCTGTTATTAAGATATATTGTGCCGCTGCATTAGTCTTTGTCATAGGTGATCTCACCATGGTGATAGTATAAAAAAATATACTCCAAGATTTCATAAACAGCAAAAGAAAGGATTATTTACAGTAAGGACAGTAAAGATATGGAACTCACTGCCAAAGGAGGCGGTGCTATCAAATATATGATAGATGCCTTCAAAAGGGGTCTGGAATTTTTTTTTTTTTTTTAAAGAAAAACAGGATATACAGGGCTACTAATAATAATAGAATAAACATTAATATTTTAGAGCACAGGAGAAATCTGAGTGCCTTTAGGAGTCAAGAAGGAATTTTTAACCCCACGTGGCAAAATTCAAAATAGCTTTATTTGTTTTGTTTGCCGCCTTTTGGATCAAAAGCAGGAATGATGGGTAGAAGTGTTTGAACTTGATGGACTGAGGTCTTTTTTAAAACCTAACTTACTATGTTGCTATACGGCCGGCATTTTGAATGGAAGGAGGTATGGGGTGACATTGTAGGAAGTCCTGAAAAGAACCGAGAGGATTATCATACAACAGGATAGGGTTAAAATGTATTATAAAGTCACTTGTCTCCCAAGGCAAACTGAAAATGTCACTGTATGCAAATATAGGCGTATGTAGGAACTTTGGAAACTTTTTATGTGAAGATTATTGGCAACTGCTGAGGTCTGCTAATGGAGAAGTTAATTCTCTGCAGTTGTTCAAGTCTGCTCACGGAGGGGTTAATTCTCTGCAACTGCTCATGTCCAGTAATGGCTGTATGTATGCTATAAGTAGAATATGAAATCTGAAATTGACATGTCCCCAAGGCTTCCTATTATTTTATATATATATATCTAAAATGTGTTGTATGTGTATACCGATAAGCCATGACATTATATGCACCTGCCTAATATTTTGTAGGTCCTCTTTTGCCACCAAAACAGCCCTGACCCACGAAAGCATGGACTCCACTAGACTTCTGAACTTCAGAGGACTTAAAGAATCTGCTACTAAAATCTTGGTGCCAGATACCACAGCACACCTTCAGAGAGGTCTGCTGTGGTATCTGGCACCAAGAAGTTGTGAGGTGGGGCCTCCATGTATTGGACGTGTTTGTCCAGCTCATCCCACAGATGCTCGATTGGATTGAGATCTGGGGAATTTGGAGGAGAACACCTTGATCTCGTTGTTGTGTTCCTCAAACCATTCCTGAAACATTTTTGCTTTGTGGCAGGGCGCATTATCCTGCTACAAGAGGCCAATGTCATCAAGGAATACCGTTTCCATTCAAGGGAGTACATGGTGTGCAACAATACTTAGCTAGGTGGTACGTGTCATAGTAACATACACATGAATGGCAGGACCAAGGGTTTCCCAGCAGAACATTGCCCAAAGCATCACACTGCCTCCACTGGCTTGCCACCTGTCAGCCCAAAGCATCACACTGCCTCCCCTGGCTTGCCACCTGTCAGTCCAAAGAATCACACTGCCTCCGCCGGCTTGCCACCTGTCAGTCCAAAGCATCACACTGCCTCCGCCGGCTTGCCACCTGTCAGTCCAAAGCATCACACTGCCTCCGCCGGCTTGCCACCTGTCAGTCCAAAGCATCACACTGCCTCCGCCGGCTTGCCACCTGTCAGTCCAAAGCATCACACTGCCTCCGCCGGCTTGCCACCTGTCAGTCCAAAGCATCACACTGCCTCCAACCTGTCGGTGATCAGGTTATGGCTGATCCATGTATATATACACTATGATCACCCTATAATGAAGTGATGTCCAGTTCTCACCTAGAGATTTGGGCTATTAAAGGGACTCTCTACATTGTGTTAGCAGAACTGCAAGCAAATGCATAAGTGTAGACAAAAAATGTATTTTAAATGTGCATTTGGTGTCTCCTGTGTATGACATCACCTTGTGGCCTGAACTGGAAATGTACTACTTTCAATGGGAAATAAGTTGTATATCAAGCCACAAGATGATGTCATAAACAGGAGACACCACAGACGAATTTAAAACAATAAAACAATGGGTATTGAGGTATTATGGTGCTTGTCTTGGTGATACACAAACTGAAAAACTGTCAAGGCAACTACCCCAAAGTGCCCAAAAACATATATCACACAGAACAAAGTGACAGTGCACTAAAAGTGACAAAGGAGTGAGATATTTGTGATCTCATATATGTGGGGTATGTTCCCCTCCCTCGATACACATACAGAGGGAGATATACAAAACAGCTGTGATAATAAAAAGTGCTCAGTAATATGAATATTTGCACTCACACTTTATACATAGATGTTTAAAATCTTCTCTCTGGGTCTTTGTTTCTGTAAATGACTTCCAAATAACAAGAGCATATGAGTGTGGAAAAATACAAATTATTTAATATTGAACATAAAATACCTTACATTTAGGTATCAGCTTCAAAGTAGAGTAACAGACACAGTTTTGGTACACCGGAGTTGGTAGTCTCAAATCCCGCTGTCAGTTTACACGTTTCACCCAACTAGGGTTGCCACCTGGCCGGTATTTTACCGGCAAGCCGGAAAAAAAATGGCATCAGGCCAATGTTAAGTCTATGGAGAAAGTACCAAGGCCTGTATTTTTTTGAAGAAAAGGTGGCAACCCTACACCCAACATGTGGACTTCCTCAGAACTGGCCATTTAAAGCAATGTTTTTCCTAATTGATGCATTTGCTTGCAATTTCGTTAACACAACGTATAGGTCATTTTTATTAAAAAAAATCGTCCCCCTTTAAAAACCGTGCTGTGCCGTCTATGTGTTTCATGATTGTTGGTTGTCGTAGGACAACACAATCTAAGTACACAGGGCTTGCTTGTTTGGTGGGACTGCTCACTAGGTGGAAACACCTGTAATTCTGCAAATTAGAAGGTCAAATTCTTTCAGAATATTTCTTTACCACCCTGCACCTCAGGCCTCATCACTTACATGATAATATGACTTTATAAGTAAGTGTTTACTTCATTAGACAGGTAGTGCATTCTTTTATTGTTGATGGTAAATGGTAATGATACCATGGTGATGGTAATCTCATGCCAAGCAACACTGTGTTGTTGTTTTTATAGAACATTATTTTGCACAATGTTTGAAGGATGTAAAAAGGCTTTATTAAAAAATACAAAAACAAAAAATGTTTGGCATTTCAAGATTCCCATTTCCTTAAAGGGACTCTGTTATCTACGTATTGTTTGTACTGTGAATATTAAGAATAAAAATGGATCTTTACAATGTCCTAGCAGAATTACAACGAAATGCATAGGGCAAGAGAATAATGTATTATAAATGTGCCTGCAAACTGCAAAAAATGCAGCATTAATAGTTGATTTGGATAAATTCCAAAATGAATATGTTAGCAGCTTGGCTATGACTGCCTGATTCTTACAGTATACCCTTTAGTCTGCATGTCATAAGCTGGAGACACCATAGACACATTGGAAGGCATAGATCGTGCCAAACACTGACGCAATTGGCGTGTGCGCCATTGTATTAAGAGACTAACGTGAGATACGCTGAATGCAATGATTTAGGTTGTGTTGGTGCTCGTTGAATGTATTATTTCATTTTAATGTAATTGCATCAGATGTCTCCAAAACCACACCTTGGCAAATACTGTGCTTTTTACTAGAAGTCACATAACCCCCTTTAAAGTAATTTAGAATAAAACCTGTGTTTAATCTGGCCATAAAATCCTAAACACTGCAGGTAATATGTGTAGGTCACACAGCCCAAATACGCTATAATGTATAGAATAACCAGTGAGATTCCACTAAAATCCTAGTTTTTTTCCCCGCGCCCCCAAGAAACTCTGTAACAAAGACCAAGAAGGAAACGCACCAGTATGTCTGCTCACTGTCACTCCGTTATATGCTAAATTGAGCTAACACATTTATTCCTTTCGTTCCTCCGGTGTGAGCTGACATAGGTTAAAGGTCAGCAGCTTACCAATACACAAGATTAGTATGACTAATCCATTGCTACAGTCACAATGGTGAAAATAGTACAACAGATGATGGCAGGCTTTGCTGCATTAAACAGGAACTCCCACTCTTTTTATGTTTGTTTATTTGCTGTTATCATTTTATGAATTTTTCATGGACTAGTGGGCTGTACTCGGTGAAGTGTAGGCCTCTTTCCAGTATTTAGCCCTGTTCAGCCCTGAAGATTTCACACATTGCAAAACTAGCCGCAACATATAAAAAAATGAAGGAAATACGCCCAGGTTCAAATTGATACAAAATTATTGTTTCAATCAATTTAGAACCACTGTTGAGAAATATGGGTATAAATACTGAGAAAGTGGCAAGGCCACCAATTTAGAGCTGGATTAGCAGCCAGCTAACTGTAGAAGTAAAATGAAATAAAAAAAAAAATGACAAGCCAGGAGTCAGGGCAAGGGCAAGGGCAAGGGAGACAGCCAGGTCACTGATAACAGGAGGGCAAGGCTGAAAAGGTAGAACAGGTAGAACAAGGCATTTGTCTACAACTGTTGCCAATGTTACAACTGGGTAATAGAGCTAGCATGAGGTTGTGGATGCTGTGAATACAGTTGTGGGAATAACTGGTCTGTGGAGGTGGTGAAGAAATGTTGTGGTCTCAGGAGCATCCACTAAATACTTCAAATACCCTTCTAGTTCCCTCCTAGTGTCTCACACCTGAAGCCTAATACACACTATTTTCCATTATATAAATATATATAATTGGAGAAAATTCCATTTGCTCCAATTCATAGAGTTGTTAGGTCTAATCTCTCTCTCCATTTTGCATTGGTGAACAATATTCACTTTTATCTCATTCCATCTAGTGGGAATAGATCTCCAATTCTTAGCAATTGCTAGTTTTGTTCCAATCAGTATATGAACTTATGATCTGTTTTTGTTCCGGTTAAAGGGCCTGAAGGTTGATATGCAGAAGTGCCCTATCAACAGAGATTTCAACTATTTAATTTACTATATTTATTTTTACATTTTATATTTAGGGGGAGAGGCTTGGCTTTGCACCATGATGGCTGCCTGAGAAAACAGCTCCGCAGCATTAGAGCCAACATAAGCAAATTTTATCTCCCTGGCCATCTCTTTTGCATCACACCCGCGGGGAATCACTCGCTAAATGGGCCCATCTGCACATACAAGACGGACCACGAGGAAAGACCAGCTAGAAGTAGCTCCGATTTTCAAAAAAATAAATCAGGACCTGCCCTAGAGGGAGAAAATGGTGGCCCTTCCCGCCATACAGCATCCTCCAACAAGCAAGACTTAGAAGACATCTTTACAAGGCTTCAATCTTGCATCCGGGAAGAGATTGTCACAGCCCTAGCCACAATCCTAAAGGACGTGCAAGCACTCTATTCCGTGGACCTCCATCACCGGGTGTCAACTCAATGGAAGACATGGGCAACCACTCCCGCCGAAATAATGTGCGCATAAGAGGCTTGCCCCAAAATATCGGACCTGCAGACTTACCTCAGGTACTGTCCCAGATGTTCTGTGCAGCTCTACCGGACTTGCCCGCCTAGAGGGGTGATCGTCCGCTTTCATTACTTCCAGACCAAAGAAGCAATTATGTCAGCGGCATATGAAGATCTCCTGGCATTCGTGGACGCACAAGAGATCGAGCAGTCTAGCCATAGACCCCGCTCCAGAAGCCCCAGAGAAGGTGACCTGGGAGCGGAACAACCAGTAACCCATTCCAGGTCTACTCGAAGCCGCCGTCAAATACCAATAGACCCCCATTTGTAAGTGACAGTACCCGTCTAACATCTGAACTGTGGACAAGTTCATCTATAACTCCTAGTAACTCGATTTGGACTATCCTTCACGGTCTTCTACCCCTACGGACAGTACGCTGACCGAAAGTGGTACATCTCACACCCTGACCTGGCCACCACAGCCTTACAGCAAAGAACTTTCGAAGAGCCCAGTCTCAAACAAACTTTGCACCTGAGGACCATACCATCTTCTCACTGCGCTCAAGGACAGCTAAGTTTGCCTGGACAGGCCTCTCTCTTATCTATTGTTATTTGTATTACTATGTTATACATGTGGTGACTTGGCTTTTTGTATTTGTTTTTTACATCTGCCCCATGTAGGAAAGTGGGTTGCCATAACAAAGGGGAAGGGGGGGGGGGAATAACCCTTTTGACGGACCCACAGCTGGATCCAGGAAATGTTCATAATGGCTCGCTATGACTGCACTGAACGTAATTGTCCTTGCTATATTTTTTATCAGAGCCACATATCCGCACGTCTGTTATGTTACATATTTTTCTTATTGTCATGGTAGCCTACAGCTCCTTATAAAACATCTCTGAGGCGATTTGCCCATTTCTCTCTCTCCATTGTCCTTACTGGCCACGAAGTTAGCCCAGTAATCCTATAGTTTAACCCCAAACCACATTAATTTTTTTTGTAAGTTTGTTTTGTTTGTTTGTTTTGTTTTATTTGTTCTTTCTCTTTCCTTTTCCTTTCTCACTACCCCAACTTAAGGTTCTTCTCTACCCTACCTTCCCATTGTCCCTACATTCCTACCCACCCTTCCGGCAACCACCTCCCCAACTCAAAGCAACACCTAAAGGCCACTGCCGAGTGAACGAAAGAACCATGCCCTTCTCTCTCTTAATGTTCATGGCCTAAACTCGCCACAGAAACGCAGAACTCTCCTTAGACACCTAAAAAAGCGGAAAACGGATATTGCATTTATTCAGGAGACCCATTTTTCGTCTAAGCACCCTCCCACTCTACGGGACTGTACATACACTCAATGTTACACAGCAAATTTTCTTGTCAAAAAATTAGGAGTTGCAATTCTGTTACGGAAAACATGTCCATATACAGTTACATATTCCCATTCTGACCCCAAAGGACGATATCTATTTCTCTCAGGCCAATTGGGAGCACACACAGTGGCCCTGCTTAACATCTACGCTCCATCAACCCCCAAAGTTACATTTTGGCACGAACTCTCCGATTTTCTGAAGAATCATCCCACAGACAAACTGATTGTGGGGGGAGACATGAACACAACTATTGAGCTACTCAAGAATTGATCTTTTCTGTATCTCCCACTCCTGTCTGTCCTTAACTGAATCTACCGAAATACACACAATTACCTGGTCGGATCATGCCGATATCACGCTGACTCTTACACTCACAGAATTTTCCAAATTTTCGTCCTGGAAATTAAATGATACTTTATTACATAATCAAGAAGTTCTCTCCTCACTCCAACAACAAATAAAAGACTATTTTGAATTAAACGATGTAACTGTAGAAGACTCAGCAATCTTATGGGCCGCACATAAAACGGTTATACGGGGTCACCTGATTAGCACCAGCACTCACTTGTAAAAGTAATTGGCCAAGCATTCTCAGCAATTGAAAATTGAACTTTTTAACCTTGAAACTATAAATAAAGCCAATCCTACGCCCTCCACATCGCTTGCATTGACAGAAGTGAGGAATCAATTGAAACGCCTTATCCTAAAAGATACAGCTAAGTCTCTAAAATTCACCAGACGCACCTATTACGAAAACGCAAATAATGCGGATAGATTGCTCGCCTCATCACTAAAGACTCAGTTCACCTCACATCTAATATCCAGCATTACCACAAACTCTGGCCGGGTGGTAAGCAACCCACAAGATATAGCTCAAGAGTTCCATCTATACTTCTCTGCACTTTACAACCACTCACCCGAGACAACCCTACTGCACTCTAGGCATATACAAAAGATTGCCCACTATCTGTATCGAATTCAACTACCATCCCTTTCACAGTCAGATATGGACATCGTAGATGGTCCAGTCTCAGAAGATAAAATTGCTGAAACTATCAAAACCCTGAAATCAAATAAGGCACCCGGTCCTGACAGATTTACGGCACCCTACTATAAAATTCTCAAACATATTCTAATCCCGCACCTTCTTCCACTAGATAACGGTATACTAGACGGATGCTACTTTACGGACGACATGCAGGAAGCCAACATTTCACTCATTCACAAACTGGGTAAACCTAGTGACCTCACGACCAACTACAGACCCATTGCCCTACTGAACACTGACTACAAAATTTTCACTAAAATACTAGCCAATAAACTGAATACAATATTACCCAAATTGATCCACCCAGACCAAGTGGGATTTATCCCCAACAGACAGGCATTAGATAATACAAGAAGATGTATAGATCTTCTTTGGGTGGCGACCAGATCTCAGACGCCTTCTCTGTTTCTATCCCTAGAAGCAGAGAAGGCGTTTGATTGCATGAACTGGGCATTTCTCTGGCTGGTAATCGAACGGATGAAATTCCCCCAGGATTTTCAAAACTGTCTATCCGCTATGTATCATATATTGGACAGAGAAGAAGCACCACGCACAAAGAACAAGCATACAAGACCTTGATGAGATGGTATCGTCCACCCTCCACCATGGCTAAAATGTATACAACTTCCTCTCCCCTATGTTGGAAAGCATGTGGAGGCAATGGTACCTTCTACCACTGTTAGTCGACCTGCCCGTACATACAACTTTTTTGGAAACAAATTCATAAACTTCTGACTCACATTATGGTCAAAACGATACCTTATGAACCTGAGATCTTTCTCTTATCGAAACCTACGGACTCATGCACAAGACATGAAAATGCTCTGGTGGCAAAAATTGCCCTGGCAGCACGCAGGGCGATAGCACAAGTGTGGAATCAACCTAATATACCAACCCTAGCCACAGTTACAAATTTAGTGGATGCTCAGGACATGGACTTACTGACAGCCTATGAGCACGATACTCCCACCAGATTCAAAAAGGTTTGGCAACCCTGGTCCATTTCCTTTTCTAAATAGTATCAATCTAACCGTAACACGTACAAATTTGCTCTCCCGGTCGGCCGGATTTATTGCTACAAATATTTCAATGGTCATATCTACTTCCCAGAAAAGAAGGTAGAATTTCGTTTTCCCATTTCCTCTCACTCTTCCCTGATTCCCCTTTCCCTTTTACTAAAGTATTCTGCTCTCTTCTCTGCCCCCCGCTGCCCCCCCCAATTTTTTTCTTCTTCTCCCATTTCCTATTATTATTATTCTTTAATTTATTTGGAAAAACAAGATCTATTAACACCCCTTAAATATGATTCATGGACAATTTTTTATGTTCCTAGTTTTGCACCCTATTTTTTATGGTATTATTATATGTCTATTTGAAAAAGGTTTTGGAATGCACCTGAAGAATTCTACTATGCACTAGAATATACTGTACAGATCTCCGCTCTAACCTATGTTTATATAACGCAGCACTAGAAAGGACTGAAAACTCTGCAGATATCGTATTATATGTTATATTTCATTGTTATTCCATACACCATGTGCTTATACTATGTACGACAAATACCATGTTTCAAAAATGTTTTTTTTTTCTTTATATTTTCTAATGTAAAATTCAAAATTTTTGAAAAATAAAGAATTACATTTTTAAAAAAATTTTTTTATATTGAAACTCATTCCATAATCTTTTTATTATAGACCACCACGTATGTTTTAAGTCTCCTGGTGCTTCGCCACATCACCAGCATAGATGTGATTTGATGTACTTTGGTATATTTTAACCAATCTGTTAAGTAATTTAAAATGTAATTAATTGAGATTTAAACGTGAACTGTCCTATAGGTGATCCCTAAGGACTCAAATCTGTCTTTACATGGTATCTTGACCCGAAGACCTATTTCCCACTTTGTTATTGCCTTACGAGCCTTCTCCCCCTTACTTGCCCTTATTGCTTCCCTACAATCTATCAAGAGTCACTTAAATTTGACTTGAGTTATCATATCTTCCAGAAGTTGTATTGGATCTAATCTCTCTCCCATGTAAATGTATTTCATTACATAGCTCCTGACTCTTAGATATCTAAATATAATCTTGCCCCCTGAGGTGTTGAATTCATCTCTAAGATTCTGGGAAGATCTCAACCTATTATATATTTATTTGTGCACCTCATATATTTGTTTTTGTATTGTACTATTGTAGGATAACTATGGGGATTTTCTCTATAGAGTGCCATGGTGGGGGGTTGTCTACTTACAATGATGTTCTTGGCTTGAAGCAGTGTCCAAATCTCTGGACCCTTCTGATCACCATCAACATCAGCACACATTTCATATATCTATATTCCTAGGTGATGCTCTGTCAGTGTGTATAACAGTGACTGTCTGTGTGTGTGTGTGCATATGGATCTGTGTACATGGATAATCCTTTTCTTTAATTATTAATACTTTAATTATATTACTAATTGTCGTATGTGATGCATATGTGTTTTTCTGTGTAACATTTTATTGAAGCAATTCCGATATGATAAAAATATCTCTTTGTCTCTCTTTACTTCTCCCCATATCTCTTTCCCTCTCCCCATATCTGTTCTCTCTCCCCCTCCCCATATCTGCTCTCCCTCCCCCTCCCCATATCTGCTCTCTCTCCCCCTCCCCATATCTGCTCTCTCTCCCCCTCCCCATATCTGTTCTCTCTCCCCCTCCCCATATCTGCTCTCCCTCCCCCTCCCCATATCTGCTCTCCCTCCCCCTCCCCATATCTGCTCTCTCTCCCCCTCCCCATATCTGTTCTCTCTCCCCCTCCCCATATCTGTTCTCTCTCCCCCTCCCCATATCTGTTCTCTCTCCCCCTCCCCATATCTGCTCTCTCTCCCCCTCCCCATATCTTTTCTCTCTCCCCCTCCCCATATCTGTTCTCTCTCTCCCTCCATCTCCTCCTATTTATATTGGATGCAGGCAGCATGAGCTCTGTGTGTTAAATGCACACAGAGCTCAGTAAGTGCTGCTCGTGCTTCCTGTGCGTAGTGATGATGCAGGGCATTGGTAATACAATGCCCTGCATAATCACTACAAGCCAGGGAGCGTGAGCAGCACTTACTGAGCACTGTGTGTTTAACACACAGATCTCATGTTGCCTGCCATGGTCACACAGGTCGCACTCCCCAAAGGCCGGCCCTGGGTATGTTAAAAATAGAGGTTTCTGAGCACTCCAGGTAATAATTTTACATTCACTCTTTCACGAGCATTACCTGCTCTGCGTTTCACTCTTTCACGAGCAGTACCTGCTCGGTATTTCACTCTTTCATGAGGAGAACCTGCTTAGTGTTTCACTCTGTGTGTGTGTGTGTGTGTATATGTGCCAGCACATGCCTGCATCTGGTCATCTGTGACAGAAGCAAGTAGGGTTGCCTCCTTTTCTTTAAAACATTAACTTAACACTGGGTTCAAGCCAATTTTTTTTACCAGCCTGCTGGTAAAATACCGACCAGGTGGCAACCCTAGCAGCAAGGGGAGGATGTATTTCCTAACAAAGCACATGCCGCTTCGCACTCGGAGTGATGGCATTAGAGAAATACTGTTTGTAGTTTATTTTTAATAGTGATTTATAATCCCCTAGCTTACTGATGGAAATCTTTGGGGGAAATGCTGCATTAAATAACCACTTCTGTCTGAAAATGTGCTTCCTTTTTATGTTAACATATAATAGGTCAATACTTTGAGATAATGAATGTATTTATCCAAATCTGTATTATAAATATGTTTAATTTATTCACATGAATGGCAAAAACCCAAGGTTTCCTGTTTATGACATCACCTGTGGCTTGATATGCAAATTACCCATTGAAAACCAGTTCATTTGCATATCAAGCCACAGGTGATGTCATAAACAGGAAACTCCACAGACACATTTACAACACATTTTCTCCAAATATTCATTTTCTTTTTAATTCTCTATATGTAGAGTAAAAACAATGTTTAGGTGATACAGGTGATACAATGTGATCCATACAGCATTTCCTCTGATATTGAGAGGTTTTAAAGGAAGACCATGCTTATGAAGAAATGTGTGTATAGCAATCTGTGAAACAGTAAATGACATGACTACACTAGCTGACGATGGATAGCTACACTATGCAAAATGTACTATTGTCAACCAGGATTTATTGTTAGGAAGCGGAGGCCATTCTTTAATATAAGGACTCAAGTAAAGAAATGCTTATTTATATCACTTTATAATAGGTATTGTAACCCAATACAAAGAGCAGAGTGTTTTTACAGTCAAGGGATAATATGTGTCTGGAATATTATCTGATTTGTTTGGAATATAATGAACCATACAATTGGCATCTGCTTAAATCTATTCATCTAGAAATAGCTCAGTCCCGCATCCTTTCAATGACATTATTTCCTCTCTGTCAGAGGCGTAACTAGAAACCACAGGGCCCTGGTGCAAAAATTGCCCCGGGGCCCCCCGACCCCACCATGCAACTCCACCCCAGAAATGCCACTTACATGCCTCCCAACCGTTCCTCTTTGTGCCTGGCCTTGTCTTATTTCTAGGATAGCCTTATACCAATCCCATGCATGCTTAAACTCCTTCACTATATTATAAATAAATATAAAACTGGAGCACTAGAAGTAATAAGTGTATAGAAATAAAAACTAAATATATAGAACAATACAAACATACTTATATGCAGACGTGTTTCTTGAAATTGAAGAGTCTTCTTTTTGGGAACAGGTCACAGGCAGGGATGTATGAATATATGCGACACAAAATCAGAAAAATAGTGATGTGTGATTGTATTTATCTATAGCATGATATAGCATATTATCTATAGCATCTATAGTCATATTTTGCCCATTTGCCAGTTATTTGCCCATTTGCCAGTTATTTGCCCATTTGCCAGTGTTATTTTGCCCATTTGCCAATTATTTGCCCATTTGTCAGTTATTTGCCCATTTGCCAGTATTATTTTGGCCATTTGCCAATTATTTGCCCATTTGCCAGTTATGTGCCCTTTTTAAAAAATCTTTTCTGCTGTTTTGGGAATTTTGCTATTAGGGACTAATCATGTTATAGAAATATTAGATTATCCCCCCCCCCCCCCCCCATACTTACCTGGATGCTGCTCGTCGCTCCCGTCTCCTCCGAAAAAAGTACAGCCACCGGAAGCGACATTTCGGGTGGCTGTGAATAAAAGCCGGTTGCTGCTGCCCGATAGAGACTGTCACGGGCAGCGGGGGCCCACAGGGCAGCTGCTTTGGACCCCAAGGATGAATGCGCCGTTTGCCCGCACATTTTTTTTTTGTGTGTGCAGGGGTTGCAGGGCGGCCGGGCCCCTGGAGTGACGGGTCTGGTCGCAGCTGCGACCCCTGTACCAGTGGTAGGTACGCCACTGCTCTCTGTGTTGGATCCCAGGATTTGAATAGTTAAATCACAGCTATGTAGATTCTGTTGTGATGGAGATAACCTAAAATGCCCTTACAGAATATCCATTTATTATATCGCACTCCACCAAAATAATACTACAATTATTATTTTTTCTTCATGCTCATGTGCGCTATTGGGTCTACAGCGTCATGACATCATCATCCACTCTGGCGGCCGCCATTGTAGCATTTAGATGGATCCACACACTCTTCTCATTTGTATTAAGGTATTTAAACAACTGTGTTTAGCATAGGGATGGATCACCCTTGAGAAAAGGGTGAGTCTCTAGGACAGTTCAGCACAGCAGTTTTAACATTGCACGGTCAGTGGTGAAGATCAACACGGCCGCTTCATCGTGGCAATGTAAGCGCTGACAGCTCAGCACTGATCTGTCAGCACTTACAAACATACACCCCCCTAATAAATTAACCCCCTTATAAGTGACCCTGAACCCCCATACTAACTCCCCCAACCCAAACACTAATACTAACACTACCCCTGAACCCTAATAGTAACATTAACCCCCCAAACCCTAGTATAAACATCACCCCCCTAAAAACTAATATAAACATCACCCCCCTAAACGCTAATATAAACATCACCCCCCAAACCCTAATACTAATACTTAACCACCAAATCCTAATACTAACATTAACCCCTCAAACCCTAATATAAACATCACCCCCAAAACCCTAATACTAACATTAACCCCTCAAACCCTTATACTAACATTAACCCCCCACAAAGCCTAATACTACCCTCCACAGAACCCTAATACTAACATTAACCCCTAATAATACTCACCTTCAGCGATCCCTCAATGAACTGTCCCGGCGAAGAAAGATCCGGCGAAGATTGTGTGTGTGCACCTTCTACTATATATCAACATAGCATTAACCATCATGTTAATTCTTTATTTATCAAGTATTTTACCAGGAACGATAAATTGAGATTTCTCACGTTTTCAAACAATATTATATTAAAAGGTAATAGGCATTAAAATAAAAACAGAAGAGGCCATAAAAATGATAAGTCAGTGTCATAAATGGCATTAATTTCACCGAAAACCGAGAGTCTGCAAAAGGGAAACAGGCTGGACATCTCATTATATAGAAATAATCGAAAAAGTGTCCATTATCTAGACTAGAATTCAGGGGATCACGAGCTGTAACGCGTTCTGTCTCCACATCAGTTTGAAGATCTTGCCAACACATTTTGTCCAAGTGTAGGACATTCTCAAAAGCTGGAAAAAAAACTATAAAGCTTTTATGATCACATGTCCAGTAATTCCTTCACTTCTCTCTATAGTACACCTGCACCCTGTAAGTTACACAGGCCTTTGAGAAAGGCTAGTATATTTAATGTTTACATCTTCAAACACAGCTTATCTGTGCATGCTTGGTGCTAAATGGGCCACTGAATACAAAAACAAAAGCGTGGATTAACAAGCAAGCTGTGCTCAAGCAATGCTTATAATCAGCGTCAGTAGTACCCATGTTATCAGACACCCCCTCTGGTGCACATTAGAAGTAATGAAATGGGGCTAGCAGTTTTTATAAATAATATTTTTGTGCTACATGACAAATTAGCTGTGCGTAATATTACACCATTCTGGATCCAGATGTTGCGTTGATGTTGTACATGAGTCTGAAGCTGATTCCCAGGATATAACATTATACCTGCTCCTCTGGGGAGAGCTGGCAACTTTTTGGCTCTGGGGGGGCCAAACCAGTCAACTCGTTATCATCAGAGAGAGACAGGCAAGACAGACAAATAACGCACAAAGACTAAAAGACAGACAAGACAACTGGAAAGAAACATAGAAAGTGCTACGCACTGTGGTATCTAGAATTGAAGAGTGGTGCGGTCTCATACCATTGATTGAGGTTAGATCTGCTGCTCCCTATGTCTTATGGTGCACGATATCTATTCTGAGAAGTAACATTTAAAAAAAAGGAACACCTCATTAGTTCAGGTGTTATAGTTAAAATCAATGATTTCAAATAAGTTGTGAACCATTTGGAATGAACAGTAGGCCCCAAGATTTATCTAATTAGCAGCGACACGGTCTAAAGGGAATAGCAATTACCTTAGCATTTAGAGAAAAATGAAGGTAATTATTAGGAAGGAAAGGGAAAGAGAACAAGGAGGTAGCAGCTCAGACTAGACAGCCATGTAGAAACTAACAAAGAGAGCGGATCCTGGCAACCAGTGTTTAAATAAAACAAACAAAGGCTTGCCGTATTCCTATTGTGGAGTTCCGAATACCCTGAGTATTAAACACTAGTACACAGAACCTCATGTTAATATTCTTACTTGTACAGCGCTGCGTTTTAGACACCGTTGCCCAGGAAATGACTATAAATATCTTTACATTGCCAAGTTAACTTAAATGTACTGCTGGCGTCTTGGAAACTAAACCTCAATGAAAAATGTGTGGTTTGATGCTAATATATATGTATTAAAATAAACAGGATTTTTTTTAGGTTGCAATAAGAGGGCACAGGGCCGTTCTATATAAGTGAATAATAATCATAAAAAAATTAAGATCTGTGACCTTTTGTGGTTTGGATATGAGGCTGCTGTGTAGATAAACAGTGTATCATATGTATTCTCCTCTTCAGAAGGGGCAGTAAAACCTCTTAATGTTTATAGCTGGGATCAGTTAGGTAGACTGTGATCGACCATAATAGGCCACATCACTTTCCAAAGTGTCATATTTGTCCCACATCATGTGTCACAGTACCATAACCCCACATCATGTGTCACAGTACCATAACCCCACATCATGTGTCACAGTACCATAACCCCACATCATGATTCACAGTACCATAACCCCACATCATGTGTCACAGTACCATAACCCCACATCATGATTCACAGTACCATAACCCCACATCATGTGTCACAGTACCATAACCCCACATCATGTGTCACAGTACCATAACCCCACATCATGTGTCACAGTACCATAACCCCACATCATGTGTCACAGTACCATAACCCCACATCATGTGTCACAGTACCATAACCCCACATCATGTTTCACAGTACCATAACCCCACATCATGTGTCACAGTACCATAACCCCACATCATGTGTCACAGTACCATAACCCCACATCATGTGTCACAGTACCATAACCCCACATCATTTTGCACTATGGCAGCATAATTTTCATGAAGCGTTCATAATATTTACACACATTTTTAATGAATAAAAATAATTTTTGAATAAGAAGCTGGACTAATAAGAAACTAACATCTATTATTGAATAAGAAATTGACTGAACTTCAGTTTCATATTAGTTTCCAAAGTGCCGTTTTCAAGTACTATATTTCCTCCCTTCCTCTCCCCATAATTTCCCCTGCCATTTAAGTTGTGTGTGTTGGAGGATTGATGCTGTGAATGCCTCCCTCATCCAGCCTAGGAGCAGGCATCAGGTCTAATCGTTCTTGTGTGTGATACATGACCTCATGACCTGCATTAGGCCTTCACGTCCACTGGATCGCTTGAGTTTAGTTCTAACGATCGGGAAAACCGATTATCAGTATTCTCTGTCTCAGCATCGTATTTGCTTTTCCCCCTCTCGTTAGAGGATGCATTTTTTTATTTACTACCAGGCCGGCAGCTTTTCATCCCTGTGGCCTTCTACTACAATAGGTGCAGGGGAGGGTAAAATGACAGCAGTTGAGTCCAGTGCTGGGAACCACTGGCATACGACCAGTGCCACAAAGAGGTGTCGTCACATTATTTGGATGACTTTTTGTGGGTCCGGGGCCTAATTCTTCTTGTCTGTCTTTGCTGACCACGTTCCTGTCATTTGCAAAGAAAGTTTTCTGCTAGTTGAAGAGAAAACTGGGGGCTGGTTACGAACATGTAATTTTGGGGTGTTGAAAATGATACGGTGGTTTTGGTCTTCCCGGCGGTTAGACAAAAGCAGGCAAGAGACAGGAGCAGCTCAGTGAGGGATATGAGCTATTCCAAGACCCCATGTATCTTTCTGTACACACATTAAGTTTTTATTTATTTATTTTATTTATTTAGAAAGTGTTTTACCAGGAAGAATACATTGTGATTTCTCTCGTTTTCAAGTATGTCCTGGGGACCCGGTCCATCATTTAGAAGGAACTTTACTGTAATAGTATAAATGGGTTAATCTCTGGCTGAGTAGAACTAGGTGTGAAATTGTATTACGTACATCTCAAGTTCACAGCAGAGCAAATAGTCTGACATTTTCACATACTATACTGCTCTGTACTTCTTGATATTGGGATGCTAATATATCAAATCCCTCAGATGTGGGATCTGGTGACCCAATGACACCAAGAGAATGACAGAATTTGTGTGTTAATGTCTTGTTTTGACAGACAAAGCACAAATCGTTATTGTAGGCATGTTATCATGTATGCAGAAAGTAAAATGTAGTTGAGACACACTGCAGTGGTCCAATTTCAATATTTATTGTAAAGTGCAAAATAATGTCAAACACTCAGACTGTGAAAAAAGATGGGAAGTATAACAGACACTTCACGCGTTTCGCATCTACTGACTGGCACCTATGACTAAGCATCATAAGTGCACAGCACAGTTGGCATGCTAATCGTGAGCACCGGAGATCCATAGAATTGAGGCTATCTGTTGATCATCTTCCCTGCCAGCAAGGAGCAGCCACTCTGTCTCGTAAGGGTGATGTTTTTTAGCTTGAGACACACTTTGCAGAAGATGGTCTATTAGCAAGGATAGGAAACTATAAGAAGACACCAGTGTCCATGTTGATATCTGTGAAGGTCCTTGGAACATCATTAAATTGTCCTTCACAAAGACCAGTAAGTAACCACCATGGACAATGTTAGCACCAGAAGCAGCAACTGACCACTGAGGGAAGGCTTGAGTAAACTATTCACGTGATTTTTATAGGATCCCTACAACATTTGAAAAAAAAAACAAAAAAACGCTGCATAGACAGTGACTTTGGTGCCTAGACTGTCCCTTTAAAATGCTAGTGTATAAACTGCTTGTTGATATATAAGAACCAATTGGACCCATTTAGTCTGCCAATTATGAAACTGTATAGCTTGTTCTGTTAATACAGCTCTGTGAAATATGAGGGCACTTTTGAAATAAAATAATAATAATCCGGATGCATTGCGTTCTATTTTCCATCTTACATTAGTACTTAATACATTTTGTTCTTGTGCCTCCACCATGTGCCTTGTTTTTGGATTTATGCGAATATCTTTGCAACACAATCTGCATCACCAAGTCCAAGGATTCTTGATCTTAAATGGGCTGTATCACTTAAACATAGTATATACTGTGAATGCAGAAAAACAAAATGACTGAAAATGATCATTACATTGTGTTAGCAGAACTGCAAGCAAGTGCTAAATTAGGAGAAAATTTTGTGTTTTTTTTTTAAACGTGTCTGCGGAGTCTCCTGTTTATGACATCACTGTGGTTTTATATGCAAATTAATCTGATATTCCATATCAGGCCACAGGTGATGTCATAAGCAGGGGGCTCCACGCACTCACTTTTAAAACACATTTTTTTTCCTGATTAAGACATTTGTTTGCAGTTCTGCTAACACGACATATAGATCATTTTCAACCATTTTTTATTCTCTACATTCATAGTATAAACAATTTTAGGTGATACATTCTTTTTTAAGAACCTTTTTTGTTTCCATTCCCTCATCTGGCTATTCCTAAAAAAAAAAAATAAAAAATAAAAAATCTATATAGGATTCAGTATTCTTGTTTGGATCAATGCATATTATATGCAATCTATTCTCTGCATCACCCATTAGATATAGGACACACATTGGAGACGTGGTACCCTTTGCCTCCTCTGGAATAAAAATGTTATATATTTGTTATCGTACACATTTCTCCAAGTTAAAATCTCTATATAAATTACACATTGCTATTGTATGCATATCTGATGTCTGTACTCTAAATAAATATTGTTAAACTGAAAAATCATTGTAAAGCAGCTAAGCAACACGGTTGTCAAAACTGCACTGATAATGTAATGCACAATTGTTCCAGATGACTTTCTTTTATGACACTCTGATAGTTGATGGGACACTCTAGGCATCAATGTTTGATGTATCTTGTAAATATATACATATTTAGTAAATGCGTGAATATAGATATATATAGTAAATATATACAGATATACCATTTTTGGAATATCACTGCATGGTGATGCCACAGATCCCCTTGTAGAGTAAACAAAAAGCTATAGGAGGAGTAGGAAACGTGAGGGTATGCATAAAGAAGAATGAGCTCAGTACTATGTTAGCCTACACGCACCATATGAATACTGCTAGTCCTCCTCACACATCCTGAATTCAGAGCTTGTCATGCAAAACTTTTAAATGTCCTAGTTTCCTGGATCCCTGCTCTCTACATGGATAAATAAAATGTGTCCTGTGTTACATTGGCGTAATTAATGACTCAGCTGTGACAGAGAATCCTGAAGTTCCTGATTGACTTAAGAAAAGGATGAAGAGCAATGTCTGGATATCCAGCCCAGCTGTTTACAGTCCTCACAGTCCATGTGTAATACCTAGTTATTCTCCATGGTGATAACCACTTAGAGAGTCAGACTAACACGGTGCATCATCCCTCTGGCACTCAGAGAGTCAAATAGGACGAAATCCTATCCTGGTATTGGACTTGCAATTTAATTATATGTATTTAACCCTCTGCCATTTGCAAAAAAAGGACACTGGGTAGATATGCAGCAGTGGTAGTAACCTTTGGCACTACAGGTGCTGTCATTACATGTATCATGATGTTCAGCCAACCAAATGGATGGCTGAGAATCATGAGATGTGCATTCCACAGCAGTTGCAGTACCAATCCATATAATACCTAAGCTTTGGCACTCTCCTTGTGGGGTATTCTGTTTCTCTTACCTGTGCCTATTGTACTGTAATGTACCATGGGCTGAACATGTGTGCAGAGCAGTGATTGCTTTTATTCACACCAGCACTTTACATGGGGGTCTATTAACTAAACCATGAATTATAGTGAACTGAGACAAAAGCAGTGGAAGAATATGTGAGCTGCAGAGTTTTTCCAACTCACATCAATATATAGTTAATAGAACCCCACACACAGCATAGAGAAATGCACAGAACATATATAACTATACAGTCTGTTCCTTCAGCAGCAGTCACCAGTAAAGTATTAGAGCAAAAATATAGGTCACATTTACCGTATGTAGGATTGTTTTTATTTTTTACATTAGACAAGTGCAAATGTTAAGTTAGTCACAACAGCCTACGCAGTGGTCGGAGGCGGCTGGTTTCAAAAGTATTCAGGCACCTAAGGCTGTACTGGAGAATAGAAATCAAATAAATGAAGAATTAGTTTACTGTGTTACCATGGCAATGTGCTGAAATGGCATATTTAATAAATAATAATCTTTGGATGCTGTTAGATTGTAAGCAGTGATACAGTGCTTTGCCAGTCTCTTGTGATTGTAGAAGATCAGTACAAATCTAAGCATTACTTGGATGCAGGAGGAAGGAGAAAGGTACCCAAAAACAAAAGACCTTAAATAAAAGGACCAGACAACCATGCAAGGATGGGAAGGGCAGCAGCTTCATTTAATAACAACAAAAGACCATTTATTCCCGTAAACGCCATAATCATAACATTTAAATTGATCATAAAAATAACATACATATAAATATTATAATGAACCTGTAAAATAATAAGCCAGTCATGGTGTGTATGAGTGGCCATCCCTGCTTCAGCCTAGCTGATATATTATAAACTCTTATCTGGCAAGGTCACATTGCACCATAGAAAATTCTTCCAAGAACGCTGCCGCCCACCCAAGCATTGCCAGCCCCATATCAACTGTAACTTGGAAGCCGCAAAGTTATATATGTCCAAACCTATTTCAGTCAAAAGAACCCCATCTGGCCCAAGCAGGGAAGAATTGTCTACTGCCAACCAGCAATGTCGCAAAGAGACACCACCAGACAACAGGGAAGCCATCAGAAATGTTTACCCCTGCACCCCAGTACATGCCCCCTCACCCACATTGCAAATCCAGCACTTACCCCTGCACCCCAGGACATGCCTCATTGCCCACACTGCACATCCAGCACAAGATCTCTCACCCACATTGCACATCCAGGACTCACCCCTGCACTCCAGGACAGCCACTCCTTGGTGTCTTACACTGCTTGTTCTAGAAAAGCATTCTAGTTCTATGTGAAGATTCATCTAGAATTCTTCCTGGTTCTTTTTAAATATATGATGTAATTTTAGTAAATGATTATATGTATGGTAACAATTCTCCTGCACAGGATTTTCTTTATTAGATTTTACCTACATATTTTTTCATTTATCTTAATTGTCCACGCTGTTATCTACCTGTTACTTCCCTCCTGGTGCAGTTATATTTCTTTGTCTGTGGTTCTTATCTCCTGACACTTTTTTGTTTCTGTGGATAATCTTTGCCACTGAAACCCAAAAACAAACATTACACCATTCTCTTTGGAGATGATATAGAGCTAATTAGTATATTTTTGAATGATATATTAAATATTGCCTTGAATACAGAGGAGGAAGTCCTGCTTGGCTTATACGTCTCCTCAATTCTTACTAGAGGAGGAACCAAGCATACATGCACTGAAAGTAATGCCCAGGGATGGAATGACATCAATTACTGTAGGGGCAATGTGACACTTTGGTAAATGCTGTGAGGTGAAAGGACAATGTAGAAAGTGGTGTGGGGCATTTTGATGCTTTAGAAAGTTCAATGGGGCATTATGGTGTTATTGGAAAATCCAAAACCTCCATTAAATCCAACACCTTCCTTTACCAGCTACAACCTTCATGAGTGTAAGTGTGAGGTGCTTGTGTGGTAGTGGTAGTGGAGTAATACTTCACATGGCAAGAAATGGGCCGAGACCATCTTAGAAAGGTGAAATAGTCACCCAATGATGCTGAAGCCACTTCTAGCACACAAAGAGTCACCTCATGAACTTACAAGTTAAGAAAAGTTACCTAGGCAACAAATAACATTTTAGGGTACTACTTGGAGAACTGCAGGGAACTGAGATGGGAATGTCAGGTTGCCAGAATGGAAACATTCGTCCAGTGCAGCTGAATGGCAGAATGTTTCCAGCTACTCTCTCTTTATTGATTATATGCTATGGTGAGACTGATAAATAAAAGATTCCTAAGAGTTGGTTCAAGGATATGAAATGAAGGCCAAACTCGTAAGGAGTGAATTGTGACAAACATGAAATGAAATGCAGGGGAAATCCATAAATACACACAGGACAAATACAATCCAGTAACCGAAATCAATCTGACTGTGTGCTGAGGATTATTGAGCAGGGGGTTGTTGAAAGGAGAGGTAAATAGTGACTAATCGTGTAAATACTGTTGCATGGGACACAGTAGGAGATAATGATAATTGCCCCAGTGACCACCTATAACGGTGATGACACTCATGACCACTAATAATATTAGTAGCAATTAGTTAATTGAAGCCATTAACATCCAGGAATATTTCTTTGATAAAGTAGTCTGAAAACTTTGTTATAAGAATAAACGCTGTCTGTTAGCATTACTTCCAGAGTCCCGGAGAAGGGATGCTAGTGCTTCATTTAAAGCAATTTTTCTTTATTCTTTTTCCCCCCCTTTTATTTCCTTCTTTTTTATTATAAAGACATCAAAAAACATACATGACATGAATCAAGTGCATCTCAATTATGGACAAGACAGTGACTACACAGTGACTTATAGAGTCCCAACTTCTCTCCCTCATTATCATACAAATCTGAGTCTCTCATCTTTCTATTCTACTAATATAAGTTCTCAATATGCCTTGTCCAGTTATACAAAAAATAAATGTAAAATACACACAACAATTTCAAAATTATGCTTGTGGAGATGGACATTTATACTACCATGTTGTGGGTTTGGACCTGGGAAAGGACAACTATGCTCAATTTACTGCTTCTGTCTCACTTTCTTACTCACACTCTAAGGTTAATATGGTCTAGTCATTGGATCATTCCAATATTTCGATCCATTTTCCCCAATCTACCCATTTATTTCTCCTTAATCTTTCTGATTTCAGCCTTCCCCTTTCCATTTGGTATATTATTTGTGTTCCCAAGTTGTACCAACTGTTTCTTTTATGCTGATTTCCAGTTTCTTGCAATCGATATCAAAGTTGCTACAATAATATGAATTATTATTTGGGATATTTCAACTGACATTTTTGTCCAGTACATACATAAGAGCCAGATTTCCAGGGAGTGATCTAATGTTATGCCAGTGATGTTTCTAATTTTGTCCCCATATGATTTTCCAAGTGGGTTGAATGGCATCGCAACTCCACCATATGTGAATGTATGAGCCTTCACCCTGACTATATCTCCAACATTGATTTGAAGCCCCCGGATACATTCTTGCCACCTTTTTAGGGATAAAGCATTATTTTTTATTCTGACCCTCAAATGATGTGAACTGTGGTGCTCCCTGTCCGACAGCATCACAATCAAGCAAAATGAAGCTCAAGTATCCGTGCTCTGCGGGAAGAAAGGAGAATTCTCAGAGGAACACCTCTTGTGTTTAAATTTCTTCTTTTATAAAAGTGTTCAATGGTACTAATAACCATTGAATAAGGAAGATGAAATAATAGCTGGTTAGAAATATTCTGAACAGACAATGACCTCAGTGTTTAAAAAAAAATTGTCACAACCAAGATAATTAATACAGTAGGACCAGGACTGGACTCATAGGTAAGCCCAAGACAAAGGCACTTGTTTTGGTTATTATTACTGTTTGTACCAGTCTTAAACCTTGGCACTATTAAAGCTCCATTTGAAGACATTGGTCGGTTGCAAGCTTATCTCTCCGCCAGTATCTTTTCTGCTTTGCTTGTGTCTGCCCGGTGTTCTGACAAAAAACTGGAGCAAATTCTACTGCACAAGCGCAGTAGAATTCATTCATTGCGCAGCACAGCGCATGCACACAAATTTACAGCTGTCAATCAGCCGTTACTTTGGCAGAAGAGCGCCTGCGAGAGGGACACACACCACCTCACGCCCCCTTCGGCTCATCTGCGGTGACAGGTAAAGTATAAGCCTCTTACTTATTATTCTCACTTACTAGCGTAGCAAGCAATTGGTAAAACTTCTATCAGTGACATGCTACCTAGTAAGTTGAAGTCACATACGGGGGACAGAGGCAGCCCCCCCCTGTGTGTCCCCCTCTGACTCCCGTGTGTGACTTCCACTTACTAGCGTAGCATGTCACTGATAGAAGCTTTACCAATTGCTTGCTACACTAGTAAGTGAGAATAATAAGTAAGAGGCTTATACTTTACCTGTCACCGCAGCTGATCCGAAGGGGGCGTGAGGTGGTGTGTGTCCCTCTCGCAGGCGCTCTTCTGCCAAAGTAACGGCTGATTGACAGCTGTGAATTTGTGTGCATGCGTTTCGGTGCGCAATGAGTTAATTCTACTGCGCTTGTGCAGTAGCATTTGCTCCAGTTTTTTGTCAGAGACCAGCAGGATCGCTTATTGCAGCAGCTTTTTTGGAGAGTGTCCAGAGCACTCCAGATGAAATAGTGTCATAATCGCGGTATACACTTGTGCAACAAATATCTAAGAACCTTCTTCAGGTCTGAAGCAAGTTTCAATGCATAATTATCATAAAAGCCAGAAGTTAAAATGAACAAGCAAATAAACATTAGCCAAAATCCATTCAGAAAGTGCATTGATATTCTCAGCCAAGTCTTTATTAGTACCAACTACAAAGATGCCTTTAATGAAATCATTGTTAGCATAATACCCCAGGTTTTGGTGCTCCAAGGGCATTTTAAGTGTACCTAGTGTTTCCATTACATGTAACTTTGTCACTGAAACAAATAAACCCTTGGTGATGAACCAAGCCTTGGAAACATCATTTTTCAAATTTTACTGGAGGCCGCTCAATGAGTTCAAGGGAGCTATTGTGTTTTTCTTAACAGATGTTTCTTAGTTGACAAAATAACACAGAATCCAATGAGTTGGGTAATCAGAGCCTGAAACTTTCAATTGTTTATCTTGAGGGCAAAGAGGACCATTTTCATTTATTTGAGATTTGGATACAATTGCTCGGAAACCTTTTTCGTATCCAACTGAGACAGTAAGTCCTTACGGGAGACCAGACAAGTCACTTTTACCTGCTGAGTACCGTATTTGCTTGAATATAACTTGTTTAACTTGTAAATATTCAAATGTAAGTGTTTTTTCATATTTAATAAAATGATGATAGAAAATAATGCATTTCTTGTTTTTTATTTCCTTCAATTTGACCCCCAGACTTAGTCAATGCATTCTTCCACACAGCCAACTTCCCCCAGACTTAGCCAATGCATCCCCCACAAAGCCATCTGCCCCCACACTTACAAAATGAATCCCCCCACACAGTCATCTGCCCCCAGACTTAGCCAATGCATCCCCCACACAGCCATCTGCCCCCACACTTACCCAATGCACCCCCCCCCCAGTCATCTGCCCCCGGACTTAGCCAATGCATCCCCCACACAGCCTTCTTCCCCTCCAGACCAAGCCAATACTGCCCCCACACAGCCATCTGCCCCTACACTTACCCAATGCATCCCCCACACAGCCATCTGTCAATATTGCCCCCTCAAACAGCCATCTTCCCCTCCAGACCAAGCCAATACTGCACCCACACTTAGCCAATGCATCCCCCACACAGCCATCTTCCCCTCAAGACCAAGCCAACACTACCCCCACACAGCCACCTGCCCCTACACTTACCCAATGCATTCCCCCCACAGCCATCTGCCAATATTGCCCCCTCAAACAGCCATCTGTTCTCCAGACCAAGCTAATGCATCCCCCACTTAGGGAATGCTGTCCCCTACCACCACCACCCTTAACCAATGCTACCACCCCCTCAACTAATGCTGCCCCCTCCCTTTACCAATAATGTCCACTCCATTTGCTGATGCTGCCCCCTCCCGGCCCCCACCCTTTACCATTACTGCTGTCCCTTCCACCCCTCTCCTTATCCAGCAACCCTGGTGGCTAGTGGGGGCAGCCGGTGTGCGCAGACATTCTCCGCTGCTACCTAGCACTTCCACCGGGTCTTCTATGACGGACTTTCAGAAGGTCACGTGACCACCAGGCTTCCGTAATGGAAGTGCCGGGCAGCAGCGGAGGATGTCTATACGTATCGATTTGAGGTCTGATTATAGGACGGTATGTTCAAGCTTATACAGTATACATGCCGGTAACCTTTGCTCTGGATTATATTAGGATCATCCACATGTGCATGTAAAATGTGTATATTCACTCTATATTTTGCAATATTACACTACTTGCACTTTATTTTAGTATTTCATATATCGTGGCGCAACTGGTGTTGAAGTATATCCTTGTTGGAATTGGCATCTATAAAAACATACCAAGGGGACTTTTTTCTACTTTATAGCATTAATAGCACTATATGCGTACAATGCGGGGACTATTTCTTTTGTTTTATTTTGCTATGTACTGCCAAGTGCTTGGCACTGACAGTGTGTTCTCTGCAGCGGCGTATTTATTCATTCCCTAGGAAGCTTGCTTTCAGTTTCTCTTTCTGTCCATGCAGGACCAAGACCAGGGAAACCTTATAAACTCTTTGGTAATAATTTGAATTAAATGTGACTAACTTTTTGTGTTGGAGGCAGGTAAAAAAAAAAAAAAAAAGATGTACACAGCCAACTAGTCCTACCCACTAGTGATACACAGGAGCCAGTAAGAGAGCAGGGGGGTATTTTATGACATAGAAACATAGAAAGTGTCGGCAGATAAGAACCATTCGGACATCATCATTTGCTGGAAGATTTTGGAGAATGTTGCATCATGGGTAAAATTCACAAAATGGATGCAGGAGATAGACACCTAATTTTATTTTTACTTTTATTTGCAGTTACTTCAAACATAGAAAAAACAAACAAACAGTGGCATATGTCTTATATATGTGTTTGTTTTAAATGCACAGGTAATCTAGTTACATCTTATGTAAGTGGTGGTGTCCCTTTAACACTGTAACGCTATAGTAGGTCGCTAATTCTGGCTGATTTGTCTTGTTTGGTAGCGTTGTGAAATTGGTTGTCCAAACCCCCTAAATCATGGGCGTCCAATATGTGGCCCGTGGGCCAAATGCGGCCCGCTGGCCAAAGAGGTGCGGACCACTTGAGAGTGGCAGCAACAGCCGCACCTCTGAGCCGTACGCTGACCCTGTTGGAGCACCGGGTGTCAGTGACATCCTGGTGCTCTGACGGAAGATAGTGGACCACAGATGGAACAATCCCCCTCCCTGCAGATACAAGGTAAACGAGCAGGGAGGGGGAAAATACCAAATAAAGTTTTTTTTCTTTAAAAAAAAAAAAAAGGCAATTTCTGTGTGTGTAAGTGTGACTGTGTGTGTGTGTGTAAGTGTGACTGTGTGTGTATGGAAGTGTGACTGTGTGTGTGTGTAAGTGTGACTGTGTGTGTGTGTAAGTGTGACTTAGTGTGTGTGTGTATGGAAGTGGGACTGTGTGCGTGTGTGTGACTCAGTGTGTGTGTGTAAGTGTGACTTAGTGTGTGTGTGTGGAAGTGGGACTATTTGTATATGTGTGTGCATTTAGTTTGAGGTATTTTTTATTTCTGCTGATTTATTGCTGGGCAATCTGTGATACACACACACTGCACATTACTGTGATATTTATATATGTATGTATATATATATATATACACACACATATACGTATATATGTGCACATTTGTGTGTTTGTATGTATATATATATATATATATACGTACACACAGACACATGTATATATACATACACATACATACATAAATTTCCTTTCAATGAAACATGAATGCGGCCCGTGCACAAATACATTTAGAGTGAAGTGGCCCACTGCAGAACAAACTTGGACACCCCTGCCCTAAATCATCATCTAGATTGCGAGCTGGGCTCTCTACCTCATGTACCAGACTGTCTCTGTTTGTACCAAGCACTATGTAAAATGCTGGTGCTATATAAATAAATGTTAATGTAACGAGTTCTCCTCCTGCCTTCCCACGTTCTTCCAACTACCGCAGGGGTAAGGTCCCCCATCCTATCATGAAGCTCGGGAGTGAAAACGTAGATCTTTCTTTTTCCTGTGTCAGCTCAGGTTCTTCTTTTCCTTCAACGCCTCCTTCTTTTTCTGACCAAACTTATGAAAATGCTGTGCTCTCAGTTCAGCCTCCGAGTCCTATGCACCAGGGCACAAATTGCAGGTGTAAATGTGATGACAGCAGCTGAACCGAAAAGGAAATGTGTCATTTGCATATCAAGCCAAGAGGTGATGTCATTAACAAGAGACAACATTGGCACATTCAAAACACATTTTTTTTATGACGTGTTACACAAAATATATATTTTGATTGATACTTATCTTTAGCACTACTGCGCTGAATTCCAGTTATTTGTCTTTCTAAAAGTGTACATAAAAAAAAGAAACAAAAAAAACTCATATATAAAAATGTGTGCAATATTGTGGAAAAAAGCCACCACCATCCCTTGGGGTCCTAAATGCCTGGCTATGGCTTGTAGCGTATGTGGAATATGTATTCCAAGAAAAGGAAGAGAACACTTTCCAATTTCCACCAATAAGATTCTTCCCCAGAGCAGATATCCCTAGTACAGGGCAGGGGTGGACTGACTACTCATGTGTTATGCCCCCCTTGTGCCCGCCCCACATATATAGAAGCACTGCCCACGTGTCCCCCAATAAATGGTTCTATTTATTCACCCTTTTTTATTTGAATTCTGAGAAAGGTGGATAAATAAAACCACATTTTAAATTAAACTTTAGCACCCACTTTGCATCGACAGGACATGCCCCAGCACCCACACTGCACACCCAGGACACGACCCAGCACCCACATTGTAGGGCCGGCACTGGAGGAAGGCATACCTCCCCTTAAAGTGCCGGCACTCTCACCAGAGAGAGATTACCTGGTGTGGTAAAAAATATTTTAAAAAGGTGGACAACGCCATAGTAACGGGGATCGTACGGAGTATGTTGGCAGCGGGCCCCCCTCTGCCCAGGGCCCCCTTATGGTCAGTCCACCCCTGGAACCGGGGGAACTTGGAGGAGAGAAAAAAACAGGCCTATTGTAAAATTTTAACTACACATTTTATCATGGCCCCTTTAAGTGCTGCTCACGTGAAATGTTTCTCTTAATCTATACATCTGCTTGCAATTCTGCTAGATCAGTATGCATAGCATTTCTCATTCTCTGCGTTGACAGTCCCCTTAAATAAAACATGAGTTCCTGACACAGGACCGATCTGTACTGGAAACTGAGGCACTGCACTGATGACATTTTTTGCAGTGTGCTTTGGCAGTTGCTAACTGAGAACACCTCATTTCACAGCGCCCAGCCCCATGGCAGATGGATACAAATCACAGCAGAGAACAGGAAGCATCCAGTGATGTAGTACCGCTATTCCAGGCCTAACAACCCCAATGGATAAATAAACATACAGACCCGGGCAGCTTGCGTGAAAGTTTAACTGCTGTATTATCTGAAAGGAATTGTAAGATATGTGCTCAGTTTATCAGAAGACTCTGGTCCTTGGCAGTTATCCAGTCACTAGCTGATAAATAGATAGAGAAGGGTATCTTGCAATCCAGCATGCAGGCTTACAAGAGAAGTGGATGATGCACAGTTAAATGATGTTTGCAAGGTCGCACTTGCCTAATGATAAACAGCAAATATAATATTTATGGATGGAAATTAGTCATAAACTTCCCACAGCCTCACAAACAACTTTTTAATACACAACCTTCAGGGGCTTCCATAATGCAGTTCTGCTGGATACTTGATACCGTATGCACAGCTGCCACACCTACCTTTGCATATTCAAGGATGGCTGACAACTCAACCAGGTCCACCCAGACAATGGCACAATATTACTGGGCTCTGAGTGGCACAATATTACTGGGCTCTGAATGGCACAATATTACTGGGCTCTGAGTGGCACAATATTACTGGGCTCTGAGTGGCACAATATTACTGGGCTCTGACTGGCACAATATTACTGGGCTCTGAGTGGCACAATATTACTGGGCTCTGAGTGGCACAATATTACTGGGCTCTGAGTGGCACAATATTACTGGGCTCTGAGTGGCACAATGTTACTGGGCTCTAAGTGGCACAATATTACTGGCATCTGAATGGCACAATATGGGAGTCATTTTTTCCCCTCTTTTTTTAAGTAGTACGATGCGGTGGGATACCGGCAGCATGGGTGTCACCCCCGCTGGAGGTGTCACCCGGTGCGGTCCGCACCCACAGCACCCAGCTCGGGACACCACTGGGCTTTACTGTAATTATACCACACACAGGAGCCCCTTAATTATGCCACACACAAGAGCCCCTTAATTATGCCACACGCAAGAGACCCGTAGTTATGCCACACACAAGAGACTCGTAGTTATGCCACACACAAGAGCCCCATTGTTATGCAAGGCACAAGAGCCCCATAGTTATGCCAGACACAAGAGCCCCATAGTTATGCCAGACACAAGAGCCCCATAGTTATGCCAGACACAAGAGCCCCATAATTATGCCAGACACAAGAGCCCCATAATTATGCCACACACAAGAGCCCCATAGTTATGCCAGACACAAGAGCCCCATAGTTATGCCACACACAAGAGCCCCATAGTTATGCCACACACAAGAGCCCCATAGTTATGCCAGACACAAGAGCCCCATAGTTATGCCAGACACAAGAGCCCCATAGTTATGCCAGACACAAGAGCCCCATAGTTATGCCAGACACAAGAGCCCCATAGTTATGCCAGACACAAGAGCCCCATAGTTATGCCAGACACAAGAGCCCCATAGTTATGCCACACAATTGTACAATTCTAAAACAATAAATATCCATACACGTCTCTCTCACTAGTTGCATGTATACTTACATGATCCTTATATTCAACTATTTTCATATGTAATAAAAATGTTATTGAAAAATTGCATTTCTTGTTTTTATTTCCTTCCACTGCACCCACATTTCACCTAAAGGACTTAACAAAGCACCATAAAGTACCAACAGCACTTGCCATACACCTATATTGCACCCACAGCACTTGGCTTGCACTCATATTGCACTTACACAGTTCGGCATGCCACAGTGTCACTTTGCCCCACAGAACATACCACAGTGTCGCTTTGTCCACAGAACATTTACCGAGCAGATTAAGAAATAGCCACCTTAAGCAGTTATTTGATTTAGTAATATTACCTTACCAGAGCAGAGTATATGTTGGTAATTTGTAGGTAATTATGGTGTACTATCATTAACCATTTTAAATACTAATCATTATCAATGTAGGTTGTATCTAAATAAAATGCATGGCCATCTTATGGTCAGAAACATACTGCATAGTAAATTATTCTACATGCATGTTGATATAGGTACAGAGCTGCATAATTCATGTTTTGTCCTACTTACTCATGTTATAAGTCATACATGTAATTTATGATTAACATCTATTGATATTGTATTTTGTTGTTATGCTAATTTGCTTACCGTTTGATCTTTATTCTATATTCAATAAATTCATTATTATTTTATTAATAATTGTGGAATTGTATTTACTTTTGTAAAAATGTCATCCAAACTCTTACATACATAACGAATTCTTGATATGGGTATTTTTAGTCGGACCCATATATATGAATCATCAATTATGAATCATAAAAAAATATGAAAATTGATAACTCAGATTCATATTTTTATAGTTATTAATATCCGACACACCTCTCTCCCTTCCCATGCCTATCTCTCTCCTCTCTCCCTTCCCATGCCTATCTCTCTCCTCTCTCCCTTCCCATGCCTGTCTCTCACTCCTCTCTCCCTTCCCATGCCTATCTCTCTCCTCTCTCCCTTCCCATGCCTGTCTCTCACTCCTCTCTCCCTTCCCATGCCTGTCTCTCACTCCTCTCTCCCTTCCCATGCCTATCTCTCTCCTCTCTCCCTTCCCATGCCTGTCTCTCACTCCTCTCTCCCTTCCCATGCCTATCTCTCTCCTCTCTCCCTTCCCATGCCTATCTCTCTCCTCTCTCCCTTCCCATGCCTGTCTCTCACTCCTCTCTCCCTTCCCATGCCTGTCTCTCTCTCCTCTCTCCCTTCCTATGCCTGTCTCTCTCTCCTCTCTCCCTTCCTATGCCTGTCTATCTCTCTCCCTTCCCATGCCTATCTCTCTCCTCTCTTCCTTCCCATGCCTATCACTCTCCTCTCTCCCTTCCTATGCCTGTCTATCTCTCTCCTCTCTCCCTTCCCATGCTGACCTCGCACCTCACACACCCTGATCATTCAGTGCGTTGTATTTCTGATGCTCTGAATGATCACTCTGCAGGGGGAGAGCAAGCTGCACTGTCTGAGCTCTGTGTGCGTTTAACACACAGAGCTGGTACTGCCCGCTGCTTCTCAGAAAAAAAACACGCACTCCAATAGAATGAGGGGGCGGACCTTCCTTCCCACAATGTGGCAGAAAAATAGGAGCGCGCGGGCAACCTCTTGAAATAATTTAGCGCCACAGGCCAGCGCCTACTCTGCCTATAGGAGGCGCCGGCCCTGCGAATATATATATATATATATATATATATAAAAGTTGGGGAGAGAACATACAGGGTAACGAAGTATGGTACAAAAAACAAAAGGAGAAAACAGTAAACATGTACAATATATATATAGGTTTCTAAACCAATAACAGGTGCAAGCTGTTTTTAGGACACTCATTTTCAGGGATTTTAGACTAGAGGATGATTTGGCGTAATCTGGGATACTGTGCACATTTGAGGAGCGCACCACAACTTGCTTACTTTTTGAAGTGAGGGACAATTACTAAAGCGCTCTGTGATTGTAGGATGTGCGGGTGAGCATGTTGCTCAGTGGTTATGCACCAAGCAAGCTAGTTGGGGCGTGCGCCTGGACACAGCATCAGCCTGTTTAGAGCTGTTAAGATTTTGCAGTGATGCATGGTATTTAACATGGCACATCGCATTGTACCAAGATGAGGTGCAGACTCTTATACTACATCCTCATAGCCTTACGCAATACGTTTCCTTACTGTGTAATCTAGGTTAGATTTGTTTCTTGTATAGAGAGACAATCCTAGGATACAGATTTGACACAAGCTTGTCTATATGGAGACCAAAAGACAAGTTGGGAGCTAGCCACATACCGAAACACTTATAGGAATTTATCTGGGTCAGGTTATGACCCAAGATGGTATATTTGAAGATTGTTTTATTTAACTTGTTTAGCTTTTGTCCCAAACAGCATGGACACCATTTTTTTCCCAGTGTTGAGGAATAGTTTGCTGCTAGCAATCCAACATTCAACCTTAGAAAATTGACCCTGTAGCATGCAATAGCTTTGTCCTGCCCATATAAATTATGGTGTCATCAGAATAAAGACTAATACCATTATGATAAAGGGACTTCCATCAAAAATAAGCACAAAGGAAAAAAGCAACAGACCATTTTTTTTTTTTTATAGATAATTAATGGGGCAACAGTGGGAGGCCACAGGACCACATGGATGATTCGTGGTCAGCATGATTAGATGGAGGAAATCTGTCTACATGCCTCTGTCTACATGCCAGGGGTAGGCACCAACAGGTGCACTTTTATGGACTATATGATGTACAATTTAATGATGTTCTATGAACCTTCCCAGACCTTGCTACATCACACTTGTACAGACACTTTGCCTGCCACATGTCGTGGACCACAGTCAGGCAATGTAATGGTGATGCTTTTCATTGGAGTTTCTGTTGCATATCACGTAGTCGAGACTGTGTGTTATTTTAAATAGTATTAAAATAGCTTATTAAATAATATTTTCCATGACTTTATCTCTTGGTCGGGGGGGTTCCTGGCAATTAGCTGTTGCTAGGAAAATGCATCCCGTGGCTAGTTCTTGACAGCACACAAGCAGCAGCTTGTTTAGGCTAATCACTGTTCTCAGGATCAAGCTGAAAGAATTTCATACAGAACATTAATAATAATAAAAAAAAAACCCTAGGCTTTGTTTGCTGGAAATAAAAGATTATAATAGAAATAATATGTATATCTTTACCCATTATATAATTTATGAAAAGGGGATTATTATTGCCCAGTGTGACATGCATATTAATACGTAATGCACTTTAAATAACAGTGTATTAATTAGTATATTATTAAGGGTATTTAATAAAGTGGATGTTCCTGAGATAGTCTCAGTGTGTGGCAGCTTTTCACATCGATCGGAACAAGAAGGGGAAAGAAGTCCGCTAATAGCGGGTGGAGGGGGACTTGACCCATGGTCTGCTCAGATGTTTTGGGAAAAATTATATTATTGCCCAGCATTTTAGGACAATCACACAAGACATGGATTTAGGCAGCATTTCCACCCTGGCTGTTCTGTGCTTCTCCTTTGAGTATTTGACCTTTCTGTTATACAAAGGGATTTATGAACAAAGGGGTGCACACAGGTATAAGCCCTAATAATGGCACTATCCATGTGTGGGCCTAGGCATCTAGGCATGACAAACTGGCAGTCCCAAACTTACTGATTGCTGCTGCATTCTGTGTGCTGGTGCAACCCATGTATAAAGAATGAGGTCATGAAGAGCGCACTGTTTGTCATAGGTTCCATTCCAATTCACCAAAGTGGCAGGATATATAACTCACTTTGTGAGGGGGTGTTATATATATAACCCCCAGAGTGCTCAGTGAGCTTGCAATGTCACGATAATGGGATAACCAGATAATAAGGAATGATGCCGCAGTAATGCACAAAGCGTTAACCATCTGAAATGCCCACCAAGGAAGTAGTTGTAGTTGTTTTCTCTTCCAGTAATCCCCCTTGGATTAGGAAACAGCAGAGACTTCACCATTTACTTTACGGTTACAATATGAAATATTGCCAGAGAATTGTCAAGTGAAGTTTGGACTTGAAGCGGCAGATACACGGCAGTGAGTGTTTCCATTGTGGGTCCATTTAAAGATAAAATATAGAAACAGAATGGACACTGAACACATCCTCTGAGCTGCTTTGTCTATCATCACCCCAGACTGTAAAACATGAATCAGGAGCTCAGTGTCCCCAGCTTTCCCATTAGTTCGAATTAGCCTCATATGTTTCAATGGCTTTTTATATTATGGGGTTTTTAACTCAATAACACTTTTATTTTCACCTGCACTGCGATTACTGCACTATTCATTTTATGAAGAAGTCCTGTTTTTTGTATGTATGTTTGCATGTATACATTGAACAGTGCATGTATACATTGAACCGTGCATGCATAAACTGAACGGTGCATGTATACATTGAACAGTGCATGTATACATTGAACCGTGCATGCATAAACTGAACGGTGCATGTATACATTGAACAGTGCATGTATACATTGAACAGTGCATGTATACATTGAACCGTGCATGTATACATTGAACCGTGCATGCATAAACTGAACGGTGCATGTATACATTGAACCGTGCATGTATACATTGAACCGTGCATGCATAAACTGAACGGTGCATGTATACATTGAACAGTGCATGTACACATTGAACCGTGCATGCATAAACTGAACGGTGCATGTATACATTGAACAGTGCATGTATACATTGAACAGTGCATGTATACATTGAACCGTGCATGCATAAACTGAACGGTGCATGTATACATTGAACAGTGCATGTATACATTGAACCGTGCATGTATACATTGAACCGTGCATGCATAAACTGAACGGTGCATGTATACATTGAACAGTGCATGTATACATTGAACTGTGCATGCATAAACTGAACGGTGCATGTATACATTGAACAGTGCATGTATACATTGAACCGTGCATGCATAAACTGAACGGTGCATGTATACATTGAACAGTGCATGTATACATTGAACAGTGCATGTATACATTGAACAGTGCATGTATACATTGAACCGTGCATGCATAAACTGAACGGTGCATGTATACATTGAACAGTGCATGTATACATTGAACCGTGCATGTATACATTGAACCGTGCATGCATAAACTGAACGGTGCATGTATACATTGAACCGTGCATGTATACATTGAACCGTGCATGCATAAACTGAACGGTGCATGTATACATTGAACAGTGCATGTACACATTGAACAGTGCATGTATACACATTGAACCGTGCATGTATACATTGAACCGTGCATGCATAAACTGAACGGTGCATGTATACATTGAACCGTGCATGTATACATTAAACCGTGCATGTATACATTGAACCGTGCATGTATACACTGAACCGTGCATGTATACACTGAACCGTGCATGTATACACTGAACCGTGCATGTATACATTGATTCGTGCATATATACATTGAACAGTGCATGTATACATTGTGGAATACTGTACAAATTGATTTTTGGATTAAAATATAATATTTCCAAAATTAAATTATCTTTGGGTTGTCACTTAATGACCATGCAAAAATGTGGGTCCTGAGGTTAAACAGGCTGAGAACCACTGGTTTAGCGAAGCAAGTGTTTTGTTTTCTCATTCCCTCAGCAGAGGAGTGGAAAAGTACTTGAGATGTGTTGTGATACCTGCAACCATTGGTGATGGCTTTTGGCACCACAAGACTATAAAGCCACACAGGTATTATATTTATATTCTCAGTGCCAAAATACCTCTTAGAACAAAGGGGCATGTAATACTCCTATTGCAAAAGGCGCCTGAAACTCTATTTATTGCCATCCAATTAACATATAAATTATAATGGGATTTGGAAATACAAGAGGCTGTTATTATATTTGAGATTGTTACATTCAAGCTTGTAAAGTAAAATAAATATTTTTACTATGGATGTAATGAACTCATTGTGTTTAATGACTTCAGATTATAGGAATACAGTTCACATACTTGTGAGGTGATGCTTCAAACAGCACTAATACATCCATCTGTCTATCCTGTCATTTATATTCATATATGTAAAATCTGTGTATAGTAAGAAAATCCCAAAAATAGTAGCCCAGGTAAATAGTGGTCATAATATTGCATAGCACAGATACCTTCACTTTCATCTATATTACTATACATCTTTATTTATTATTAACCCTAATTTCCATGTATCTTCGGAGCAGGGGTAAATTGCACTGGGAAGCTGTTAATGGACAAGATGACACTGGTATGCTGTGTTTACGCAGAAACAAGGGCGTCACTAGGGTTGGTGTCACCCGGTGCGGAAACTCATGGTGTCACCCCCCTGGATTTCCTCCAATATAATGCCAAACAGTTTCCTTAGTAATACCAGTTAGATGGCCTATTAACTATGCCACACACACAGGAGCCCCATAACTAGGCCACACAACGGAGCCCCATAAATGATGCCACACCAGAGCCCCATAAATGATGCCACACCAGAGCCCCATAAATTATGCAACACCAGAGCCCCATAAATTATGCCACACCAGAGCCCCACTATTTATGCCTCACCTCTGCCCAATTAATTATGCCACACACACTGGTGCCCCATAATTATGCCACACATGGGGCCCAATAAATATGCCACACACAAGCGCCCCATAATTATGCACACATGGGACCGCCATTAATTATGCAACACACAGGAGGTGACAATTGTAGAATTATAGATACCAGGAATATTGTGCCATTCAGAGCCCAGTAATATTGTGCCAGTCAGATACCAGTAATATTGTGCCATTCAGAGCCCAGTAATATTGTGCCAGTCAGATACCAGGAATATTGTGCCAGTCAGAGCCCAGGAATATTGTGCCATTCAGATACCAGTAATATTGTGCCAGTCAGATACCAGGAATATTGTGCCATTCAGAGCCCAGTAATATTGTGCCATTCAGATACCAGTAATATTGTGCCATTCAGAGCCCAGTAATATTGTGCCAGTCAGAGCCCAGTAATATTATGCCATTCAGATACCAGTAATATTGTGCCAGTCAGAGCCCAGTAATATTGTGCCAGTCAGAGCCCAGGAATATTGTGCCAGTCAGATACCAGGAATATTGTGCCATTCAGAGCCCAGTAATATTGTGCCATTCAGAGCCCAGTAATATTGTGCCAGTCAGATGCCAGTAATATTGTGCCAGTGAGAGCCCAGTAATATTATGCCATTCAGAGCCCAGTAATATTGTGCCAGTCAGATGCCTGAAATATTGTGCCAGTCAGAGCCCAGTAATATTGTGCCAGTCAGAGCCCAGTAATATTGTGCCAGTCAGATACCAGGAATATTGTGCCAGTCAGATACCAGGATATTGTGCAATTAAAGTACTCGTTTTCAACCACCCTCCTTCCCCCTCCCCCATCACTTACCGAATGGCTGCTTCTCCTTTGTGCTGCCTCCTCCGTGCAGTCTTCCCACCCCCCTTGGGACGCCACTGCGCAGAAACAGCACTGGTGAGCTGTTCGGACATAAATATGACACTGGGAAGCTGTTTGGGCATGAAGATGGCACTGGGATGCTGTTTAGGATCAAAATGGCACTGGGATGCTGTTTAGGATCAAGATGGCACTGAGATGCTGTTTAGGATCAAGATGGCACTGGGATTCCGTTTAGGATCAAGATGGCACTGGGATGCTGTTTAGGATAAGAGGGCACTGGGAAGCTGTTCAGCCATAACGATGGAACCCGTAATGGTGGGACATTTACTGCACTATGGTCCTTAACAGACCTTGTCTCGGACGTGTACTTATTTGGACTCTTGATGTATTCAATGACCTATGCTAGGCAGTGAGATTTTTCCAAATTTGGAAGAGCCAGGCATTAACCATGTAGAAATATTAAAAAAGAAAGTACTGTGCCAGCAGTGAAGATACAGGAAACAATAAAAAATTATCTTCAGCATTACTGACCTCAGCAATGTTCAAGGTGCCACTGGGCCCCCTTGACTTGAGTTTCTAAATAGCCCAAAACTTGTTGAATGTCCTAGAATATAACAATTGTTGTATTTTTACCTTAAAAAACCTGTTGACTCTCAGGCCTGCTCAGGCAATAGGGAATAAACACTCCAAACTACAGCAAACGATGTGAGAGGAAGAAGATAAACCAAAAAATATTATGTGTTTTGTTTGCTCACAAGCATGCTTCTCTTTCTTTCTCTCAAAGTGGGTCACCTTCTGTGGTTATTATGTATAGGACAAAGACAACTTGATTATGTAATCTCTGTTCATCCTGCAGACAAATTCGCCATTACGGGCCCTACTAATTCCCTGAGCCATGACTGTTACAAAGAATTGAGCCCATTTTACTGCTGCTCCTGTGTACTCTGAACATTTCCCCAACCTCATAATTGATAATGTTCTTTGTGCAATCATTTATTTTGGAAAAGCAACAGCCGAATTGGGCAAACTATATAAAAAGCATCTTGCAGAGGGATATAAAATATGTACAAAATACTCTATTTTTCCAGACTACATGGAGAAGATAAATAAAGCAAACAGTGTGGTTTAAGAACAAAGCTGTTTTTTCCTGTAATAGCAAACAGGTTAAGGTAAAATAAAGTTAATTATAAAATGAGTAATAAATGAGGGAATTAAAAGCTTTTTGTATAGGGAGCGGAATAACTAGAGAGACCAGTCTGTGGTTTCATGCAGTTGGTTTTTAGGGGCTAGTTATATAATATATAAAATTCTAAAAGTGAAGCAGTCACTATAGAAACCAGTAGAATGGTACTGTTGCCGAGACCTCTTGTAGCAGCTTGGTCCACTTCTGGCATTAGTTGTCCTACTCCAGCAAGGTTTTAATATCCTCCAAGTATCTTCTGGGTTTTCTCAGTTGCTTAGGGTAGTAGGTTATTTAGGTGACTGCAGGGCCAGCTTTAGGGGGGTGCAACCTGTGTGATTCCAAATGTCACAACACCGTGGGGGGATCAGAGGTGATGACTGGGGAGAGGAGGGCAGGCAGCCAATGTTTGACCGCTGCCCAGGCACAGACATCATCCGAGGTTGCCTCGCACTCAGAGTTGAACCTCTGCCTGACAAAGGCACAATGGCAGGGCCAGCGCCACCTATAAGAAGAGCGGGGCAATTGCGGCAGGGGGGAGGGAGGCTCACACACACACAGAGCTCTGATCATGCAGCAAAGAAAGAGGTCTGATCATGCAGCAAAAAGCATACTGCAGAGGAGACTATGAAATTAACCCTAAAATTCCAAAGTGGCTACACACTTTTAGAACTTTGCCCTAGAATTGGCTTTTATAAGTAATCACGCAAACAAAAAGAAATCGTACTCGGCGCTCCGGTAACTTGAAAATGAAGTACATTTGTTTTAAAGAAAAAAATGGTACAGAGCACACACGCATTTTATGCTAATACAAGTCCTTACTCTTAAATAATCCGCTACGTATCCAAAAGATATGTAAGTTTGGTGGCTCAAACGTTAACAAACAATATTTTTTACCCCTTCCAAGATATTTTTTTTTATAATAGTTTTCTATCCCCCATTATGAGATCACCTAACATTCCCATGGAGGAGATCACTTGGACGACGGGGCCCAGCAGAACATTTTTTTAAAAAACAAAAACACATTTTCTTGATTCACACATTTGCTTGGGTGGTCAAAGCATGACATGTAGATTATTTTTAAGTATTTTACACCGTGCCCCATTTGGACATTCAAATTAATATTTGGGACAAAGGGTGCAAAAACCTCTTAAACTTTTGTAAACATCAAGCTGGGCGAGGTGATATCCTTAATTTTCTATTTATTTGAAGTCACATTGTGAAATGAATGATTTGCATTTCTCCAAAATAAAATTCCAACTTATAAGAGTTTCGTCTTGTCCTCCGCCCACCTGTGGAGCAGAAAATGATCAGCTAATGTTACATTTTCAAAGTCTAGAGCTTTCAATTTCATTGTAATTACTAACTCATGTCTCAGGTCACGGGTACATAACTGTGATTCCCTTTGAAACCTGTATTCTTTATTTGGAATAATTGCCTTCTATGCCGAGATATGAAATATCAAATAGCTATTATTTGTTTCATCTACATGTCTATCATTTATTCAGCAACAGCATGAATGTTATTCATCTTCCTCACCTGCTGTTTTCCTATTCCCTTAAAGAGCAAATGTAAAATACTGACCGCCATCATACAGATGTAGCAGTTAGGAAAATGATTCCCATTAAGTACGACTACATCTGTATGAAGAATTGATGACCCGGCTCCGGCATCCATTCCCAGGCTTATTATTGCATACTCCACTATGTGACTGTACGTTCTTCTTCCCACGGCCTACAGCTTGTCTACATCTATTCCTGATTTTACTTCCCATATCAAGGGACGATATTCACTAAACGTGGGGAGCAGAAGAGTTAAAGTGAACATTTCATATCACAGACTTAACTATACATGGTGCAGGGACCCATACTAACTATGAAAGGAATGTTTATCTCAACCAGGGGAGGGCTGGAAACGTGGAAGGAGGGCAATTGCACCAGACTACTCTTTAATCTCACTCACGGCTTGGGCTGAACCAATTTTCACATTTAAATGCCCCAGTCGGTTACACTTTTGATCTTTCTATCCAATTTGCCTTGTCTGCCTGTCGATCTCTTACCTTATCTGTCAGCAAATCTGTCTTGCATGTCTATCTAAAATGATATCAGGTGGGCTGATGAAGTGACACCAAGGGCCAAGAGTTGCCAGCCTACCTCTGATCTCAAATCTGCTACACTTATTTTTTGTGACTGTCTCTAAAAACCACTTCCAGGGAATCTCTTTATAACTCCTTACCTCTCAAAATTCACTACTTTAAAGGGACAGTCTAGTCCCCAAGCTCACTTTGGTGCAAGATGAAGATTACTGTTTGCATAGTGCACAGGCTTTTTTCCAGTGTGCTTTGATGCAGGTATTCTGCATAAATCACATTTTTAATAGTTGACTCAAGCCCTCCCCAGTGACTACTCTGCATGTTTACTGCAGGTGCGGCAGTACTGATTATATAGACTCTGAGGATATAAAGTTTTGTTCATTTTGTCACTTCCTGCGCTCTTTTCGAATTGAATACATTGTGTGGACTGTAATAGAGACAGGAAATTCCATGAATTTGAATGAAATTATTATAATTGGTTGCAGCAGGAAAAAAAATTCTTCAATACCCACCAGGAATGGCAGCTCGACCTTTTCTCCTCAGGTATGAAACAGGAAAGGCAGAAAGGGATAAGAGTATCTTGGTTTGGTGTCAGAAAACATCCCAATCAGGATAAGGTTTCAATCGTCAAGGAGTATGCTTAACTATTAACTTGGTCTGCTACCACTTCAGTCATTTAATGTTCTCTTTATAGACTCTAAACCAGGTTTTGGAGACTTTATAATATTATTATATTTGTTTCCTCTTTGACACAACAATCCAGCATTCTTTGGAAATTTGGAACACGTCTGGCCTGCTAATTCCATTTAGCTTTCAATAATATCACTCAGCAGGACTTCTAGCACTGAGTGTACTTCTCTCGCACAATGCCACAGTTTACTGGGAGAAAAGGAAGTTGCCTAAGGGCCTTTGGTCCTTCCTGAACCAAAAGGCTCTTGCTGTTGGCACACAGATATAAACGAATACTATGGCCGTGCAGTGTAGGAATTGGACTTCTGCACATAAACCATATTGTCTGGTAAGCTACAGATGTTTATGATATAAATACTAATGATAAACAATAGATACAAATCCTACGGTGTGACAGCAAAAAAGCTGCAAGAAAATCAGTAGACCAAATAAAACAAATGTATATTTACATTTATGTTAAAGTGGACATATATGTAAAGAAGTGTTCAGGTAATATCAGTTGAAACAGATTTCGATTTTCCCAATGTAGATGTTTCAGTTTACATGTGGCTCTATCATTTTTTAACCCTCTCAAAAGACCATTACTGCTTAAAAAAAGTAAGGTGACACCTGCAGTCAAACCCGAATTTGGGATTTCACTGGGTGATCTGAATGGTCTGAACATTCAACTATGCAAAAGGAGAAAATGATACAAAACTTCCCCTGTGCCCAAACAAAAACTAAGAGGAAATCAAGGCTTGTTACAAATCTTTTACGCAGCACAAGATTAAAGCATATCCAGAGAATAAAAAAAAAATCCAAAACGTTCTATACAGAATTGCAAACATATAACATAAACTAAGCGATAAATGTGTATGTGGTGTCGGCTGTTAGCGACATTACCTGTGGCTTGATATGCCAAGCGACTACTCTTTAATGGGGAATGTGTAATTTGTACATGAGGCCACAGTAGACACCACAAACCACAATGTATGCATTTCCACGCAGACCTGTTAACGCAATAGATGATTTTTTAATATATTTTTTTATTTTACACATTCACAGTACAGACAGTATTTAAGTGTCACAGTCCCTTTAAGCAATGAAAGCCACATTGAACTTGCTTTTATACATTACTCCCCAGGGATTTTACTATTTTTGAATATCTTACTGACAAAACACCGTCTACATTATGTGTATAAATTGACTTCTGTTGATGCCTAAAAAAAGCATCTATATATATATATTTATACACACAAATAAACATTTAATCAATGAACTGAATCCTTTGTATCCATAAGGAAGTCATGAAACTGTAGAACCCCTGACACTGTTTTTCCTGCACGTCTTCTCATCTGCACTGAATTGTTAAGTAGCATGACGGGTTTGTTTGGGGAGAGGTTCACTCCAGTTTCCTAAATACTTACAAGAGTGATGCACAGATACAGTCTTGTTTATGGGCTACTGACAATAGCATGGAATATACACATGATATTATGTCTATAGAGAAGAACCGGCCTAGCTGCATGGAATTATCGTTATCGTGTCATCAATGAAGACCTTCATGGTTTCAGATAGGGCTTGCTTACTGGAATGCATCCAACATGCTGGTAGACTGCAGCATGCTACAATATATACTGCACAGGACATGCCATATCAAAGGGACTGTCTAGTGCCCAAAATGCATCTTCCAAATATTAATGCATATTAATGTGCTTTTAGAGTACTTCAAAATGCATGTTTTACATTTTGCATTGCTTAAAATATAAAATACTCACAACTAGATGAAATTGTAAAATTACAACAGTTTGCAAGTAAAATCTAAGTAAAAGTCATTTCCTTTTTTTTTTTTGCTGCAGGAAAAATGAGAATAATTTCATTCAAATGAATGGAATTTCCCGTCTCTAGACAATGTGTTGCACTGTTAAAATATCCTACTGTGTACAAGAGCATGCCTATCACAGTCCACACAATGTATTTAATTCGAGGAGCACAGGAACTGACTCAATGAAACAAAACTTTATATTCTAAGTGTTTTAATAATCAGTGCTGACATCACCTACAGTAAACATGCACAATAATCGCTGGGGGGGAATACAAGCAGTAGCCTTCCACTTGCACCAAGTGAGTTTGGGGACTAGACTGTCCCTTTAAGGATTTTAAGCTGCAGTTTCAATTTATTTTTTTCACCCAAAACGGAGCTTATAACTCCCATAATACTCTATCAATAAGGAGGCTTGCAGAGGAGTATGCAGTAGCGATATTTCCATGCTCTGCCCTCTTTGTAATGTCTTACGTGTTCAGATATTTTGAATAATTTATATAGCGACACTATACTTCACAGTGATGTACAAGGGGGCAAACAATAAACAGCAGTTATTAAAAGTAAGATTACTTTGTCTAATAATATGTTGTTCCCCTCTATCCTCTATACCAAGCACTAAGTAAAGTGTTGGCACTATGTGAATAAATGTAATGTAATTTAAAGTTAGGTGCACTGAAACAAAAAGTGTAGAGAATCCTACATAAAAGAATCTGAAATTCAAATCTATGTTGAATTATAACTGTACTATTAACCACTCTGTTTCTATAACCAAATTCTTATGAACAAAGTATACGTTTATAAGGATGCCTATAGCAACATGTGTATCCTTTGGTGCATTATGGTGATATCGCCATCTAGTGGACATGTTGAGGAGAAAGATTAGTCCACTACTTCCATTGTTTAGTCCAGAGTTTTCCATGTTCCTTAATGAGCATGGCTGGAGGCAGTGGTGTATCTTGGTTTTGTGCTGCCCTAGGCAGACAGAATTTGGGCACCCCCCTACCCACCCACGGTGGATGGGGAGATCACTGCTGTCAAGCAAGGTTTTTTTTTCATTCTTAAAGGGGCAGATTTATTTTAAAAAAAATGTTTTGGGTTTTGTGCCGCCCCTTAAAGGCATAAAAGGAAAGTGCTGCCCTAGGCACTTGCCTTGTTTGCCTGCTGCTAAATACAATGTTTGTATCGGGTAATGTACAAGGTTTCCAGAGCATGTGAAAGCTATGTCTGTGTCCACTGTCAGTGATGAGGCATTAAATAGGAGAACAAAGTAGCACAATGTAGAATATGGAGAATAAAGTTGACAGAGATAGGTCTGTGGCAGTTTTCATATACCCCACCTCTATATGCAATGATTGGCAATATAATTTGATATAAAATTATTCTCATAAAAAATGACTTTTTTTTAAAAATATACATAGCTCCCAACATGTTCCCCCAGCAATGCAAGTGTTTTATTCATAATTTCATATGCCTCAGTGTAGAGGTAAAATTTACCTCACTGCCAAAAGATCCATCGATCTCCCCAGATCTGTGCATCTCCGTCGCGGAGGCCATCTTGGTGGAGGTAGAAGAATTCATCACAGTGCTGTCAATAATGTTCAACAGAGATCTATCAGATAAAAGTAATGGAAGGACCCTTCCCAAATATAAAAGTAATATGAATCCTCTGACGTCTCCAAATAGTCAATATACAAATAAGGAGAGGGAGTCTTTTTTAGACAAGGGGCCATTCCCAAAAGACATGCCCTATTCCAGAAAACATCGAAACCAACTAGAAGTCCAAAATCGCTTTGCCCGCCTAATTCAAACTCCGATGAAAAGAAGGCGTTTTCAAAGAGAGGATGTAGAGGACGGGGAAATTCAGTGAGATTAGGCAATGTAGAAGGAGTGATCAATATCTCCAATATACCTTTGGATAAAGACGAGATGAACTTGTTTTGTAAGGGACTTAAATTTGCCCCATTGCATAAACCTGACAGTTTTCCTTTATTCGTTGATGCACAAAAGTTTATGAGGAAATTAACACTTAAAAGGTACTTTATAAAGCATAAAGATCAAAAAATCAGTGATGATAAAATGGATGATGGTTTTTTACATTCCACTTTGAAACCACAATCCAAGTTTTACCCAACATGGGATAAAGGTGACCACATAGGGGTCTTCGAGGACCTGTTGACAACAGAGTTCGAAAAGATCTGTCAACAACAGAACAAACATCCTAATTTGACCAAAAAAAAAAAGAGATATCCACCCTAAAAGCTAAACAAAAATTTGAAGCAAGGACTATGTTAAGGAAGGGTTTAGAAGAAGGAGTTCTAACTAAAAAAGAATATTCCTATCTATTTAGAGAATATCCAAAAATGGCAGTTTTATATCTTCTGCCAAAAATTCACTAAAGTCTTCAAAAGCCACCAGGTAGAGCCATTGTAAGTGGAATAGGCTCCCTCACAAGTAACATCTCAGAATATGTAGATATGTTTCTTTAAAAATACGTCAGCCAGGCCCCCTTTTATTTGAGAGATACCAAACAACTTTTAAATATTTTACAGGATTTTAAGTGGTCTTCAAATTATCTATGGGCCACTATAGATGTTACTTCCCTTTATACAGTTATTAAACATGAACAAGGTATTGAGGCCGTTCGAGAAACTCTGGAATCTGACAGAGATAAAACCCCAACAGAGGGATTTTGTACTTCAATGTATCTATTTTACTCTTACGCATAATTATTTTATGTTTGAACGTCATTACTTTCTACAAACCTGTGGGACAGCCATGGGGACCACATTCGCCCCGAGTTATGCCAATATATTTGTGGCAAACTGGGAGAAGAAAGCCATCTGGGAGAATGAATCTCTGGGGGCAAATCTGGTCCTCTGGCATCACTATATAGACAACATTTTGATTGTGTGGAACGGCACAGAACCAACTTTAAGAAATTTTATTGAAAAGATTAATGAAAATAATTTGGGATTGAAGTTTACGTCCACTATCAATACTGAGACCATTGATTTTTTAGATCTCACTCTATTTATTCAAAATGCTTCTGTCTGTACCCGTACTTTCTTTAAACCCACCGACACCAACGGATACATTGACTTTAAGAGTGGTCATCACCCTAATTGGTTAGGGAATATTCCCAAAGGGCAACTAACTCGCATCAAACGCAATTGCACTTTAAATGACGATTTTGTACAACAAGCCACTATCCTAAATAAACGATTTAAAGATAAATCATATCCCCTTAAATTACTTGAGGAAAGTACCAAAAAAGTGGATGCATTGAATAGATCGACTTTATTACAAGAAAAGAAAAAATTGCCCAAAAATAAAGCAACCGAAAATAGTGTTTTTAATTTCTCATTTTGCACTCAATATAATTCACAAGCAAAGGCCATCTCTAAGGCATTAGATACATTTTGGCCTATACTAAAAGGTGATCAATTCCTAAAAGAGACGCTACCAGACCGACCAAGGGTGATTTTTAGGAAGGCAAATAATTTCAAACAAATCCTGGCCCCTAGTGCTTTACCCAAAACAACATTTTTTAAGTATAAAACCAAAAGGTTTTTTCAAATGTGGCTATTGTAAGATGTGTAAGGACCAACCAAGACACACTTCCAATTTCACCAGTTATGCCACAGGAAAGACATATCAAATGAAGCACTTTATTAATTGTAAAACCAGTAATGTGGTATATCTGCTCCAGTGCCCATGTGGTGCTAAATATGTGGGAAGAACCATTAGACCCTTAAAGGAGAGAATTTGGGAACATCTGGGTAGTATACTGAGTGAAAATCCAAGACTAATCAAATGCAGCGTTCCGAAACATTGTAAGCACTGCACTTTTTTCTCGCTAGATAAATTTCTGTGTGTTGGTATTGATAAAATTACTCCACATTGGAGAGGAGGGAATACTACACAAGCTCTCTCCCAAAGAGAAACCAAGTGGATTTACGAGTTGAAAACATTGGGAGGGAAAGGGTTAAATGTTGATCTTGACATCATGTCATTTTATGATTGACCCCCTTTTTATGTACAATTTCCATAATTGATTATTCTCAAAATTCCCTCCCCCTCCTTCTCCTAATCTTTTAATAATTAATTCAATTCAAATATAATTTGTATTACAACTCGTTAAGATCCATGTGATTTCTCTTTAATTGCGTTTCATTTTTGTGTCCCCTGTATCATGACACTGGTAATTATCTTCTCTCATTGTGATCCTTTTTAGTTCACATGGTGCAATGTTTATGTATGCACTTAACCGAAATTATATCTCGTTTCAGTTCTTCTTTTTAAATGTTCGTTTCTAGGAATGTTCTTTTTATATGCTTTTTGAATTGTTTGTTTTTATAAAATATTATCGATGAATGTTCATTAATTATTTTATATCAACTGGAGAAATAGTGACTGTATCTAGATCACTCTAAATGCCCATATGTTAGACGTTTGTATATGCATTATGAATGGGACCTGTGGACAATAAAGCTTGGTCTACAAGGAAGACGCCAGTCGAGCGTCTCCATGGCAACAGACGCTCTTCCCATCCGAAAAGATGTTAGAAGACGTCAGCCAAGCGTCTCCATGGTAACGGACACTAGTCGCATCCAAAAAGACGTCAGAAAGAGGGCAGCGTCCATGGCTTAAATACAGTGCTTCCCCAATGCCGGACTTCGGTCTTCTCCTGAGGAAGCCGCGACTGGAGGTCCGGCGAAACGCGTAGAGACAGAGACCCCGGTAGCTGAAGCTCTTCAACCCTGATCCTGCTTTCTGCTTCTGCCTCATCCAGGTTACGATTTTACTCAAATCCTGGACTTTTTGCCTATGTCCTATTTTATCTTGTGAGTTTGTTTATAGCAGGGGCCATCATTGTTCTTACCATCTATCAGGTCCTGCACATGTTTGTTGCTGTTTTTTATCTTCCAGAATCTATTAAATATTTATGAAGATGACTATCCAACACGTTGGTTTGTGAGTGTATTCATCACTACTTATGTTTTTATGATTGTGGTGCTCCACAGTATTGCACTATTATTATTTGTTCTTAATCTAAGGTACCACCATCCTGTGCCATTCTGCTTTTTTGGATATACATTGTTTGTGAGCATTCTGGAGAGTGCTTCAGAGGGCTGCGTTTGTGTGCAGTATCGCAAGTATCACTGTTATACCAATTTTAGCACTTTGTTTATTTCGCACCAATCACTTTGTTTTTACACAATAATGTTCAACAGAAAATGGTGAATACAATGTTTAATGGAATTTCTGCAAACAGAACATGTCAAATAATGGCATACATGCAATACTGAAATACAAGGGTGCAAGAAAAGCAGAATGGATTATAACTGCAAAACATATCAAAACTGGCATATACATGTGTTTCAGACATGTTTTATTTATACATCTCAATAGTACACACAGAATTTCAAACAATAATATCATGAAAAACAGAACAGTTCAAATACATACTGAGAAGGTAAATCATGATCATTTTAAAAACACCCAAGATGAGAGATGGCCAACCTTGGCACTGCAGATGTTTGAACTACATTTCCCATGAGAGGAGGCCTAGGAATTCGGAGGCTATTACCCATTTAGCAGTTTAAAGCGTACAGATAATAAAAGGAGCAAAAAGGTATTTGACAAATCATATGCAATATTAGTGAACTAATTATTTTGATAAAAAGTAATAAAAAATAAGTAATAGAAAAAATTGTGACTTGTGTTTTCTTTGAACCCCCCCCCCCCCAATGCCATCTTGCCGAAAGTCACCGCGCCACACTCAGGAGAGCAGTTGTGAGATATTTTCACATCTGGAGTGAAATTCAGTAATTATTAATAATAGTGCCCATCACCCTTTGCTTACATATAACCTATATCGAATCATGTGATATGTAGTTCCCAAACCTTTGCAAAGCCAAGAGTAGACCATCTGCTATCCTGAAGCTTCAACCTTAGCTACGACACTTGAAAAGTGAACTGCAAGAACGAGGCATCAAATAGACCACATTATCCATGCAGAGTCTATATAGCCTCTCTACTGCAAAGAAGGTTGGGAATTACACGTCTTCCACCAGCAAACCAATAGTTTTAATCATTGAAAAGTCAGTGACCACATACAGCTTTCCTTTACATATAGTTTTGATGCAAAATATCTAGTAACACATTTTCAATAATAAAATGCAACAACATGTAGAAAATAAAATGGATTGCTACAATATAATAAAATAATGAACGTACACTAAACACATTATATTATACAAACACTGCAAAATTATATACACAAACTAACATGGTGATGGGATTGAGCTATTAATAGCTTTAATAAATAGTATTGTGCAAATCTGAATCAGATTCTGCCTCCCTCATTCAACAGAGCTCTAATCAGTATTGCCCGTGTCACCCTTAATTCAATACACAGGGACTTTAATTCATAAAACATGTAGCAGTCGTCTGCTCTCACTCGTAATTAATTTAGAAGGCGCAGGCATTTTGGTACATGTTGCTTTAACCTTAAACATTGTGGTGCAATTGTTAAAATGTTATGATGTAATGAATGTTTTTAGTTTTAAATTGCCACCATGATTTAAACATGACAAGGTCACTTTAAATAGTATAACATGTCACCTGCACAGCCAATGTCAATACAAACTGTATAAGTCAGAAGTTGAAGGATGCCTCTGCCTATATATGCGGTCCACTTATAATTAAAATTACATGTATTTCTGCCCCCACAATGCTCACTGTGCCATCAATTTGGTGGTAATAATGCATTTGTTGCTGATTTTAAATGCAATTTCAAATGCATAGTTTAAAACTGCATTACGTATGCCAAGGGGCCTGGTCATCCACATCTGGTGTATAAGCCTAGTTCAATAGAGGTTTCAAAGTAGAGGAATGGTTCAACGGACGAATGTACAGAAGCTGGCATAAAGAGGTTATGGAGATTTCAGGAACTGAAACATTGGGGAAAATAGTCAACACAGGTAATAGTTTTAGTTCTGAAGTATGACAGGAGGAGAACCCATTTAATGCACAATTAATACAACAGGGATTAAAATGTAAGCAACAGGGTCAATAAATGAGACTAAACGAAAAACTACCAAGTCTTTTAACCTGGCACGCGTGAATAAAAATGTATTTGGCCTGCAAGAGCCCAGGACAACAAGAGCTGCTACATGGATATACTGTTAGCATGTGTAGTTTTCTTACGGAGAAGGCGACCCTAGAAACTGAAATACTTAAGTAATTGGCATTGGTCTGAATTATCTTTTGGCCTTAATGTATTTTATGGATTAGCTAGGCCTAAATTATTACTTTAATCTCTCTGCCTAGACCTACATATGTGGATGTGATACATGTCCTTCGCATTGTACATTCTAGTGAATGAATGGGAATACACCATTACCTGCATTATCTATTCTGTAACATGCTGTTTTTATTTTTGAAAATAATTAAACCACATGTTACAGTCCACGTGAAGTGAAGGTATCGTTAAACCGTTGGACAGATACAGAGCTCCAGAAGCAGTCAGCACCAGAGGAAGATGGGAGCTCCACGTCTTACACAACATATGGTAAAACGTTTTCACATCAAGTGTCTTATTTGAAGATTAATAAATGAATGCAGAGTATAATTATCTTACAGCACGACATGGTCTCCTTTAAGCGTTATTTAATGGAGTGCACATGTGTAAATAATAGAGCACACCTTATGTAGATTCTACATATAGATCAACATGTAGATTGTTGTTCTGGATACTTAATGAAATGTCTCTTCAAACTAAGGAATCTCTTCTTAAATTTCTTATGCCCCTAAGAATTTTCCACGGAAGGTTGTAATAAAATGTAAGTAGAATTGATAAGCTTTCTGATCCTGTCCCATCAAACAAACCGGGAAGGAATAAGAGCATTTAAATGGAAAAAGAAGAATTGTAGGGATTGGAAACAGGCACATACCAACACTTATGGTCTTAACTTAGGCTTTTTACAGACCCAGAGTGTGAATCTAAAATGTTAATTACAACCAATCAAAAATAGCGGTTTTTTGGAAGTGGATCTTTTCAAGTGTTTGATCGTCACTGGAAAAACAAGAAACCGCTAGAATTCACCTGTTCTTGTGACAAGAGTCTAATGGGTCACGGTAACAGGACACAGGTATTCTGCATAACTTTAAAGGGTGGTATGAATACCACTCCCAGCTGGCTCCTTGGTTCCAACCGCTCTGTAAATACAAGGTCAATCCATCAATAGTCTTCAAGACGACCTCCAAAGGAGATGTTATTATCCAAGACGCGCGGAGAGAATAATGTGTTAGGGTTGATGAGACGTGGCCCTATCTACAGACACGGCACACACAGATGCCACTGCAACTGGAAAGTAACAAGCAGAAAATGAATGGACGGAAGGGCTCAGCCCATGTTTTAGTGCACAAGTTCTGGCTGATTTTCCACAAATGGAAGCACACCGCTAACATAGTATGCTATGCCCAAGGAAAGCAGGGCAATGACGATGAGGAGAAGAAGCACTCTCCAGAACCCAAGATCCTCCACAAACTCCTGCCAAGTGGTACGGAAACTGGAGAGGACTCCTTCACCCTGCTGAAGGTTTGGATTCAGGAGGGAGTGACTTTCCATTGCACTGTAAGAGAAGGAAACACGTTAGCATGACAAACCCATAAACACTTTGTATACGTTGTTGTTAATGTTGAGCTTGACAGATTTACTTAGTGTTAAGTGCCAGACTCCACTGCAGGCTAGAACTTGGTTCTCACATCACACACTACCACCATCAGTAATAGCTATCAACCACATGTCAGGCAAACTGATCACTCTCCCCCACACACAAGTGTCCATCAACTAAACGACCAGTCAATCACGGGGCATGGTGAGAAATAATGGTTAACTTCTAACATCCCAGCTGTTGTGGACTACAGAGGGGTGTTTTTTTTTATTTTTTTTTATTTCTTAAACTATGCTGAAAGAGGGGAGATACCGAATGGGAGGGAGCAAGTATGTCTATTAACCAGACCAAAAATGAAAGACCTACAGAAATTAGGCCAAAATAGTTGAATATTAGAATTTTTTGCACCTCGATTATAAGTTCAGGTTGTACTTTTCTGTGATTTCCTATGTGGACCCTTACATGCACATTCCACCCCGATCTATTGTTCTGTTTATACTCATCTTTTTAAGTCGTCTGTACACAAGTAAGGTTCATTTCGGATAGTCATGAGAATAGTTTTTTTTTGTCAGCAGCCCCCGAAATGAAATTAGTTGGATAAACAAAATGGATTCTTTTTTACTTTCTTTCAGAAAAAACGTAATCGTTTTCTGATTGATAAATTTGCCAAGTTTCTTAAAAGTATAACATTTTATTCACAGAATGCTTGTTTTCATTGGTCTTGTCGTACACTAGGATGCCACATTTAACCTTAGATACAATACATTCCTCCCACGTATCACCATTTTGCACTCAGTGTTTCATATTACTTAGTGCAACTAACATACTTTGGCTAATACAAATACAGTACAATTACATAAATCCTATTCAGATGTCATAAGGTCTTCAGTAAAGTTTTGACCATAGCCAAATTCTAAAATAAAAATATCCATTTAAACAAACAAACAAAAAACATTCCACAAGGCCTTCAGCAGGCCTGTAATGTGATTAACTATACAGCAGCATTATACAAACTAAACTAGAGCAATGTTCTATGCCAGACAGAGTTTAAATGCAACTACATAATGCTGTCACTTTAAGATTAAAATAAAGCAAGAAAAAAAACCCAAAACAAATCCTGTTGATAAAGATAGGGCTTACAGGAAGCAAGGGTTGCCCTTTCATAAATCACTTCCTGTCCGCCAAATTACACTTGTGAAAGGTGTTGTGTCTAATGTTGTGTACACATATGTCATATATAGGCCTATAAGTGGATATTGTTAGTGCAAGGTAGCTAAAGGCTCTGTATCGTGTGTAGACAGGTATTAACCAGTCACCTTACAAATAAATAGGTAATAATTAAAATAAATAAAAAAAAGGCCTGAGAATCTAAAATAATTTAATAGTTAGTACACTCTGTCCAAAACAATGGATTTAAAATCAACATGAGATCAGCATGAACAATGCAAACAGTTACTGGACATGATATTCTGATAAAAGATCTCAGCAGGGGAATGTAGAGATTAAGATCACTTGTGAAACCACAACAGAAGGGACAGACTTAATCACATCACTGCAAGGTTTACTGCCGAGGTCTTCAAGGAGTTAAACAGGAAACAATACCCCCCACATAAATCATAAATATACTGGGTAAAAGGGCAAGAGAGTCTGTGTAAAAGGACTGTGATTATGCAAGTAGAATAACAAATCCTCAAGCAAAAGCTAATATGTAACCATGTAAAGCAAAGGTCACCTTCCCCGTGAATACCAAGTAATTTTTATTTTCCATTGCGTGAAAGGATAAATGCCTTTTTTTGGTCAAATAACAGGATACTTTAAAAGGGGTGCTTGATCCAGGCGTGAGGTAGCAGACAGTGTTCCCCAAATTCTTCTGAGCACTAACCGGTCACATGCTTTTGATATCCCTGGTTGTAGATGTATTACTGGATTGGTCAGTTAAACTATAGAGTCGACTGCTGGTATGTATATGTATGCATGTATATTATACATATATAAATGACATATAGCAAACAAATGTGAGGTTTCTTTGACACTAAGAGAAGTATAAGAAAACGAGACAGAGCCATTTCTGTGCTGCTTTATAGAGGATCAATGATCTTTTTGTTAAAATTTCTGTGCCGCGTGCCATCAAGACAAAGAATCCCTATGTGAGTGTGTGTGTGTGTGTGTGTGTGTGTGTGTGTGTGTGTGTGTTTTAACCCCATAGTGACAGGACTGTTTTGAAATGTACTGTTTCTAACTTTAACCTCAAAAATCTTCTATGCAATTACAAGCAGTAAAAACGTCTAAATAGTTTCTAATATTAGGTACTGAGTTTACAAGGTTTTTTTTTGCAAGATATAGGGCATAACGGCATTTTTGTTTCCTAACCATTTTCTCCTACAGCGACCTTTTTGACTCCACCCCTAAATCTATCCCTAACCCATCTGTAACCCTAAACCTAGATTTACAGTTGATTTGATCTATGGTTAATTTGTGTGGTGGTGGGGGGGGGGGGCGGTTTGTTCGCCTGCAACGATGGAGACTGCCAGTCTAGCAACAGAAATGATCTCTGATCGCTTTAGTCGCTCTTGTCAGCTACAGGGCAGCACCATATTGGAGGGGCATGCTGCTATTTAATATGGTACCCGAAAACGCTCTGTGGAGTGATCGTTGTATCCTGGAGGGCCACATTTTGGTATTGCTTGATGCCTCGATATCAAGGCATTACAGCAGCACCTGATACGCATATGTACAGGGAGTGCAGAATTATTAGGCAAATTAGTATTTTGACCACATCATTCTCTTTATGCATGTTGTCTTACTCCAAGCTGTATAGGCTCGAAAGCCTACTACCAATTAAGCATATTAGGTGATGTGCATCTCTGTAATGAGAAGGGGTGTGGTCTAATGACATCAACACCCTATATCAGGTGTGCATAATTATTAGGCAACTTCCTTTCCTTTGGCAAAATGGGTCAAAAGAAGGACTTGACAGGCTCAGAAAAGTCAAAAATAGTGAGATATCTTGCAGAGGGATGCAGCACTCTTAAAATTGCAAAGCTTCTGAAGCGTGATCATCGAACAATCAAGCGTTTCATTCAAAATAGTCAACAGGGTCGCAAGAAGCGTGTGGAAAAACCAAGGCGCAAAATAACTGCCCATGAACTGAGAAAAGTCAAGCGTGCAGCTGCCACGATGCCACTTGCCACCAGTTTGGCCATATTTCAGAGCTGCAACATCACTGGAGTGCCCAAAAGCACAAGGTGTGCAATACTCAGAGACATGGCCAAGGTAAGAAAGGCTGAAAGACGACCACCACTGAACAAGACACACAAGCTGAAACGTCAAGACTGGGCCAAGAAATATCTCAAGACTGATTTTTCTAAGGTTTTATGGACTGATGAAATGAGAGTGAGTCTTGATGGGCCAGATGGATGAGCCCATGGCTGGATTGGTAAAGGGCAGAGAGCTCCAGTCCGACTCAGACGCCAGCAAGGTGGAGGTGGAGTACTGGTTTGGGCTGGTATCATCAAAGATGAGCTTGTGGGGCCTTTTCGGGTTGAGGATGGAGTCAAGCTCAACTCCAAGTCCTACTGCCAGTTCCTGGAAGACACCTTCTTCAAGCAGTGGTACAGGAAGAAGTCTGCATCCTTCAAGAAAAACAGGATTTTCATGCAGGACAATGCTCCATCACACGTGTCCAAGTACTCCACAGCGTGGCTGGCAAGAAAGGGTATAAAAGAAGAAAATCTAATGACATGGCCTCCTTGTTCACCTGATCTGAACCCCATTGAGAACCTGTGGTCCATCATCAAATGTGAGATTTACAAGGAGGGAAAACAGTACACCTCTCTGAACAGTGTCTGGGAGGCTGTGGTTGCTGCTGCACGCAATGTTGATGGTGAACAGATCAAAACACTGACAGAATCCATGGATGGCAGGCTTTTGAGTGTCCTTGCAAAGAAAGGTGGCTATATTGGTCACTGATTTGTTTTTGTTTTGTTTTTGAATGTCAGAAATGTATATTTGTGAATGTTGAGATGTTATATTGGTTTCACTGGTAAAAATAAATAATTGAAATGGGTATATATTTGTTTTTTGTTAAGTTGCCTAATAATTATGCACAGTAATAGTCACCTGCACACACAGATATCCCCCTAAAATAGCTAAAACTAAAAACAAACTAAAAACTACTTCCAAAAATATTCAGCTTTGATATTAATGAGTTTTTTGGGTTCATTGAGAACATGGTTGTTGTTCAATAATAAAATTAATCCTCAAAAATACAACTTGCCTAATAATTCTGCACTCCCTGTAGTGCCCATTAATCAGTGCCTATGCGGGATTCACCACAGGACGTACCAGGTATATCTATTTTCATTGTTCCATTTTTCCATGACATACCTGGTATGACCACTGTTGTGAAGGGGTTAATATACAGCGGAATCAGCTGAATCACATGTTTTGGAATTAGCAGGCTTCCAGCAGAATGATAGCGTGTGGAATATAAATTAAACAAAAAGAAAATTGTACTGATCCTCTATGAAGTAGACTTGGACATGGTTATGGTTCCGTCTCACTCATTATGACTGGATTCTTGTCTCATATTCTGTTTTCTTAGAATTCTCCCTTCTCTAGGTGTCAAAGATTTGTTTGATATAGGTAATTACACTCAAATTATATGTTATATTATTGTAAATTATTAATGTTTCATTATATGAAGTATCGCATTTCAATACATTTACCATAATACACATGAAATACAGCCTTATTATTTATTGATGAAAGTGTTGATTGTTCAAGAACAAACTAAATAAAACTTTTTTTTACATAATCAGATAATGGAAACAAACCATTTTGGTCCTTTTCTCCATTATTCCAATGGCAACCGCCATCTTTATTAAGCCTTCCATCAAAATGCAGCTGCTTAAGGAGCAAATATTATTTGCGGACACTGTTATTTTTAGTAACCGTTATCCATGGTTTGAGGCGGCTTTCAGAATACGATGACCTTTAATAACATTTTATACAACAGGTTTCTCCTTTAGATTTAAGAAGAAGTGGACAATACAAGGTGATGATACAAAATATCAATAAAAATCAATAAAGAAGAAAAATCGTTCTCAACATACCAATCTTCCTCAGTGGATCCTTCCGACAGAGTGCTGTGTCCCTTTTCCATGAGAAGCTCAGAGCACTGGACATACCTTTCGCTTTCAGCCGTCTGCATGGCCTCTAGCTTAGAGTGAGTGCCTCTGTTGAAGCCTTTCACTTCCTGTTCCTCCAAGGACTCAAGCATGCGGATCACTTCCTTATTCACACCCCTGCGCTTGGCTAGAACAAGTGGAGTGGCACCTTGGTGATTGCTGTAACCAAAATAAACAAATGCAGGAAAAGATTTAGGGGAGTTCACATAGCTTGGATAACGTTTTTATGGTCTGTGCTGCAAAGAAAGAAATATAGATACCAATGGAAAAAGAAATGGAGAAATCACTTAGCATGGTAATAGATACTAGAATACGGAATGGTTTATAAACATGTGTTCTACACTCACAACACATCCAAGAAACATGATGTATTCACTTTTAGCCTTTAGGTCATTGTGTTTTCATTTTTGGATAAAAGTATTATAGTTACAGCTGATAAATCTTTCAGTCCCAATACAAATTGGTAGTGTGTTCTCCAATGAATTTACTCCGGAGGGCAGGTACTTATCCACCCTGGTGCTTTAATGGTTTAGTACATCTTATTCCTCTCCGCTAAAACTACGGCTTGACTTTATTTTAAAGCATCGTTTCTACAAATATTTACACAAATGTCTGTTGGGATCAATGGTAGTGGGCACTTATAAAGAAAATGCACACAGGCATGGTGCCTAACAAGGGACTCTCACTGCACTAGGAGATAGAGAGCAGAGAGATAGAGAGAGAGAGACAGTCGCCAGCCTAACAGGCTGCGTATTTCCCAGTCAGGGGATAAACTGGGATGCACTTTACTTAGTTTATCCTCTTACTAATGCATTTTTTACTCATGTTTCTATATTAGAAGAACAAGTGAACAAAAAAGTTCAGTTGTCCTTATATTTTTATTTTAAGTTCTCCTTAAAAATAATACCAATACTTTAACTTTACAATCTATACACATGCGAGCAAGTCCAGGAACTGGCTGATAAGTAAAACAAATAAAGGATATAAAGGAATTATTTATGGATGCTGTGACTAATGAGTAAGGGTTCAGAGATCACTAGCAAATAACCTGATGTAGCACCAAAGCCTGTCAATTTATAGTACAAATATAACACGGGTCACTGTGCATGGAAGTTATGCTGCAATAGTACAAAAATAACATCCCCAGCAGGTACTCGGAGATGACAGAATAGCTCAATGTACCTTCCTGGTAAAAGATGTTATTATTAATTACATCAAGGTCAGAGCGATTTACATGAAATCCCAAAGGAGAACTCCTAAAACTTTTAGCAAGTGACCACAATGTTCCACTAAATAAGCTAAAAGTGCAAAAAACTATTGCAAAAGTAAAACCAGACAGCGTCAGACTGGGGTGTCCATGATATTTCTGAAATGTTACCGGTTAGTTACACAAAAATCGGTTTATTTTGCAGGAATACAAAAGCAGTCTAAACAGAGTTTAAATCAACTGTATTACCACAAAACTGCACATTTGTAATGCTAATGAAATGTGTGATTCAGCCAGTTGTGCCACACGTTGGACGGTCAAGGCGTAATGGATAATTAATGCGCTGGGCAGCATTTTACAAAATCCCAATATAGATGTATATCTATATGGGCTTTATAGTCTCTTATCGCCTGATGGAAACTCAATATTAATGCTTTTTCATATGTTTATAGTCCCGTCAAATAATATACCGGTAATCATGAGCAAATTACACAAAGAAGTATTGAGAAGGGGGGGGGGGGGTCCAAATAATTATTTTGGCATAAGTGTAAAATGGTTTAGAGAAGGGGAGTCATACTTCGAGACAACTTATGTAACAAATACAACAGATAAAGTCCTGCATTTAACACCACTGGTTTAGAGGTAACAAACCTGATTAGATTTCACTTATCCAAACCAATCATTACATGGACTGTTGTGGAATTCAACCTTACAATACTCCATGGGATTGAGCAATGAGTAATGATAATCATGAATGATACGTAATAAGTACTTCCTGTTCAATACATAACTGCCACACTACATCCTCACTGAATGTTCTCTTTGGATTTTATGAATTCTACACCGCTTTCTCGATTGTTGCAATTCTTTACATGCCGACAGAAATTAAATAATAATCCAATAATTAAATAATAGATTGTATCTGAGCAACAGACTTTCAGTATATTCTATTTCTCGAATGCCAACAGTAGCAATGGACATAATACAAGATCAGTGGTTTGTTTGTGTGCCATAAGAAGTGATACAAGCACCAGGGCTAGTCACTTTATGTTCCAGACAATGTTGTATGTATTATGTAGCACCATCAGTTGTATTTAGTGATCTGCAATAGACAATACAGGATAGGAAAAAGTACAGCATGTGTAGTATGTAAGGAGGCATCATTATAACAGATATTCAGACAACTAGTCAAAAGGTATTTCTCCACTGGCCTGAATTAAGAGATATATTAATTAGCAGTATATCAGCATAACATGGACTGCGCACTCACCAAATATCAATTTTAAGTCCATTTGAGACGAGGAACTGAATAGTGTCCACATGGCCACACATGTGCAGGGCTGTGTTTCCCTGATAATCTGTGGCAAGCAGATCAGCCCCAAATTTATGCAGGAGCTGACAGATGTCTACATTGCCTCTGGCTGCAGCCAGGTGAAGTCCAGTGCGTCCACGTGTGTCCCGGATATTTGGGTCAAAGCCGCTCTCGAGGAGGCGCTTGGAGTAGTTGAAGTCTCCATCGATACAGGCCTGGAGCAGGGGCACGTTGGTCAAAGAGGAGTCATTCACAAAGATGTAGGACATAGCTGTATCGCTGAGGATTAACACTTCTGCAAATAAAAACATAGAAAACTACTGTCAGTTTGGAATAGTCCAGGCATAGAGGGTTTGAAAGGAAAGGACCCTGCTTTCCTCAGCTATCAACCAAGTGGAAAGGGGAATTTCTACCTACAAGCGGTGGTATAATATAGATATAAATCTTATAAATGGCACTGCTCTAGTAACATAGTAATTTAAGTTGAAAAAGACACAATTCCATCAAGTTCAACCCTTCTACCTAACATTCCTGCTTTTGATCCAAAAGAAGGGGAAAAAAACCCTATGGGAGCTATTTCTAATTTTGCCTCCTAGGGGAAAAAACTCCTTCTTGACTCCAAAGGGCAATCCGATTTCTCCTTGGATCAAGAAGCTCTATAATTAATGTTTATTCTATTATTAATAGCCCTGTATGTTATGCTTTTCTAAAAACAAAACATCCAGACCATTTTTAAATGCATCTATTGTAGCTGATAGCACCACCTCTCTAGGCAGTGAGTTCCAGAACTTTATTGTCATTATTGTTATCATATCCCCTATGAGATGCCTTTTTTCTAATGTATTTAAATGCAATGTTTTAAGTCTCTCTTCATAACTAAGATCCTACAATCCCCTTATTACTTCTGTAGCCCTCCTTTGCACTTTTTCTAGTTCCATAATATCCTTTTTAAGGACTGGTGCCCAGAATTGTACTGCACATGAAGCTCTGCTGTGGGCAAGAGCTTCGGATGCAATCACTGATTACTTCAGCCACTCTTGATTGACATCCAAATAAAAAAATTAAAATACATCCTTAGTTAACCTTCAGGTTAAAAGGTAAATGTTGGAGGAAATGGTTATGAAAAATAAATATGCTACTTCCACTTATTGCCCTATAATTTTCAAAAGGTACAACAGAAAAACATGTAAACATCCCCTATTTCTAAACTCAGGACAAGCAGTTTCTTTTATTGGTGTAAAAGTTAGAAAAAAGATTTGTTTAATTTTGCATCTTTATTTTAAAGCAAATGAAAGGGTTTGATCAAAATAGTGGTACCGAAAGAAAGCCCTTCTCATACCAATATAAAATAAAAATAAAAAAGTATTTACGAATATGTGTGGGTACATTAAATGAGAAAGAGGAAAATTACACAAACACTGCAGAAGTGTTAAAACAGCCGGTGTCACCAAAGGTACGGCATGGCCAAAATAGTTGTGTGGCCAAGACCGATTTTAAATAAACTTGAAGAAATCTTTCAGTTTAAAATGTCAAAATAAATATTATGGAAAAAGCACAATAACAATTTGTATTCACAATGCAATACGTAAATTACTGATTTATAGAAATCTACTGGGGGTCACCAAAATAGAGGAAAATGTTACTAATGGATCATAAAAAAATGCTATATACCGTATTTGCTCGATTATAAGACGAGGTTTTTTTCAGAGCAAATGCTCTGAAAAATCCCCCTCGTCTTATAATCGAGGTCTCTTATAATCTGACCTCAAATTGAGGTCAGATTATAAAACATGGATCCAGGTCCCCAGCAGAGCTGCAGGGGACCTGGATCCCCCTCTCTAGCAGCAGGGGAAGTCTGCGCAACGAGCGCAGACTCCCCTGCTTCCGCCCGGCACGACCGCCGGGGCTTCTGTGAAGAAGCCGGATACTTCCGCTTTCGTCACAGAAGTCCCGGCGAGCGTGCCGGGCGGCAGCAGGGGAGGTCTGCGCTCATCGCGCAGACTTCCTCTGCTGCCCCACTAGGCACCAGGGACAATCGGGCAGCTGGGGGATGTCTGCACGATACGTGCAGATATCCTCCAAGCTGCCCGACACGGCAGACTATTATGACGGACAGCTGTCCGTCATAATAGACTGCCGTGTCGGGCAGCATGGAGGATGTCTGCAAGTATCGTGCAGACATCCCCCGGCTGCCCCCACTAGCCACCAGGGATCAAGGTAAGGGGAAGGGAGGGAGGGGGGGCAGAGAGACAGGGGGAGGGAGGGAGGGAGGGGGGCAGAGAGACAGGGGGAGGGAGGGAGGGGGACAGAGAGACAGGGGGAGGGAGGGGGACAGAGAGACAGGGGGAGGGAGGGGGACAGAGAGACAGGGGGGAGGGAGGGGGGCAGAGACAGAGTCAAGGGGAGGGAGGGGGTTAAGAGACAGAGACAAGGGGAGGGAAGGGGTTAAGAGACAGACAAGGGGAGGGAAGGGGTTAAGAGACAGAGACAAGGGGAGGGAAGGGGTTAAGAGACAGACAAGGGGAGGGAAGGGGTTAAGAGACAGAGACAAGGGGAGGGAAGGGGTTAAGAGACAGAGACAAGGGGAGGGAAGGGGTTAAGAGACAGAGACAAGGGGAGGGAAGGGGTTAAGAGACAGAGACAAGGGGAGTGAGGGGGTTAAGAGACAGGCAAGGGGAGGGGGGAGAGGAGAAAAATGGGGGCAAGGGAAAGAGAAAGGCAGCATTGGCACATAAAAAGAAATAAAAACTAGAAATACATTTTTTGATATCATAATTTTTATTAAAAAAGCAATTTACATGTGAATATATACAAGTTTAACTTTTTTCCTATAGGGTAGTCTTATATTCAGGCTTTTAGTTTTTTTCCTTAAGGAATATCCAAAGTTTGGGGGTCGTCTTATAATCAGGGTCGTCTTATAATCGAGCAAATACGGTACACTGAATGGTGAACAAGACAAATATCACCCCTCTGAAATCATCCACAGGAACATTAATTCCTAATATTATATGGATCTAAATGGGACTTCTGAAAAACGCCTTGCAAAAATAATTTACACCCATCATGGTGTCTTGGTATCTTCTGATCCTATTTCATACTGACAATTTAGGCATATTTTCTAAGGTTCAAATGGTGCAGTCCATACACTGCACTACCCAAGTATTAAGTCCACCCATCTTTAACCTGCTACTGAACATTTAATTGGTCACCTACCCATCTAAGTACCAGCCTCAACCCTATGCATTAGCCATTCTATGCTAGAGATCACCTCTTCCAACCTTTGCAGGCAGTTCTCTAAGAAATAAACTCTCTCTCACCATTAATAACATCAGCATGTCCGTAACTGACAAATGTTGGGAGAAAAATGTTTTCGGGTCTCATTTTACAAGGTGATAGTATTAGTAATATATACAGAGATTGCATTTTCTGCATTATGCTCTGGGCTATTCAAAAGGGTTTGTTACTTGTACATTAATACTCTGGTGGCCTCTAGATCCAGACCCTATCAATAATTAATTTCTTCGTTAATATATATATACCACCAATAAATGATGCATGCTGAAAAGTTACTTACATAGATAGTAGTAGAAGATGGAACTTGTCATTGAGAAAGTGATACTGCAGACGGTGTGTGCTCAGCCCATATAAATACAATGCATCTTTTAATAGCAGATGGCACCCATTCCATAATACACATGCTATGATGCACAGTAATATTCCACCAAGCCTCTGTACCAGACACCCACTTATCTCTAACTGGCAGGAAAACAACACAACAGCACCCCTCCCTGCCCACAAGGTAGAAGCCTAGTCATCAACACTGATGCCCAGGTGACACATCACCTCACGCCTCCTAACCATAAAATATTGTATTTTCATTATTGTCTACAAAATATATGTTATCCATCTCTACAGCTAAAGCGCACATTGTCTTCCCTAGAGTGGAAGCTCTTGGGGACAGTGCAATTCTATCATTTTAAATCCCAGTGTTACACTAAGGGACTAAGTCTCCAGTAATGATAACATCACACCACTCACATGATGTGGCTTCTTCCCAAACCACATCAAACGCCACTTCAATGATAACGGCCTCATAGACCCCAGGGACTTGTGCTTTTTAGCTCAATATTCGCTCTATTCTTTAGGAACTAAAAATAAATAAATTCCTCAACCACAAATCATTTTAATACTAAAACCAACTCCATTCAATCTCCAAAACTGGGACAGGCAATTACTGATTAATAACGAGTTTCACTAGATTGCAAGCCCTTTCCTGTTCAAAAAGCTGGCTGTGCATGCTGATATTTGTAATGCAAGGGTCTTTAAGGTTGGGTATATGGAGCCCAAGCAGAACATTTGAGTTGTTGGCTGTGCATCATGGGAAATGTAGTCCCCACAACTGAAAGCGCATCACGGCGATATAAACGCAGGATCCTCTGGTCTTCGCTCTGCAGGGCCCGAACCAGGCACTTTCCTGAGAACCTGGCAGGAGATAGGATAACCGCAGCTGCTGACGCTCGCAGTGTCTGCTTATAGTGCACCAAGGGAGTGAGAAGCATCAGAAAGCCATGTTACAGTCACCTATTTACCTACCTGTAAGAGCCGAGATCCCTGGAGCAGACAAGGGATAACCCAGCAGGGCCGCCTGGGGAGCGATATGGGTATACAGTACCCACTGTAATCGTAAGGTGTACACAACAGGAGCAGCGCCACCAATCGATGGATTAAAAGTACTGCAGGAGCAGGAGGAATGACACGGCTGACATCTGCCGACCGTCAAGGAGAACTGCACTAACTGTTACTAAGGAGGGACTACAGAGCCTATCTCGACAACTAGAACTATGGACGAGGAAAGGAGGTGACGTGGAGCAGCTTCAAGAGCTGAGAGGAGAATCAAAGCCATGCTGTGTATATATTTAATAACATTACTAGGGGTAATTTGGACTAACCAATAATAAGCATCAGTCTTGTACCGATTTGAAAGTGAATATAAAAAGCACAGGGGAGGATCAGAACTTTCCCCCCAGTATTAGAGAAGTTTTCTCCCCCCATAAAAACACTATTTCTAGGATTGTATGGTTCTGAGAGCACAGGCATTGTACACTGGGGTTAGGATTAGGGTCCAGGGTTAGGGGTTACGTTTAGGGTTGATATTAGGGGGGGTTAATTTATTAGGGGAGTTATTACTGTGTTTGTAAGTGGTGACAGTTCAGTGCTTACACTGTCATACACCTCTGAAATTTAAGCGCTCAAACTGTCAGCGATGAACTGTCGTAGACGCCATGCTGCATACATGACAGATTGGCCCACCCTAAATCCCTTGTTTTTATCGGTCATCTTAGGATATAATAACTGTAAGTAGTTCGTCTCCTACTGAGAAGTAACGTTTCTGTAATTTTAATGTCCTGCCTATAATCTGTAAAAGATTGCACTATAGGTATACAGAGGCCTAGATGAATTTCTTCGAAGTGTAAATTCAATCTCCTTTTCCCTTCTGATGCGTCACTGGTATGGTGAATAAATACAGTTTAACCCTATTCTTGGAGCCTTATCTCCTGGCACCATTTGGTGAATATTTCCCATGATGCAACATCATCCAAAATCTTCCAGCCAGTCTCACTGTACATGATGATGTCCTATGATACACAGGAGCCAGTAAGAGAGCAGGGGTGTATCACTAGTGGGCAGGATTAGGTGGCTGTGTACAATTTTTTTAACCTGCCTTCCAACACAAAGAGAGGATATTGACCTGATCAAACAGGATCATAACTCTGCCCACCCCTGGGTGATGTAATAGTTACATCACCCTCCTAGGTCACTAAGGGGTGGCACCCAAAAACACAATATTTCACAAAATTGCGGCTCCCAGTCACACTTGTTTAGTTAAATATTTTATTAAATACAGTCATATAGAAAAAACAAGACATATCTGAAAATCAACAATACAAAATAAAAAAAATAAAACCTTTTCATTTTTTGGCAGGAGTGTCCCTTTAAGAGAAAGTACATCTTTGTTTTTCAGGTTCTGTAGAGTCTCATAACAAAAGTATACAAAAGAAAATACAGTGTGATGCCACCTGCCAGCACCATGTCTGTTTCTGTATAATGGCCTGGTCATATTGTAAGTGGGGAAAGCACACATTCTTTTTTTTTTATTACAGAAGCAGTGTTACATTCCTTGTCCAATCAAGGAGTTTCATATTTCTGGTCTATTCAGTAAACCAGGGATGCAACTAGATTATTCTGAAGTTATTGATCAAAAACAATCCAAAACTGAACTTGGGGATTCATAAAGTATACTTGAAGCTATAGTTGAACTTGGAATCCCTTGGCAGGCTGCACGCTGCCCAACTATTTACAAACTACAAATTTTGATTAGTTTTACTGCCCTTTCAGTCTGCTAGAAGTCTCAGAAACAGATTGTGACTGTGAACTTGAACCAATTAGCCCACTTAGTATGCCCTTAATAAACCCAGTTATCCGTTTCTCAGGATCCAGTTCCCAGCATTCTTAATTCCTCTACTGTGTAAGGGATTACTATTTCTACTGGAAGGTTGATCCATCTGCTAAGCTTATGGCAAAGTAATAACGCAATACACATGCCATCCATGTAGCAGCCTAAAGGTCAGAGGCATCACTAGGGTTGGTGTCACCCCCCTGGATCTCCTCCCAAATCAAACCATACAGAAACCATATTTTCTGTCCCTAAAGTTTTTTTTTATTTATCCAGAGTACTTAACAGAAATAAAAGTTATCCCCACTTTATATAAACTTTAACTAAACTGCCTACATTAAACCATCGGATCGGGTACAAACACAATCTTTTACGTACACATTTAGATAGTTTCATATATAGTTATATGAACCATTTAATATTGTATTAAAAACATTTTAAATGTAATAAAAATATATTAACAGAAAAAATGGATTTCTGGTTTTTATTTCCTTCCTCTGCACTCACATTGCACCTAAATGACTTGCCACGGCACTTTATTGTACACACAGCAATTGCTATGCACCTGAATTGCACCCAAAGGACTTTGCATGCACCCATGCAAGTTCCCCGTCAGAGCATCGCATATAGTGCGGTGCGCATTATCCCTCCTCTACCCTGCACATGACATCATGCGCAAGTGTCAGAGTGAGGGAAGACAGACGCGCAAGGTGTATGGAGGAGGATTTACATTTGGACTGCTAAACCCTGTTAAAAAAAAAAAAAGAAACCTGTGTGTGTAAGGATCTGTGTGTGTAAGTGTGACTGTATGTATGTGTCATGTCTGAGTAAGCCTGTGTGTGTGTGTAAGAGTCAGCCTGTGTGTGTGTGTGTGTGTGTGTGTGTGTGTGTGTAAGAGTCAGCCTGTGTGTGTGTGTGTGTGTGTGTGTGTGTGTGTGTGTGTGTAAGAGTCAGCCTGTGTGTGCGTTAAAGTGTGACTGTTTATTTGTGGCTTTGTATTTGTAAGTATCTGTGGCTGTGAATGTGTGTGTCTGTATGTAAGTGTGTGTGACTGTATTTAATGTGAGTTTTATTGCTGTGGAGTCTAGTGCAGCATGTGAGTGTATCACAGACTCTATAACAATAAAACTCAAGGTAATGTGCAGCATGTGAGTGTTTTATTGCTGGGGAGTCTGTGATACACACACACTGCATGCTACCGTGAGTTTTATTTCTGTGGAGTCTGAGATACATATATTTTTATGTGTGTATAATTTTCTTGCAATGAAAAATGAATGTGGCCCATTTTGGTGAAGTGGCCATTACTCTCAACATATTTACAAACAGAAATGTGCATGGATATGTAAGCATTCAGTATTGGGAACATTTTAGGCAGGTGTGGAAAAAAGGGCTTACAAAAATAAGAATACTGTATTTGCTCGATTATGAGTCAGGGTTTTTTTCCAGAAAAACAACCTTGTCTTATAAATCAAGGTCGTCTTTTAATCAGGACCTCAGATCAGTGCCACCAGTCCTTTGATTTACAATAATGTTTTGTTTAAATCTTATTGAATAGAATTGTTAGAGTTTCAAGATGCAGTAACACAGGCCATATAACACATAAGCAGATAAACGGTAAATACAGGGATAGAGAGAGCGAGCGAGCGAGAGAGGTGTGTAATAAATTATATATATATATATATATATATATATTTTATTTTTTTACACACAAAATAAATCAGGGAAGATGTAAGCTCAAGGTTTTTGTGTTTAATTATAATTAAAATGTTTCTTAAGATTGCATTATTTTCATCATGCCTTATAAATCTACTATATATAAAAAAAAAGGAAAAAAGACCCCACACTTTCTTACCTAAATCTTTTACATAATTACAAAACTATAAAAATGACCCTATCTAAATATTTGTCCTGAATTTAGGAATTGCCACGTGCACCATGAAAGCAATGTCACTGCTGTGCCCAGTTGCCCCACCGTGGATCTGCCACTGCTTGGAAAAGGTGTCCAACACTGCTATTTTGGCCTCACCACAATTCAGTTTCAAAATTAAATCCCCTCGTCTTTTTGATTCATGTTTTTTTTTGGTTATTAAGTTAACATTTTAAACTATTACGCAGAAACATATACATGTCCTTAATTTCTCCATTTGAATTTATACATATGCATGAACTGTACATTTTTGTAGTGTATGCACTTATTGTAAATATACAGAAGGAAACAAAACAAAATAATCCAAATGCTACATTTAACACTGAAAATAGGGGCAATATACATTCTGGGATTATATACATAGCCTGCATGCAATATTAAAGATCAACATCCGTGAACCCATTAAACGCCTGATTTTCTGTTCTTTTGAGTAAAAATGAAGCCCTTTTCATAAGCTCGCCATTCTGTAGAAAAGGGAAAAAAAAAGAGAAATACAATTTTACCCCCATAATACGTCAAACACTTAGATAAGAAAACAAATAAATAACACTTAAATGTGATTAAATCAATTTTCAGATATTTACATGGCAATTGAAAAAAATGATCCATTTATAAAGAGGTGACCAATGAAATACACATACTTCTGGTTTGCATGGTGTGTAATGTAACCCCGTGGTATGCCTATTTCATAAGGTAGCCGCTTTTTAAAATAGACTTTCTCCATATAGGAAAATATAAATGCAAAATTCTTAAAGGATTAGCTTCAAAACTGATATGCACAGTGCCAGCTGTTAACCTGCATTAAATTTCTTCTACAGGGCTGGAAACTTTGTACAGAACCATCTAACATAGCAGATAAATCTCTTAAACCTCTGGCAAATAATCATGGGAGTTGTAGTTTTACATCTGCTGGGGTGCCACCCAGCACCCTAACACAATGTACAGAGAAAGGGGTTAAAAAAAAATATATATAAAAAAAATGTAAACAAGTGACTAAAGAGGGAAAGTAAAAGATAAAAAGTTGGAAACTGAACGGTAGAGAATTCCAAGGTAAATATAAGATGTGAACATTCATAAGCAGTATAAGAGGACTCCAGACTTACCTGTTCATGTTTTTGGACAGATTTCTTTATAGTTCTTGCTGTTTTTTCAACCTGCTACAGAAAGAAAATGTATTATTGAGTTTAAATATGGAATGGACATTAATTGGCCTATATCAGGTTCTTCTGATTATTCACTGGCTCATCACAGGGAAATCATAAAAGAGAAAAAGGAAGGGGGAAAAGGGAGATAAAGAGAGAGAAAAAAGGGGAAGGAAATACCCAAAGCCCCACTAGGATCCACCACGTCTGCCCCGCTGTGCTTCCCCCCAGGGCCGGCGCTACCGTAAGGCAGCACAGGCGGCTGCCTTAGGGCGCACCAATGTGGGGGCGGGAAAATCGCCCGCTCCCCCAGACCCCAGTACTTACCTCCATGCCGCTGTTCAGGTCCGTGGCTGAGAGGGAAGCGCTGTGCGCTCCCCTCAGGCCGTGCGCATTCAATAAAGTGTGTTGAAACTTTTTTTTTCAACACACTTTATTGAATGCGCACGGCCTGAGGGGAGCGCACAGCGCTTCCCTCTCAGCCACGGACCTGAACAGCGGCATGGAGGTAAGTACTGGGGTCTGGGAAAGGGGGGAGGAGGGAGGTTAAATGAGCAATTCCTGGGCATCTGAATGGCATAATATTCCTGGGCATCTGACTGGCACACTATTCCTGGGCTCTGACTGGCATAATATTACTGGGCTCTGACTGGCATAATGTTCCTGGGCATCTGAATGGCATAATATTCCTGGGAATCTGGCTGGCATAATATTCCTGGGCATCTAACTGGCATAATATTCCTGGGAATCTGACTGGCATAATATTCCTGGGCATCTAACTGGCATAATATTCCTGGGAATCTGACTGGCATAATATTCCTGGGCATCTGACTGGCATAATATTACTGGGCTCTGACTGGCATAATGTTCCTGGGCATCTGAATGGCATAATATTCCTGGGCATCTGACTGGCACACTATTCCTGGGCTCTGACTGGCATAATATTACTGGGCTCTGACTGGCATAATGTTCCTGGGCATCTGAATGGCATAATATTCCTGGGCATCTGAATGGCATAATATTCCTGGGAATCTGGCTGGCATAATATTCCTGGGCATCTAACTGGCATAATATTCCTGGGAATCTGACTGGCATAATATTCCTGGGCATCTAACTGGCATAATATTCCTGGGAATCTGACTGGCATAATATTCCTGGGCATCTGACTGGCATAATATTACTGGGCTCTGACTGGCATAATGTTCCTGGGCATCTGAATGGCATAATATTCCTGGGCATCTGAATGGCATATTCCTGGGCATCTGAATGGCATAATATTCCTGGGCATCTGACTGGCATAATATTCCTGGGCATCTGAATGGCATAATATTACTGGGCATCTGACTGGCACACTATTCCTGGGCTCTGACTGGCATAATATTCCTGGGAATCTGACTGGCATAATATTCCTGGGCATCTGACTGGCATAATATTCCTGGGCATCTAACTGGTATAATATTCCTGGGAATCTGAATGGCATAATATTCTTGGGCTCTGACTGGCACAATATTCCTGGGCATCTAACTGGCATAATATTCCTGGGCATCTAACTGGCATAATATTCCTGGGAATCTGACTGGCATAATATTCCTGGGCATCTAACTGGCATAATATTCCTGGGCATCTAACTGGCATAATATTCCTGGGAATCTGACTGGCATAATATTCCTGGGAATCTGACTGGCATAATATTCCTGGGCATCTGACTGGCATAATATTCCTGGGCATCTAACTGGCATAATATTCCTGGGAATCTGAATGGCATAATATTCTTGGGCTCTGACTGGCACAATATTCCTGGGCATCTAACTGGCATAATATTCCTGGGCATCTAACTGGCATAATATTCCTGGGCATCTAACTGGCATAATATTCCTGGGCATCTAACTGGCATAATATTCCTGGGCATCTGAATGGCATAATATTCCTGGGAATCTGACTGGCATAATATTCCTGGGCATCTAACTGGCATAATATTCCTGGGAATCTGACTGGCATAATATTCCTGGGCATCTAACTGGCATAATATTCCTGGGAATCTGACTGGCATAATATTCCTGGGCATCTGACTGGCACACTATTCCTGGGCTCTGACTGGCATAATATTACTGGGCTCTGACTGGCATAATGTTCCTGGGCATCTGAATGGCATAATATTCCTGGGCATCTGAATGGCATAATATTCCTGTGCATCTGAATGGCATATTCCTGGGCATCTGAATGGCATAATATTCCTGGGCATCTGACTGGCATAATATTCCTGGGCATCTGAATGGCATAATATTACTGGGCATCTGACTGGCACACTATTCCTGGGCTCTGACTGGCATAATATTACTGGGCTCTGACTGGCATAATGTTCATGGGCATCTGAATGGCATAATATTCCTGGGCATCTGAATGGCATATTCCTGGGCATCTGAATGGCATAATATTCCTGGGCATCTGACTGGCATAATATTACTGGGCTCTGACTGGCATAATGTTCCTGGGCATCTGACTGGCATAATATTACTGGGCTCTGACTGGCATAATATTACTGGGCTCTGACTGGCATAATATTACTGGGCTCTGACTGGCATAATATTCCCATTGACATACTGGTAAGTTTGTTGATTTAACTTTACTTCATTTTAAATATTGTATTTGTTCCCGTTTTGTTTCTTCACTTCAAAATAAGATATATTCAGTGTGCATAGGAATTTGTTCATAGTTTTTGTTTTTACTATAGTCCGGCCCTCCAACGGTCTGAGGGACAGTGAACTGGCCCCCTGTTTAAAAAGTTTAAGGACCCCTGGGCTAAATACTGGCATATTGAGTGGCAAAATAGTGTGTCTCCGGTTATGTGTGAATTGGTGTAACTGTGTGTGTGTGTAAGTGGTAAGGGTGTCTGTGTGTGTGACTGCAAGGGTGTCTTTGTGTTTAAGGGTTTCAGTGTGTGACACATTTAGAGCATGCGAGTTGAATATTTAGATGTATTTATTTTCTACACTATACATTATTCATATATATATATATATATATATATATATATATATATATATATATATATATATATATATATATATATAATGTAAGGAGGCTTAATGGTGTGGGAGGCGTGGCGGATCAGAGCAGGGGGGCACCAAAATGCACCTTCGCCTGTGTAGACGAAAATCCTTGCACCGGCCCTGCTTCCCCCACAAAAAGAGAGAACAGAAGAACAATATCAGGTTAGCCACTAAAGAGTTAGCCCCACTGGTTGCCATAAAGGCCAAATCTTCTAATCTCCCCTATAGCCCCTTTGAGTGGTAGAAGGCCCTCTCCGCAGACAGTTGGAATTCAGTCTGTTTCCGAATATCCAACCATGTGGGGAGATCTTGTTTCCTCTAGAGACGGGCAAGGGAGAGTTTTACCATTATAAGCAAGTTAATTGCAAGAATTTGTTTTGGTGATCTCCCAGAACCTGGGTTTATATGAAACAGAACAGTTTCAGGTGTTAGCGGAATATTCCTTTGGTAGACAGAGTTGAATATTCGTGAAACTTTGCTTCTGATCGGAATCAGACAGTCACAGGACCACCAGGTATGAAGATGCGTAGCCTCTTCTCTGCCACATCTCCAACATAGATTTGTGGTGTTAGGGAATAGTAGATTAAGTCGTGATGGAACAAGGTACCATCGGTAGAGCACCTTGTAGGATAACTCCTGTAAGTTGATACCATGTAGGGCTCCTCTGGTGTTGTGGAATGTCTGATTACATACTTCCATAGGGAATGCTTTCCCCCGATCTACTTCCTAGTGGTAAACAGAGGTTTATCATGTGTCATCGAATCCTCCAGCAGTACCCACAGCCTGGACACGGCTCCAGACCTCTTCGGGGGAGAGGCAGAAACATATCCAGAGAGATCTCCACCGGAGGGTTAATGTCTAGGAAATGTTTAATTCGAATATAGTTGAACAGCTGAGAACTGGATAAGTTCTAAGTGGCAAGTAGGCTTTCAAAAAGGGGGGTATTCCCCCCCCCCCCCCCCCCCAGCATAATATCAGAGATTTTTTTATCAGGCCTAAGGAGGACCACCGAGTAATGTCTAGATCGGGGATACCGATTGTAAGAGCTCCCAGAGGAGCCAGGCTGGTTATACCCTGTACCTGTGAGAACAACTTCTTGAACTTAAACACAACGTCTAAGATTATAGGAGTAGTAATTTTCAGTTTGTTGAAAGTGGAGGTTTTTGTCCAGAAAAAAATAGTAGGGGTTAAGGCCTGGACATTCCGAGGTCTCAATTTGACACCAGTGTCATGAGGTGACTTATGTTTCCAAGCCAAAAAATTGGAAATAAACATATCTTGAAGTCTATGCAGGTCCGGGAAGCCCAGTATCCCCATCTTAAGGCAGCGTTTCAGCACTGAATTGGCGATTCTGGGTCTTTTAGAATTCCAGATGTAGGAGGATATTGATGTTAATTGCTTTAAACAGATTGTTGAAGCCTGCATAGGAATTGATCTCGTCAAGTGCAGAACCTTCGGAACAACGAATGCTTTAAAAATATTAAGCCGGCATATTCACAAGGGTTTTATTCCCCTCCATCTTGAGAATAGACTTCTGAGATCTCGGATCAGAGTCTCATAGTTAGGAAATAATGTTTGTCTGAGGTCCGGGGCAATCTAGTATCTTACTGTACAATTTAATATTTCCCAACATTAAAAGTTTTTACAAATCTGTACAATTTTCGAGTCTAGCAAGATCAATATAGAGGTCTGCAGTGCTTTACCTCTTGATTTCTTAATAATGAAGCCCATCTTAATCAGAATTCCGTGCATTTAGCACTTAAACGAGCACTCTAACATCGCCATTTCAAACGGCTATTTAAAAGGTCTTACTGTAGGCAAAAAGAGTCCAGACTAATCAGGTGTGGTGCCCTCCTGTTTGTAGAAATAGTGAAACTCACTGTGCAGTGAGTTGGGGTAAAAGACAGGCGCACAAACAGCGGCTGCACAAATATATATAAAAAAATTAAAAAAAGAAGGTCTAGCACTATTCCAAAAGCAAAATTACATATAAACTTTATTGTAGAAAAAAATAAATATTAACAGGGACAGTGTCTGACGCGTTCCACCTAAACAGGCTTGATCCCACTATTTGTGCAGCTATTGTCAGATGCCTGTATCGTTTGCCGGAATTCTGGATGTATGGTTTCATAAGTAGATCAGGTCAATTCTTTTGTAGTTTAATGTTATGTTTTTCTACACATTTATAAAGAAAGACCTGAATAGAGTAATTAAAGGGACTTTGTCTCGTAAACATTGTTTATATTTTTTAATGTGGCGAATAAAAAATGGCCTATACATTAGTTCAGCACAAATGCAAGCAAATGTATACATTAAAAGGAAATGTGTTTTAAATCTGTCTTTGATGGATCACTCTTTGTAAAATAACCTGTGGCTTAGGATGCAAATGAGTTACTTTCAACGAGAAAATGTGAATTTGTATATCACTCCACAAGTTAGGTTTATTGTTCCTGGTTTGACAACTCCACGGAAGATGTGAACCTTGTATTTTTAATTGTTTAGTGGAGACCCACCATGACTGGGGCCCTTGAAAACAGAAGAATCCCTGCCAACTATGTCACCTCTGTGGGAGCTATGTCACTAGCCCTGACCTCCAGCTCCCTGTTCCCGGCTAATTTCAAGATGCAGCTCACCGGAGATTGTAAGAAACCTCCTGGAATTCCAAATTACATATGTGATCCTGCCGGCTGGAGACTTCCAGGGGAAAGCTCTCGTCTGAAATGTAGCTCTGTCACTGATTTGATGAGCCAGCCAAATTACAGGCGAAATTAGACTCAAAAATGCCATCCAAAAGCGGTGTTCACTACCCCGACACCCTTTTTCCCGAAAACGCTCCATCGCTGTACCAGTGAGAAGCGAAAATACTGTTCAGAGGATTGCAAGTCTTTTGCATTCGGCTAGAACTACTGGGGGCTGCCGATCCTCTACCTTGGAAGGGGGCACATTGCTCTTTTGGGAGATTTGGTGAGCCAGCAGATGCTTCATTTATTTGGCACCCAACAGAGCCCTGTTTCTAAGACTATGGACAAGTCCCAGGTAGGAGCTATTGATGCATTCAAATAAACCACCTCCCAGCTCAGAAGCTCGCTCGCTCCAGGATTGGTCAACCCCCTGTGGAGAAAATGTAGCTTGACCTCTGATTGGTCACCGCCTGCCATTCCAGACATCAAGACTTTCTACATCCACTTACCCAGGAAAGGCACCACGCAGGTGGCAGCATTAAAGCGGGCTGAGACGGATATCAGCCAGTTCATCTCCCGACCTATGTTTATGGTTATTTGGTTCGGTCACGTCACCCTCCGTGACCTATTTCCATTATTCCCGGCTCCCTGATCTGTGTACCAGTTCAACCCTCTGCTGTCCCTGTGTCAGGGTTCAGATTGTGTCCCTTGTTTCCCCTGGTCCCCTCAGCGATTAGAGTCCTTTTGAGTAAATGTATTCCCCCAGCAGGAGAAGCTCCACCGTGACTCGTATGTCAGCCCTGCCGCCTGGAGCCTCCACCTTCTGCTACAGCCACAATAGGTAGAGCTCCCCCTAGTGTCCAGAAAGTGGGGTTGCTTGCTTTCCTATTGGCTATTAGTTTAAAAGGGATTAAAGGGACCAAACCACTCCCCCTGTTCTGTTATTGGTCGCTCTTTCCTTCCCAGTGTGCTGATGGGTCGCCAGCTATTCTGGCAACAATTTCTTATCCTGAAATGATTGAATTACCGCTAATGTGTTTAATAGCCCCATTGTTCAATCATTTTTTATCAGATCTTGTACTATATTTATATCCTGTGTTTCCTGCAATAAATGTTCATTCTTGCTGTACCCAATTGCTAGTAGTCCTGTCAGCTATTTGGGAACAAAGAGCAAGGTTTCAGGGAAGACTTGCTGGGTGGATGCTGAGCTTTAATTGGGGGCTAAGGAGGTGATTCCCTACAATGGGCAGAGGTGCTACCGGCTAGCCGTCCCTTTACAGATGCCAATAGCCAGGATCCTAACCTGGCAAAAGGAGCCTACATGACCTAATTTGGTATCCATACTCCAGCAATCGTGAGTATTTTCTTTTTCTATTACTCCCATCACTCACAGTTTGCACACAACGTTACATTTATATAACAACTCCCATGATTTTACATCAGATAGGGTTGTCACCCATGGAATGGGACAGTTTTTGGAAGCTGCTTCATCGCGGAGGCACGGGTTAGTATTAGGGTTAGTTTGAGAGTTAGGGTTAGGAACTTTTAGGAAAAGAAGTTAATTTTATTACGGAGGTTTGTATTTGGCGCTGACAGTGTCAGCGTTCTAACTGCAGCAAGCAAGTCCTAGACCAGTCATCCAGGGTTTGTTACCCACAGGCAAATTGTTTTGAGGCCAACATTAAGTGTATGGAGGAAACAACATGGGAGAAAAAGGTGACAACCCCAACATCAAATGACCAGAAAACTGCATGTTACTCACAATCTCCAGGTGTTCTTTGGTAGAAGCTACTGGCTGCTCACACAGGATCTTCTTTAAGCAGGTACTAAGCAGAAATGCCTGCAAGAACCAAGGAACACATAGGGTGAAAGTCAGGATGGAATAGTCTTAAACTGTATCATCCATGTGCATGCCAACAGGCCATAAGCATTTCAGAATTAGGATACCTGTGGTCAGGAATTACCCAGAAATACCTTGGGCACTTGCTTATTATTCTTTGGCTTTGTAGTTTTTGAGATATTATCTAATCAAAGCTAGCTGTCATGTATTCTCTGCAACACCACTTAGGGCTTTAATCATGAAAAGGCAACTGAATGAGAAGGGAATTGTAAAGTTAAGGCCAAAATAGCAGAGTTTGAACTATAGCTTAATTGGAGATTTTTTTCCAACTTTGTCACTTTGGCCTATATTCTTCAATACCCCTTTTCATGAATATACCTCCAAATCTTTTATTAAAAATGTCAGGGTATAGTTGAATGCAATCCCGCTGTAATGTAAAAGCCAGCCCTGGGTACCCCCAAAATAGCTGAATGTTAAAATAAAGTCATAATAATAGTAAAAAATAAAGTTAAGTATTAATCTCGAAGCGCTATGGTGATACGTATTAAAGGACATTGCAACTACTAAACCAAGAATACAAATTAAACATTTTTTTTTTTTTAGGATTTTACAGGTTGTGACAGAGGCACAAGACAGACTTATACTCCTTTCTGGATAAGGTTTCTTGAATAAGCAAATATATAAAATGTAATAGTGTCATAAATAAAGTATGTGTAGTGTAGCAGCAGGCATAATCAGCAGGGAAAGCATTCCTAAATCCAATCCAGCACACTTTAAATCTTCCTCCCCACGTTTTGGGATCTTGCCCAACTGAGGTCTTATATCTATGAGGAATGAAATTCCAGGATAGTGTGTGTTACTCCCAGGATGCACTAGCATATATAAAATGTATTTTTTGTGTGGTTTATCCACCTGTATTATTATAATCCTCCCTGTCCCTCTTAAAAATATGGATTCCATTTGAAGTCCTAGTTGAATTTGAAATACCTTTAGTGTTTAAGCAAATATATATATATACACACAGCAAAAAAAAAAAAGAAAAAAAAAAAAAAAAAAAACATAAATGCTGGCCAGAAAGCCTAGAGAGAAGAGTAAACGAAAGGAAACCTACATTATAATGGCTCTAAATTCCCAAAGGTTCTACCAGAATAGTTAGTCAGACACACCTGTGAGGTTTGAATGGAGATACATTTCGGCACCTCTCCTTGTAGATATTCAAACTTAAACTCCAGCTCATTCTTATTATCCGACGCAGGGTCTTCATTTTCTGACTGTTTAACATAAATAGAAGAATTGAAAATGAAGAGTACCTCAATATTTGGTATGTTAAATTCCCTATAAAATTACAAGTGATAAAAGGCGAAATAACCAAACATTACAATGTACAAAAACATTATAATTATAGATTTTAAAGGCACTAACTAGCACAATATCACCTTAATGAATTGTATATGTACAGTCATATTGTGGCAGATTATAAAACAAAGTACAATAGTACAATACTTATATTTAAAAAAAAAAAAATACTTAAAAATAATCTGTCAAGCTATAAATTGCTTATGCTGAGAATGAAAAATGATGCAAAATGAGCTATACATTGTGTTCGCAGAATTACATAAAAATGCATAATATGTTTTACATGTGTCTGTGGAGTCTCCTGCTTATGACATCACCTGTGTATTGATATGCAAATTAACACATTTTCAGCGGGAAATTAGTAATTTAGATTTTGTGCCAACACTAATTATATATATATATGCGCCATCATTGCTGCGCTCCCTCAATTGTGTGTGTCCAAGGCGAGTGCCTCAGTCACTTCACCCTCTTTACTGCTCTGCAATTCATAATCAAGTACACCCAGGGTGGCCTGGGCCTTTAATCTAACCCTAAACTCACGCAAACAGTGTGTGTTAATGTCAGTAGTATGTATGCTTTCATCTGTTGTAGAGTATCAGTCAGTGTTTTACAAAGTAATGAATTGTTCAATCGTAAAGGAAATGCTAGATATAGAGCTTTCCTTTAGTCCTCTCCTGGCTATGCTCCATGTGATTGTAAACCAAGTAGGGAAAGATAAGTTGGCACTGACAATACATTAGTAATGTAACTTTGAAAGGATGCGGGATCTATGGTAGTAACACATGAGTGAGTCTCCACCACACCGGCAGGCAAAATGTATTGTATTGTAACGTTATGAAATGTTCTACCCTAATATGTTAATGTTGCAAAGATAAGTTTTATGCGTATTGTCAAATGAAATAGGTGCAATTTGGTGGGAGGAGGAATACATAGGGGAAGCTGTTTTCCACTCCCCCTCTGTTAAGGTCTGTCCCATAGGACAGAAATATGTGTTATGGCCAACTTAGTTTTTTTTGCACTGTACCGAATGAGAACACTCGCAAATCGAATTTGTATTGCAACAACTACATTGATGGGGTACACAGGCTTCTTTTGGAATTTTTACTGATGTATACTGCTATGGCACTTTACCTGTCTGCAATTTGTATTGTCTTTTTCTATAATGTATGTGTTTTATGTATTTTGATATATGTATAATAAACTAAAACTGCAAAAAAAAAAAAAAAAAAAAAAGAATTGTTCAATCGTTCACAGGAAAGAGTTACATTTTACACCTTCATGAGACCACAGGTGATCTTCTGTGACAGCTTTTGGATCACCAGTAAGACCCAATAATACTAAAGGCTTTATTCCTGAAAATGGGAATTGACCAGGGAATCTCAAACGGAATTCAAAGATTTTTCCAAATTGGCTACATTGGTTTTAAGTTGATTTAATTCCTGCTGCAATCCTTCATTCAGGAATCAAGCCTTAAGGCCTGTTGACCTCTAAAGTAGCATTGCTGACTACTTACAAGCATTTGGACAGTCCAGTATAGAAGATCATTAACGTGGAGCCGGATAATTTCAGTCTTTCCATTGGGAGGCTGGAAACAGCAGCTCATTTCTGAATACCCCACAGACACTGTTACAGGGGTTCCCGAGTGTGGAAAGTCACTGGTACATGGGCGGAGCTTAAGGTGTCCATAATGGTCCACTTTCTGCATTAGTTCCAAAAACTGTATCACAAGTAAATAAATACAGCAGGATAAACGAACATATAGATTTTCTGAATAATAAACACGTGGAATTTTCAGGTACCTATATGATGCAATGAAGGAGGTGTCAGGTTTAATACCATAGTTGAGGCATCAACCATGTTTCCAGGGATTTTATTTTATTATACATATTAAACATAAAAAAGACAAACATTCAACTATAGACTTCCATATAGATCGGGTGAGATACCTTCAATCCCACCCATCTCATTCATAGCACCCCTTTCAACCATCAGTTCTCTGAAATATATGCTGTCAGGGGTGGCGTTATCGCCGGTTGATTTGGTATATAAATCAGATGATGTTCTAATTCTAGTTAAGGTTCAGTCAATGAACGTGCATAGTACATCCAGGGATTCCACATGTCTTCGTATATGCCAAGCTGACCTCTATTATTATTATATCCATCTTTCTCTGAAAATGTATCTAGGAGTGGATTTCTTCCCAGTGAAACTTCCCTTCTCTTTTCCAGTTCCTGGCTATAGTGATCTTCCATGCAATAAGTAGCTGTACTATTTTTTTGGTGCATTTCGGTAGTCCCAAATGGAAGAGGAATATATTAGGTGTTGGGACGGTCTTATTTATTGCATGCTTTCAATTATTTTAGATTGTATTTCCGAGATTTCCTTTATCTCCTTACACTGCCACCACATATGATACATTGTACCTTCTGCTTCTTTACAGCTCCACCACACACTGGGGAGGTTCTTATTAAAATGTATGTATTTGGAGAGCAGGGACACATTTGTTCCACATGCTGCAGAAAGAGCATGCAAAGTGCAGCCCAGCAGTATGTAGGATGGATATACGCACAGACACAATCTAATTGATTAATTAGGGTGGAGATTTCATAGGACCCACCATGATTAGTTATTTGGATTGTGTTTGTGCATATATGCATCCTACATACTTCCCGGCTGCACTTTGCATGCTCTTTCTGCAGCATGTGGAACAAATGTGTCCCTGGAAACATGGCCGATGTTGGCAACTATGGTATACAGTTGTGATCGCATCCGTTAAAGTGTGTAGTGTCATTAAAAACATTTCTATACAGATTAAGGGACACTACCATGAACTGATGTTATTATTTTATTCAAAGTCATGCACAGTCTCAATTATTGTGAAATACATTTGAAAACAAAGCTACATTCTGATAGGTTCCTTATTCTAAGCCAATAAGAATAGAGATGGAATTAAAATCATTGCCATGAAAGATCAGAATTCATTATTGGCAGCTTCTGACACACACACACACACACACACACACACACACACACACACACACACACACTTCTCTATTTAGCCTCTGTAATTATGCTTCTTTAGTATATCAAAATGTAAAGCTTGTATTTAACCTTAGGTTTATTATACCATCAACAAACTTCTACTTCTTATATTCAAACCCGATTTACCACCAATCTCCAATTGATCCAGACATTCATTAACCTCATTATATAAAGACCAGGGAATCGATCTCAAGGTGTGTTTATCCCCCTGTCCACTAGCTGGGAAATTTATATTAGCGGAGAAAATTAATTAATTTGACCCAATAAATTTAACATAGAATGTGTCGGCAGATAATAATCTTTTGGCCCATCTAGGATGCCTAATTCTCTGAATACTTTCATTAGTCTCTGCATGCTTAAATGGACCACTTAACTGTTTTTTAAACCTTGCTTCTTTGCCAAATGCAGTTGTCTCTCGCTGCTAGCACAGAGAGACCAGGGCCGGACTGGCCCACCGGGATACCGGGGAAAAATCACGGTGGGCCGCCTGCCCCGGGGCCGCCTCGGCCACTAAAATTGAAGAATTCGGCTGCTGCAGCATCCGGCCGCAGCAGGCGAATTTCTTAAAGCGGCGACGGCCGCCGAATTGCTTAAAGTGGCGGTGGGCCACTTTAAGCAATTCGGCGGCCGTCGCCGCTTTAAGAAGTTCGCCTGCTGCCGCCGGATGCTGCAGCAGCAGTTCCGGCGGCGGGATGGGAAGTAGAAACCAAGGTGAGTGAGACATAAAGGGGGAAGGGGGTGAAAGACACTACAGGGGGGGGGTGAAAGACACTACAGGGGGGGGGGGTGAAAGACACTACAGGGGGGGGGGTGAAAGACACTACAGGGGGGGGGTGAAAGACACTACAGGGGGGGGGGGTGAAAGACACTACAGGGGGGGGGGGTGAAAGACACTACAGGGGGGGGGTGAAAGACACTACAGGGGGGGGGGTCGAAAGACACTACAGGGGGGGGGTCGAAAGACACTACAGGGGGGGGGTCGAAAGACACTACAGGGGGGGTGTGAAAGACACTACAGGGGGGGGTGAAAGACACTACAGGGAGAAGGGGGGGTAAAAGACACTACAGGGGGGGGTGAAAGACACTACAGGGGGGGGGGTGAAAGACACTACAGGGGGGGGGGGTGAAAGACACTACAGGGGGGGGGGGGTGAAAGACACTACAGGGGGGGGGGTGAAAGACACTACAGGGGGGGGGGGTGAAAGACACTACAGGGGGGGGGAGAAAGACACTACAGGGGGGGGGGAGAAAGACACTACAGGGGGGGGGTGAAAGACACTACAGGGGGGGGGGTGAAAGACACTACAGGGGGGGGGGTGAAAGACACTACAGGGGGGGGGGGTGAAAGACACTACAGGGGGGGGGGGTGAAAGACACTACAGGGGGGGGGGGTGAAAGACACTACAGGGGGGGGGTGAAAGACACTACAGGGGGGGGGGTCGAAAGACACTACAGGGGGGGGGTCGAAAGACACTACAGGGGGGGTGTGAAAGACACTACAGGGGGGGGTGAAAGACACTACAGGGAGAAGGGGGGGTAAAAGACACTACAGGGGGGGGTGAAAGACACTACAGGGGGGGGTGAAAGACACTACAGGGGGGGGTGAAAGACACTACAGGGGGGGGTGAAAGACACTACAGGGGGGGGGTGAAAGACACTATAGGGAGAGGAGGGTGTGAAAGACACTACAGGGAGAAGGGGTGAAAGACACTACAGGGAGAAGGGGTGAAAGACACTACAGGGAGAAGGGGTGAAAGACACTACAGGGAGAAGGGGTGAAAGACACTACAGGGGGAGGGGAGGGGGTGAAAGACACTAAGGGGGAAGGGGGGAAGAGAGACGCCACAGAAAGGACAGAGAGAGAGAGAGACGCCACAGAAAGGACAGAGAGAGAGAGAGACGCCACAGAAAGGACAGAGAGAGAGAGAGAGAGACGCCACAGAAAGGACAGAGAGAGAGAGAGAGAGAGACGCCACAGAAAGGACAGAGAGAGAGAGAGAGAGAGACGCCACAGAAAGGACAGAGAGAGAGAGAGAGAGAGAGACGCCACAGAAAGGACAGAGAGAGAGAGAGAGAGACGCCACAGAAAGGACAGAGAGAGAGAGAGAGAGACGCCACAGAAAGGACAGAGAGAGAGAGAGAGAGAGACGCCACAGAAAGGACAGAGAGAGAGAGAGAGAGAGAGAGACGCCACAGAAAGGACAGAGAGAGAGAGAGAGAGAGAGACGCCACAGAAAGGACAGAGAGAGAGAGAGAGAGAGAGACGCCACAGAAAGGACAGAGAGAGAGAGAGACGCCACAGAAAGGACAGAGAGAGAGAGAGAGACGCCACAGAAAGGACAGAGAGAGAGAGAGAGAGAGACGCCACAGAAAGGACAGAGAGAGAGAGAGACGCCACAGAAAGGACAGAGAGAGAGAGAGAGACGCCACAGAAAGGACAGAGAGAGAGAGAGACGCCACAGAAAGGACAGAGAGAGAGAGAGAGACGCCACAGAAAGGACAGAGAGAGAGAGAGAGAGAGAGAGAGACGCCACAGAAAGGACAGAGAGAGAGAGAGAGACGCCACAAAAAGGACAGAGAGAGAGACGCCCCAGAAAGGACAGAGAGAGAGACGCCCCAGAAAGGACAGAGAGAGAGACGCCCCAGAAAGGACAGAGAGAGAGAGAGAGACGCCCCAGAAAGGACAGAGAGAGAGACGCCCCAGAAAGGACAGAGAGAGAGACGCCACAGAAAGGACAGAGAGAGAGACGCCACAGAAAGGACAGAGAGACGCCACAGAAAGGACAGAGAGACGCCACAGAAAGGACAGAGAGACGCCACAGAAAGGACAGAGAGACGCCACAGAAAGGACAGAGAGAGAGAGAGAGACGCCACAGAAAGGACAGAGAGAGAGAGAGAGACGCCACAGAAAGGACAGAGAGAGAGAGAGAGAGAGAGAGAGAGAGAGAGACGCCACAGAAAGGACAGAGAGAGAGAGAGAGACGCCACAGAAAGGACAGAGAGAGAGAGAGAGACGCCACAGAAAGGACAGAGAGAGAGAGAGACGCCGCAGAAAGGACAGAGAGAGAGAGAGAGACGCCACAGAAAGGACAGAGAGAGAGAGAGACGCCGCAGAAAGGACAGAGAGAGAGACGCCGCAGAAAGGACAGAGAGAGAGACGCCACAGAAAGGACAGAGAGAGAGACGCCACAGAAAGGACAGAGAGAGAGACGCCACAGAAAGGACAGAGAGAGAGAGAGACGCCACAGAAAGGACAGAGAGAGAGAGAGAGACGCCACAGAAAGGACAGAGAGAGAGAGAGAGAGAGAGACGCCCCAGAAAGGACAGAGAGAGAGAGAGAGACGCCACAAAAAGGACAGAGAGAGAGAGAGACGCCCCAGAAAGGACAGAGAGAGAGACGCCCCAGAAAGGACAGAGAGAGAGACGCCCCAGAAAGGACAGAGAGAGAGACGCCCCAGAAAGGACAGAGAGAGAGACGCCCCAGAAAGGACAGAGAGAGAGACGCCCCAGAAAGGACAGAGAGAGAGACGCCCCAGAAAGGACAGAGAGAGAGAGAGAGACGCCACAGAAAGGACAGAGAGAGAGAGAGACGCCACAGAAAGGACAGAGAGAGAGAGAGACGCCACAGAAAGGACAGAGAGAGAGACGCCACAGAAAGGACAGAGAGAGAGACGCCACAGAAAGGACAGAGAGAGAGACGCCACAGAAAGGACAGAGAGAGAGACGCCACAGAAAGGACAGAGAGAGACGCCACAGAAAGGACAGAGAGAGAGAGAGAGAGAGAGAGAGACGCCCCAGAAAGGACAGAGAGAGAGAGAGAGAGACGCCCCAGAAAGGACAGAGAGAGAGAGAGAGAGAGACGCCCCAGAAAGGACAGAGAGAGAGAGACGCCCCAGAAAGGACAGAGAGAGAGAGACGCCACAGAAAGGACAGAGAGAGAGAGACGCCACAGAAAGGACAGAGAGAGAGACGCCACAGAAAGGACAGAGAGAGAGACGCCACAGAAAGGACAGAGAGAGAGACGCCACAGAAAGGACAGAGAGAGACGCCACAGAAAGGACAGAGAGAGAGAGAGAGAGAGAGAGACGCCCCAGAAAGGACAGAGAGAGAGAGAGAGAGACGCCCCAGAAAGGACAGAGAGAGAGAGAGAGAGACGCCCCAGAAAGGACAGAGAGAGAGAGACGCCACAGAAAGGACAGAGAGAGAGAGAGACGCCACAGAAAAGGACAGAGAGAGAGAGAGACGCCACAGAAAAGGACAGAGAGAGAGAGAGACGCCACAGAAAGGACAGAGAGAGAGAGAGAGAGAGAGACGCCACAGAAAGGACAGAGAGAGAGAGAGAGAGAGACGCCACAGAAAGGACAGAGAGAGAGAGAGAGAGAGACGCCACAGAAAGGACAGAGAGAGAGAGAGAGACGCCACAGAAAGGACAGAGAGAGAGAGAGAGAGAGGCCACAGAAAGGACAGAGAGAGAGAGAGAGAGAGACGCCACAGAAAGGACAGAGAGAGAGAGAGACGCCACAGAAAGGACAGAGAGAGAGAGAGACGCCACAGAAAGGACAGAGAGAGAGAGAGAGACGCCACAGAAAGGACAGAGAGAGAGAGAGACGCCACAGAAAGGACAGAGAGAGAGAGAGACGCCACAGAAAGGACAGAGAGAGAGAGAGAGACGCCACAGAAAGGACACAGAGAGAGACGCCACAGAAAGGACAGAGAGAGAGAGAGACGCCACAGAAAGGACAGAGAGAGAGAGAGAGAGACGCCACAGAAAGGACAGAGAGAGAGACGCCACAGAAAGGACAGAGAGAGACAGGATACAGGATATGTCTCACACACTGCCCTGATATATACCTCTGCACAGGGCAATTCATATAACTCTGTGTACATACTGGAGGTATATATATTGCCCTAGACAGGCTTTTATATCAGTCTTATCTATAAATAATACACTGTTCAGATGTGCTTTTTAAAATGCATGATTTTCCCTTCTATGAACAAAAAAAATTATATTATGCTATGGGCTGCTTTAAAAATCTTATGCGATGGGGCTGGTATATAAATTTTTTCCAGGGCTGGTTTTTGTTCCCAGTCCGGCCCTGAGAGAGACCCTCGTTTTTGCATGGGATCAGCAGGGGGGGACCTAGTTAAGGTCACCCTGTGGATCCCATGCAAACAAGAGGGTCTCTCTCTGCGCTAACAGAGAGAGCCAGTCGCCAACCAGACAGCTGCCTGCTTCCTATGGAAGTATGACAGCTGCTGGTCAGAGGATGTCATAACTTACCTCGCAGCAGATCCCCAGAGTATCCTCTCCTAATCGCGCACCCGGCTGTACCTGATTACACACAGCCGGGGACGCGCGTTTCTCCACTATCGGAGCTCAGGCGCGCCCCCGATGACGTCAGCACGCGACTAGCGGGAACATTTAAAAGTGCTCCTCACAGTAATACCTGTGCTTGGTGATTCTCGTGTTTTCCCTGAACTCCTGGCGTTTTCCTATACTTGATTACTTGTTGCCGATTTGGATTGTTCCCTGGATTATTCTGATCTTCTGGTTTCCCTACTCCTGGTCTGTTATCCGTTTTGCTGCTTTTCTGTGTATGACCCTGGATTGTTTAACGTTTATGAAGATTGCTGATTCCCCTGATTCTGGACTGTTTACGTTTATAAAGTTTGCCGATTCCCCTGATCTTGGATTTGTACCCGACTATTCTATTTTCGCATACCCTGGTTTATCCTGCATAGCGGTCTCTCACTCCTCCTTATATCTGATTATCACATAATCACCAAGCCATCAATATGGAGGCCGCAGGATTAGCAGAAGCACTTACCGCTCTAACTCAACAACTGGCGACTATGACTCAATCCATCCAAGAGTTACAAGCCGGGCAGACCCAATTACAGCAACAAGTGCAACATCTGCAAACTGCTCGTGCTAATGCACCTGAACCTGCCGCTGCATTCCCGGTACCTCCCCCAACCCCAGTATTACTGGACGGGGCCACTGCATCAGAACCCCAAGTGGTACTCCCTGATAAATTTACAGGTGACAGAAAGAAATATCGCACTTTTATTACTTCCTGCCAGATCCTCTTTGCTCTACGACCACGTACATATGCTTCAGACTACGTACGTATCCACACCGTTATATCCCTACTTACAGAAGAACCCCAGTTATGGGCTCATCATCTGTTACATATTAATAGCCCATTATTGGAATCTTGGTCTTCATTTCGACAAGCACTGGACTCCTTATATGAAGACCCTTTCCGAGTTGCATCTGCCACCAACACCCTTCGTACCCTTAGACAAGGACGCAGACCTGTGGAGGAATATATAACGGAATTCCGTAGGATAGCACTGGAGACTACGTGGAACGAATCGGCCTTGCTGGACCAATTTCGACTAGGGTTATCAGACTCATTAAAAGATGAACTAGCTCGAGTTGGTATTCCCGCTGCCCTGGATGATCTCACCAGACTGGTGACACAGATTGACAGAAGATTAAGAGAGAGAAGAGCGGAAAGGAGCACTTCACCTCAAACTCATGTTCCTGTGTACAATTACCCTCACTCAGAAAACAACACTACGGTCCCCACCTCCACAGAGGAACCAATGCAAATTGGACTAGTGCGGGGTCCTCTTACTCAGGAGGAGAAGAATAGAAGGAGGAGTCTTAATTTATGCCTATATTGTGGTAAACCTGGACACATGTATAAAGAGTGTCGTTCCCGACGACCACGCATGGACGGTAAGCCTTCCTCCACCTTTTTTGAACCCAATACCATATTCCCTTCTTCTAGTTCACACCACTTATCCATCCCTCTCTCCATACAGGGAACTAAAGGATCCATCTCTCTGACCGCAATGATTGACTCAGGAGCCAGCGGATGTTTTTTGGATACAAAATTGGCCAAAACTATGGACATTCCTACTCGGTTAAAATCCGCCCCAATGCATATCCAACTTGTTGATGGCAGTTCCCTAAAGACCGGACCCATCACACATGAGACCCCACCAATCATTGTCACCATCGGCGAGGGGCATCAAGAGACACTACAATTTAATATTGTACCAGCTCCTGTCTTTTCTATTATACTGGGACTCCCTTGGTTACGCAAACACAATCCTGTGATTAACTGGGAGACCGGCACCCTATCTTTTACCTCTCCCCAATGTGTGAACCACTGTCTCACATCATCCTCAGTATGCCTCACCTCTGATTCAAGCACGATAATCAAGGTCCCTGATCCCTATCGGGATTTCCATGATGTATTTGAAAAGAAGAAGGCTGATACACTTCCACCTCACAGGCATTATGATTGCCCTATTGACCTGCTCCCAGGGGCTCCTATACCTTTTGGAAGAATATACCCATTGGCTGAACCCGAACTGAAGGTTCTGAAAGAGTATATTGAAGAAAACCTAACCAAAGGATTTATACAACCTTCCACATCACCAGCAGGTGCAGGAATATTCTTTGTTAAAAAGAAGGATGGAGGATTAAGACCCTGTATCGACTACAGAGAATTGAACAACATCACTACTAAGAATCGTTATCCATTACCCTTGATCTCAGAATTATTAGATCATCTACGTACAGCCAGTATATTTACTAAAATTGACCTCCGAGGAGCATATAATCTTGTCAGAATTCGGAAAGGAGATGAATGGAAGACAGCCTTCAGGTCCCGCTATGGACACTTTGAATACAAGGTAATGCCTTTTGGGTTATGCAATGCCCCAGCCACGTTCCAACATTTTGTAAACGATATTTTCCGCGATGTTTTGGATCAGTTTGTAATCATTTACCTCGACGACATCTTGATATATTCTCCTTCCTTAACATTACACCGTGAACACGTCAAAACCGTCCTTACTCGTCTAAGACAACATCAGTTGTACGCCAAGTTGGAGAAATGTGTGTTTGAGACACAATCCGTGGAATTCTTGGGATTCATTTTATCTCCTTGTAATATCCAAATGGACCCCAAGAAAGTGGATGCAATCCTACGTTGGCCTACACCCACAGATAAGAAAGACATACAACGGTTCATAGGATTCGCAAACTTTTACAGAAAGTTTATCCGTAACTTCTCTAAAGTGATCCAACCCATTTCCTCCCTAACCTCTAAGGACAAAGCATTCGTCTGGACAACTGCAGCTCAACATGCATTTGACTTACTAAAGACTCGATTTACCACGGCCCCGATATTGATTCTCCCTGAACCTTCCAATTCATTTACCCTGGAGGTGGATGCCTCAGACACGGCTGTAGGAGCAATTTTGTCACAACGACACCTGAAAGACGAACAATTGCATCCGGTGGCCTTCTTCTCTCGAACCCTATCCTCGGCAGAAAGAAACTACGATGTGGGTGAACGTGAATTGTTGGCAATCAAGCTGGCCTTAGAAGAATGGAGACACCTATTAGAAGGGGCTAAGTATCCAGTGACCGTCTTCACGGATCATAAAAACTTGGAATACTTACGTAAGGCTAAAAGACTACAACCAAGACAGGCTAGATGGGCATTATTTTTTACACGATTCCAGTTACATATAACCTATCGACCAGGTTCCCGCAACCTCAAGGCCGATGCTCTCTCTCGTATGGCAGAAAAAGAAGACCAATCTCTCAACACCCCGGGTAATATTCTACCTGCTGGAAACTTTTTGGCTGTCACACAAACCATTTGGGAAAACATACGGACACATTCTTCTCCCTCCTGTCTACCAAACCAATATCCCGTAACCCCAAGTCAAGGTCTTTTTTATTATAACAATAGAGTTTTTGTTCCACCTGAAGCACGCTTACAGGTTCTCCAGTTCTATCACGACTCTCCAGCAGCCGGCCACGGGGGGGTACAGCAAACCAAAGACCTCATCTCACGCATGTTCTGGTGGCCTAAACTACAGGATGAGGTATATCGATTTGTCAAATCCTGTGCCGTCTGTGCCCGAGCAAAAGAAGATCACCACAAACCATCAGGTCTTCTTCAACCTCTACCAGTACCTACCAACCCTTGGACAGATATATCCATGGATTTCATCACAGATTTACCAAGCTCCGGACATCATACTACCTTAATGATTGTTGTAGATCGATTCTCTAAAATGGCCCATTTCATACCACATACCAATCTTCCTTCTGCCAAAGAGACCGCCGAACTTTTTATACGAGAGATCTTCCGTCTGCATGGACTTCCTGAAAATATAGTTTCCGATCGAGGTTCTCAATTCACATCTCGATTTTGGAGATCCTTTTGTACAGAATTACATATACAGCGTGCTCTCTCCACAGCTTTTCACCCCCAGAGTAATGGTCAAACAGAACGTACCAACCAGACCTTAGAACAATACCTACGCTGTTTCACGACCTATCTCCAGGATGATTGGTTCAGATATTTACCCTTGGCGGAGTTTGCTTACAACAATCACATCCATAGTTCTATTAAGATGTCACCTTTCTTTGTCAACTATGGGTTTCATCCGTCTATGCTCCCGGGAGCCCCTATTCCCAGTGTTGTTCCATCAGTCACGACCCATGTCAAAGACCTCACACATACTTACTCCCTACTTCGAAACACCCTAACTCAGTCACAACTACGATACAAAACGTTTGCGGATCGTCATAGGCTTATTGCACCATCTTACAAAGTGGGTGACAAGGTCTGGCTATCAACTAAACACTTGAAATTGACATGTCCTACCAAAAAGTTGGGTCCAAGATTCATAGGTCCTTTCGTAATTACACAAGTAATATCACCATCTGCCATGAAACTCGACCTACCCTCTTCTATGAGGATACATCCCGTGTTCCATGTGTCCCTACTCAAAATCTGGATAGAAAATACCTTTCCCGGTAGATTCGTGTCACCCCCTAAACCTATAGTCATAGATGGCGTGGAGGAATATGAGGTGGAACAGATCCTGGATTCCAGGTTGTATCGTGGACAGTTACAATATCTTGTTCATTGGAAAGGGTATGGTGCTGAAGACAGATCCTGGGAACCAGCTAGAATGATTCACGCTGATACTTTGATTCACGACTTTCATGAACTCCATCCCGATCGACCAGGTCATTGGCGAGCCCGGAGGTCTCGTCCTCGGAGGGGGAACTGTCATAACTTACCTCGCAGCAGATCCCCAGAGTATCCTCTCCTAATCGCGCACCCGGCTGTACCTGATTACACACAGCCGGGGACGCGCGTTTCTCCACTATCGGAGCTCAGGCGCGCCCCCGATGACGTCAGCACGTGACTAGCGGGAACATTTAAAAGTGCTCCTCACAGTAATACCTGTGCTTGGTGATTCTCGTGTTTTCCCTGAACTCCTGGCGTTTTCCTATACTTGATTACTTGTTGCCGATTTGGATTGTTCCCTGGATTATTCTGATCTTCTGGTTTCCCTACTCCTGGTCTGTTATCCGTTTTGCTGCTTTTCTGTGTATGACCCTGGATTGTTTAACGTTTATGAAGATTGCTGATTCCCCTGATTCTGGACTGTTTACGTTTATAAAGTTTGCCGATTCCCCTGATCTTGGATTTGTACCCGACTATTCTATTTTCGCATACCCTGGTTTATCCTGCATAGCGGTCTCTCACTCCTCCTTATATCTGATTATCACAGAGGATAAACTAAGTGTACTATCTAGACATGTGCAAAACTAAAATTTTCGTAAATGTTATTTATTTAGTCTAAAACGAATTTCGTTCATTACTGCATTCGTTTCAGACGAAATTCGTTCATTATTTTCGTTTCGTTTTATTCGTTCGTATGAATCAATTGACCTACACATTTTATAAACCGAAAGTCGATCGGTTTATAGACTTATTAGGCTTATGGAATACATGTAATGCTGTTGGCTTTCAAGAAACCGAGCTAGAGTCCCCATTCATAAGGAACGACGTTCGGTTTATAGACTTTCAGTTTATAGAACAGAACAGCAATAGTATTACATGTATTCCATAAATCGAAACTCTATATACCGAATGTCGTTCGGTTTATAGATTTTTGGCTTATGGAATACATGTAATACTATTGGCTTTCTATAAACCGAAATAGAGTCCCTATTCATACGAATAGGTCAATTGACCTATTCGTATGAATGGGGACTCTATTTCGGTTTATAGAATAGCTATAGCATAGCATTACATGCATTAAAAATACCGAAAGTCGTTCATTATGTCGGTTTATGGAATGTATGTAATGCTATTGGTATTCTATAAACCGACTATTTCGGTTTATAGAATGCCAATTGCATGAATGGACGAATGATTTTTGTTTATTAACCATTCGTTCATTCGGCTTTCGTTAGTTTAGCATTTTCATTATTCGTTTTTCGGACGAATGGACGAAAATGCTATTTTCGGACGAAAATGCATTCGTCCGAAAACGAATGCACATGTCTAGTACTATCAAAAGTACTTGTTACTTTATCATCACACTAGGAACAAATAAACTTTCACTTGTGTTTCTACATTAGAAGCACAAGTGAAATATAACGTGTAGTGTCCTTTAAACTCCTTCACTGTGTTAATCTCTGCCCCTTCTGCTGGAAGGCTATTCCATGCATCCACTACTCGCGCAGTAAAGTAATGCTTCCTGATATTAGTTTGAAACCTATGACCTCTAGTTGTAATAGTTTTTCTTCTTTTAAATATACTCTCTTCCTTTCCCGTGTTGATTCCCTTTATGTATTTAAAATGTTTTTAATCATATCCCCTCTATCTCGTCTTTCTGGGAACTTTCCTGTTGCAAATATTGGAACACAAAAAAAAATTAGCCAGGTAGAAAACCCAGTGCACAGCCTTTAAAACAAGAAGACTAAAATAAACAGCGCCAGCTAAAGAGGAACACAAAAAGTAATTATCATTTCGTTTTTAGAACTGTATAAAATACCTGCATTTTATGCTGCTGGTCTAAAAGAAACCTTAGTTTTTGTCGCTGTTCTTCTGTGGGTCTCGACCAATTCATTTCAAGTTCTTGGACAGCCTGGAAATCAATGAATGAATTATAAAAAAATAATAAAAAAAAAAAATGGGATTTAATGCCGTTTACTTTATCGCAAAACCAACAAACATTGGGTGGGTAAATTTATTAGTAGTATTTAAGGCAGCTGGTAGCATTCAGAGGGAATCCTAAACATTATTTATCCTGTGAATGTAGAGAAGAGAAAGATGAAAATTTGATCTATACAGTGCGTTGCAAAAATCTATTGCTGATGCTATAGAAAGGGTTTAGTAAGTGCTTTGTCTGAACCATACATGCTAGCTACCATGGTATGTATGTATGTATGTATGTATGTATATTATCATATTTCCTTGATTCTAAGAGTTACTACCCCCCCTCTCCTACGGTTTTTTTTTTTTTATCCTACATTACACTAAAAATAGTTTTTAAAATTTTCACCTGCATATACAGCAAATTAATCCCGCTTGTGCATCCAAATAGCATTCGATCAGTTACGGGATCCATATACCTGAAAATAAAAATCCAATGTGGCCTATTAAAATAGACACACTATAATTTGGAGCCAAGATTTTTTTTTAAATAGTTGGTCAGTATCTCTCAATACAGAATACACCTTTAATCATGGCTGATTATACTGCTTACCTGTCCTGTGTTAAATTTGCATATTTGTATTTTAATATTATGTATTTTAATATTATAACAATGCAATGCTCATCATGAGCCCAGGACATACTTGAAAAAGAGAGAAATCTCAATGTATCCTTCCTGGTAAAATACTTATTCAATAGTGAACCTTCCCCAGACAGGTAATTATGTCATTTTAAAGCAACTTGCATACTCTCACCACTGGATGGCAGTATGACAGTGCTCTTGCATAATAGTTTGCCTTTCCAAATGCCAAATATTAGTTTGCCTTTTTCTTTTTTTTTAGTAAATCACTTTCTTTCCCCCAGCAACTAACCATTTTCTGATGTCAATCTGAAATGTATCACCGTCCATATTATAAATAGTTATAAATGGGAGTTCAAAGTCTGCAATTTGCTTGACCACTGAAAAAAAAAAAAAAACCAACAAAAAAGTATAATTAGTTTAAGTTTAAAAACTCTGTACAAAACTTAATAACATGGCAGGTTCAAACACTTAATAGACAGCGACATCTCAGTATGATACAGTACAACTTCTGTTCAAAGTCTCCTGCAGTTAATTCTTTGCAAATTTGATAATTTCCTACCTGTATGTATTATTTCTTTCACCATACATGCACCAAAGATTACAAACGGTTGGAAGTATTCTATCCACAGGGACGTCAACTATTTTAACCCACTGTACATGTAATAAAGCAGTTCTCTAATATATACTTTTGCAAATATTTTTAGGTAGTCCTCTGACGATTCATTAATATGGTATATAGTCGAGACACCTTTGTATGCTGTGTGCCACTACCTGAATATATTTAAAAAAAAAAAAAAACAAGTTCTCTCATTAAATAAGTGATTAAATAATATATTTAAATTGTAAATAAGATAAAAGTACCATCTGACCTTACGAAAACCATTAAATGAAGACCAGCTCTTGACATTTTTCCTTTTGTGTAGGTTGGAATAAAAAAATTTTTTTTTTAAAAAGTAAAAAACAGTTTCATTACCACAGGCAGAAAATCAGGATTATTCAATATAGGAGTGAGTGGTGATGGATATGTTGTGAAATTATTTGTCTGTACTATCCTTAATAAGATACCCAAGGTGGGAGAAATACGCTTGTAGGATGTTTATCAGTTTTCCAATATCATTTATCCAACCATTGTAAAGATTGCAAAGAAATCCCTTGTGTGCATTGTTCCAGAGGTATCCACGTTTTATGCATTGGATGTGTTGTCCAATCTACTACTGTAGCAAGTATAATAGCTCTATAGTATGTTTCAATACATGGAAGACTCAATCCACCTTCAGTTTTCGGTTTCTGCAATATAGTATATTTTAGTCTGGCAGTTGTTCTAATCCATATATCCCTAGATATCCCAGCTTTATTGGTAGCAAAACTTTATTAAGGTAATTTTGGTATTATATAATATAAATGGTAAGATAGTTATACTAATTCCCTGTCCAGGTAAAATGAGGTATCGACAACTGGGCCAAATTCTGCTTAATTTTAGAAAGTAAAAGGAGGGAAATGTTATATAATTTTTTAATTAATGTCCAAATATTTAATATGGGTCAGGCACCAAAGAAAAGGAAGTTTTTAAAAAAAAAATAATTTAAAAACAGTTTAACTTTTCCCTTAAAAAAATACTGTAATATAAATATAATTAATCACATGATTTGAATGTTAGGGTCTCCATCCAGTTTGTTAATATTATTACCTTTCATGCTAGGATTGACAAACAAAACTTTTTTCCATTTTGCACTGAAAGAGGATTACATTTTCTAACTGACTTATACATGGCTTTTATTCCAATAACAATCAAGATATTAGTAGCCATAAAAATTGAAATAAAAGTCTACAAATAGCAGATTTTCTTCTTTAGACAAATTAAGCAGTTTCGAATGTAGTAGAACTAATTTTAGCATAGACCCCTATGGAATTTTTGACTTGGTTCCAAACTCAAATCATTTATAAAATAACTCTGATACGGCCTTACTACTACCGTACTCCGAGCAACCCCAAAGCACCGATGTCAACTGTCCTCCTTGGGTTAATTCCAACTAGAGGCTTTTTGCCACACTGCATAGCCAGGACTTGCCTCAGATATCACCCACACTGCATCCACATGAGTCGTCCAGCACCCAGGCTGCAGCCACAAGACTTCCTTGGTGTCTAGGGGTGGGCACCTGCATGTCTGAGTGCTGCCCATTCTCCAAGGCTGCCTCTTTCACATGACTGTACTATTAGTGCTGGCAGGTTATATGATCCCCAACGTTCGTACTTCTGAAAACGCACAGGGGAGTGTGAGTGGCAGCATGGGAGGATGTCTGTGTGCCTGGGTAGCGCACAGACATCCAGCTGCCTGCAGAGAGGGCTAGTGAGGCCAGTTTTTTTTTTTTTTTTTAAAGGGCCCCAAGTGAAAACAAACTCAAAATGGCGGACATACCCGTGATATCGCTTTGATGCTCTGTTTTCGTTATATACAAGCTAAAATATTCCCTCAGTTCTCTGGACAAACCTACATTGTATAGTGCGACCTATAGGAAAACAACACAAAAACATACAAATTAATATCACCTCTATGACTAGGCAGTTGGCTTGTTTGATAGTAAATCTTTACATGCTAAAATAAAATAAATGGATATCAGGTTAAAAAGGAGGAGGAGAGGTCAACATCTCCAAACCTTGCCCCACCTTATATTTGTATGTACAGGAAGTTTACTCCCCTGCTTCATATCCATGATTATGGTAGAAACATGGCTCTTTCCCTCAGCCCTAATTATATCCAAAATCACATGTCAAATGACACATTCCAATGAGAGCATAGAGTTAGATGCACTGGATGGGGATAGAGGAGCATTTCTACTTCCCCCATAATACCATAAAAAAAGTCCATAATATTCCTCAATTAAAAAAAGTAATAAAAGCACTTTCTCCCAAGTGTCCGCTTTAATATTCATTAATTACGTAATTGTTTTTTAAACTTGGAGTTAAATTTATGATAAACCATAAAAAGGCTTTATTCAGTAAAAAGTTGGCCATTTTCCCACCTAGGCAACTAAGGTATTGAAGCCTGTCTTTAGTTCACTATGAATAGTACATTGTTATAACATCAACAGATAACATTGCTGTACCATGTCAGAAATACCATTACAGCTTATGTACCTCTAAAAGGGAAACTGTTGGTTAAGGATGCTCAGACATTTAGACCAGGGAGGAATCTATGGGTCACGGGCGGCCCTTGGACCAAATATAGAGTTTCTTCGTGTAAGGTGTAGCCCAACTGACTTAACTACCCATATGATCATTATCCATTACAACTGTGTCATTTGGTTTAAATATAATTAATTTAAAGATGATTTAGAGGTTTACTCTTGTTTAAAAGCCAAACTTTGTCGTCACCATTATTGTTATTAAAAAAATGTGTCTTTATAAATCATTTGGTAAGACCGCATCTAGAATATGCAGTGCAGTTATGGGCACTAGTACAAAAAAAAAGGACATAATGGAAATAGAAAGGGCTACAAAAATGAATGAATGAAGCAATGGAAGATTCAGCTATGAAGAAAGGTTGTCCAAATTGGGATTGATTTCTCTGGAGAAAAGACATCTTCATGGGGATCTGATAAACCTTTGCAAGTGGTTTTTTTGTCTTCTTCTGGATCAACTAACATGGGTTTCTGGAATTGTTGAACCCGATGGACGAAGTATACTTTCAACCTAATTATCTATTTACTGTGGCCCAAAACACACATGCATTTCTGACCATTCCACCTACTTCAGAAAAACCTGAACAGGCACCTGTTTTAGGAGATAAGGACAGATGGGTTAAACCCAATGTCCAGATGTTATCAGTTTCACATAGTCCTGCATTCAAATTCAACAGGTGACGGAAAAACCAGTTAGACCTGCTCAGCAGTATCAGGAAATAAACTTATAAATACATCACACAAGATAACATTGGGGGATTTTACTCCAGAACACGGAGTTCCAAGCACACAAAAACCAAACCAAACAAAACCCAAATCCCTCCAGCCATGCATGGAGTATCTGATACTGTGGGAACAATACGACAAAATATGAGGATATGTTTAAAGTCACCATTATTCTTGAACACCTTAGACCAACGTCATATGCTGTCCTCCAGCTGTTGCTGAACTACAACTCCTATAATGAGGAGAGGACCAAAATGGTGCTAAGAGAACGAAAAGGATGACTTGGCATCATGGGAATTGTAGGTCAGCAACACTAGACTGATTGATTTCTTGATATGCATGTTGCGATCCTGTGCTTCGGAACAGTCAGAGTTTTGGGATATTACATTAACATTTATTTATACAGCGCCAACAATTTACGGAGCGCTAGGTACAGAGCACAGGAGGGAACTATATACGAAGTTAGACAAACTAGAACAGACTTGTACATGAGGTAGAGAACCTTGCTCGCAAGCTTACAATCTAGAGGAAATCATGTGACACCTAGCTCTCTGCCTCCAAGAGGGGGCATAACAGGGAGTCTACCGTGCTACCAATGCAGCCTTGCACCTTGACCTCTCAGCTACTAGTATTGCTGGGCTGGAGATCATTCCAATCAGGCTAGTGTCATATTATATACATATAAAAAAAAAAAAAAAAAAGTTTTAAAAATGGTGGCTTACAGGTTTAGACAATATCACACTATTGTGTGCGGGCTGCAACACCCATCATGCTCAGGCATTTGTCTGCAAAACAGCGGAATTGCAAGTCAGAGAGATTACATTACCTCTAATACTCGCTCGGCGGGGTCTGAAGTATGGACGTTAACTTTAACTTGAGAACCATCTGGCAAATAAACTTTCAGGATAATTTTTACGATGGGAATCTTAAAGGTCTCCTGTGGGAAAAAATAAAACAAAAAAATGATCTGCTACAGACAGTACACATATTGGCCAACAACTCACTGTAGTTCAGAGGGCTGAAGATTTGTTACTAATCATGCAACATATCACAATATTTAGTGAAAATACATCCCACGATTCTGATTAATAAGACACTTACTATGGCGATCTTTCACCTTATTAGAAATAATTAGATTTTTCACAAAATTAGAATAAAAAAAGAAAAGCATACCAGTTGCATTGTCTTGAAAAAATTCATGAATATTTCACTGCCAGAAACAACCGGATCTGAAACAACTAAACAGCAAGTAAAATATGTCAATCTGGTGCTTAAAGGCAGTTTAAATGTCATAATGGTATCACCCCACTTAAAGGAAAACTGTCAGCCTAAAATTAGCATTTGTTTAATTGAAAGATTTCATCAAGTGTACTTATTTAATTAGAAATGCGTTATTGAAACAATACAAAAGTACAAGGACAAGTACAACGGAGTCCTCTTTACATGTCTGCCTCCAGGTAGAGCTATATCAAGCAAAGATGGCTGAATAAGGTATTTTATTTATAGTCATTTCATTAAAACATTTATATTTAAAAATGTCTATCCTTAGTGCAATCTTTATATTAAACATACCTTACTTTTTGAAAAAGTACATGTGCATGTATGTATACAATGTATCATTTGGTTAGATCCTTTTGGAGTAGTATTTCTCCTGTCTGTGTATTCAGAATGTTATTTCAAATACAGAATATTATAGAATCAATCTAATATGATAAGTACAGACTGTGTTGCTCATTTTATTTTTTTTAATTAATGCTAGTTGTAAATATGTAGATTTCTCAGAAAAGGCTGAGAGGCACAGAAATAGGTGTGATATTCAGACCATGAAGCAAGGATGTTGCAAAGTCTGGTTTAAGATAAGGCTGGTAATGTATCAAGGGTGAACAGCAATATCCGTACAGTTCCATATCTCAGATGAAAGATACAATGGAGAAAGACTATAAATAAGTGACTCCTCACAACGGGCTTAGAAGTAACTCCATTTAGACATCAAAGTTGTTTCTATAGAAAAATTACATTTTTAGGGTGAGCAAGAATTTCATGATTAAGCTTGAATTCAAGTGTGAAACGCGTAAGGGTTCATTGTGGGTCTACGCTGTGTATGTGGTAGCACCAGACGGTGAATGCATTTTTCTGTCTCGGGAGGATAGCTGCATATTCATGGACTTTCTCCACTGTATCTTTGGTCACAGTCCTTCTCAGATTTTTTAACAGCATAGCAGCAAGGCCAATAGAAACATTTGAATTACGTATTTGAAGGTATTTCTCCAGCAGTCCCCTTCTTTCCTCCGCCATGGACTTGGTCATCGCCAGATAGTATTTGGGTGGGAATGTTGGCAAACGGTTTCCAAATGCTCGATGAAGCTAAAGACAGATGACAAGAGATATGCAAAGAAAAAAGAAAAAAAAAAAGGCCATTGTTCATGTTGTACATCTACTGAAAAATGTAATGATGTTCTATAGATCTTCACAGACAATTTACTTCCTTCCCCTTTTCCTCACCCACCCTAGAAATAAATTGATTTTAAACACTTTATGGGCAGTACGTGGGCTGAACAAGCCTGAAAATAATCAGTGGGAAACAGTTTCTGATGAAAATTAGGTGAGAATTAGTGTGCAGAGCTAGCATTTTGTGCACTTTAAAAACAGTTTACAAATCCCACTTGAATAAAGCTTTTAGAAATTTACCTTGACAATTGAGACAGTCACACTGCAGATGTGAAACAGCCCAGTCCTTGTAGCTTGATCATTTCTGGAGATGCACAACATGTATTCATACCTCCCAAATTGTGCCCCTGGCAAAACGTGCATGCACGGTAACCAGTGGTGTATCTTGATTTTGTGCTGCCCTAGGCAGACAAAATCTGGGCACCCCCCTACCCAAGCTGCACACCCACGTTACACACCTAACACATGCCCCATCATTCAGACTCACATCAAGCTCACACTCCCATCACACTCAGTCACACACTCCTACTCCCATCACACTCAGTCACACACTCCTACTCCCATCACACACACTCCAACTCCCATCACACTCAGTCACACACACTGTCTCCCATTACACACACACTCTGACTCCCATCACACTCAGCCACACACACTGTCTCCCATCACACACACTGACTCCCATCACACTCAGTCACACACACTGTCTCCCATCACACACACTCTGACTCCCATCACACTCAGTCACACACACTGTCTCCCATCACACACACTCTGACTCCCATCACACTCAGTCACACACACAGTCTCCCATCAGCACTTACCTTTCCCTGGCAGGCAGGCAGCATGGTCCCTCCATGCTGCCTGTTCGGCTCCCCGGCGATTGTGCCGACAGGTCACGTGACCGGGCACGCGTATGACGTCAGCGCGCCCGTCACGTGACTGTCGGCACTTCCGTGTCGGCATACTGCACGGGGAGCCGAACAGGCAGCACGGAGGTTTCTCTGTGCTGCCTGTTCGGCTCCCCGTGCAGCCTGGCAGCAGAGCGTTGGTGAGGGGGGATCTTCCGATCCCTTCTCACCTCCGTCTCTGCCTGCAAGCGCGGTGGGGTTTTTTTTTTTTTTCACTTTTTTTTTTTTTTACATTTTTTTTTTTTCAGTGCTGGGGGGCGCTGCCGCCCCCCAAAATTTGCCGCCCTAGGCATCCGCCTAGGATGCCTCGCGGTAAATACAGCACTGACGGTAACACTGTCACTAAAACTAAGAGCACTACCACACATGCGCAGTCGTCCTACTCACCTTCTCCGGTGTCTACTCTAGACACCAGAGAATGCGATCAGGAGCGCTGAATTGTGGTTCTGAATCCTGCGTTTCCGCCAAGCTCTACCCCTGTCCCGAAAAGTGGGGGGGAAAAGCAAAAATATTGGCAGGACAGAAAGACAGACCCCCCCAAACCAGAACTCTCCTGTGCAAAGCGAGACAGTTGGGAGGTATCAGTAAAGAGATGATTATTATCATTTATACAGGGTTATTTGTATGTAGTATGAGTAGACACATTGCTAAACATCATTGCTTTTAATGTAATGCAGGGTTTAGTTGTCATCAAATTTTTCCGATCACAAGTATTTTTTTTGTTTTGTTCTCATATATGCTGTTAGAATAGCTGTGGGGAAATGCAGCTTGCTTGACAGCAGGTTATTTGAAAGCATTAGAAATTCCTACAAGTTAAAAATACAGGCACACCCAGTGTTTTGAAAACAAATAGTCTGTGTAGTCCAATGTTACATAAAGAGCAGAATAACTAAAAAATAAGTCCTCTATAAATGGGAAATGATAGGTACCTGGCCATCTTAAACCAGGTTTGTACTGTGAATGCAGAGAATACAAAAATGATGAACACATTGTGTTAGCTGAATTGCCAGCAAGTGCATCATTTAAGAGAAAATATGTTTTTGACTGTGGCATACACCCCAAGTGTCCCTATTCCCCAGAGTTTTTGGTTTGTAGAACGATCACAGAGCTCCAGAGCAATAAAACTCACATGAAGTGTGTTTAAACACTGCAATGATTTTGTTTTTATATTGTGTAAATAAATGACGCTACAAAATTAGATAAATAGTCTCCAATGGGTCATAAAGTCGCTGAAAATATTCTGGTAATGCCCTGCGCCACAGCTACACATTCAGCCACTTCCACAAAATAAAACGTGTCCCTCTTTGGCCATTTGAAATGTTGGGAGGTATGCTGTGGTATCTCTTGCATGGCATCACCTTGTGGTGTAACTTACTCATCAAGCCACATTTCCCATTGAAAGTGGTTAATTTGCATATCAAGCCACAGGTGAGGTCATAAGCATGAGATCCCACAGGCACATTTCTTCTCCTAATTTGCTTGTAATTCTGCTGTGAATATACAGATAATTTTGTTTCCTTAGTCACAGTAAACAATGCTTAGGTGGTTTGCTGTAATGAAACACAATGGCACATCACTGCGACTGCGTGGTCAAAATGTTAGCGCAAAGCTAGCACAATATTACAGTTAAGCCCTGTACACAGAGGAACAGTTGTGTGATGTGGCGACACACTAACATCCTGCAATGCAGTGGGCATTCCAGTGCATCTTTGTGGGAGACCCCTCATTGGCTCCCAGAAGATGCTGAGGAAGCCTTCAAAAGGCTTTCAAGTTAATTATAAAAAGTAAATAAAAAGATTTGTAAAGACTGTGTCTTCTTTAATAAGAATGTATTTGTCCAGCTGATGATCCCACTTAAAGGGACCGACTGGTGCCCAAAATGCATCTTTCAAAGCACTTTAAAATGCATGTTTTACATATAAAAAACACTTACAACTTGATAAAAAAAATTGTGCAATTACAGCAGTTCGCAAGAAACTAAGACTGCCCACACTAAGAGTAAAAGTCAATTTCCTTTTTTTTTTTTTTTAATTTCTGCTGCAGGAACCAATGGGAATCATTTCATTCAAATGAATGGAATTTCCTGTTTCTCTATTGATGTCATCAGACAACGTGTTGCACTGTTAAGAGATCCTACTGAGAACAAGATCAAGAGTCCACACATTGTAATCTATTCCAGGAGCACAGGAAGTGACTCAATGAAAAAAAAAAAAAAAACTTTATATCCTGTGTCTATATAATCGGTGCTGTTGCACCTGCAGTAAACATGCAGAGTAATCACTTGGGGAGGGCTTGAGTAAAATACTAAAATGTGATTTATGCAGAATACCTGCATCAAATCAAGCTGAAAAAGCCTATGCACTATGCAAGCAGTAATCTTCATCTTGCATCAAAGTGAGTTTGGGGACTAGACTGTGCCTTTCAGGAGAGAACGCTTCATGAAATCTTTAGATCTCGATAGATTTATCGATAGATTTCAGTATGGGATATGATAAGACAGCACTAAGACATCTTAATGAGAAGAAGATTGTTTTATGTAAATAGGGAAAAGAGAGTCTATAGGCAAAAATGACAAAATGGTATTGATATATGCCTCAATATCACACCCAAAACAATAATGACAAATTCCCTTTAATAGCTTCCGTTTCAGATTGTTACCTCTACCCCTTAAATTCTGGGGAACCTTAGTCCCAAAATGACCAATGAACATATGGGAGAATAAACCACCAGCAAAAACTGGCATCATATGGGGGACTGTGATAATATATAACACTTACCTGTTCATCCCACAAATGAAGCACTGAGTAGCGCACCTTGAACAGAAGGAATCCCTCCAGGTACACAGAGTAAAGCTGCAAATGACATAATATACATGTTATTATCAGTCCTTCTCTCCCATATGTATATTCCCCAAAGATGTTAAAAGAGCATGTTCATTGGCCAGGACTGTGAAGGTCCATAAAACATCATTTTATTGCCCATCACAGTAAACCAGCATGAATAGGGTTGCAACCTTTTCTTTAAAAAGAAAAGATACCGGCCATGTTATTACCTCCAATTACTAACATTGGCTCTAAGCCAATTGTTTACCTGTCTACCAGTAAAACACCAACCATGTGGCAACCCTAACCATATACAACATTGGTGCCTATTCCTGATTACACAATACCCTGACAACAGTATATACAGCCATGTCAAATCCCAAGGTATTTGGTTTTATTGTAGCAGAGGTATGCAACATACACAATACAAACTCACTAGTGGTAACCCAGGATGGCATCATGTAGCATTGGCACAATCATATAATGTCATTCCAGCAGGTATGGGCTCATATGGCAGGTATGCATTGTTGGATAAGCATATCATCTAATCTTCAAACTGGATGGCCATTTTATTAGTAATCCACACATTGCTGCCCACTGTAAACTGCCAACAAGCTTGTGTACACAAATAACGTGTGCCGCTTTAAGATTAAGAGTAGTGGGTATTTTAAGTACCTCGTGTATTTTTTGGAAGCTAAAGCTTAAACAGTCAGGTTCCCCTACCAGTTGATCAGAGAATAACATGCTCTGATGCCCCAACTTTGCCTACCTCAGCTGAGAACTAATACCCTTCCCCAGGGAAGACCACATTGCTAAATTATTCAGGGACAACTATCATGTATGCATCCACCAGGGCTGCACTGGCTGGAATAAAGATGGCAGACTAGTCTATATTGTAATAATTGTAGAATTGGAGTATACATGTTTTTAGAAGTGAGTAAACCAGCGATGTGGTCATCCTACTCCCCAACTCTCATGCATGTGAGCGTTGGGGAGCGTTGGCTCAATGCCATTTTGTGGGCCACACTTCAATAATGCAAGGATTAATGTCTTTGGATAATATACATTATTATTTTTTTTTTAACCCTCTGTTTTTATGTAACCCCCCTGGATAAAACAGTTACACCAACTAAACATTATATCAGTTATACTGAAATAGGAGGATGTTTATTACCACATAAGGACTCCCCAGGCTGTCCAGGACCTCATCTGTGACAGGAATGGTGATATGCATTGCCCCAGCTCCTAACAAACACCTTGCAAGTCTGCAGCAATCACAATATGTAAGCTGTCTCTGTGTGTACAGGTGTTACCCTGGGGGCGTGGCCTGCATGCACTTTAAATGGGAGTGACAGAGAGAGAAGATTGACACTGCACCAGAAATAGCAAATCATTTAAAATAATAAATGTACATTCAGCTTCTTATGTGTCAAAGTTTATTATAGAAGTTAAAGGAACTATATCACCTAAACATTATTTTTACTGTTTTCAAGTAGAGAATCAAACATGATTTTTTTTAAATGTGTCTAGTGTCTCCTATTACTCCTGTGGTTTGATGTGAATAAAAATTAGTTCATTTGCATATCAAACCACAATTAATGTCATAAACAGGAGACTCCCCATACACATTTAAAACACATTTTTCTTCTAATTAAGGCATTTGCTTGCTGTCATGGTAACTGCACTGCAGTTCTAAGTGTGCTCCAAATATCTTGTATTTGTCATGTTTAAAGCTGTCCAAGTATTGTGTGACTCACTCATCGTTCTCTGTTAATTGAATTTAATGTTAACTAATTATGTCCATTGTATGCCTATACCAATTTAATGACTGGACCTATTGGGGAACTATAGTGGCCTCCCCATAGTATTGTATGCTAATCGCCTGTTGATTGAATTATGTCTGTATATATTTGTGCTGCTCCTGTAATAAATTGTAATTGTTACTTAAATCGTCTAGTGACTTTAGAGCAGATCACACTTTTGTAAGAGCTAACTAATCACAGCACTGGTTCTGTTTAGTGGTTTGGGTTACTATCACAATAGGCTGCCCCTGGAAGAGCAGCTCTGAGCAAGGAAGCAGAGCTTTTAACAGAGGTACTCTGTCATATACCTCCCAACTTTGCCCCCCAGGCGAATCAGGACACGGGGGGAGGGGCCGAGTCTGGGGAGGGGGTTGTCAGTGCTACCGTTCATGTGTGGTAACACTGTCAACCACGTTATATCCTTGTATCTGAAGCCATTATTGCTACTGCGCATGCGCACAGTACTGCGCATGAACAGTAAGCATTCTCTGGTATCTGGGACACCAGAGAATGCGAACAGGACAGCAGGATTGTGGTCCTGCTTTCCCACTGAGCCCTACCTCTGTCCCAAAAAGCGGGACAGTGGGACCCAAATAGGGTCTGTCCCACGCAATGCGGGACTGTTGGGAGGTATGCAGTTGGAGTACCGAAGGTTCCATTTCACTTACAATTCACAATGTATTTATCATTTTGGAAATGTCTTTAAATTCTCTACATTAACAGTAAAAACGTAAATTGTTGGCACTACATAAATAAATGTTAATGTAACGTATTATAATGTTTAATTGATAGAGTCCCTTTAACCCCTTCGCGACAATGATCGGAAAATCGCTTTAACGGTGCTGGTCGATTGCCTCAATGTCAAGGCGATAGCAAGCACTGAAATTTCCTCTCTGGGGCACCCAAGATCACCCCACGGAGCAATCGTGGGAGCCAAATTGACGGAGCAGCATATTCATGTCAAGTTCATGTCTTGAAAACATGACACAACTCAGCTTTAAAAAGTAAAAAAAAAAAAATCCAACTATGTTTGTGCTAGAAAAATTGCTAGTACAAACATATATGGTATATGCTAACATACCCACTGTAAACTTAACAGTCCCGATTCAGGAACATTTTGCCATTTTTCATTCTCCGGTGTATAGGGCAGTAAAGAATAAATTTGGTGCACGTGTTCTGCACTGTTGGAAGAAATGTGGAGGTGTGTGCTAATATTCTAGTTTTCAAGTTATTCTGTCCAAATCAGGGCTTAGAAATCATAGGGTCCATTACTAAATCATTATTGTGGCCGTCTCAAACCACACTTTATAAGCCAACTTGCTTCAGTCCACTCTGCAAATCTTCCTCCGGCCTCTTCTATCATCAGTCTCTAGTTTTCACAAGGCCCCCTTTCTCTTATTGACTTCCCCTGCCAAATGTAGACCTTTGAACTTCTCCACTTTTGTGAGGCACAGTCCCAGTTTGGGACTCTCTCTCCAGTGCACATGCAGTAAGAAGCCGGGAGATGTGCGAATGTTGAATTGAAGATTTTTATCTTATAGCAATTCACCAAGAACAGAACCTACTTGGCAGACAGGCTGATGAGCGAATCACATGCGCATGCTGTGTGTTTGTTTGGCTAAAGCAAACAGTGCAAGAATTTACATTGAACAACAATTTGAGGAATGTGAAGACCGCTGTTTAGCAGTAAGAGCCAGTGCAAGGAATGTACTAATTATATGTCATACAACAAGCTAAATAGACTGGTAATCAGACCAATTCATTAACATGGCTTCATTAATTAACATGGCACTAGATTTAAAAAAAAACAAAAAAACCTTTTACTTCTTTGATAGGAGCAGAGCTTATTAATCCTGTGTCCCATGTCCAGAGAAAACCCAATGCATATTGTTTCCTGAGGTAAATATTTTCTGTCTGAGACTGACATTGACAGGGGGTCTGCTGGGAGCATGCTAGTGCACATAGACTCTTGTTTTAAGAGGAAGTCAATAGAAGTGACCTATTAGTGGCCTACTCCTTTATAAATGACTTGTAAAAGTGAGGGTCTCTCAGTGCAATGGCATTTCCTAGTGAAGCTTGGAATCTATTGATTGGGGGATAAAATTACACAGAGCACCACCGCCATAAAATTTGCAGTAATTTGCACAGTCTATCATAGAGCTCCACAGCAATAAAACTCACAATAATGTGCAGTGTGTGAGAGTGTATCACAGAGCTTCACAGCAACAAAACTCAGTAATATGCAGTGTCTCTTAGTGTATCACAGAGTTTCACAGCAATAAAACTCACAATAATGTGCAGTGTGTGAGAGTGTATCACAGAGCTTCACAGCAATAAAACTCACAATAATGTGCAGTGTGTGAGAGTGTATCACAGAGCTCCACAGCAATAAAATTCACAATAATGTGCAGTGTGTGAGAGTGTATCACAGAGCTTCACAGCAACAAAACTCAGTAATATGCAGTCTCTTAGTGTATCACAGAGCTTCACAGCAATACAATTCACAATAATGTGCAGTGTGTGAGAGTGTATCACAGAGCTTCACAGCAATAAAACTCAAAATAATGTGCAGTGTGTGAGAGTGTATCACAGAGCTTCACAGCAATAAAACTCACAATAATGTGCAGTGTGTGAGAGTGTATCACAGAGCTTCACAGCAATAAAACTCACAATAATGTGCAGTGTGTGAGAGTGTATGACAGAGCTTCACAGCAATAAAATTCACAATAATGTGCAGTGTGTGAGAGTGTATCACAGAGCCCCACAGAAATAAAATTCACAATAATGTGCAGTGTGTGAGTGTATCACAGAGCTTCACAGCAATAAAACTCACAATAATGTGCAGTGTGTGAGAGTGTATCACAGAGCTTCACAGCAATAAAACTCACAATAATGTGCAGTGTGTGAGAGTGTATCACAGAGCTTCACAGCAACAAAACTCAGTAATATGCAGAGTCTCTTAGTGTATCACAGAGCTTCACAGAAATAAAATTCACAATAATGTGCACTGTGTGAGAGTGTATCACAGAGCTTCACAGCAATAAAACTCACAATAATGTGCAGTGTGTGAGTGTATCACAGAGCTCCACAGCAATAAAATTCACAATAATGTGCAGTGTGTGAGAGTGTATCACAGAGCCCCACAGAAATAAAATTCACAATAATGTGCAGTGTGTGAGTGTATCACAGAGCTTCACAGCAATAAAACTCACAATAATGTGCAGTGTGTGAGAGTGTATCACAGAGCTTCACAGCAATAAAACTCACAATAATGTGCAGTGTGTGAGAGTGTATCACAGAGCTTCACAGCAATAAAACTCAGTAATATGCAGTCTCTTAGTGTATCACAGAGCTTCACAGCAATAAAATGTCTTTCTTTTTTTTCTGTGTCCGGGGAGCTTTATAGAATGAGGTCTCAGCCAATCATATGAGAGCTCTCAACTCTCCTGATTGGCTGAGAGTTCAGAAGCCTTGCGTGACTGGCTCAGTCCCTCCTTCACGCAAGGAGCTCAAATGAACAGAAGCCTGTACCAGGTAAGTTAAAAACTGACAGTGTGTGGATGTGTCAGTGAGTGAGTGTATCAGGGGCGTATCGTTCCCCTGAGTGAGAGGCATGCTGCCAGCCCGGAGCATGCCTGTCACTCGGAGGCACAACGTCTCTCTTGTATTTTCTGGGGTTTGTGTGCTGAGAACAGCCAGCACACAAACCCCCGGAAATACACGAGAGACGTCGCTGCTACAAATTCGGCAACAGAGTCACTCACTCTGTTGCCAATTCGACAATCACGAAAAGTATACGAAAATTTGAGTGACTCTGTTGCCGAATTCGTAGCATCATCGTTTTTCGGATGTATTTCTGGGGTTTGTGTCCTCTCTGCTCGAGCACATAAACCCCAGAAATACACAGCGTGGGTGCTCCGTGTTAGGTGTGCACACCTAGCACATATGGAGCATCCGCCACTGGTGTGTATGTCAGTGTGAGTGTGTGTATGTCAGTGTGAGTGGGAGTGTGTGTGTGTATGTTTGTGAGTGTCTAGCCACACAAGGGGTTAACTTCTCTGACAGTGCCTATATCTGTCTAGCCACCCAAGAGGTTAACTCCTCTGACACTGCCTATATCTGTCTAGATATCTGTCTGGTCGACGACGGTCTATCTCTGCTAACGCAGAGAGACCCCCTCGTTTTTGCATGTGATCGGCACGGGGAACTAAACTACGTCCCTCCTGCTGATTCCATGTAAAAACGAGGGTCTCTTACTGACCTTCACATTGCTGTCAGAGCCACAGCAGTTCAGCACGCGACAACCAGGAACTGCTGTGTCTTGCATGTGAGACACAGCAGATAGTAAACCCGCATGTATCTATTAAGATACACGTCATACATGTATTGTTTAACCCTTGCTTCCTTCAAGGAAGCAAGGGTTAAACAAAGTTTAATGTTCCTTTAAAGGAATGTGTTCCAAGAAGGCAACATATTCTGCATTGTGATGCTAGATTAAGGAAAAGGTGCCATCTGGAGGTGGAAATGAGAGGGCATTTATAATCCTGCAGCCTGCATAGATCTATTGCATTTCCACTATTGTTGCCCACCATCTACATCTGTTTGTAGACATTGGTTAGAATTATTGGAAACTAAACAGTGTGGTCAGGTCAGTTTCTAGGCCTCAGGGAGGAAATTTGGTCACCATGGTGATCTGATTGGATGTATGATTGGATGTAATGTATCACCGACCATGGCCAGCCAGCTGTAAACTAGAAGTAGCTATACTGAACCATGAACTGTTGCTAGATATATGTTGTATCATCTGAGGCAAACAATATGGTTATAACACCTATAAAAATGTCACATATACCAACACACAAAGGCCCCCATTCTAACCAACACATAGCAACACACTTAGGCCCAGTCTCTCCTACCAGCACATTGCAAAACACAATGACCTACTCTCTGCCATCAGCAAATACCATCCAAGAGGCCCATTTTCTACCAGCAGCTCATGCCAATGTATTTGTGTGAAAGTCCTAAGCATGACCATTCTGTTGAAATCTATTGTTTATAACCCCAGATCTCCTCAGACGCTCCTGGCCCTGTGGATAAGAACCATGGAAATCTTTATTAAAAAGTCCATATGAAGATATCAGTGTCAATCTATCAAGACTGCTTATTTGGTGGAGTTCTTTGTTAGGTTAGGTGTTGTGCAAATAAATAAAAAAAAAAATATATAAACATATTCTTCTATTTCTGTGTGGATGAAGAAATTCTGTGTCTTGCAATATAAATATATAATAGAAAAAATACACAGAAAATAATAATGTACAATACCTTTTTTTTATTCCATTGTCCCCTATTATAAATTGTGTTTTAGGAAAGGACACAGGTGTGCTTTCTGCACTTTGTTTTTTTTTTTTTTCCACTTAGTGCCTCCACTATATTCTTTACATTTTTTAGATACTTAGTTGTCAGTTTGTGGTGTACACAATCTGTACTATCACTGCTACATGTTTGTGTTTTCATTCGGCTGTTATCTGTAGAAGGACTATAAACCAGAAGCCAGACTAGTTATATTGATTCCAGTACAAATCCTTTCTGTGTTACATAATGTAGTTTAATATTAATGGGTGTATTCTTCATGCACAATAATTTATGATTGGCTTCTTGGTTTTTAATGGGATTGGCTGTCATAGGGAGAGTCTGTATGGGATGAGATGCCATAATGTCAGAGGAACTTTCTGTATTATGTTGAAATGTGTTGTCAGCTGCTTGTTACTGGCCCCAACACACACCATAGAATAATGCAGCTTTTACTAGAACACTCTTAGTTTGCAGAAAAGTACAAACTGGTAAAGCAAAGTTGTATACACTCGGAACATAGGTAAATGTATTTTCAAACATGTGTAGAAAAAGAACACAATCCCCTCTACCGTACATCACTACACATAACTGTTAAAGGGATTTTAAAACATGTGCTTTAAAGGACAGCTGTAGCCAAAAATGAAGTTCTGTTTAATTGAAAGATGGCATCAAGTGTAGGCATTTTATATAGAAATGCTTTAATGAAAGAATACAAATAAAGTACCTTATTGAACCATCTTTACTCCATATAGCTCTGTCTGGAGGCAGACATTTTGTTTACAATCTTTGGTCAGATGGGTCAGATCTTTGTTCATCTGAACCAAGGTGAGTGAAAATCTGCCTTAAGAGTCTAAGCAACATGGCTGCCCCCTGAGAGAACTATTTGGAGTAAAAAAGGCTTAATATGGCACTTAATTTGTATTCTTTCATTAAAGAATTTCTTTATAAATCATCTACACTTGATACAATCTTTTAATTAAACATAAGGTAATTTTTTTGCTACAGTTCTTCTTTAAAGGTACTCTGTCAACCTCAACATTGCTTACACTGTGAATGTACAGTAAAATAATGAACAATAATTTATACAGCAGAATTACATGTAAATGCATAAATAAGGTGAAAAAAATATGTTTTAAATGTGTCCTGTGGTTGTCTCAAGTCTATGACATCACCCTATGGCTTGCTACGCAAATGAACTACTTTTCAGTGGCAAATGTGTGATTTGCGTATCAAACCATAGGGTGATATCATAAGCAAGAGACACCACTCATACATTTAAAACACGTTTTTCTCTTCATTTGTTTAATTTATGTATTTCCTTGAAAGTTTGCTAATGCAATCTATAGATAGGGTTGCCACCTGGCCTGTATTTTACCGGCAGGCCGGTCAAAAATTGGCATCAGGCCAATGTTAAGTCTATGGAGACAGTACCAAGGCCGGTATTTTTCTGAAGAAAAGGTGGCAACCCTATCTATAGATCATTATATATTTATATATATATATTTTTTTTTAATTTTTTAATTAAAAATATACGCAGTGTTGAGGTTGTCATAGGATCTTTCATAGAAATAAAAGTTGAAAGTATTGTAACGCATGATATGTATGTTTATACATACACGTTTACATGCCTCCCAACTGACCCGATTTTGGAAAGCTGTAGCCCCGAGCTCTATCTTTGTCCTGCATGCGCACTCAAGACTTACCTCAGCAACCCAGGACATGCCCCATCACCCCCATGGCACATCCAGGTCTTCCAAACTTAAGTCAAATTAGACAAGTTGGAAAAATGATCTCATTCAGCTGCATTGGAGAATATTTCTAACTTGGCTACTCCGGCCTCAGGTTTGAATGTCCCACCTCAATTCCTTGCAATTCAATCTTTATTGAGAAGACCCTAGAGATTAACAATTTAAAGACAAGAAGATATTTTAAACATAGCCAAAGGGTTTTTAGAATTCTGATCATACTATAATCATTTTAATGATAAAGTTCTCTCAAATTCCACAGCTCTGTACAACGTGGTAAGCAAAACATAGATATAATAGAGAAGGTTATAAATTATAATTTGAAGTAGGTTAGGGGCTAAATAAAGATTCAGTGCTACCCCAACAAACTAGACATAATTTAAAGGGACATTCCAACATGTTTAACCCTTGCTTCCTTCAAGTAAGCAAGGGTTAAACAAAACATGTTCCAGTCTTTGAAATAGATACAAGCAGGTTTACTAACTGCTGTGTGTCACATGCGATACACAGCAGTTCCCGGTTGTCGCGTGCTGACAGCCAATCAGAGAGGGGGCTTTCACTAATCTGATCCTAGTTAAGGTCCCCCCTGCTGATCCCATGCAAAAATAGTCGCTGACCAGACGGTTGCCTGCTTCCTATGGAAGCATGGCAGCTGTCAGTCAGAGGCTAAACTGGCGTGTACTATCAAAAGTAAAACTAGGGACAATGGACATTTCACTTGTGCTTCTATATTAGAAGCACAAGTGAAAAAAAACATTTAGTGTCCCTTTAAAAAAAAAAAAAAAGCTTAGAAGAGCAATGAGTGGCTTACAGTATTAAAAGCGCCTTGTGGTCTTGTTACACAAGCAGTACAGGTGTAGACACTCATTCTTGGAAATCCAGAAGGCAGATGGAGTGTACAAACAGTATCCTTCTGACAGCACTATTAAAATAGAATGTGCCTATTCAGACCTCTGGGTGGCAGGCTTGCTTTCTGACATAGTAAACTAAGTGTTTCAACCATGTGAGGTTGATAATATAAGTACCATTAGTTTGGGTACTAAAACATTGATTATAATCTGTTATTTTAGTAAAGACTAAAGTACTGTACTTTGAGTCCCTTTGGGAGGAAAGAATTGCTTGAAATTAACCATATATCTATTAAATACAGTTTCTCAGGGCCATCTCAGTCCCCACATAGCTTGTTAGGGCCATCTTAATGCCCAACAGCTTGTCAGGGCCACCTTTGTGCCCAACAGTTTGTCAGTGCCATCTTTTTTGCTTATTCAGTTTATCAGGGCCATTTTGAGGCCATACGGGTTATCACTGCAATATTTATACCCATGCAGCTTATCAGTGCCATATTTGTCCACAAACTGATTGTCACTGTCCGTTATTCACACACTCAGTCACTCACTGCTTATCACACACAGCCACACATCACACTCAGACTTATGTCACACTTACGTCACTCACAACAACAGTGTTTCTCTCTCTACCTGCTGCTCTCACACTACAGTTTTCTGGAAGGCAGAAGCCGGTGAGGGCAAGGGGGCGGAGACTTTACCCTCGAGGACTGGGAGCAAAAGTATGTGAACTAGCTGGGGCGGGAGGGCACAAAGGGTACAAACTTGTGGGGAAGGGGAATGGCGGGAAACAAAGCATGAAAACTGGTGTGGAAGGGAGCAGTAAGGTGGTTGGAGGTGGCGTTCTTTGCCGCCCTCCTGATAAGTGCCGCCCAGAGTCAGTGCCTTGTTTGCCTCCCTGAAGATACACTACTGTATACAGCCAGCTCTGCCGGGAGGGAATTTGTGGAGGAAAGTATATTTTATCATAAAACAATTACTCTATAGTCGATATGTTGAAGTTAAAGCTTTTGTTTTTTCAAATGCAGGAAAGGGGACTAAAGTTGTCCTTTAAGCACCCTCTTTTAAATAAACTACAGTTCAGTAGTACATCCAGTATACCAGCAGGTGGTGCCAAGAACCATGCACTACATGGACCCAAAACCCTCTCCCTCTTTGGCTGCCTGCAGAGTCAGCACTGATCTGTTAGCATGACCATATGCTTGTAAAGTCTGGGAACAAAGAAAATCCTTGGTAATATGCAGGATTTATATCACCTTGGTGATTGCTAAATTAATTGATTACCCTCTGGCAACATATATATTATGCATACTGTTGAGCAGCAGTTGTTATGTGCTGGTCCGGACCGTGTATAAGTTAATGTTTGCTCGGGCAACGCTGTAACCTGTGTATGATGATGGGCATGAGAGCAGAACAAAGAAACAACATGAATGTTCTTTAGCACTAGCATTGTCACTTTTCTTATTAATAATACTGGCCATGCTATTGGCTCCATAGATTTGTCTGAGAGGACTAGTAACTTTTGGCCCAGGGGGCAAAACAATTTAGTGACCCATTTTGCAATTTTATCAGCCCACCCGTTATACTCCCAGACTCAAATATTTTATTTATTTATAAAATGTTTTACCAGGAAGAATACATTGAGATTTCTGTCGTTTTCAATTATTTCCTGGGGACCAAGTCCAGAATGGTATTACACCGTGTTTCACATTTAACAGTAGGCTAGAAACATACATACAGGAAAGATGGAGAGAGAACATACAGGGTAAATCATTATTGATACATAAACCAAAAGGAGAAAACAAACATGTATAGTAAATATAGGAATTTGTAAGTTAATACTAGGTAACTTCTGTTTTGGGAGAAGTTGGGAGTCTCTCATTTTCAGGAATTTAAAGCTAGACGATGATTTGGTGAAATAGGCAGGCAGGACAGATATACTGACAGATAAGGTATGGATAATGACAGACAGACAGACAGACACAGATAGCTATCCAGCTGCAGCCCTCCATCTGTTTCTGTGTTTCCGTCTACCATGATTCTCTGCCATTCTGGAGAGCTGGTGAGGAATTGTGGGGTTTGTAGTTCTGCAGCAGATAAAGTACCACAGTTGGACAACTAGGCACTGGGGAATTTAGAAGTGGAAAGTGGTCCAGACCATGGAGCTAGGGTAAATGGTGGCCTGGGTTCCAAAGAGTTAGCTGGAAACCACCATGTCTATGTAACCACAGACTAGGGCATAACACTGGTCACCAGGCCAGTGGTGTATCTTGGTTTTGTGCTGCCCTAGGCAGACAAAATTTAGGCACCCACGTTGCACACCCACAACATGCCCCATCACCCTCATTACATACCCCCACCATGTCTAATACATGCCCCAATCACCCTGATTAATTGGAAGGAGCTAAAGCTTGTTGAAAGGTGTGCATTAATGTCCCCTGGCAAAGTGCTGCCCTCTGGCAAAGTGCCTTGTTTGCCTTGTGGAAGATACACTCCTGCACCAGGCTACACCATTTAATTATATAGCTCCTGTGGTGTATGGCACTGTATAGAGTAGTGGATGTGTGAAATTGTGTAAATTGGAGACAGCTATTGCACAGTTTAAAACACATCCCCCAATACACTATCCTCACTAAACTGTGAACTCTGGTGAACTGACAAGAAAATAGTCAAGTAGAAGATTTGTTAAGCTATTAATGACTGACTATTCCTTTCCCCCATGTCAGTTTAGCATTTTTTACAACTGTTTGTTGAATGGACCTAATTTTAAAATCCATTTCTGTTTTATTTTCAGATATTATGCCTTAGCTTACAATTTCACTAGAAGAAAGTACATATTATCATTCTCTACATTTACCTCACAAACAGCATGTAAGTCTCTTTAAGAGACAGGAATTGCATTCAGCTGTACTGGAGACTTTTCCCAACTCAGCCACACTGGCCTAAATTTTACATTTCCCAACTTACTTGCCTGTTGTTCTCTCTTTATTAAGTAAATTCCTATTAAGAAATAAAAATACAATTTATAGTGGATAAATGACACATGTTCAAGTATAATTTGTGTTTCCCCCCTTTATTTCTAACTAATAAGAAAAAATAAAATATTTAATGCATTTTAATGTGACCATTTGATTGTGTTTTTCAAAATTAAATTTGATTTTTTTTTTTTAAAGAGAGGTTAATAAATTGTGTTAATCAGTAAAAGGAGAAGTCAGGAGAGTTCAGGGATTACAATGGAGGCTTATCTGTGTTAATCTAACCAATGGTAATTGGAAGACACTGCCTGCTGTGAATTGATAGCATGGGACTCTCTAGAAGTATTTTGCAAACAAATGCCTGGCCTTCTAATCTAATTTCTTGTCTCAGCTAAAAGACTGCATTTTAAAATTGTATACAAAAACACAATTTAATTGCAAATAAAAACAATTGGATTCTTGTGTTTCTTAATTTATAGGAAGACTCCCATCATAAAATAAAAAGGGTTTATTTATTTTTTATTTTGCATTGTTGATTTCAGATATGTCTTTTGTTTTTGTTATGTAAGTTTATGTATGAAATATTTTACAAGTGTGACTGGGTGCTGCCATTTTGTGAAATATAGTGTTTTTGGGTGCTACCCCCAGACACTTTACAGTACTAGTATCTCACTTTGGGGCTAAGGACACAGAATGCAGTCTATAATTCAGAATTCTGATCATAGACTTGCATTGAATTGGAGGGTGATGTAACTATTATACCACAAGGGGCAGAGTTATGATCCTGTTTGATCAGGTTAATCTCCTCTTTTTGTGTTGGAAGGCAGGTAAACAATGTTGTACACAGCCACCTAGTCCTGCCCACGTTGATGCACAGGAGCCAGTAAGAGAGTAGGGGAGTATCTTATGACATCATCATGCAGGCTTTGGCCATAGCTGTAAAGTGAGACTTTGAGAGAATGTTGCATCATGGGTAAAATTCTCAAAATGGATGTTGGAGATAAACACCTAATTTTATTTTTACTTTTATAGGCAATCAATTCAAACATAGAAGAAAAAAAACCAGTGACATATGTCTTATATATGTGTTCGTTTTAAATGCACAGGCAATCTAGTTACATCTTATGTAAGTGGTAGTGTCCTGGTGTAATTACATCAGTTGTTACATCAACTGGTAGGGTTGTCCCTTGGCCGGTATTTTACCGGCAGGCCGGTAAAATATTGGCTTTAGGCCAATGTTAAGTCTATGGAGACAGTACCAAGGCCGGTATTTTTTTGAAGAAAAGGTGGCAACCCTATCAACTGGTAAGGTCTGATAAGCGTATGGGGAGGGGGATCTTGAAATGTGTTTAGACTTTTTTGTTTAGTGCTTTCATATCATATAGGAAATTAATAAAGTTAGTCCAAATTTAATTTTTTTTGTAGGCATGTCTTTTTTGACAGATAGTGTGATCATGTGGTAGGAGAGAATGATGCATATCAAAAGAACCTACATTTGTTTGTCTGCTTTATACTGCAGCATTCCTGCATTTTTACTTTGTATTTGTTTTAATGTTAATGGACCTGCCCATTCTGGCTCCGGTCTTCGTGCTGTCCTTGTATTACAATGAGAAGGTGTTATCTACCTTTTCAGTAAAATATTCCACTCTCAGCCACCACTAAGTAATGCTGCCCCCAGCTAATTGTCCCAACACAATGCAAGTATTTAATTGCAAATGAGAAAATTGTACACAGTGTACACTGCTGTTTGGAAGTCTCACACCTCCACCCCACCCTCCAACATCTGGCTTCAGTTTGCTATCAGTCTGGTTTAATGGATGTGTTTTTTTTTTTTTTAGCATGAAGAAAGGGATGGCATATATTTTACAGTAGTTATGTATGATGTTAGGAAGCAAAACCTTGATCATTCAGTGGAAAGCTGATTACATGAGTCACTAGTTCATCATTAGTGCGTGCTAAGATCCTTTAGTTCAGGGGTAGGCAACCTGTAACCCTCCAGATGTTGCAAGACTACATTTTCCCATACTCCTCTGCCAGCCTCTTAGCTGAAAGAGCATTATGGGAGATGCAGTTCATCAGCAACTGGAGGGTTATGTGCTTTAGTTTTTGGATACATTTGGAGTTTTGTCAAGGCCTGTTCAATTACTACAATGGCCTGCTTCCTCATACTTGCCAAACTGCTGCAGTATCAGTATATTAAATTACATTTATTTATATAGCACCAAAACTGTAAACAACACCTATGAACATTTGGGCAGTCTAGTGGCTGGGCCAAAGGTTCTTATTAACTGTAGTGACCACCCTCAAAAAATGCCTCATTAAAAGAAGTAAAATAATTGTTGTTTTTTACCCCATAACATAGGAGCCTTTTCAGTCCATCAAGCCTGACCATACTTCTACCTGATGTAAAATCCTCATTCCTTTGGCCTTATGTACAAGATAGTCTAATGCTCATCCAATGCAGGCTTAATCTGCTTCACTGGACTACAGTGGTGTATTAGGTTTTGTACTGCCCTAGGCTTGACTAAACTCATGTACCCCAACCTACATTTATGTCATTCCATCATTTCCAAGATGCATCCCATCATCTCATAACCTTTCTTGCATTTTCACTACACCAGATTGCCCCTGTTTCATATGTGACTCCTCATCCCTGCTTCCTGGCGATCTAGTGGGGACAGCCCAGTTGTCTGTGCGGACAGTGCAAGGCAGAGAGGGATGATGTATCACCAAATTTGGTAGCGCTGGCACTGCTATTGCCCCCCCCCCAGTCTGATAATCTAGGCCAAGTTGCGTAGGCTGGATTAACCTCTACCACTTTTTGTAGAAGGCTATTCCACGCATCCACCACTTAATGTACACACCACACAATGTGGGGAGTACCTAAGTTGATTACGCAACTAGGATGCCAGGGCTGCTTTAAAAGCACTGTTTCTTTAATACAGAATTGGTATTTAAACTTCACACCATGTGTAAGGTTACAGCTAACTGTAAGACTGCTATAAGTAAATATTAAAGCTATTATTTTCTTAAACTGTGATATTGTAACCCTAGGTCTACTGTTGCGATTCACAATGAAATGACAATAAATCAGCACTAAGTTATACTTATTTGGTGCTCTATTTTACAGTCTAGCAGTGTCCTGCTAGCAAAAAAAAGATCATGCAACAAAATCTAGTGCTTGATACTGGATTAGGATAAAAGGACCAGAGGCCACAAGCACCGGACAAGGAGTTTTGTACAGCCCCCTGCCTAAATATTTAATAATAACTATACTATGACACAGCACTTTTCACCCCAAGGGAACAGAAAGCACTTTAGTAATGAACACGCTCAAACTGATGGATTTACACCAAGCAGATGTTAATTCTGCTTAAGGTGGATATGTTGGAAATAGATTGCACATTTTATGTTGCATGTTTCATGTCTTTTTTTTTCAGTCTAGAGAATTCCTATAAATGCAGAGAAATGCACTTCCCCAGCAATTACGACACTGAAGGCAATAGGGGTATCACTGGGCATGAGCAACATGGACATCACCCATATGTGTGGAATCCAACCCATGCTTCATGCACGAACATGCGCAGTCAATCCCTCCGCTTCTAACGCACATTTGATCTGATTTGCTCCCAAGAAATGCTATTATTTTTTACCTCCATGGAAAAGACAGTTGTGGGAAAAGACAGTTGTTGGAATACCTGCCAACATCCCCGCACCGGCTCCTGGGATGTGGAGGGATTAGGTGACATCCAGAGACGTGACATACAATGTTGTATGACCACCCCCCAAACCCGAAATCCAACCTAAACAGTGTCAGGAACTCAATAGTTCCCGTTTAGACAATGTATATCTCATGAACCTACATAGTGTAAACGCAATGGTGCCTGTGACTAGTGCACAGCACTGTGCATAGGAGGCAGTCATCCCAGCATGACAGCCCAAAATATGTGGGGTCCTGTCTTGTCAAATTAGAAACTGTTAGCGTCTATATAGTAATGTCATCGCTTTCTCACTCCCCTGTATCTAGTAATATAATCACTTTCTCACTCCCCTGTGTTTCTGTGACTAGTGAAATAAGATTCATTGCCCATGAAGGAGTTAACATAATCTTGCTATCTCTTCCCCTTTGTGAGACCAAAACAAACTACTTGTATTTCCACTTCAAACAATGCAACTCAATCAACACCTCTTGCACCAAATGGGACAACACCTTTAACCTTTACCTACCACAGGAAAGCTTAAGGAAAGCAGTTTAAAACAATGACATCATAGATAGGCAAAAAGGTGATCATTGTTACCCTTATCTGCCTTCCCAGAATCCCCAGCAGGGGCGGTAGCACTGCAAGTTTAGGAATTCTCTGGGTAAAAGCAACTGTTCTGGCTTGTGTGGTGTGTATAATAATGCCTCTGCTGCATCATTTAAAATAGATACACTATCATAAGTTTCTTATTATTTTCCTTTTTAAAAGTGCTGGTTCAGCTGCCCATCAACATATAAGTCATAACTAAACATAGTATTGCCCACTTTTTCAGCCATTTTGGTCCCCAATAACGGTACATCAAGTTGCAGACTACTTTCTTCAGACCCGTTGACGGCACACTTACATAATACTAGACGTTCAGTACAGTCATATAAAAAAAATGACTTACTATTCATCTTTTAAATGCAGAGAAGTTGATTGGATTTATTTATACTGAAATATTTTATTGATACCGAAATATTAAAAATATTGGATATTCTGCACCTGCATATAGTGGCTGTCCTCAGTGGAGAAAATCTGCTTGGCAGAGGATCTTGGATCAATCTCTCAAGATGGGGGGGTAACTATCTACTACATAAGTGGAAAGGCATGATTATTGTACATAGAAGATGAGGAATTTATTGGTTAAATTAGAAATACAGAGGAATAATAAGACACCAATTAATGTATTATAATATGGGAGGTTACGGGACTTCATCGAGGTTAGTATCCATAGATATAATATTACTAAGGCTCATTGATGATACTTAGTTTCATCTTCTGTCTTGTATTTTTGTTTTTTTATTTTAGTTATATTTAGAGTTGAGCGGACACCTGGATGTTCGGGTTCGGCCAAACTCCGAAAAAAAGTCCGGGTTTGAACTTGACCCCGAACCCGAACCTATTAATGTTAGGGGGGGGGACCTAGTGTCCCCCCCTGGTCCTCACCCATGAGCGGCGGGTGGGAACCCAAGAATAATAATGGGACACTCATGGGTGGGCGACATCAGGTCCCCCCCCTCATTATTATTATGGGGGGGCGAGGGCTTATTTTACTAGTGACTGGGCAGCAATACCTGTCCAGTCACTTGTAATTTTAAATTTGTTAAGGTAATATGAATCGCCGAAATCCAACAGTGGAATATCCGTGTTCGGGTCCGGGGCCCAAAAATCTTAATGTTTGGTATTTGGGAGATATGTAAACTGAATATGTTGTTACAGAGTTTTCATATGTATAGATTTTATAGTCTTAATATGTTATTTTGTATTTTTCACTTTTTATGTAGGCAACAATGTATTTGGGAGATACGTAAACTGAATATGTTGTTACAGTGTTTTCATATGTATAGATTTTATATTCTTAATATGTTATTTTGTATTTTTCACATTCTAGGTATCCTTGAAAATACTGCGTGACCAATTTAACACACAGGTCATTATTAGCTCTGCAGTCTGGATTTAGTTGCTCCTGTTAGCCAACTCTATCCTATAACTACATTTATAGCATGATATTATTTCTAAAGTACCATCTTATGCCATCACCTAGGATCAAACCAGTGCCCCCCGCAAAACTCAATACATGTTGTATATTGCTGCACGTTGGAGTTTATAAGTACAATTAAATATATTGCTATGGAGAGAGAGAAAAAAAGAGGGGATGAAATAGTGGTGAGGGGAGAGGATGACACTGGATTTCACACTTGGGGCAGCACATTTAAGAATAAGATGAGGACCCTTGTCTCAGCCTTTTCCCCTCTAAATAACTGCCTCCTCTCAGTTAGGCGCTGTCGGAGCCCCCTAAGCATGTTGGGGCCTTAAGCAGCTGCTTAATTCACTGATATTGTAGCACCACCATTGGACTAGTTAATGATTGCATGACAGGTTGGAGCATTAGTTTACTCTACATAGGTGGCAGCCCATCACAGCCTTTGATTTTACCCCCTTGCTCTATGTCACTGGCATTGGCAAAAAGCTCCCATCTTTCAGTCTGCCAAACTCACAATCTGTTACACTTAAAAAATATTGTGCATCTGTGACATGTGACCTTTTTCAACATGAATAAGGATCAGTTTGTAAAATATTTGTAACATTTTACGCCTTTTTCCCCCGATTTGCGCCTTTCCTACTTATTTTCTATGTAGTGTGCATTTTTCCGGTTGTGCTAATATATTGCGATTATATTTGCTCATGCTAAAGACTTTTTGCGAATATTTTGCGCATGGAAATGATACCAGCTTTTAGCAGGCGCTATCAAGAGGTCGAAAAAATATTCGCAAACTTGCCCGTTTTTATTCGCAATTTGCTGGTATTTACTATTTGAGTGTTAAATGTTTGGTACATTGCAAAGGGAGCAAAGTGCAAAAATAGTTTTGCCCAGAAAATCTATTTGCATTTTGTTAGTACAAGTCCCTCTATGGACCTTATTTATCAAGTCCAAACTGGTGCTATTTCGGGAAAAAGTGCAAAAATTGTAGTAATAACCAGGTAAACCAATGGAATGCTATAGCAGTTTTTTTTTTGCCATGCTCAATAAAATGAGTGCCATTAAGTTTGGTGATAATACACATCTGCTGCAGAGTTGTTGTTTTTTGGAGTGTGCAGTAAAGTGCTTTGAATCCCACCTGAGACAAAAAGTGCAATATAAAAACAAGGTTGTTATTAATAATATATCCTTGATAAATTAAACAAACACACTGGTTTTTTTTTTTTTCATCTAAGCTTTAACCAAGGACAAATCATGTCTGATAACATAATGACCTGCCCAATATCCCTTACCTGTCTTAGCTACCTCACTTGGTTAATGATTTCAAAGTGGTGCTCATAATTGAAGTAGCAATAATAGAAGCCTTGAGTCTAGTTTAGAGGATAAGAGGCTTAGGAAAACATTCCTAAAGAACCATATGCCTTTGGTAGGAGTTTTACAGGAAAGAGAAGGATGGCTCAATCCTAAGGCCAGTTCAAACCAGTGTATCAAAATAAAAGGTGGCCCGGGGGGGGGAATCAAAATGAGTAAATCCTTTAAAAAAAAATATATAGAAACATAAAATCACATTGGCATTCCTCCCAACATTTCATATGTCCAAAGAGGGACACTTTTATTTTGTGGGAGTGGCTGAAGTATGGCTATGAGTGAGGCGTCATCTGAACATTTTTAGAGACTTTTTGGCCAACTGGTATCTATTTATGTAATTTATTTTGTGTAATTTGACAAGTCATTTAGAACAAGAAAAAAGTATTTTATTTACACAGTAGCCCTAACCCCATCCCCCTTCCCCACAGTAATAATCAGGGATGAGAGCCATTTGGCCTATTTGGCTACTTGCCCTGGCCCCCCACAATAAAGTAATATGCCCCCTGGTTTGGGGATGCTTAAATGTCCTACGGGGGCCGTATCAATTGAGAAATGACCTTTAATAAAACCCACCCTTTGTGTACGAGGAAGGTGGGCAGTGAAAATCAGTAAGTTGCCCTGTGTGAAAGAATGCCAAATATAAGGTGAGCGATTTATTTGAGTAGTCCTGTTAAAATAGAAATACAGTCTCTTTTCACAGAGAGGTGGAAGCCACATATGTGACTTTTGATGAAGAGAGCTTCTTTTCCTGGTTTTTTTTAACCAGGCCAGACACCCTTAAATAAGTGGTTTACTAGGCAAGTGCCTAACTTACATTATGATGAATTCAGCATTGTTAATCTTCCATATTTTTAGACTTCAGAACTGTAGCTTTCAGTACTGAGGATAAATGGAAATTCATGCAATTTGAATAACCCACATAAATGTGTGTTTATTTTCTTGTTTTAGAAGGAGGTAGTCAAGTGTCCTCTCTCTCCAAGGTGTACACCGTTTTAAAACATATGTAATATATGTTGATCCAGCAAGGGATATTTTAAAATGTTTTTGATCAGTGTTGTCCACAGACGATGTAGAAGCTTAAATTCGGAGGGCAGAGATGAGAACAGGGGTTAGGAAACACTCCAGATGTTGTGAACTATGTTTCCCTTAATGCTTTGCCAGCACTACTACTCTAAGAGCATTATGGGAGATGTAGTTCTGACGGGCACCTACCCCTGCAATAAAACCTATGGCCTTTTTAGCCAGCATAGGGGTTGCACAAAAAAACCTTGAGTGTCACCAGTTGGACATCTTTGAGAACCATGTAGAAAATCATTAATTTCTTCAGTGCCCAGCAAGAGGTGTACATTTTGCACAGAAACACTGCAATATTGCTTACGCCTACTTGCTCTTACATCACAGATACACTGAATGAACTTTATGACAGAGAGGAAGTGCACATTCCTGTGGCAGCAGGTTTCAGTATGGCTGCCCCCTTCCCTTTAAAAGGCTGCTAGAAAGATTGGGCTGTCAGTGTCATAGAAAGGGGAGAAAAACACCATAAAGTACCCTGTTGTGATATGAGATATAATTTTGATTCATGCCATTCATTCCAAAATCAGTTCCAAATGTTCCTCTTCCATAGTTGGAAACATCAGCTATGTTTCCAGGGACACACATTTGTTCCACATGCTGCAGAAAGAGCATGCAGCCCATCAGTATGTAGGATGCATTTATGTACAGACACAATCCAGTTAATTAATCAGAATAGGTTCTATGAGATCTCCACCCTGATTAATTAATTGGATTCTGTCTGTGCGTATATTCATCCTACATACTGCTGGGCTGCACTTTGCATGCTCTTTCTGCAGCATGTGGAACAAATATGTGTCCCTGGAAACATGGCCGATGTTGGCCACTATGCTCTACATTGCCTTGGGGTTATTTATAATGCTCAAGGAAGTTTAAAAGGGAACAATCATAGTTTGTTATGTATAATGGCAACTATGCATATTTTAAACTCTCTTTTGTGTGATGGAATTGAAATGAACTTGCTGGTTTTGACTTCAGCTTTGCCAGCTTTATTATCAGCCGAACCACTCTCATTTGGGTGTGGCAATTGCGTTTAGCCCTGCACACTGCCCAACTAGCAGCTGATACTCTAGTGGAGCTGGGTAGTTTACATTATTTTAAGAGACTCTTATTTTTCAAATTCCCCCCCCCCCATTTTTTGGTGCTATTTGGAGCTGTTTCCTATCACCCAGCACCACTGTGGAATGGTTACTAGGCAGGTCTACGCTAGGTGCACTTGCGTTCATCTGTAGTTCATAAGGAAGCTAGCAAATGGACAGCCTGTAATCTCATGTATTAGTAAAAGGTGTTTTTTGGTCACTTAGTGACTGGTGATCAAATTAATTATTACAATAATAATCTAGTGTTAAAATATTATATTATGTATTCCTCTATGGGTATTGCAAAGAGGATGTAGCCAGGGTACTTTCTTGAGTTGTCTTCAGTACCACAGGTTCAGAGTACACAGTATTAAAAAAAAAAAAAATAATTGTAGCAATTGTTAAAGATTTTAAAAATTACCAATCGATCTTATGCAAAAATTACCTTGGGTAAGAAAACTTAAACTACAAAAATGGCTAACAAGCTCTAAAATACAAAATGGAAGCTAGCAGGACCGGTTGCATTCTTTCTGACCAAGACAGTAACTCTACATGTCTGGTTTCATTGTCTAATTCTTTCTGTCACTGGTCAGGTCATATAAAGAGCAAACTTGTCTCAAGACTGGATCTGCTTGTTACTTAAAAAGACTTAAAACACAGGGAAAAGCTTTATGTTTATTTTCCAGGTGCAATCAAGCACTAGTCACTTAGAGCACTATATACCACACCAACATGGTGGGCTGCATCTCCCTTACTAGTGGCTAATTTTTTTTTTTGAAGATGCAAGGGTTAAAAAGTAGTGTTAACAAGAACAGTCCACATGCAACAGGATCCCAACTAGTACACCATTAGATTCTGTATCATAAACTGTAACGCTGGATCCAAAATGAAAAGGCTGAGTGGGTTAGAAGATAACTACCGCCATGGTAAGAAAGTGCTCAGCTTTAACTGGGATGCTTCTTTCCACGGATCAGTATACAGTATAAACAGCGATACACACAAAAAACAGCGGCACTCCTCACACAATGAGAATAAAAAGGAGGAAATCCATAAATAGGTGCTTAGTACTAGCTGATATTTATTCACTGATAAATACAACCCAGGAACAGGACAGTGCACAACGAATTTGTTAAAAAGTAGTGTTTCCTTATCCCAAGTAAACCTGTGTATCTTTTACAGGGTTATTCTTGGCTCTGCCTCTGAGGCAGCACCTTAGACTTTCCCCACACGTCTGATCAGGGTCTGTCCAGCTTGGGAGGTCTTGCTTTGCGAACGCAGAGAGAGACCCTAGTTTCTACATGGGATCAGCAGAAGGGACCTTGTTAAGGTAGCAGACCAGATGTGGATGCCTGCTTCCGCGGGGTGCATGGCAGCTGCCAGTAAAGAGGATTTGCTAGAGTGTACTATTAAAAGTACATACCAGTTTATCCTCATACTAGGAACACTATATTTCTCACTTCTACATTAGATGCACTAGTGAAAACACAACTTTATTCCCTTTAAGTGTATAGATCCGGTCTGGCGTAGCTTAAAGGAAAACAAGCTTTTTTTTAAAAAAATGTCAAAATGTTAGTTTTCCTTCTCAAAAGTAACCCTGCCATGTATTTAGAGATACACGTGGCTTTACTCTCAGCTCTGCACAGCCAATCAAAGAAGGGGTGCAACCATACTCATCTGATTGGGTTCTCTCTCTGCAGATACAGAGATTAGAGTAGATACTGCCTAAATTTGTAAAACTTCACTTTTATAATTATATATTTTTAAATAACGTATACAAAAATCATATATTTTTGTGTGCTCTAGGGATACGACGATAAAGAGAAATAAAAAAGAGGTGGTAGTAAAACCAAAGATGTGGTTGTGTGACATCTGAGAGGGGTAACAAAGTACCTCCAATTTTGATATGACAGACTCTTGGGCTTAGTATTTGCTAATTACCAGCATTTTGCAATCTGTGTCCAAATGAAAAGACTGTATAAATATATGGCAGCTCTGCTAGATGGTGAGATTAATATTTTCAACATGTTTTCAACACATAAGCAATTTATTGACAGAAACATAAGACCTAACGTGTTCATTGGGAAGGGTGCTGGTGCTAGTGCAGTTAGGGTGCTGGTTGTTTGTTATTGTTTTTTAGTTCTAAGTGAAAGACTGTCCCCATGTCGAGTTTAGTTCACTAAAACATATTGGCTATTAACCAGTATTGATACTTTGTAGTTACACTTGAATGGCTGGATTAGTTTCAGTCCTTGTTAATGTGTTATCAAGCATAGAGTAACTGAGAGAAGATCCTTAAATGTTGAAGCTTAGTTTCGATCCATTGTTTTACCAGGGATTGATCCAAGTTTAAAGTGTAGCATAATGCTACTGAAGGGTGAAGAACAATTGCAAACAAATTGCTTTTGTAATAAACGGCACAGATTGTTAAAGTACAGTACGTTGTTAGAGAGGCTCTGTAAAAAAAAATTATTCAAGTGAAATTTTACATATTTAGGGAGTATGTCCCCCATTACTCTAGCATAGTGGAAGCTTTTCCCCCTTTTTTCTTTACCTAGTGCAGTGACAGACTCGTTTTTACATGGGATCAGCAGAGGGGACCTATTTAAGTTCAGTTGCTGACAGGACCATGCTGTTTGCATAAACTTGTGTGTACTATCAAATCTAGGGGCCCACTTGCTCATCGTGAGTTCTGATCTATTAAAGATCTATTTCTTTAAGTGGTATAGTACTTGAGAATAGCACTTCCAATCTATTTGCAAAGGAGCTTGTTTTAGGAGATTAAACCAATTCAGCACAATTGCTCATAGCTTATCGGCTATCACGAAAAAGAACTTTGAATCAGACTGATTCTAGGAACAGCCGTTCAGAAGTGATTACAATTTCTTTTGGAAATGTCTTGGAGCCCTGCAGCCTGCCATGTGACAGTATCACATTTATAGTCTCCTGCACAGTGGCGCTATCAGATTGAATGACACCACCATCACTCGTCTTCCCAAGCTTCGCCCCACGATTTACCAGGGAAGTTGGGAGGTATGCCTCCTGCTAGGTTTGCTTTAAAATATTTTATTCATATCTTGTTAATTCATGCATAGAGAAACATAGCAGTATGCCTATTGCTAGGTTTTATACTAGAACGTACGAGGCGGCAAATCTGTATTATATCAATAAAAAGGATTTTTAGTATTTCCATGCCTTCCAACAGTTCCGCTTTGCACGGGGCAGTCACGATTCTGTCCCGCTTTTCAGAACAGAGGTGGAGCTTGGTGGGACAGAAGGATTCGGCACCAGATATCATTCTCCAGTGTTTGGGACACCGGTGAATGCATTCAGTAGCGCTACCAATTTAAGTGGCAGTGCCACCGTGGTTGTCATTAAAATACGACATCACTAGGGTTGCCACCTGTTCTTCAAAAAAATTACTGCCTATGCCACTGCCTCCATAGACATAACATTGGACTCAAGCCAATTTTTCACTGGTCTTATGGTAAAATATCAGCTGGATGGCAAACCTAGACCTCATCATGATTGGACGGGTCCTTAGTTGGGATGTATTTATTCTAGCTTGCTTGTTACTAACCTACAGTAGTCCAGCTGTTGTAGACTATGGATCACATGGTGCTTAAGCATCTATTAACCGTAGTCAACTAATTCTTCCGTTTGGCTGGCTTAACATGCAATTTGCTAATATATAGTAACCTATTGCAGTATAAACTGATCTTTAGTACATTACATACAACTAATGGCGGCTAAAACGACTTATGACGCAGCCACTAATATTCGACTCAGATCGTCACAGACCTCGTTAGCACGCCTCTAAGATGGCGGTTACGCCACGCCCACCAAAGACTTCCACTCCACCTCTTCCTCTGAACGGGCGGTCTGACGCATCAGGCGCGTCACAGCACGCAGTGCGTGCGTGCGCCCGTATAAATAAGGCGCCGCTTGGCCTCGGCCTTTTCCCCTTCTACCCCGGCTGTTAGTGCTGTGTGTGAGTGTGTGCTCCGGAGCCTGGCCTCGGCACACCTTTCTTATTATTAAAAAAAAAATTTAAAAAAATAAAAAAAAAACACAAAATCCTTCTAAAAAACCCAGAAAAATCCCTCTTTTTTTTTTCTCTCCTTCCAACATTTTTTTTTCAGTTGATTTTTAAAAAAAAAAAAGCAAATTTATTATTTTCTTTGGTTTTGTTTTGTTTTCCGCGCCCTCTATCTGATTTTAACGCTCCAGAAAAAAAAAGCAACGGACGAAAAACAACCGACGACTTATTTAAAAAGAGAAAAAAAAAAAAGTAAAAAAATAGCAAAATATTATATCCGTTAAAGGGAAACGGTGAAGAGAAGTCCCGAGAAACAGGAAGAGGCCTTAGCACGTTCCTCGTATTGGAAGCTGTGTGAAATAGCGGTTAAACCGTCAGGACCAGGTGAGTGGCTTCCCGGTGTGGGAGACCAGACATCTGCAATGGCCGGCTGTCGGCAGAGCGGGGGAATAGGGGAAACTCTGGGGGTCTGTGTTTATTGTGCCGGCTCTTTTGGTTATGTTAATCCGGGTGGATGTGAAAAATGAGGGTCTGATTGGAGATCGCAAATGGTCTATTCAGCCCTAGTGCCTTAAGGCCTAATGGGGTGATTATATTCCAGGAGAGGGCTATTGTTTTGGCTACGGCTCGGGGGAGGGCCCAGATTGGTCATGGGTCAGGTAATAGAGGTGTGAAACTTAGGTGGGCACAGTGGATATTTAAAGGGGCCGCATAGAACGCGTGGCAGACGAAAGGCGTTCTTGAAAAGGGGTAAGAGGTGTTTGAAGTTACGGAGACTGTGCGGCCTGACGCTGTAGAGGGGACCACCAGCCTCCGTGTACCCTATGTGGCTGAGTGCCAGCTAGGCGTAGTTTGTCCGCCCGCCGTAGCCCCACCCGACCACGGGAATAATTTTGAAGTTGTTCACCCCCCAGTAGGTAAGGACTTTTTTTTTAATTTTTTTTTTTTTCTCTTTGGGGAACTGACGGTCCCGTATGTGTTACGTTTTATGGAAGGGGTTTGAGGCTTTGTTTTTATATCACTGGCTAATGCTGATGCTCTTGGCTGGCTGAGCGTTATCATAGTCGTATTGGGCAACTGGGTTACAAAGATTGACCGACACGGTATTATGTATTGCTTATCGTGTGTCTACATATCCGGCCATGGGAGGGTTTTTCTAGGCTATACCTAGTTGCACAGGATTTTCTCCTCCTTTTCCTGTTAATGATGAGCCTGTTTCCCGGTTGCGAAGTTACTTTCTGGGTGTAGGCACATGGCTGGCCTCTAGTACGACGAACAGAAATGTGGGTATTCGGATGACCAGAGAGCTGACTCAAACCTGTTGTGTGTATTTAAAATGTGCTAATATTTATAGTGAGACTAAGTGATTAAAATCTTCCATGGAGTGGTTAGCAAAGGCTTTTTGTAACCGTGCTTAAGTATTCCATCACTCCAATGGAACACTTAAATTCCCCACAAGGCTGTAAATAATTGCATTGAGTTGCCCCACTCAACATACTTTTTTTCTTTTCCTTTCAGTTAAATTTCAAGCACCACAGAAAATGAATCCCAGTGCTCCCAGCTATCCAATGGCTTCACTGTATGTGGGAGACCTCCATCCAGATGTAACAGAGGCCATGCTTTATGAGAAGTTCAGTCCTGCTGGTCCAATTTTGTCAATAAGAGTTTGCAGGGATATGATTACAAGAAGATCTCTGGGTTATGCCTATGTCAATTTCCAGCAGCCAGCTGATGGTAAGAGCTTTATCTTTACATGAAATTTATTTTTTTACTGGAACCATGCATTGGTCATTGTCCTTGTTAATTAAAAATGGCTGGTAAATTAGTGTTTAAACACTTTTTTTTTTTTTTTTGTGTGTGACTTTTTCTATGTAAAATAAAGACACTGCGATTTGTGACTAGTATTATCTAAGCTGATTGTACTCAGAGTTTATAGCATTTATTTTATGTGCTCTGATTACCTCAATGTACTGCCTATTGGTGATTATAGCTACTCCTGGCACAGGCTAATACAGACTTGTGGATTACAATGCCCCACCAGCAAAGAGTGGGTTAAATATTGAAAAGTAAATTGTAGCCATTTCAGAATCTTTTTCATGTTGAACTACTGACTTACATTGTGCCTGTAAAATGATAGTACCTTCTAAAGCGGAGTGTGCCACAGTGTAGGTACTCTATGATTTTTGATACCTGTAACCAGGTGCGGCATTGATAACTTTTTGGTAAGATTTTTCACTTATTTTATCTGTCTTCTGTGTAAGAGCTTATTTGTGGCTTTGAAAATATTTTAGTTCTATCACTAACATTCTTATTGACTATTAATAAGTTATGTTTTAACTGCTTTCTGTGAGGTTTCCATCCTTTTATCTTGTCCTATTCCAATTCCGTTCATGGGTTTACCCCTGTCTAACCTCTCACCAAACATGTGACTGACAATTCAATGTCCGAATTTTCTTTGGTAAAAGTAGTTTTCTAGGAGCAGAAGTGGCAGCTACTGGCAACCTAAATTTGTGTAGTGTCTTGCCAACGAAAAGCCTTACTAATTTAAGACTGCAAAATAGCTCATAGCTTCAATGCTGAACTTTTTTGTATACAGATTTGTAAATAGTTCTTAAAGGACAACTGTGGCAAAAAAATGACCTTATGTTTAATTGAAAGTGTATCAAGTGTAATTATTTATAAATACTTTCTTTAATGAGAGAATACAAATAAAGTGTCTTATCAAGCCTTTATGCCATCGATCTCTTGGTGGCTGACATGTTTAGAATCTTCACTCACCTTGGTTCAGATGAATAAAGATCTGACCCAAGATTCTAAACAAAATGGCTGCCTCCTGGTAGAGGTATATGGAGTATGATGGCTCAACAAGGTACTTTATTTGTATTCTTTCACTAAAGCATTTCTTTGTAAAAAAATAAATAAAAAAAAAAGCCTACACTTGATGTCATATTTCAATTTAACAGAACTTCATTTTTTGCTAGTTGTCCTTTAAAGGGACTCTGCCATTATTAGCATTGTTTAGGTTGACAATGTAGAGAACAAAATATTTAAAATAAACTTAAGGCAGATGTTTTTGTAGTCTGGTGTTATCAACTTGGGGCTTGGTGTGCAAATTACACATTTCTAATTGAAAATGGCTTAATTTGCTTACCAAGCCACAAGTGATGTCCTAAGCGGGAGACACCAGACATTATTTCTGTAGAGAATATTTTATTCTCAACTTTTGCAATATAAAGGGACTGTCAACCTAAACATTGCTTAAAGGGGCACTAAACATTTTTAAAAACTTCAATCATAGAAGCAAGTTAAAAATCTCTTGCCACTATTCCTGTGTAAACCTATGACTGGTGCACACCATTTTTACACTTGGCTCTTCCTCTCTACTTAGAATGGCATTAAGTTGCTTTATTTTGTAGCTGGTATCATTCATCTGCCTTTACATACTGTCCTAGTTCTTTGTGAGGGTTGTGTACATGTTTAGAATGTTAAATGTGTTCCAGAGTTATGTCTTGCAAGGAATTGAACTATTTTAAAGGGAAACTTTAGCAAAAAATTAACTCAATTTGAAAGATTGCATCAAGTGTTGATAGCTTGCATAGAAATGCTTAAATGAGAATGTAAATGTACTTTATTGAGCCATATTGAGCTCTGCTTAGCTCCAGCCGGGGGCAGACTTTTTATTTAGAATCTTGGTTCAGGTCTGTTCTATCTTGCTTCAACTGAACCAAGGTGAATGAAGAACTGTCTTAAGATTCTAAACATGTCCACTCCCTATAAGAGCTATACAGAGCAAAGCATGCTCAATAAGGTACATTAGTTGTATTCTTTCATTAAAACACTTCTATTTAAAGTTTCTACTCTACGCAAACATTCAATTAAACATTACTTATGTTTTTTTGCTACAGTTGTCCTTTAATTCTATTGAACATGTAGACAAATCATTGTTATGTGAATTGTCTGCAAATGCATATATTGAGAGATGTTATTGGTGTCTCCTGTTTATGACCTCATTGGTGGCATGATATGCAAATTACACATTTCAAATTTCAGTCATTCAAGGAAAACCGTTGCAAAATAAGTTCAGTTGAACAGAGATTGCATAAAGTGCAGACCTTTTTAAAAATGACTTGATGCAATCTTTTAGTTACACGTGACTTGTTTTTTTTTTTTTGCTGATCTTTAATTTGCTTATCAAGCACCTTGTCATAAATTAGTAAATTTAATAGAAATCTGTATTTAAAGTGTCCTGTGTCTTAAATTTGTTTTTAATAACTGCATAGTGTAAAATCTCCTTTGCCTCTAATCTCCTAAACTGCAATAAATCTATTGTTATAGCAAATGGCCCCACCCATCTTTTAATGTCCTGTTTGGACGTCTGTACATTCAGTGAGCCTGCTGAAATATTATTCTTAATGTTCTAATATTTAGAACTCTAGTGGGTTTAAAAAAAAAAAAAAAACATTAATGCAGGTCATATTAGAAATAGGTACCACATACAGAAAATAAGCTAAAATGAGTAACTTTCAATAGGAAATGTCATTTGCATTTCAGGGCCCTAGTGAATGCATTTCTGCTAAAAAAAATAATGCTTTTGGTTAATTGTTTGGGAAATACCGGTCTCTTTAACCCCTTTGCAGCAATGGCCTTATTATAATAATATTTCACTTGGGTACAGAGGAAACACACATAGGTTGCTATCATCGGTCACTGCCTATGGTTAGCTGGTGTTCTGACAATGTTAGGGAATGCAGTTCTTTCCCATTGAGTGAACTGCGCAGATGCAGACACCTACACTTTCCATGATTCCACCAGCCTCCAAGGTTGGGAAATGTGAGCTACTAGACCAGGGAGGCTTAGGGTTAGTGCTATTTCTAGGGCCTTGGGGTTAATAGTGTGATCACAGCTAACCCTAACCCACCTGGAGTAATGTATGTACCTGGGTTGAAATAAAGATACATTAAATGTATTTTTCCCCTCACTGTAACCCTAAGTTACAATCCTCTAATCGTTCACATTTCATACCGTTGGAGGCATCATGGGAAGTGTAGCTGTCAAATTTGTGTGCTCATGTGGAGTTCACGAGATAAACATGTCTCAGAATGTGTCAGCAGATAAGAACCATTTGGTCCATCTAGTCTGCCCAATTTTATAAAGACTTTTATTAGTTCCCTATCTTATATCTAAGTGGTATAGGTGGTAAGAACTTAATTCCCAGAAACATTGTCAGAACACTGGTATTGCTGTGATGCAACACCACAATTTGGCCCCCCAGAGCTTTCAGATCTCTCCCCAGCGTGATCACAGGTACCATATTGGAAGGCAGCATGTCTCTACAGTATGGTGCTATACTGTAGTCTGCAAGGCTTCCTTAAGTAGTCGGTAATCACTTCTCTCGCTCTTGTTTCTAGATTGCCTTTAGTGGCAGTCAGTAACATGACAAGTAGAGCCAAAATTAACCCTAAATCTGGGGTTAGAACAAAGGGTCACTAGGAGAAAATGGTTAGGAAACACTACTTTATTACCTATAACTTGCAAAATCAAAGATTGGATATTTCTAAACTCAGGACAAATTTTATGCCAGGGCTTGACAAATTTAATTTGATTTTTTTTTTTTTAGGAGCCAGACAATCACGCAAACATAAACACAATTCATAAACACACACGCCTTCTTCACATATATACAAACACACCTACTTTACTTATACACATATATACAAACACCTCACACACACACAACTACTTTACATATACACATATATCCAAACACCTCACACACACCTACTTTACATATAGATCCAAACACCTCACACACACCTACTTTACATATATACACATATACAAACACCTCACACACACCTACTTTACATACACACAAATATACAAACACCTCACACACACCTACTTTACATATACCCATATATCCAAACACCTCACACACACCTACTTTACATATATACACATATACAAACACCTCACACACACCTACTTTCATATATACACATATACAAACACCTTACACACACCTACTTTACATACACACAAATATACAAACACCTTACACACACCTACTTTACATACACACAAATATACAAACACACACCCACCTCAGTCTTTTTTTGGTTTCTTCTTGATGTGTCTCCCCTCCCTGCTGCTACCTCACTGCAGGGGAGGGGGACATTCGTGCTGCAGCTGATCTTCGTTGGTCAGCCTGCTGAGTGCCAGGATGTCACGTGATGACACCCGGCCCTCAGACACGCGTTGCACGAGGGGGCGGAGCTTGCAGTCTGTGCCATCCGCACAGACTTTACCCCCTCGCGCTCCGAAAGTTTTGTTAAAAATGTGATGGCAGCGGCAAGTGGACCATGAGGCTGACAGCACCCAGGCGCCAGGTCTAAATTCCTGGTCGCCATGGCGACCAGGGGTTTGTAGAGCCCTGTTTTATTCATTTGTAAAAGGGGTAAATACTTTGTGTAAATACTAGAAAGTGATTTTAATTTTTTTATTTTGTTAAAATAAATATGATAGTTGTATCTTGACCTTTTTAGGGGTGATAAACTATATATAATAAATGGGTACATTGTGTTTAGCTGCCTTTTTAGCTAATTTAAACACGGCAGAAATGGGAAAAACAGACAGTCATGAATGGAACGTTTTCTTTAAACTGTCCAGTCACTAGGGAGTTAAGTTATCCACTCTGCTGTATTGACATGAGAAGTTACAATTAATGTTTACTGAATCTGTTTGCTGTAGATCTAAACAAATAAAGTTCCTGGTCATGGCAACAAATCAACTTTTAGGCTTTAAGTTAAAGGGAGTACTCTGCACAAATGGATGACCTCCAAAATGAGTTTTGCCTGAAAAATCTATCCAGTTGTGTTCTACCATACAGACTGGAAAATAAACCACTTGCCAAATAGACAAATTCATAAGTGCTCTTAGTAATTATAGGAGCTGGGGAAAGTGTTTGATTTACATAGAAGCACTGTTGGGAACCATAGTTCCTGGACTTGGGTTGATTTTGTCCTGTTCATAACTTATTTTGGTTGTATGTTGAATCTGAGAATTCCGATTGAGTGCCACTTTTCATTGTATAACTTTCTTTCTTTTTGTAGCTGAACGTGCTTTGGATACAATGAACTTTGATGTCATAAAAGGCAAGCCTGTGCGCATTATGTGGTCTCAGCGTGACCCATCTCTGCGTAAGAGTGGAGTTGGCAACATTTTCATCAAGAATCTGGACAAGTCCATTGATAACAAAGCTCTGTATGATACATTCTCAGCATTTGGAAATATATTATCATGCAAGGTAGGTTTGTGATAGTTTAGTTTTTCTTTTTATCCTGGTTTTAGGATTTCTTTTTGGTCTTATTCAGCTGTGCATAAACATAATCTGACTTCTTACAGGTGGTATGCGATGAAAATGGATCAAAGGGCTATGGATTTGTTCACTTTGAGACACAGGAGGCTGCTGAGAGAGCAATTGACAAAATGAATGGCATGCTCTTGAATGACCGCAAAGTGTATGTATGCTTAATTATTTCTGCACAGTAAATTTTCTGTCATTTAGTCTTTTCTATTAAGGAGTCTTGATTTATTTAATTTTTTTAATTGATGGATATTTAATTTTAGTAAGATTCAGTCTATCTTCACAAGGAATATTGTGTAACTGTGAAACACGTCCTGGATTTGACTTATATATTTTTCACATCTTTTCTTGTAAAGGTTTGTTGGGCGGTTTAAGTCCCGCAAAGAACGAGAGGCTGAGCTTGGCGCCAGAGCTAAAGAGTTTACAAATGTTTACATCAAGAATTTTGGAGAGGACATGGATGATGAGCGTCTTAAAGAAATGTTTGGCAAATATGGTGAGATTAAAAAATAGAGTACCGTGCACCTAATGAGTTTTGTGTTGCTAGTTATTAGCAAAGTCTACTTTCATAGCCAAACAAAACCCAAATATGTGCATTTAACTGCAGTCTAGCTGCAAGAATCGAACGTTTTAATGAATGTGGCGGCGTGTAAAAGATAACTTCTGAAATAAATGATGTCTCACAAATTTGCTTTTTTGTCAAGTTTTCTGCATGATCGTAATTGTAACCTGCTTTCAGGTCCAGCTCTAAGTGTTAAAGTTATGACTGATGATAGTGGAAAATCTAAAGGATTTGGCTTTGTCAGCTTTGAAAGGCACGAGGACGCGCAAAAAGTAAGTTATTGGTGTTTCCTGTACATGACAGAGCATCTTTCCGTTTTTAGTTGCATCATCACTGGCCTAGATCTAAACCAAAGCATTCCAATAGTTATATACCACATTATCTTCACATTCCTCCGCACATTATTTGCTCTTGTGTAGCAAAACCTGTCCTGATTTATCTTCTGAACAATGCAAGTTACACCTGTTTATTTGACTAATGCACTAGCTGAAAGTTTATACTTTGCTAACTTTCATTCTCCATTATCAAGGCTGTGGATGACATGAATGGGAAAGATATGAATGGTAAAGCAATCTATGTTGGGCGTGCCCAGAAGAAGGTGGAAAGGCAAACTGAGTTGAAGCGCAAATTTGAGCAAATGAAGCAGGACCGAATCACTAGATACCAGGTGAGTTGCTGAGGCCATAATTCATGTTTTTAACTTCCCCAAATGTGCTTTTATCTGTGAAGTTTGACTTTCCATTCAATGTTTCCAGGGCAATTGTCATTTATTCTCGTGTATTTTCTGGTCTGATAGTCTGAATTCTAGCAGTGCTTATTTTATTAATTTACAATGCTGCTTAGGTTTGTTTAGTAGTATAAAAATACATATATTGCACATTTTGCTTTTATCTAGTCTGCTAGTTTATATAAAAGCAATTTTTATGAAATCAAAGTAAAGGGCCGTATTTTTAATTTGGCATGTCCTTGTTAATCTTGTGGAATGGATGCAATGTTTAGCATCAAACAAGGTCCATTTATGGGTAGAAGTCTTCTGATTACATATGTCTTTTCATAGGGTGTTAACCTTTACGTGAAAAATCTGGATGATGGAATTGATGATGAACGTCTAAGGAAAGAGTTCTCACCATTTGGTACAATTACTAGTGCCAAGGTAAGCGATCCATTACATACACCATTCAATGATTACACAATCAGGTGCTGGAACTAGTTCAGCAAACCAGGGCACATTTTAAAACTTTGAAACCACTAAATGTTATCTCCCACAAATTCAGGTTATGATGGAGGGCGGTCGCAGCAAAGGGTTTGGATTCGTATGCTTCTCATCCCCTGAGGAGGCCACCAAAGCAGTTACTGAAATGAATGGCAGAATTGTTGCCACAAAGCCTTTGTATGTTGCCCTGGCACAGCGTAACGAAGAGAGGCAAGCACATCTGACCAACCAATATATGCAGAGGATGGCAAGTGTCCGTGCTGTACCCAACCCAGTGATCAACCCCTATCAGCCACCACCCTCCAGCTACTTCATGGCAGCAATCCCACCAGTAAGTTCAGCTTTAAATTCACATTTGTGTTCAGTAACTGTCTTATGTACTTTATGTAAATAACACATGAACTATGTTTATATAGACTCAGAACCGTGCTGCATATTATCCTGCTGGACAACTTGCTCAGCTTAGACCAAGCCCTCGCTGGACCGCTCAAGGAGCTAGGCATCGTAAGTAACGGATACTATCTTTATTGAATAGCATACATTACCATACCAGGTATTGATGTATAAAATCAAAACTGTGCTCCCATACACAATTGTTGCAATCTAGTGCTATTAAAAATGTCTTCATGCAGGTATTAACAGTCATCTTTACTTGTCACATAATTAAAGATGGTCCTCTCCTTTAGTAGAAAGTCACAAAATGAAATTCAGTCTTTTATACTACTCTGAAATCTCTTAAATGCATATTTGGTTACGCCCCTCTGACCTATAACCCTCATGTTTTACACCTGTGGTAGTTTGATACTCATAGTTTAGCAGGTTTTGATGGCAATTGAAGTCTTTGGTCTATCTTCCTGCAGCATTCCAGAACATGCAAGGAGCCATCCGCCCAGCTGCTCCAAGACCACCCTTTGGAGCAATGAGACCAACTTCTTCCCAGGTTCCACGTGTGGTTTCTGCACAGCGTGTTGGTAAGCCAATTTCAATGAGCTGTCATTAGAAGCTGCATTTCTCGAACATATGGGACTTGTAATACTTTTATTATTCTGGAATGTGTAACTTTGTAGGATGCATTAGTAACTTCATTCTTTTATTTTCAGCAAATACATCAACTCAGACAATGGGTCCAAGGCCAGCGGTTGCCGCGTCTGCTGCAGCTGCCTCTTCAACAGTTAGATCAGTTCCTCAGTACAAATATGCGCCTGGTGTGCGCAATCCTCAGCAACATCTGAGTGCCCAGCCACAAGTTGCCATGCAGCAGGTATGTCATTGGATGACCTAACTATTTCTGCGGCTGTGTATGTTGACTTTACATTTAACCGCTACAGTGTCCATTTGGGTCTTCAGAGGTAGAGAAAAGTGTAGATAATGGTAACAGCCTGAAGACTCTTTAAATAGCAGACAATCTGAATGTGCCCTTTCTGGCTAAACAGATTGGGACCACTGAGGGAAAACTATATACAATGGTTGTGTATTTACAGCAAGATTTATTAGTCTGAGGGCCAACTTTAACTTATAGGTATGCTGGTTGGAAAGCCAGCATTTTGCTCATTCCCCAAATGTACCTTTTTGTCCTACAAGAAATCACACCACTCATCATTTGAATGACTATTTTTATTTCAGCCTGCTGTCCATGTGCAAGGTCAAGAGCCTCTGACTGCATCCATGCTTGCCTCTGCTCCTCCACAAGAGCAAAAACAAATGCTAGGTATGTAACATATATGTATAATATAAATTATGTATTGTACCTTTTTTGTTTCAATGTTCAAATTTCCTCTACAAAGTGACAAAATTTTCCATTCCAAAGGGAACATGTGGCTATGCTGAACAAATAATAAATGTGCTACACATTTGCAGATCTAGTACTGACCAACTGCTTAAAGCACCCCATAGCAACTAGTTCAATAATCCTACTGGTTACATTAGTATGCCATAATGACTGCATAGTATGTATTACTGGTCACATCTGTTCCAAACAATGGCCAAATCAGTGTTCCAAATTTAAACTGCAATGTCTTATTTCAGGTGAACGGCTGTTCCCTCTTATCCAAGCTATGCATCCAACTCTAGCTGGTAAAATTACTGGCATGTTGCTCGAGATTGACAATTCTGAACTTCTTCACATGCTTGAGTCACCAGAATCTCTTCGCTCTAAGGTATGTTTTATTGATTATAAATCTCCATCTGCATGTGGACTGCAAACATGTCTTCATAATGGACTGGCTCCAGTCCTCAGGATAAAGAATCTTACAGCTGTAACGGTATAATTTCTCTTTGCAGGTGGATGAGGCTGTTGCTGTGCTGCAAGCCCATCAGGCTAAGGAGGCTGCACAGAAGGCTGTGAACAATGCTACTGGTGTGGCCACTGTTTAAGATGCATGTAAGTAGCATTCAGATAGCTATGCCTTTAAATTAAAGTGCAAATTTGTATAGATGTTGCTGGAAAACATACCAACGAAGCTGCTGGAAAATATTAGTTTCCCTGTACTAAGCTGTGCAATTATGTGGAATATTATATAATAAATAACCAATAATTCCAGTCTTGTGTGCACTGCAGAATGTTTGTAATCTAGTGCTTGACCACAGGTTTAGTAGCTGTGACAATGTGTCTTAAAGAGCCACTTATTTGTAGACTTGTAATCTGTTAGCAATTTAGTGCTTTAACAAAGATTTAGACTGCTTAGAGCCCACCCTCAAATTTAAACCTGCTGATTTAAACATGTTCTCTAATTGTCATGTTTCTTTTCAAGGCAGATGGAACTTCCGTGAACTTCACTTCACCTCAGAAAATTATCAAAACATTGAAAAACTGAAATCTGCAAAAACACTGCAAAACATAAAATCAAATAAAAAAGGAAAGGAAACGTCTATGCTTACGTACAGAGCAAATGCCAGGTCTGGCAGGCTAATTGCTAGTCCTAGATATTAAAAAAAACGTACAAAAAAATAGCAAAATACAAAACCAAACGTAATGTTTTTTAGACCCGGGGAAAGGCATTTTGAAAACAGTACGGGAAGTTAAGCATTCCTTTCTTTGATTTTTGTAATACTTTACTGTGGAAAAGCTCAGAATTTCACCACAGTAGGTTGTGGGAAATGATAGCTGGGCAAAGAAACATAATTTGGATTAAACAAATTTCTTGCTTTAATAAAAATTTACTTAAAACCACCATTTCTGTGTATTGTGTGAATGTTTCCAAGAGGGGATTAGTGACTTCAGCTCCCATTGTAAAAGGAGTTAAAGCATGTTTTTGCATCTGAGGGCCCTTGTGGTGATTCTGGGAAGCAATGGATCCCCCATTTTAATTCCAAGGTTTATGTAAAATTGTACTGAAGTGGTCACATTCAGTTAAAAATATTCAGACCCCTTTACATTTAAATGTACCAAATGAGGAATAACTTATGACTGTGTGGCAAAAATCCATGATCTGATTTTTTTTTTTTTAAGCTTTTGCCAGAAGTTGCAAAGTCTAAGACTTAGAATGCAAGCACACAACAGTTTATTCAGCGCCCAGACCCCTTAAGCTGCCATAAACCCTTTCCATGCATGCCCAGATTTTCCCATACCTATAAAGGAAAGTGTCATGTGTGCAGGTCTGGTATGCCAATGGCATATCCCAACAGTAAGTTATCTATTTGCGCAATACAGCATATGCATTGATACTGCAGCATTTCATGAGTGCTGAGAATATAATATATTGGTGAAAAGGATAGTTATACAATATATTCCTGGTCCCAAGAGTTTTGGATAAGGGATATTCAACCTGTATGTGAAAAGCACTTACTTTAAAACAGTCTTGAGTACTTTAACACTGAATTTAGAGACCCTGTGAATTGTGTTCAGTGAGCGGGCATTCACAGTAGGCAGATTGGCTTACTCTGCACCAGTTTTCACACTCCTTGAGGATTAGAAATTGGTTACAGCAAGAATGAACATTTATTTGTGAAAAAGCAGACTCCTATACTGACAAATAAGCCCTCAACTAGGGGGAGGCACATGGGAACTAATTATAACATGGTAAGCCTCGAACAATAGAAAACTTAATTTAAACCGATGAATTAAATACAGTAAGACATAATCTAATTAAACATGCTACCTTTTAGATAGACATCCAGCCTACAAGAGACAATATGTGGTTATATGATGGTGTGGTTGGTGCCCCAAAAAGTGTGAAACCCCCAAACCATTAAAGAGGCAGCAAATGTGTTTTTGATTGGGGGGGGCAAAACACTACCACTAGTCACCACTAGCATAAGAAATCAATGGGAATTGTGTAAACCTAGAAACTATTAGAATTTAAAGCAAAACCTATTGTGCTTAAAGGATTTTCAGTAAATATATTTGGGCCCTGACAAACTCATGCATGTCCCTGTAATCTGGATCTTCAAATATAGTTGTAGCTGAACATATAAGCAGAGAAACATGGTAGTGGTAATATGACTGATAAGAGTTTAAAAGTAAACCAGGAGAGACTTAACTGTATAATCTCAATAACCGGCTGTGTACTGGATAGGTCAAGCCCTCTAAATGTAGTATCAGATAACCAAGAATCTTCATGGAAGAGGTTACATCATGCAACCTGTGGATAGTGGTTGGCTAGAGGGTTGAAGGAGTGTTTGAACTTGATTCTGGGGTGGGTATAGATATAAATGAAGTAATAGAGTAGAATAGAAGATGGGTTTTGATTTGGGTAAAGGTGGTGGGGTTAGCATACATAAGGTACAAAACAAAATAAACCTGTGGTCATGTAGTGTTTGTCAGCTGATGAACGAAAGCGGTAGTAATCTTAAATGTCTTATTCCAAATCATGTAGCTTGGCAAACAAAATGGGCAAGTGGGAGATACTGGTAAGGGAGGAACAGTATTATCTAATATCTCAGAAATGTGGTGGGGTGAAACTTAACATGCCAGTTACACACATTTCACTCTCCCCTCAGAAAAGTGTGTGTGTGTGTGTGTGTGTGTATATAGATAGATAGATAGATATACACCCTGAAATATAGCCAATATTGTAGAATGTTTATATGATGACACTCAGTGCTGTATTTAGTGCAAGGCAAGTGCCTAGGGCAGCACTTATCTGGTATGTCTTTAAGGGGCGGCACAAAATGGAAAAAAACCCCACCTTGCTTGCCAGCAGAGATGGTGGCTGGGGAGATCGGAAGCAGCTGCACGGGGAGCCACTGTACTGCCTGTTCCGGTGACCCTGCACTCTGACGTCTGACACGTGCCAGGTAACGTGATCGCTGCACAACCGCCGGGAAGCTGCCATGCTGCCTGCTACAAGCCACCAGAGAAAATGGTAAGTCCTGCAAATTGGCTGGGGTTTATTAATGGCAAATAAAACTGGCATATTGGGCAAATTGGCTGGGGCATGTTAAGTGGCAAAATACTGGCATATTATTGGGCATATTAATGGCAAAATAATACTGGCATATTGGGCAAACTGGCTGTGGCTTATTAATGGGAAAATACTGTCATATGGCAAAATAATACTGACATACTAATGGGCAAATTGGCTGTGGTATATTGACACAATAATACTGCCATATTAATGGCAAAATGGCTGTGGCATATTACCGCAAAACACTGGCATATTTAATGGACAAACTGCATATTTTAATAGGCAAACTGACTGTTACATATATTAATGACAAAGTGACTGTGGCATGTTAACTGGTACCGGACAGTGGCTTATTTTAATGGGCGAAGTGATGCTGTGGCATGTTCTGTGGGGCAAACTAACATCTACTATGGGGGAAAGTGACACTGGCTTGTTATGCAGGGGCAGTTCTGTGGGACAAAGTGACACTGGTATTTTCTGCCACACTGTGGCATGCCAAAAAATGTGTGGGTGCAATATAGGTGCATGACAAGTGCTTTGGGTACTGTATGGTGCTGTGTGAAGTAATTTGGGTGCAATGTGGGTGCAGAAAAAGGCAATAAAAACAATAAATGCAATTTTTCAATAACATTTTTATTACATATACAAATAGTTGAATGTGGTATGAAAATAGTTGCATATAATAAAAAATTTACATTTACTGTTTTTTACAATGTGACTTTAGAAAAATTGGGTCGAGGGGGGTCCACTGCTAAAGACTTTGCCCAGGTCCCACTAGGGTCTTAAAGCGGCCCTGTGATGGGGGTGGGTATGTAATGGGATAATGAGGGTGATGGGGCATTTAATGTGCGGGCATGTAATGGGGTGATGGGGCATGTTCTTGGCGTACAACATGGCTTATGGGTCATGTCGTGGGTGTGCAACGTGGGTACGGGGGGTGCCCAAATTTTGCCTAGGGCAGCACAAAACCAAGATACACCACTGATGACACTGGTTTTAATGTGGACACATTGCATAGTCATTAAAAATGGTTGCACATTACTAGCAAGTGTTTGCTACAAGCCACCACACACTAGCATTGATGGGGAAGATTTGCGTTTATCATTTTTTTATCAATTATCACAGATTGCATTTGTGGACACTGGGATCATTTCTGTTGGCGTAGCAGCTCAGGAACTCAAAATACCCTACCCAAGGCATATAGGTCCTTCTGGAAACATTCGCCTATACACAGGCCTTGCTTGGAAAGGCAGGTAGGGCAGTAGAAAACGGAGTCCGTTCTGTCGGCATGGACAGAAGGAGGGCGCTGCTGCTCAAACAAAAGGTTAGAAATAATCTGCAGAATATATTCATAACACTTTGGGTGGGAGTTTGTGACTGCTTGCTTATATAACATAAAAGAATTATGCACTAAATATGGCTGTAGGCACTGGTCTGACATGGGAAAACAATGATCAGATCAACACTTAGCTATATTGATCTGAACAAGGGGTTTATATGAAATAAATGATTGTATTCACTTCACAGCCCCTTCTCTTTACAGTTACTTCGCAGCTACAATGTTACACTGATCTATCGCTCTGACACACTCACACACACAGACCCTTACACAGACACAGTGACACACTTACACACACACCCTTACACAGTCACAGTGACACACTTACACACACACCCTTACACAGGCAGAGTGACACACTTACACACACACACCCTTACACAGTGACACACTTACACACACACACCCTTACACAGTGACACACTTATACACACACACCCTTACACACACACACCCTTACACAAACACAGTGACACACTTACATACACACCCTTACATAGAAAGTGACACACTTACACACACAGTGACACACATAACCTGAGACACACTATTTTGCCACTCAATATGCCAGTATTTTGCCCCTCAATATGCCATTCTTGTGCCATTTAATATGCCAATATTTTGCCCCTCAATTTACCATTCTTTTGCCATTTAATATGCCATTTAATATGCCAATATTTTGCCCCTTAATATGCCATTTAATATGTTAGTATTTTACCCATCAATATGCCATTCTTTTTTTTTTAATTTTTAAATTTTATTATAAACATATAAAGACACAAACAACATATATATAAATATAGTGGTAAATGGCAGGCAGCACAAGACATATATATTTACAAGCATACTTATACCCGCCACTTAAAAATTGACATAGCATCAACAAAATTGTGGAGAGGATTCTAGATTTTCTTAAATACTTATTCAGTATTCGTTTTTGTAGTTTTGGCTCTGGGTGGCCAAGAGTGTGGGTCAGGGTATCATATCTCACTCAGTCATAAAACATGTAAACATCTGCTCGAACCTATTCTAATTCAGCTTCAGCTTCCCATTTTGTCCAAATTTTATAGAATTTACCTATGTTTGCTCTATTGGAAAAGTAACCTTTTTCCATAATGTTTTGCGTTTTTATTTGATATTTTACATGTGCCCAATAGATTTTCCCAGGTTTTTTTTCCAGTTCCTTGCCACTACTAATTTTACTGCTAACAGTATGTGTATAATCAGAGGCATATTCTCCCTATTGATTTCTGCCATATCTTGATGTAGGAGTGCCCTTTGGGGGGAGGCTGCTATTTTTCTCCCCGTTATTTTTGAGATTACTCTAAAAGCCTCTTTCCAGCATGTTATTAATTCTTCACAATCCCAGAAGATATGCCTGAGGGTGCCCCTATCTTTGCCACATCTCCAACAGTTTGGGTCTATATTGGAGTTCATCTTATTAAGTATTATTGGTGTCATATACCATCTGTTGGTTACTTTAAAAAAATATCTCTTGTAGATTTAAACAATGTATGTGATTGCTTATCAGATTCTAACCCTTCACCCATTCCTGATATTTTTCTTCCCCATTCGTCACAATATTTAGGTCTCTCTCCAATCTGTCCCACGCTATTGGTGGCTTATACTGGTTTATCTGACTTATAAGATCTATACATTTTCTCAAGATTCTTTTCTTAGGTGTGTTGTCAAAGAGGGATATCAATTGTTCATGAGCCCCTTCATTACTTCCCTTATAGATTTATTTCTGTTTGTACATAGTGTTTGACTCTAAGAAATGTAAACATGTCTCCAGGGGGAAAATGATATTTCTCTCTTAGATCCGCAAAATTCTTTAATTTATTTTCTAGGAAAAGATCAGACAATCTATTCATACCTGCTTCTTTCCACCCAGTAAGCTCTATATCGGTTATATAATGCTCGATTGTCTCAATCGGGATTGATTGTATTATCCTGTCCTCTAGTCCAAACCAGAAACTCAGCAATGAGGACAGGTGTTTCCCGTTTATTCTTTTCATTAATTCCCCTCTTTGTAGCTTATTAAACCATAGAGTACATTCCAGGTTCTCAAGGCCCACACTGTACTGCTCTAAATGCCACCAGTCTAAGGTTCTATTTTTTCGGGTTTTGTATTCTATTTACATGCATAACTAAACTTGCTTCCCAGTATCCCTTTGTACGGGCATACCTACTCCTCCCTTTCGGGGTTCCAAATACAAAACATTTTTACTGAATCTGGGTTTCTTATCCTTCCATACAAAATCTAGCAGTAATTTTTGGATGTTTTTAAGCAGGTCAGCCTTTATTGTCCCTGGGATTATTCGAAAGATGTATAGCCATTTTGGTAATACATAGGCTTTGATGGTGTTTATACTGCCCATCCATGATATTGAGACTTGTTTCCATCTCTTAAGTTTTGGAATAATTTCTGCCAGAATACATCTGCAGTTAATTTCTACCACGTTTTTAGCGTTTGCTGGTATAAAAATTCCCAGGCATTCTATCCCGTCATCACTCCACTACAGCGCGTGAGTATTTCGGAGTTTTCATTTTACAGTCTCTGATGTTGCGATACACATTGCTTGAGACTTTTCCAAATTTAGTTTATAATTTGATACTTCTCCATACTGCTGAATAGTACTTATTAGTTCCGGGACAGACTGCTTGGGATCCTCCAGAGTCAACATTACATCGTCAGCATGCATGGAGAGTTTGTATTCTATATCTCCAATGTATCTTCCTTTTATTTTCCCATTCTGTCTAATAGTGTTGGCTAAGGGTTCCAATGAGATTATGTATAATATCGGAGCTAAGGGGCACCCCTGTCTAGTACCATTTTGGATCTTAAACCAAGGGGATTCGATATTTTGTCCAATTACTTTTGCCGATGGGTTCACATGTAATGCCATAATAGCGCCCAACATTTCTTCTCCCACACCCAATGCTCTTAGGGTCTATTCTAGGAAGGCACAGCTGACTCTGTCAAAGTTTTTTCCGAGTCTAAAGACAGAGTCAGCAAGGGCCTCCCATTGTCATGCGCCTCCTCAATTATATCGATAGTTTTCCTGATGTTATCGCTTGGTGATCTATCTTTTATAAACCCTACCTGATCTTTGTGTATCAATGTTTTTATACATCCTTTCATTCTATATGCGAGTATGGCAGCATATATTTTAGTGTCTATATTAATTCAAGATATCGGACGATAATTCTTTAAATTTGTTAATTTTCCTGGATTTAATATGGGAAGAATGGCAGCCTGCATTAGTTCTTGTGGAAAGGCCCTTTTATGTCTGACCTCGTTAAAGAATCTAGTCAGATGTGGAATGATATGACTAGATCATTTCTTATAGAACATCACTGTAAACCCATCTGGTCCTGGGGCTTTATTATTTCTCAGATATTTGATCACATTATAAAATAATCCCCCTCTCTCTCTCTCTCTCTCCCTCCCTCCCTCCATCTAAAAAAAATAAAATAAAAAATGTGCAACTTTCCCTTCCTATATTAGAACTACCGCTCGTTTTACCATATTAAATATACTTCAATCTATTAGTTTTTTATGGGCAATACTTAGTCCCTAAGTTGCCCCTGACTGTAGACTTGCGCTTTATTTCTTTTGAAGTGTAATATATTAAATGTGTAACTTACAACTATTTAAATCAGAAAAAAATAATAAAAAATATTTAAATTGTGGCTAGTCACTTTTAAGTTGTAATATATCAAATCAACTAGGTGCCTTCCCGTTACTTATATCTACTCTCCTCAAATCCTAAAGAATATCTCCCTCCTCTTATAAAATATCCTTTCTTCATTACAAAATTGTGCCCTGTTACTTTTAAAATGTAATATTTTAATATAAGTGACTTACAACTATTATATCTAGAATCCTACAGTCCTAAACATGCCTCCCTCCACTTCACTATTATTTAATCCTTCGTGCAAGAAGTATGCCTCCACATAACCTGTCAAGGACAAAAAAAAAAAAGTGTAGTGTTAAATACTTGTGACTTATTATTTTTACAGTGTAATTATCAATGAGTGCCTTACCCTTACTTATATCTATTCTCCACAAATCCTGAGGAATACCTCCCTCCTCTTATAATATATTGTGCCTTATTACAAACTTGTGCCCTTAATATATTAATATAGATGACTTGCAACTATTTATAAATATTATCCTAAAGTCCTAAACATACCACCCTCCACTTTAATATTATTTATTCCTTCATATCTATAATCATGCAGTTAATTTGCCCCCACAAAGCCGAAAAAAAGTAGAAAGCCATCTCTCCTCTCATTTGTCTTAATTCCTTATAGGGTGCCTCGCCTCTTCTCTTTGTCCTGATTTTTCTATAGATCCTCTAACCATTGCTGCGCTGTTTTAACTTTCTCAAAAGTCAACATTTTACCCTTATACACATATCTTAACCGGGAAACCCCACCAGTATTTGATTTGTTTCAGTTTCAAGATGTCAATAACAGGTTTAAAATATTTTCTTGCTTGACGGGTATTGAAAGAAAGGTCCTGAAAGAATATCAAATTTTGAAATCTGGGCTCCTCTGGCTTAAAAGATTTTACTGCCATCATAATTCTCCGTTTTTTTTTCTCAAATAGGGCAAATCTGACAATCATATCTCTGGGTACCGATTCACTAATGTCCTTTGATTTCCAGCATCTATGTGCCCTTTCATTGTCTCCCTTTATTATATCCTTGTGACCCATATCCTCAAAAAGATCCGTCAAGAAGTCTAGTAGTTTATCTTTAGTCACAGATTCATCAATTCCTCTTATTCTTATATTTTTCCTTCTGTCTCTGTCTTCAAGGTCATTTATTTTGGTTTCCAGGTTATAAACTCTCTGCTGTAAATCATTTACTTGCTTGTCTGTTTCCTCAGCCAAAAATGCCAAATGTATAATTTTATCTTCATTTGTTTTAACCCTGTCCCCAATTTTTAGGATAATTCTCTAAATTGGTTAGACTGTTCTTTTTTAAACATTTGAAGTTGTATATCCAGTAATTTTTGTAAATAATCTTGGGTTACCTTTCTGTTTGCTTCCTCCCCTGAACTTTCAAATATTTGATTGGGGGTTACTATCTCCGGAATATTCATGCTGTAATCTCGGGCAACCGAAGCATCCATGTTCAGTATGGTTTTTACAGGTTGTGGGGGAAAAAGTGTCTCAATTCCTCTTTTTATAGCACCATCACTCATTCTTTTCTCCTTATCTTTACTCTTTATCTTTTTTGGGGCTGCTTTTGATTCTGTACCTTTTTTGGCATCATATTTGGATCTTCCCTTGTAAATTTCCTTTTTTCTCTCCTTTCTCTTTCTGTCTTCCCTCTGTCTTTCTTCCTCTCTCCACCCTTCTTAGATCACTTTCTTTTCGCTTTCTCTTCTTTTTTCCTCTTCCTTTCCCCTCCTCTCTCCTTTCCTTTTGTCATGGCACAGCTAGGTACTCACCTGCCCCTGGGCGCCCACGCCTCCCTCACGGCAGAATCGCAGCTCTCACTGCTCCTGAGAGATCCATTGGGGAGGAACAGGCCAGAGACCAGGGAATAAAACAATATGGTGCTGAGTCCCTGATAGGGTTGCCACCTTTTCTTCAAAAAAATACCGGCCTTGGTGCTGTCTCCATAGACTTAACATTGGCCCGATGCCAATTTTTTACCGGCCTGCCGGTAAAATACCGGCCATGTGGCAACCCTAGTCCCTGACCTCTTTATATAACATCTGTGTGCCCCACCTACTGGTGGGATGGGGCCGGTCATGTGATCCCAGCTACCTATTTAAACCCAGCACACCTTCCAGTCAGTGCTTGGTTATTTTGATTTTTGCCTTTTGTTTCTGTCTGCTGCAAGACTGCATTTTCGTTTGCTTTTCCTGCTGCTGCATTCTGGAAATTTATTATTTTTATTAAAGGCCTCCACGCCACCACAGACCCTTTGGGACCCTGTCTCCACTTCCAGGTGCTCCTAACGGTCGTGATAGTAAGGGAGTGCTGTTCCGCTGCAAAGTGGGTTTCATACGCTCCACGACTCTCCAGGTGGGTGTGACAGACAGGAAAGCCAACTGTGACAGTAAAAGCAAAGCAACATGAAAAACAAAACAAGAAAGGAGGTGAGGAGGTGAGCTATTATGTATGATGGCCAGGACTGGACAGCCAGAAAAAGAAAAAGAACCTGTACTGTCCCCCTATTATATTATAATTATGATATTAATTAGAATATTTTATTACTTCCTTTGCACTCACTCTACATTGTTTTGACTCGCTGCCACCATTCATTGTCTTCCCACCAGGGAGCAATGTGACATTTTCTGGGATGTTTCTATATTTTGCTGCTATGACTCCAAGCACAAGTTTCGGAAGAGTTTATTTTAAGCCAGGGACGGGATTCTTTTAATCCTCTAACACGCGGCAGAGTCATTTCCTTCCAAAAAATATTCTATTTCTGGGCATCATCATGATACTGACAGAGAAGGAATTCAAAATGGTGGGAACCGGACAATGCTAAAAATTACCCACCCATTATAAGCAAAAACAAATAAAAAAAGATGAAAATGAGCATTACATAAACAAAAATCCCCAATAGATTTGGGAATAAACTAGCAATAGAGTAAAAGTCTGCTAATGGAAACACGCCAAGACCACTAATACAGGAAAAGCACCAATAAAAATGACATTAGAAAAAAATACAAGAAACAAGTAGCATTAAAATCATACCAATTATTGTCTAGCTAAGAGTTAGATTGCAAACTTTCAAGACCAAATTGCTAGGTACTTCCTCAGGCATTAATGAGGCGAAAACAAAATTCTTAATTACAAAACATAGTGAACAGCTTTAAAAAAAAAATGCAAGTAAAACCTCCCTCAGCAATCAGCCTGCTCACTACAAATACCCCTGAGTGGACTGCTCAGTGGCGTCCCGAGGGGGGTGGGGGGGGGCGGCCCGCCCCGGGTGCCACTGACTAGGGGGGTGCCACCGGTGCTACCGGCACCCCCCGCGCTGCTTACCTTTTTTTTTTTTCTTTTTCAGGCGGCCGAATCCTCTGGATGCGGACGCCGGGTGAAAAAAAAAAAATAAATAAATAAATCACAGCGACCGGATGTGACGATACGTCACATCCGGCGACTGTGTTTCTCTCCTCCGTGCAGGAGGGAAGACTGCACGGAGGAGTCGTCCGTCCGGAAGAAGCAGCGATTTGGTAAGTGATGGGTGGGGGGGGGGGTGGGGAGGAGTGGCACAATATTACTGGGCTCTGGCTGGCACTATATTACTGGGTTCTGGCTGGCACTATATTACTGGGCTCTGGCTGGCACTATATTACTGGGTTCTGACTGGCACAATATTACTGGGTTCTGACTGGCACAATATTACTGGGCTCTGGCTGGCACTATATTACTGGGTTCTGGCTGGCACTATATTACTGGGTTCTGGCTGGCACTATATTACTGGGCTCTGACTGGCACTATTTTACTGGGCTCTGACTGGCACTATGTTACTGGGCTCTGACTGGCACTATATTACTGGGTTCTGGCTGGCACTATATTACTGGGTTCTGGCTGGCACTATATTACTGGGCTCTGACTGGCACTATATTACTGGGCTCTGACTGGCACCTTTTTTTTTTTTTTCGTTTTCAGGCGGCCGAATCCTCTGGATGCGGACGCCGGGTGAAAAAAAAAATAAAAAAAAAATAAATCACAGCGACCGGATGTGACGATACGTCACATCCGGCGACTGTGTTTCCCTCCTCCGTGCAGGAGGGAAGACTGCACGGAGGAGTCGTCCGTCCGGAAGAAGCAGCGATTTGGTAAGTGATGGGTGGGGGGGGGGGTGGGGAGGAGTGGCACAATATTACTGGGCTCTGGCTGGCACTATATTACTGGGTTCTGGCTGGCACTATATTACTGGGCTCTGGCTGGCACTATATTACTGGGTTCTGACTGGCACAATATTACTGGGCTCTGGCTGGCACTATATTACTGGGTTCTGGCTGGCACTATATTACTGGGTTCTGGCTGGCACTATATTACTGGGCTCTGACTGGCACTATATTACTGGGCTCTGACTGGCACTATGTTACTGGGCTCTGACTGGCACTATATTACTGGGTTCTGGCTGGCACTATATTACTGGGTTCTGGCTGGCACTATATTACTGGGCTCTGACTGGCACTATATTACTGGGCTCTGACTGGCACCTTTTTTTTTTTTTTCGTTTTCAGGCGGCCGAATCCTCTGGATGCGGACGCCGGGTGAAAAAAAAAATAAAAAAAAAATAAATCACAGCGACCGGATGTGACGATACGTCACATCCGGCGACTGTGTTTCCCTCCTCCGTGCAGGAGGGAAGACTGCACGGAGGAGTCGTCCGTCCGGAAGAAGCAGCGATTTGGTAAGTGATGGGTGGGGGGGGGGTGGGGAGGAGTGGCACAATATTACTGGGCTCTGGCTGGCACTATATTACTGGGTTCTGGCTGGCACTATATTACTGGGCTCTGGCTGGCACTATATTACTGGGCTCTGACTGGCACAATATTACTGGGTTCTGACTGGCACAATATTACTGGGCTCTGGCTGGCACTATATTACTGGGTTCTGGCTGGCACTATATTACTGGGTTCTGGCTGGCACTATATTACTGGGCTCTGACTGGCACTATATTACTGGGCTCTGACTGGCACTATGTTACTGGGCTCTGACTGGCACTATATTACTGGGTTCTGGCTGGCACTATATTACTGGGTTCTGGCTGGCACTATATTACTGGGCTCTGACTGGCACTATATTACTGGGCTCTGACTGGCACCTTTTTTTTTTTTTTCGTTTTCAGGCGGCCGAATCCTCTGGATGCGGACGCCGGGTGAAAAAAAAAATAAAAAAAAAATAAATCACAGCGACCGGATGTGACGATACGTCACATCCGGCGACTGTGTTTCCCTCCTCCGTGCAGGAGGGAAGACTGCACGGAGGAGTCGTCCGTCCGGAAGAAGCAGCGATTTGGTAAGTGATGGGTGGGGGGGTGGTGGGGAGGAGTGGCACAATATTACTGGGCATCTGGCTGGCACTATATTACTGGGCTCTGGCTGGCACTATATTACTGGGTTCTGACTGGCACAATATTACTGGGCTCTGGCTGGCACTATATTACTGGGTTCTGGCTGGCACTATATTACTGGGCTCTGGCTGGCACTATATTACTGGGTTCTGACTGGCACAATATTACTGGGTTCTGACTGGCACAATATTACTGGGCTCTGGCTGGCACTATATTACTGGGTTCTGGCTGGCACTATATTACTGGGTTCTGGCTGGCACTATATTACTGGGTTCTGGCTGGTACTATATTACTGGGCTCTGACTGGCACTATATTACTGGGCTCTGACTGGCACTATGTTACTGGGCTCTGACTGGCACTATATTACTGGGTTCTGGCTGGCACTATATTACTGGGTTCTGGCTGGCACTATATTACTGGGCTCTGACTGGCACTATATTACTGGGCTCTGACTGGCACTATATTACTGGGTTCTGGCTGGCACTATATTACTGGGTTCTGGCTGGCACTATATTACTGGGCTCTGGCTGGCACTATATTACTGGGTTCTGGCTGGCACTATATTACTGGGCTCTGACTGTTACAATATTCCTGGTATCTGACTGGCACACTATTACTGGGCTCTGACTGGCACACTATTACTGGGCACTGACTGGCACAATATTCCTGGGCACTGACTGGCACAAAATTACTTGGCATCTGACTGGCATAATATTCATGGGCACTGACTGGCACAATATTACTGGGCATTTGACTGGCACAATATTCCTGGGCTCTGAGTGGCACACTATTACTGGGCACTGACTGGCACAATATTCCACACTCGGGGTCCGCCCCTGGTGCCAAATGCTCTAGGGACTGCCCTGGGACTGCTAATATGCTTCCTTGAAAAATGAAGGCCGGTCCCTAGGGGGAGGCAGAGAGAAGCACAGCTACAGCTCTCTAACAGTAAGCATTGAGAGGAGAAGACTTACAGCCCATTTAGTGGGAGAAGGAGTAGGCTGCTGAATCTTTTACGAAATCCAAGCAGGGAAATACTGAGCATGCAACTCAATGCTACTTATATTCTTACAGCCTTCGCTTGTTTAATGGGCACAATGACACACTGACATCACGCGCTCCAGAGAATGACTGTAAATCATCTATGACAAGAAAGACAAGGAAACCTGACATTTTCCTCCCCGATGTAGTTCAGCACCTAATCAGTTTAACAGATCAAGGTAAAGCATCAGACACCTGGTTATGATGTAAATACACAAGATATTAGTGTCTACGAGATGTTCCTGACCTTGAATGCCAAGAAGCATAAAAGCTAAAGGTCCCAGTTACAGAGGAGAAAATATTAAGGGCTGTTACTGGCTTTCCAGAGCTACTCAAGCTTATTATAAAGATTATACAAAGATACCGACCAAAATCTTTCATGGACTGCTCTAATCCAGCTATTATATCAGCACTTACTACTGTCATATCAAAGATCCCCCTCATGTCACACATCATTGAGCAGCTGCATGTGAACCTAGAACAGAATCCAGAGTAAAATTGTGACAACTAATCATTTATTGGACAGTCACACAATATACCATGCATGCTTTAATGTGCTTATACAGAAACCCTGGCTGACCAGAACATCTAGCAACTGTCTGGGACATCTCCAAAATGTGCAATTAAATTATATCTTTATGTGAGAATTTATCAGGATGTGTTATGGAACACTATAAAGGTGGCCACTATTACCTCTTTTATTTATTAAGCTGTTTGAAACATATTTTGTCTGCTTGCCTCCACCCCACCTGTTTTCATTATGTAGCAAGAGAAAAACAAGGTTAAAATTAACAAAATGTAAAAAACCCCAAAAAACTAAAAATAGCCAAAAAGATAAGAAAATAGAAAGCCAGCAATACAATACTGCAAAAATGGTAGAAAAATTAAAAATATCACAAAAAAGATAACAATGTAGTATAAATAAATTCTGAAAAAAGTAAAAGAGTGGAAAGAAAATAAAAATGTAGAAAAAATTTAAGACAGAAATGTGTGGTTGTATAGGACTCAGTGGGTTATTAGTCAGGCAAAAAAGTAGCTAATGTTGTCCCAAACACACCAAGAACACAAAACATTCTATAGTAAATAAAGTAAATAAAATGGTGGCTAAAGAAAAAAGTAAAAAGGAGTAAAAACAAAAGAACAAATAATGGAGTGTATGAAAAAATGGCAACTCTCTCACCCATTCTGAAGTAGATGATAACGGTATGTGTAAATATAGTCGGGTAAAGTCTAATAACAGGATAGAGGAAAAGAGGTACGAAGCGCCTACAAATATATAGAACGTAAATATTTAACAAAATATACAAACCCAGAAAGAATAATAAGTATAATAATGGAGATGGAACTCTCAGGTGTGATCAGGACATCAATTAGGAAATAAATAAATAAAACAGCTGCTGGTCTCAAAATATCACAGTGGAATACCACTGCAAAGAAAGGTGGGAGAAAGATGCATAAAAAGAAAAATAGACAGCGCTATATCATATAAATAATACTATAATATAAATTTTTTTTTATAAAGTACACACCTGAATATGATAAAAAAGTACAATTTTAATACAAAAGAAAATACATACACTTATTAAATTAAAATATATAATAATGCATAAATATAAATACAAAAATATAATCAATATGTACATACAAATACAGAATCAACACAGTACAATAGGGAAATTCATAGAAAATAAATACATAAAATAAGAACTGCTGAGTGCAAAGACTAATAAGCAGTAAAAGCAGAGAAAAAGAGCAGTGGATGTATAAATCAATACATACACACCTATATGTCTGCCCGTGTAGATGCTGGACTCAAAATAACGCCAAAATAGCGAACTTTGATCCCAGTGGGAGAAAGCCTGGCCAGGTCACACACACTGTCTCCCATCACATACACTCTGACTCCCATCACACTCAGTCACACACTCTGACTCCCATCACACTAAGTCACACACACTGTCTCCCATCACACACACTTTGACTCCCATCACACTCAGTCACACACACTGACTCCCATCACACACACTGTCTCCCATCACACACACTCTGACTCCCATCACAGTCACACACACTTTCTCCCATCACACACACTCTGACTCCCATCACACTCAGTCACACACTCTGACTCCCATCACACTCGCGCCCGTCACGTGACTGTCGGCACTTCCGTGTCGGCACACTGCACGGGGAGCCGAGCAGGCAGCACGGTTTCTCCGTGCAGCCTGGCAGGCAGAGCGATGGTGAGGGGGGATCTTCTGATTTGCCGCCCTAGGCATCCGCCTAGGATGCCTCGCGGTAAATACAGCACTGCCCACAGCACTTGTCTTGCACCTATATTGCACCCACAGCACTTGTCATGCACCTATATTGCACCAACAGCACATGGCTTGCACTCATATTGAACCCACACAATTTCGCTTGCTACAGTGTAAATTTGCCCCACAGAACATACCACAGTTTCACTTTGTTCCACTGAACTGCCCATGCAGAAAAAAGCCACACTGTCACTTTCCCCCATAGTACATGTTATTTTTCCCTAGAGAACATGCCACAGTCACTTTGTAATATGCAACAGTTTGCCTGTTGAAATATGTCACCGTTTGTCCATTAAATATGCCACAGTCAATGTACCCATCGATATGCCAGTATTATTTTGCCATTAATATTCAGTATTATTTTGCCATTAATATGCCACAGACATTTTTCCCATTAAAATGCCAATATTATTGTGCCATTCAGATACCAGTAATATTGTAATATTAAGATGCCCCAGCCAATTTGCCCATTAAGAAACCAGTATTATTGTACCATTAAGATGCCATATTTGTTGTGCCATTCAGATACCAGTAATATTGTGCCATTCTGAGAGCAGTAATATTGTGCCATTCAGAGCCCAGTTATATTGTGCCAGTCAGATACCATAAATATTGTGCCAGTCAGAGCCCAGTAATAGTGTGCCAGTCAGATACCAGGAATATTGTGCCAGTCAGAGCCCAGTAATAGTGTGCCATTCAGAGCCCAGTAATATTGTGCCAGTAAGATACCATAAATATTGTGCCAGTCAGAGCCCAGTAAAAGTGTGCCAGTCAGAGCCCAGTAATATTGTGCCAGTCAGAGCCCAGTGATATAGTGCCAGTCAGGGCCCAGCAATATTGTGCCAGTCAGAGCCCAGTAATAGTGTGCCATTCAGAGCCCAGTAATATAGTACCAGTCAGAGCCCAGTAATAGTGTGACAGTCAGAGCCCAGAAATATTGTGCCAGTCAGAGCCCAGGAATATATTGCCATTCAGAGCCCAGGAATATAGTGCCATTCAGAGCCCAGTAATATTGTGCCAGTCAGAGATCAGTAATATAGTGCCAGTCAGAACCCAGTAATAGTGTGCCAGTCAGAGCCCAGTAATATAGTGCCAGTCAGAACCCAGTAATATTGTGCCAGTCAGATACCATAAATATTGTGCCAGTCAGAGCCCAGTAATATTGTGCCAGACAGAGCCCAGTAATATTGTGCCAGACAGAGCCCAGTAATATAGTACCAGTCAGAGCCCAGTAATATAGTACCAGTCAGAGCCCAGTAATATAGTACCAGTCAGAGCCCAGTAATATAGTGCCAGTCAGATGCCAGTAATATAGTGCCAGTCAGATGCCAGTAATATAGTGCCAGTCAGAGCCCAGTAATAGTGTGCCAGTCAGAGCCCAGTAATAGTGTGCCACTCAGAGCCCAGTAATATTGTGCCAGTCCGAGCCCAGTAATATTGTGCCAGTCAGAGCCCAGTAATATTGTGCCAGTCAGAGCCCAGTAATATTGTGCCAGTCAGAGCCCAGTGATAGTGTGCCAGTCAGAGCCCAGTAATATTATGCCAGTCAGAGCCCAGTAAAAGTGTGCCAGTCAGAGCCCAGTAATATTGTGCCAGTCAGACCATAAATATTGTGCCAGTCAGAGCCCAGTAATATTGTGCCAGTCAGATGCCTGTATTATTGTGCGAGTCAGATGCCTGTAATATTGTGCCAGCCAGAGCCCAATAATAGTATGCCAGTCAGAGCCCAGTAATAGTGTGCCAGTCAGAGCCCAGTAAAATTGTGCAAGTCGGAGCCCAGTAATAGTGTGCCAGTCAGAGCCCAGTAATATTGTGCCAGTCAGAGCCCAGGAATATAGTGCCATTCAGAGCCCATTAATATAGTGCCATTCAGAGCCCAGTAATATTGTGCCAGTCAGAGCCCAGTAATAGTGTGCCAGTCAGAGCCCAGTAATATTGTGCCAGACAGAGCCCAGTAATATTGTGCCAGTCAGAACCCAGTAATATTGTGCCAGTCAGAACCCAGTAATAGTGTGCCAGTCAGAGCCCAGTAATATTGTGCCAGTCAGATGCCAGTAATATTGTGCCAGTCAGAGCACAGTGATATAGTGCCAGTCAGGGCCCAGGAATATTGTGCCAGTCAGAGCCCAGTAATAGTGTGCCATTCAGAGCCCAGTAATATAGTACCAGTCAGAGCCCAGGAATATAGTGCCATTCAGAGCCCAGGAATATAGTGCCATTCAGACCCCAGTAATATTGTGCCAGTCAGAAATCAGTAATATAGTGCCAGTCAGAACCCAGTAATAGTGTGCCAGTCAGAGCCCAGTAATATAGTGCCAGTCAGAACCCAGTAATATTGTGCCAGTCAGATACCATAAATATTGTGCCAGTCAGAGCCCAGTAATATTGTGCCAGACAGAGCCCAGTAGTAGCGTGCCATTCAGAGCCCAGTAGTAGTGTGCCATTCAGAGCCCAGTAATATTGTGCCAGACAGAGCCCAGTAATATAGTGCCAGTCAGATGCCAGTAATATTATGCCAGTCAGAGCCCAGTAATATTATGCCAGTCAGAGCCCAGTAAAAGTGTGCCAGTCAGAGCCCAGTAATATTGTGCCAGTCAGATACCATAAATATTGTGCCTGTCAGAACCCAGTAATAGTGTGCCAGTCAGATGCCTGTATTATTGTGCCAGTCAGATGCCTGTATTATTGTGCCAGTCAGATGCCTGTAATATTGTGCCAGCCAGAGCCCAATAATAGTATGCCAGTCAGAGCCCAGTAATAGTGTGCCAGTCAGAGCCCAGTAAAATTGTGCAAGTCAGAGCCCAGTAATAGTGTGCCAGTCAGAGCCCAGTAATATTGTGCCAGTCAGAGCCCAGGAATATAGTGCCATTCAGAGCCCATTAATATAGTGCCATTCAGAGTCCAGTTATATTGTGCCAGTCAGAGCCCAGTAATATAGTGCCAGTCAGAACCCAGTAATAGTGTACCAGTTAGAGCCCAGTAATATTGTGCCAGTCAGAACCCAGTAATAGTGTGCCAGTCAGAGCCCAGTAATATAGTGCCAGTCAGAGCCCAGTAATAGTGTGCCAGTCAGAGCCCAGTAATATTGTGCCAGTCAGAACCCAGTAATATTGTGCCAGTCAGAACCCAGTATTAGTGTGCCAGTCAGAGCCCAGTAATATTGTGCCAGTCAGATGCCAGTAATATTGTGCCAGTCAGAGCCCAGTAATATAGTGCCAGTCAGGGCCCATTAATATAGTGCCTGTCAGGGCCCAGTAATATAGTGCCAGTCAGAGCCCAGTAATATAGTGCCAGTCTGGGCCCAGTAATATAGTGCCAGTCAGAGCCCAGTAATATAGTGCCAGTCAGGGCCCAGGAATATTGTGCCAGTCAGATATCCCCCCCCCCGCCCGTGAACTGCACGGAGGAGGGAAACAGTCACCGGATGTGACGTGATGTCACATCCGACGTCAGTTTTTTTTTTTTTTTCGTCGTCGCAAATGTTCACAATCGCAATGCGCTTTGAACATAGCAAGCAGGGGCTGGGGGCCCACGGGACAGCTGCCTTGGGCCCCCCAGGAGTAACCGGGCCCAGGGCAGCTGCCCCGTTTGCCCCGCGTTAAAGACGGCTCTGGCCACCATGTGGAAAACACGGGCCTTAAGTGCTCATTCCCCAGGGGTTGTGTCTGTGCGTCCTAAGGTAGGCGCCACATGGCCCATACATGGTCAGTCCCGGGGCGTGTGACCGGAGGAGTGGCTAAATTTTGATCCAGTCAGATGCCTGTAATATTGTGCCAGCCAGAGCCCAATAATAGTATGCCAGTCAGAGCCCAGTAATAGTGTGCCAGTCAGAGCCCAGTAAAATTGTGCAAGTCAGAGCCCAGTAATAGTGTGCCAGTCAGAGCCCAGTAATATTGTGCCAGTCAGAGCCCAGGAATATAGTGCCATTCAGAGCCCATTAATATAGTGCCATTCAGAGTCCAGTTATATTGTGCCAGTCAGAGCCCAGTAATATAGTGCCAGTCAGAACCCAGTAATAGTGTACCAGTTAGAGCCCAGTAATATTGTGCCAGTCAGAACCCAGTAATAGTGTGCCAGTCAGAGCCCAGTAATATAGTGCCAGTCAGAGCCCAGTAATAGTGTGCCAGTCAGAGCCCAGTAATATTGTGCCAGTCAGAACCCAGTAATATTGTGCCAGTCAGAACCCAGTATTAGTGTGCCAGTCAGAGCCCAGTAATATTGTGCCAGTCAGATGCCAGTAATATTGTGCCAGTCAGAGCCCAGCAATATAGTGCCAGTCAGGGCCCATTAATATAGTGCCAGTCAGGGCCCAGTAATATAGTGCCAGTCAGAGCCCAGTAATATAGTGCCAGTCTGGGCCCAGTAATATAGTGCCAGTCAGGGCCCAGGAATATTGTGCCAGTCAGATATCCCCCCCCCGCCCGTGAACTGCACGGAGGAGGGAAACAGTCACCGGATGTGACGTGATGTCACATCCGACGTCAGTTTTTTTTTTTTTTTCGTCGTCGCAAATGTTCACAAGAGCAATGCGCTTTGAACATAGCAAGCAGGGGCTGGGGGCCCACGGGACAGCTGCCTTGGGCCCCCCAGGAGTAACCGGGCCCAGGGCAGCTGCCCCGTTTGCCCCGCGTTAAAGACGGCTCTGGCCACCATGTGGAAAACACGGGCCTTAAGTGCTCATTCCCCAGGGGTTGTGTCTGTGCGTCCTAAGGTAGGCGCCACATGGCCCATACATGGTCAGTCCCGGGGCGTGTGACCGGAGGAGTGGCTAAATTTTGATCCTCTGTTGAGAGGATCAACAGCTGAAGTGAACTTTAGTTGCAGTATCAAGGCTCTGCTTGCTGTAAAAAGCTAAAAGTTAAACGACAAAACACACACGTATATATATTTATATAATGAACAGTCTCAGAGGGAGAGGGAAAGGACTACAAGTGAAGAAGAATAGAGGCATAAAGGGAGGATGCAGTGGGTGGTGGGGGGGCAATGTAAATAAAGAACCGTGTAAAAAAAGATTACACTGAGAAAAAGTGAAATAACAAGGAAGGGAAAAATTGTAATTGGATACAAAGAAGAGATATTAACAATTAATAAGGAGGCAAAGGATGAGATAGAAAAAGAATGGAGACTGTCCTCTGGTTGACATTCCCCATTATAAGCCTTTACCTGCATCATCTAACTTGCTTGCTATGCCTGCACCTGGGCCAGACCACACATCAGTGTTTTATTTTCCCCATGATTAGGGAGTGCCACATTAAAAGCCAGCTGGTACCCTCCTCCACCACTCCAAAGCCTGTGTCATCCTTAGGTAGGTCCTATTCCTAAAGACAGCAATGGGGAAGGGAAGGGGTATCAATGTGAGCAGTGGGGATAGAAGGGTGGGATCATTGTGAGCAATTGGGAAGAGAAGAGGGAGTATGGCAGCAATGGGGGCAAAGGAAACTGCAGGGAGGAGGGGAAGAGGAGGTGATATCATTGTGAACAAAGTGGAGATTAAGGGAAGGGGGGGAGGGGGACCAATGTGAGCAATGGTTAATGATTATATGGCATGTTTTAAGGAGCAATGTGACACTATGGCATGTTCTGTGGGCAATGTGCCACTCTGCCAAGTTCTGTGTGCTAATGTGGAAATTGATGTGACACATCCACTTAAAATATTGCCACACCCTGATGTCAGTGACCTTAGGGTCGGCACTGCTGAAGGGATCTCTTAGTGTACGTGTAATAAAGAAATGAGATGGAGAGTTTCTCCATATAATAAGAATCAAGTTAGAGAGCAAAATATTACCCTGCAGGGTGACAGAACTAGGTTACTATTAGACTGAAAGAGTGGTAAATACATGGAACAGACTTCTGGTGTAGGGGATGGGAGGTGTATATTAAAGTATAGCTGATACACCAGGTATACATATACATAACGTGATCCTAAGGGTGAAATCACTATGACCTTTATGTTTGAGAATTGTCAAAAAATAAGAAACAGAAAAAAATAAAAGCAGATGTCAGGATGCTCCAGGATAGAGTATAAAAGCTTGTGTTGCTTAGAAAAGTAAAATAAAATTACATAATGCCAAACAAAGATAGTGCATTCACCTCACGGGATTTATCCAACATAGCAGACATAGTCCTTGGTCTGATGTCCAACTGTGGCCCTTGGTACACTGGAATTAAATACATAGCCTGGGACTTGATCACTTCTCCCTGTGTCACAGATTCACCAGCTACTGGTTTCAGCTGCATTCATTTTCCTTTCCCAACATTATTTTTTTTTTTACTTTTTATTATAGAATTATTGGGGAAAAGATTGTGATATTATGGTTAGGTTATTATATTATATATTATAGTTAGGTTATGCAAATTGATTTATAAAAATTTAATAAATTCTTATTAGTGTGTATATTGGTGTCAGTGTGTATATATGTGTGTATATTGGTGTCAGTGTGTATATATGTGTGTATACTGGTGTCAGTGTGTATATATGTGTGTATATTGGTGTCAGTGTGTATATATGTGTGTATATTGGTGTCAGTGTGTATATATGTGTGTATACTGGTGTCAGTGTGTATATATGTGTGTATATTGGTGTCAGTGTGTATATATGTGTGTATATTGGTGTCAGTGTGTATATATGTGTGTATACTGGTGTCACTGTGTATATATGAGTTTGCATATCTTTTAGTTTTATACTTTATCCCTTGGAAGACATGCCCTGAAAGGCAGCATGCAAAAGGTATATGTGGCCGGAACTAATGGCTGAGGTGGCAATCCTAACAACAGACATATTTAAAATACATTATTCTTTTAGTTTATGGAATGAATAGATTGTTCCGGATCCTCTACATTCACAGTGTAAACAGTATTTAGGTGATGGATTTACCCAATGTCTTCTGCTTCAGTCTATATGCAGCTCTGTCCCTCTCATTAACATAGTAAGTTAGGTTGAAAAAAGACACAAGTCCTTGGATCAAGACACTCAATTATTAATGCTTATTCTATTATTAATAGCCTTGTATGTTCTTTTTTTTATACCAAAAAAAAAACCATCCAGACTATTGTTAAATCCATCTAATGTAGTTGATAACACCACCTCTCTTGGCAGTGATTTCCATAACTTTATTGTCCTTACCGTAAATAATCCCTTCCATTGCTGGCTATGAAATGTTTCCAGTCTCAGGGGGGGATCAATGAGCAGATCAATGGGGACGTCTTTATATTGGCCATGCACATATTTATCTAAAGTTATCACATCCCCTCTGAGATGCTTTTTCCTAAAGTATATAAATGCAGACATTTTAAGCCTCTCTTCATAACTAAGATCCTCCAATCCCCTTATTAATTTTGTAGCCCTCCTTTGCACCCTTTCTAGTTCCATAATATCCTTTTTAAGGACTGGTTCCCAGAATTGTACTGTATATTCCAGGTGAGGTGAGGTCTTACCTTTGACTTGTAAAGAGGCAAGATGATATCCTCCTCTCATGAATAAATACCTTGTTTTATACATGCCAATATCTTATTGGCCCTTGCAGCTGCTGAATGCCATTGAGCACTGTTGCTAAGTCTGTCATATACAACTATTCCTATATCCTTTTATTAGTAGTTTTACCCAGAAAGATACCATTTAAAGTGTATGTTGCTTTGTTATTTTCCCATAATGTATAATTTTACATTTGTCTATATTGAACCTCATTTGCCACTTAGATGCCCAGTCCCCCAGTCTTTTCAAATCTTCCTGTAAAGAATCATCAAGGTTAGACTGTATTATCAACCTAGTTTTGTGTCATCAACAAACACTGAGACACAAAACATGGGGAGATCATTAAAAAACAAATTAAAAACAACAGGGCCTAAAACAGACCCATCAGGTATTCCGCTTAATACCCTGGGCCAATTTGATGATTTTACATTTACAACAACCCTCTGCATTCTATCTTTTAGCCAGTTTTCAAATCCATACATTCCAACAAACAGGAGAGGCTTCTGAACTCTCATCCAATCAGGAGAGTTGAGAGGTCCTGACCTGATTTACTGAGATCTCCTTCTCTCAGCACTCTCAATCCAAATTTTTGTATTGGCCCTGATTGATCTGCCCATTCTGGGACATGTGGTCACCCTGGTTTCCGTTCAGGTAGGTGTAAACAGAGGATATTAGAAAAACAACTGTTCTTGAACTCAGTTTATTCCAATATAGATATCTCAGGGATAGTGTTGAACGAACACGAACGGCACTGTTTGGGTTCATACCGAACATTATGTTTTTTGGACCCCGGACCCAAACACGGACATTCCACTGTATGTTTGTGTTGAAGTTCGGGGTTCGGCGATTTAATGGCACATTTTGAAAGGCTGCAGGGCAGTCAATCAACAAGCGTTTGACTTGTTTGCCCTTAGAAGCCATTACAGCCATGCCTACTAATGGCATGGCTTTGATTGGCCAGTGCAGCATGTGACCCAGCCTCTATATATAAGCTGGAGTCACATACACGCCCATCACATGAGCTCTTCTTAGTGTAGGGAGAGAATGCTGCAGCTGTGTGGGACAGATAAAAAAAAATTCTGGTGTTGAATCTGTAAACTTCAGTGATTATTGAAACTACAACGATTATTCAAATTACAGTGATTATTTTAGTGGGTGCTATACTACATATTTGTACCCTGCCCTGAGCCCAGTGCCACAGAGAGTGCAGTGCACTTGCAACTGCATGTGTGCCAGACACATGACTTTAATCCTGTTCTGTTAGCTCAGTGGGCAACATATAGGCATTTTAAATACTGCCATTTGTTGGTGTTAAATATTACATTTGCGTCCTGCACTTCATATCTGAGAGTCAAATAGAACCGTCAAATACTGTGCTTACAGGGCACTTTGAAAAATTCTAATTGTTTTGGGTGCTAAATAGTACATTTCCGTCTTGCGGTGCACTTCATATCTGAGAGTCAAATACAACAGTCCAATAATGTGCTTACAGCGCACTTTGAAAAATGTTAATTGTTTTGGGTGCTAAATAGTACATTTGCATCATGCGGTGCACTTCATATCTGAGAGTCAAATATAACAGTCTGATACTGTGCTTACAGCGCACTTTGAAAAATTCTAATTGATGTGCTAAATAGTACATTTACCGCCTGCACTTCATATCTTTTATTTTTATTTTATTTTATTATAAACATATAAAAGGACTTTACAAATATATATACAAAGAAGGGCTAACATACAGTTTCATTCACACATAACATAAATACCAGAATATGACATCTAGATGCCTAGCTTTTTCCCCCTATATATTTCAGGACACGCTAATATAACATTTTTTATGAGAATAGGGATTTTTAAAGAGAAATTACTACATTTTTCGAACTTTTCTTAGGGAACAACATTTTGTGAGGGAGGTGGTCCTAGGCTATTCTTATTTTGTTATTATTTTTGCTGATATTATTATTGATGCCTAGTTCCAAGTTAGATAGTCGGAGATTTTATTATAATATAGATGTTATTTTTGCTATATATTATATTGACTCATTAGGTGGCAGGCTACTCTAATGTTTTTTTTTCCCCTCCTCTTACACAGAATGCCCAAAGTTCTTCAACTCCTCCCATTTTACCCATATTTTCCTGTGGAGTCCATATTGGTCCTTGGAACTAGAAAATCCTTCTTCCATTGAACACTGATAATCAATCTGAGATATTATTTCTGTCCAATTAATGGTTTCAGTGTTTTGCTATACAGTGTTTCGTTGCTAGGATAATATGAATAATTAGATAGTGTATTTCCTTTGTACACCTTGGGATGCCTATGTGAAAAAGGAACAGTCAATGGATTTAAATCCATAATCAGTTTTGTTAAGATAAAGTTTATTTTTTTCAGTATTGGTTGTAGTTTACTGCAGGACCACCACATATGTAGGAGGGTTCCCTCGGTTTCTTGGCACCTCCAACATAATTTAGATTGGTCTTGTGAAAACTTATTCATTTGTATTGGTGTCAAATACCATCTGAAGATGATCTTATAGTATGTTTCTTGTAATGACAAGTTATGTATAATCTTTTTCATTGTTATTTGTGCCCGGAGCCATTCTTGAAATGTAAAGTCACATCCTATCTCTAGTTCCCATTTAATCCAGGAATGATCTTTTGATGGATCTATTCTGGCATCGTTTAATTGAGAAATCTTCCCGATTATTTTGTTATTATGTTGCTTCCATAAAAATTGTTCTAATTGAGAATTTTCCAAAATATTTATTGACTTTATTTTATTTCTAACTCTCAAGTATGAATAGTATTCTGCTGAGGGTAGATTAAATTTAGTCTGTAGTTGGATAAATGGGATTAGAGAGTTTTGTTGTAAGATTTGTGAGATATTGATAATTCCCAGATCTTTCCATCTATCTAGTTTTAGATTGTCTATGTTCCATGAGATGGCGTCTAATGGAGCTGATTTTATTACTCCATTGGTAATTTTATTTAGTTTTTTTAAAATTTTATTAGAGTATTGATAATATTTTGGATTATAGGATTTTGGGAATGGTATGATCGTAGATTATGGAACCAAAGGAGATGATAGGGTTCGAAGTTCCCACAACTCTCTTTTTCCATCTTGTACCAATTTGTAAGTTTAGAGATCCTATTGCCCCATTTCAAAAAATGGGAGAACATAGCTGTTTCGTGGAGGGACTCGATATGTGGTATTGCAAATCCTCCATTTTTAGTTTTCCTTATCATGGAACTGTACGAGATTCTAGGTTTTTTATTGTTCCATATATATTCCATGATTATGATTTTGAATGTTTTCAGAATTTGTTGTGGTACTTGAAAGGGGATTGATCTAAAGAAATATAGTAATTTGGGAATTAGATCAGATTTTACTGAGTTCAAACGTCCTAACCAGGAAATTTCCAGTCCTTTCCATTTCCTGAATTTCTCTCTAAAATATTCTATCATATCAGAGTAATTGGTTTGAATTATCGTATCTAGGTTTATGTTTAATTTTATCCCGAATGTTATTGAATTTTATTGAGGAAAGGAGATCATTTCGGTTTGTTTTTTATTCGTCTGGTGTATATTATATAGGGAGTGATAGTAATCCTTGAATACTGTCGAAATTCTCTTAGGAGATAATATTGTTATTGATCCTATCATTAATTTATTTATGATATGTTTTGTCCTTTTGGCTTTTAATTTATTTGTCAGAATTTTGTCCACTCGATTTGCTCCTATGTACCATGTTTGTTTGAGAGTGTGTAGGGCTTTTTTTGCCTCTTCTTCTAGTTTTTTTTTAATTGTTACTTGCAAATCTTGTATTCGATTCAAGACCAGTATAGTTGGAGTTAACTTACTTATCTTTTCGAGTTTGGACAGTTCTATGTGTAAATCTTCTAATGTTTTACTGCTTTTAGACTTTATTTCTGCTCCTAATTTTATAAATAGCCCTCTCATGAAACATAAGGTGAAGTCTGTGACTTCTCCATTGTCATTTTTATCTACGAAGTTGTTGATTTGTTCTTTTAACTGTAGTATTTCAGTATTATCTTTAAGTAAGGTTTCGTTTAATCTCCATCTATTTCTCTGTTTGTATTCTGGGTTGTTTTTAAGAGAATAAAAAATGGGTGCGTGATCTGACCAAGATATCAGGCCTATTATTTTTTTAGCTGTTCTCTGAATTGAGGGATCTAATTTGGCCCCTTGAGGCAGGCTTTTATCCTGTTTACTGTCTGGCACACAGTTCATATCTCCCCCGAAGATCAGAATACCTTTCGTAAGTTGTTCTACTCTTTCATAAAGTTTATTTAAGAAACAAATTTTAGATTGATTTGGGCTATAAATATTTACCAGGGTATATATTATATCATTAATCCTACATATCCAAATGACATATCTACCGTTTACATCGGTTTCTTCGTGGATACTTTCAATTTTTTATTTATTGGAGACAAAAATGGCTACCCCTCTTTTTTTATGTCCTTCTGAGAGATTGTATTGTATTGCTATTTTAAATCTAGAATATTTCCAAAGTGTTTCTGTAGGAGACCTCCAATGGGTTTCCTGTACAAATGCTACATCTATATTTTTTTGTTTTAAAAGGTAATATAAATGGCCCCTTTTTGGGGGGGAGTTTAGGCCCTGGGCATTCAGTGTAAGAAACTCAAGTGACATGAGATTTTCTTTGGGAGTCAGCCTGCCTCTTTTCAAATGAGTCAATTTTCTTCCTTTTCGTTGGGTTCCTGAGAAGAGGACGTGTGCAGTAATTTGTCTTTACATCTGGTATTATATACATACATTGGTACTTATTTACACAGAACATTTTTACATACTTCATTTAAATCAAGATGAAGAATTTATCTTCAAACCGTCCTGCTGCCGCCGCAGGATACATACTATGCGCATTTAGGTAAGTATTTCGTGAGGATAAATGATCCTTAGTATCATCTAATCTCATTTTTTCTCAAATAGCAATAATATTAAATGTTAAAACATAAACAACAACTCTATTAACAAGCACAATTAACCCCGAAGATGTAGACGAGAAGACAAACTCCTTTGTAGTCGCCAGATGAGTTCCGAAGTTTCTTCATACTAGAAAGGAGAAAAAGAAAAAGATAATTTTTTTATAAATTATGTTACCGCTATAACACATCTTAGAATCTGGCGATATTGGGATCACATAACATGCATAAAACAGTAATAATAATAAACAACCCACTAGACACAGATGGGTAATCAAACTACAATGGGAGGGAATAATACTTGCCTTGTGTCTTTATGAATCATGACTTTATGTCATTTCTTAGCAAAATCTAGTTATTCATGAAGACACTGAGGCTACTATTATGCAACTTTAAAGCTGTTGAACCACTGAAGAAGCAACATGATTATCTGGACGAAAATAAAATTCCCTAAATGTTGATTCTCTAGACCAATCTGCTGTTTTTAAAATATCCTCCAATTTACATCCCAAGGAGGAAACCGTAGATGCCATAGCACCTCTGATTGAATGAGGACCAGAAATAGAGATGTCAACCCCAGCTAACTTGAGGACCCATTTGACACACCTAGCCAGGGTTACAGTGAAAACAGGATTGTGTGGATGTCGGATAGCCAAAAACAATTGTGATTGTAAATGGCGATATCCGAGTCTCATACTCAGTAAGGCATAAGACCTGACACAAACGTGGATGGTAAAGGAAAAGCAGGATAGAAAACTGATTTAATAGAGGTCTTAGTACGTTTAGAAATTAAAAAGTAACCCCTGTGGGGGTAAATGATCTGGACGTCTAACGTCAACGTCTAAAGCTCTAACGTCAGAGGCATGTTAATATGAAATCAAACAGCAGAAGGTAACTAGTTTATCTGAAAACTGTTGTAACGAGAGATCCACATTATCGGACCAACGTTCCAACAGTCTGAGTACCAGGTTAACGTCTCACAATGTAGAGTGTCTAGTTTGAGGAGATCTGGACTACTTCATGTCTCTCAATAGTCTACATACTAGCATGTGTTTGCCCACAGGAATTCTGTGACCTCCCACATGCCCAGCAGAAATAGTACATTCAACAAACGATAAGCTAGATCCTCTTCAAATCTAGACCTGAGGAAGCTGAGGATACAATTCACAGGTGCTGAAAAGGAATCCACTCCCCATTCTAGGCACCAACCATTCCATGTGTTCCAGGCACCACTTCCAGGTCCAGCCTTCGACTGTAGTAGCATGGACACTGCTTGTTCAGATGGGACACGAATAAGTAGAGATCCAGGAGTCCCCACAACTCCCAAAGTTGCTGGAACACCAACGGTAGGAGGCACCAGTCACTGGCATCCCTGAGATGCCTCGAGTTAAATCCGCTTCCGTGTCGTAGAGACCCAGGATTTTAACCACACCTGTACAGTCACATTGTGCTCTGGGGAGAACATCCAGGTGTTTGTGTTTGTCTGTGTATGTCTCTGTGTGTGTGTGTTTGTGTCTGTATGTATGTGTGCCTGTATGTCTGCATTTGGGTCTGTATGTGTATCTCTTTGTCTGCATGAGTATCTGTTTGTCTGTATGTATATCTGAATGTTTGTCATCAAGTGTGTTAGTGTATCTGAATGTTTGTCATTCAGTGTGTCTGTGTGTCTCTGTGACTGTATGGGTATGTGTTTGTCTACATGTGTGTCAGTGTGTGCCCCTATGTAACTGTATGTGTGTCACTGTTTATATCTGTATGAGTACCATTCTTTGTATGTGCATCTTCATGTGTGTCTATATGTGTGTCTGTCTGTATGTGTGTCTTCATTTGTATCAGTGTGTGTCTGTGTATCAGTATGTGTGTCAGTGTTTGTATCTGCAGAAGTGTCATTCTGTGTGTCTGTGTATTAGCATCTGTGTCCGTGTATGCATCTGTATGTGTATGTGTTATACAAATGGAGGGGCAGGGGAAGATGCATGGGGGGCCCAAGGTCACTGGGCCATGTGGTTTCTAGGTACGCCTCTGAACCTGATATTGGTGGGAGGGAGGTGACTTACTGAGAGTAGCTAGTAATCCGTATAGTAAAGGACTTTGGGGACTCATATGAGATATATCTGCCGAGAGGTGATGGAAACAGACAGTGAAGTGACTAAAACTTCGGATTGGCTTTTATTCCTTGGGATCTCTGCTGTGGCTGTTGTATTATTAGAGTCGGGAGAATTTACTGTATGCTCTGCAAGTCGTTGCGGTACTAATGTGGTTTGAATGAATCTAAGTTTTTGGTATGTTGGGTCAGGTCTAAGATGTCCACAGGTGGATTTTATTATATGAAAGTGAAATTTGACATACGTTTTGTCCCTTAAAGGGACACAACCACTTACTTAAGATGTAGCTATATAACCTGGTCATTTAAAACAAACACATATATAAATAATTTGTTTTAATCTCATTGAATTTATTGCATTTAAAAGGACAAATAAAATTTGGTGTTTATCTCCTGGCTCCATTTTTGGAATATTTCCCATGATGTAACATCGTCTAAAATCTTCCAGCCGGTCTCACTTTACAACTGTGCCGAAGCCTGCATGATAAGGTCATAATATACTCCCCTGTTCTCTTACTGGCTTATGATACTGTGTATCATAGTGGGCAGGACTAGTTGGCTGTGTAAAACTTTTCTTTACCTGCCTTCCAACACAAAGAGAGATTAACCTGATCAAACAGAATCATAACTCTGCCACCTTGTCATGTAATAGATACATTACCGTCCTATTCAAAGCAAGTCTATGGTCAAAATTCAGACTTATAGATGTCCCCAGTCCCAAAGTGAGAAAACTGTGCTGTAAAGTCACTAGGGAATTGCACCCCAAAAAAAACTATATTTCCCAAAATGGCGGCCCCCAATAACACTTGTTTAGTTACATATTTTATTACATACAGTCACAGAACAAAAACAAAAAACATATCTGAAATCGACAATGCAAAATAAAAATAAATAAAACCTTTTCTTTTTTGGTGAGTGTGTCCCTTTAAATTAGCATCATTAAATGTAAAGAGTTTGATCCCACTCAAAAGAGAGGCTCCCTTTACAAACTCTTGATGGATAATAAAGTGGATATAATGTTAGTCCAAGAGACACACTGGTCAGCACATCCATGAAAACTTAGGAAATGTAATAAATACCCCACAATATACACTGCCTATCTTCAGGCAAAGAAGAAAAAGAATAATAAGGAATATTAGCTAATCAACAACTGGCGACTGAAGGAGAGCATCTTAAATCCCCCGGCAAACACAAAGCAGAAAAATTCAAAGCAATTAATGATTGCTGGTTGAGTTCCATATACTACGTTATGGTGTACATTTAAATGCTATATGCAAGACTTGGTTATTAAACGGTCCTCAGAACCAAAAAAACTAGAGAAATAACACAGACTAATTTACACACTGAATTGGTTAATCTAGAAAGATGAAATAAAGCACAAATAAACTCCAAATTGTGCAAAGAAATTTAGAACATCCTAAAGGGGAGAGGCGGGGTAGCGGTGCCACTCATTGAAGGGGTGCCACTGGCTGGGTCACACCTTCAAAGCCCCATCAATAGATTCTACTATATCCTGGGCACCCCAGCCAATGACACCCCTGCAATGGACATGCGGGCACAGAGTACATAGAGGTGCGGTGCGCTCGAGGACTGCAGCGGTAACAGCACGGCACAGGTATATACAAACAGCATCTGGAAATTACGTTTCGCGACACTGTCAGAGCGCTGCGCTTATTCCCTACCTTTCCTCAATCCTGCGAGTGACCTCATGAGCCTGCAACAAGGTAGGAAAAAATAGAAACTGTCTGTGAATTTGTGTAAGGCTCTGTGTATGTGTAAGTGTGTGTGTGACTGTAGCTGTGTGACTGTGTGTACTTTATTGCAACAGTGTGTGCTTTACTTTTACAAACACACAGAAATCACATACACACTGATGCACATATGCAGACATAGCCAGATAAACATAAAATACATATCATTTATTGACAAACTTTGGGAACTATATATATATATATATAAATATTTTATAAAATATTATTAACTCTACATGGTTCCCAAAGCTTCCTAATAATTTATTTAATATAAATAAAATATATTGTCTGTGTATGTGACTATGTGTGCATGTATGAATCAGTGAGTGTATGATATGCTGATGTGTTTACACACACAAGCTTATAATATATCTATCTATCTATCTATCTATCTATCTATCTATCTATCTATCTATCTATATATATTTATATGTAAAAGGCCATTTTATATTATATACATACAGGTTAAGTATCCCTTATCCAAAGTATTCCCAAATGTTTTTAACACAAGTGGCAATTTCCACACATACCAGTCTGAATATAAGCACACTACAGTTTATTCAGTGTCCAGCCCCTGTTAGCTCTGATATAGCTTATAGATTGATCACATATATTTTTATTTTTTTTATTTTATTTTTATATATCAATCTTTATTAAATTTTACATTTTCCAATCCAAATCATACATATAAAAAAGCATTGTTTGGCATACAGGACAGAGATCAAATTCCAGGTTATCATAAACTGTTAAGTGATATTAAAGAACAGTATCATTCAGAACTATGAACTTACTAATCAGACAGACAGTTTTAATTTCTGCTAGTTCGTCAGTCAAAGGGGAGGAGGGAAAAAGGGATAGAGGTGAGAGGAGAAAAGGGGAAAAAAAAAATTACTTTTAGAATAAAAAGGGTAGAAAGAACAGAAAACAGTTCCAATCAGAGATTCCTTTGATCACATATTTATTGATTACATGATTTATTTTATTGTACTCAAATATCAGTTAGCTGGGCGGAAACTTTGTTTTTTCTTTTCTTTTATTACAAAAATAGAAATAGGAGACATACAGTATACATAACACAGTACATAACGTACAAAACTTCACAGCAGGGAATCTTGTACATAGATGGGGTGAGGTGAAAAATATAGATCTCCAGCTTTGATAAATTCTAACTAAAGTGGAGATAACAGGGTCATTTCTTATCTTCTGGTAAAATGAAAAAAAAAAAAGATCCTACATCTACAGCCTGCCCCGATCTCCGTTAGCCAATAGAAAAAGGGGGCAAAGAATCTATACTCCTCTCTTCTCCAGATGGCAAAAATGAAGAGCCAACCACAAACGCAGGATTTCCCTCCTTCTCCTTTGATTTTCTCTCTCTTTCTCCTCCCTCCCCTTTTTCTTTTATATCCTTTTCCTTCCCCCTCTTTCCCTTCTTTTTTTCGTATAATCAAGTAAAAAAACATATACGGATCGGATCATTTCCATATCTCTCCTGCGTCACATTGCCGTCAAATCATGTTGAATGTATAAAGGGGAGATATGCTGCAGACAAAGACATACTTAAAAACAAAATAGATCAATATCTAATTTTTTCCCCTCTTTTTAACCTCTATAACGTGAAGTCGCCTCGAGGGTATCTTGTCTGTTATTAATCATTTTCTCTATTCTCTTATACACCGTATTTGCTCGAATATAAGACAAGGTTTTTTTCAGAGCAAATTCTCTGAAAAAGACCCCTCATCTTATATTTGAGGTGGTCTTATAATCTGACCTCAAATCGAGGTCAGACTATAAGACTGGGATCCAGGTCCCCCGCAGAGCTGCAGGGGACCTGGATCTCCCTCTCTAACAGCAGGTGAATGATGCGCGCAGACATCCCCTACTGCCGCCCGGCACTACCGGGACTTCTATGATGATGCCGGGTCCTTCCGGATCGTGTATCGCACAGCAGAGGCGTCGCTAGGGGGGGCTACTGGGGCTGAAGTCCCGGATCTCCCGTTCATAACCCCGAATGGAGACTATGACCATGCCCCCTCAGCTTGGCTCCGCCCCCTCACTATCGACCCCGCCTCCTGCATGCTGCAGTCTGTATGCTGAACAGCTCCAGACTCTGCCCCCTCATGATGGGCTCCGCCCATCATGCTTAACTCCGCCCTCTCAAGCTTTGCACGTGAGTGTTTGTCAGAGTGTTAGTGGCAGAGTTATGAGTGTGTATGTATGTGAGTGGCAGAGTGTAAGTGGGTGTGAGTTGCAGAGTTATTAGTGTGTATGTGAGTGGCAGAGTGTAAGTGGGAGTAGCATAGTTATTAGTGTGCATGTGTATGTATGTGAGTGGCAGAGTTATTAGTGTGCATGTGTATGTATGTGAGTGGCAGAATGTAAGTGGCAGAGTTATGAATGTGCATGACTATGTATGTGAGTGGCAGAGTGTAAGTGGGTGTGAGTGGCAGAGTGTAAGTAAGTGTATGTGTGTGAGTGTGGCAGAGTGTGTTTGGAAGAGAGTGTGAGTGAGTGTAAGATGGCGAAAATGGCGATAAAACATCAATCCAATTGCCCCCCAAAAAAGGTACAGAAGTTACCTGTAGTCAGTGTGCTGAAAAATGATAAGCTTAGGGTCATGTCTACAAATGCTCGCAGTTTAGGGAATAAGATCCATGAACTTGTGGCAATATTGGCAACTGAGAATGTAGATTTAGTGGCTGTTACTGAGACATGGTATAATGAAAAACATGACTGGGACATTTCAATACCAGGGTACTCTTTATATAGAAAAGACAGAGATGGTAAAAAAGGGGGAGGGGTGGCCCTGTATGTGAGGGATAGCTTAAAATGTAACGTAATACAAGTTAGTGAGGCGAACATAGAGTCAGTTTGGGTTACATTAGAATTTGGTAATCATATGGTAACTCGGGTAGGTGTGATTTATAGGCCCCCCTGGACAAATAGAGGAGTTAGATAATCTACTAGTTGAGGAAATAGCTAAAATGACAATGAAGGGAGAAGTGATCATCATGGGTGACTTTAATCTTCCTGATGTGAACTGGAAATACAAAACAGCTACTTGCGCCAGGAGTACGCATATCCTAAACTCCCTACTGGGATTATCTCTAAAACAAGTAGTGGAGGAGCCAACTCGAAAGCAGGCCATACTAGACTTAGTGTTCACAAATGGAGATTTGTTATCAGATATTACTGTAGGTGAAAGTTTAGGATCTAGTGATCACCAGACAGTGTGGTTTAATATAAGAACAGTGACGCAGTCACACCACACAAAAACAAAAGTTTTAGATTTTAGAAAAACAGAATTTTCTAAAATTAGATTAGGTGTGAAGGAGTCATTATCAGACTGGAGCAATTTCAATGGAGTCCAGGAGAAATGGGATTATCTAAAAGTTGCACTACTGAAGGCAACAGAAAATTGCATAAGGCTTGTCAGTAAGAGCAAAAAATGTAAGAAACCACTGTGGTACTCTGCAGAGGTGGCTAAAATAGTAAAAAATAAAAAGCTAGCATTTAGTAATTATAAAAATACTCAGAGTGAGGAAGATAGAAAGATCTATAAGAGTAGGCAGAAAGAGGCAAAGCAAGCTATAAGAGCTTCCAAAGCACACACAGAAGAGACTATAGCCCAGTCAGTGAAAAAGGGGGATAAAACATTTTTTAGATACATAAATGAGAAAAGGAAAGTAAAACAAGGATTAGTTAGATTAAAAACAAAAGAAGGATGCTATGTAGAAGAGGATAAAGGCTTAGCAGACTGCCTTAATGAATATTTTTGTTCAGTTTTTACAAATGAAAATGAGGGTAAGGGACCTCATTTAGGGAAAAAGACTAATGAGTCTTTTGATGCATGTAAGTTTACAGAGGAAGAGGTTTTACTTCAGCTGTCTAAAGTAAAGACAAATAAGTCGATGGGACCTGACGGGATACATCCAAAGTTATTAAAAGAACTTAGTGGTGTACTAGCAAAACCGTTAACAGATTTATTTAACCAATCATTGTTAACGGGAGTAGTTCCAGAAGATTGGAAATTAGCTAATGTTGTGCCCATTCACAATAAAGGTAGTAGGGAGGAGGCGGGCAACTATAGACCAGTAAGTCTTACTTCAGTAGTGGGGAAAATAATGGAAACCTTGTTAAAGAATAGGATTGTTGAACATCTAAAGTCGTTTGGATTTCAAGATCAGAGACTGCATGGGTTTACTTCAGGGAGATCATGCCAAACTAATCTTATTGATTTTTTTGATTGGGTAACTAAAATAATAGATCAGGGTGGTGCAGTAGACATTGCTTACCTAGATTTCAGTAAGGCTTTTGACACTGTCGCACATAGAAGGCTTATCAATAAACTTAAATCTTTGAGTTTGGATTTCAATATTGTTGAATGGATTAGACAATGGCTGAGTGACAGGCAACAGAGGGTTGTAGTCAATGGGGTATATTCGATGCAAGGTCTTGTTAGTAGTGGGGTACCCCAGGGATCTGTTCTTGGACCCATTCTCTTTAATATTTTTATTAGCGATATTGCAGAAGGTCTTGTTGGCAAAGTATGTCTTTTTGCTGATGATACAAAGATTTGCAGCAGGGTTGATATTCATGGAGGGATAAGCCAAATGGCAAATGATTTAGATAAACTAGAAAAATGGTCAGAGCAGTGGCAACTGGCATTTAATGTGGACAAGTGAAAGATTATGCACCTTGGGCGTAAAAACCCAAAAGCAGAATATAGACTATTTGGTACAGTCCTAACCTCAACATCTGAGGAAAGGGATTTAGGAGTAATAATTTCAGAGGACTTGAAGGTAGGTAGGCAATGCAATAGAGCAGCAGGAAATGCTAGCAGAATGCTTGGTTGCATAGGGAGAGGTATTAGCAGTAGGAAGAGGGAAGTGCTCATGCCATTGTACAGAGCACTGGTGAGACCTCACTTGGAGTATTGTACGCAGTACTGGAGACCGTATCTCCAGAAGGATATTGATACTTTGGAGAGAGTTCAGAGAAGGGCTACTAAACTGGTTCATGGGTTGAAGGATAAAACTTACCAGGAAAGGTTAAAGCATCTTAACATGTATAGCTTGGAGGAAAGACGTAACAGGGGGGATATGATAGAAACATTTAAATACATAAAGGGAATCAACACAGTAAAGGAAGAGAGTATATTTAAAAGAAGAAAAACTACCACAACTAGAGGACATAGTCTTAAATTAGAGGGGCAACGATTTAAAAGTAATATCAGGAAGTATTACTTTACTGAGAGGGTAGTGGATGTATGGAATAGCCTTCCAGCAGAAGTGGTAGAGGTAAACACAGTCAAGGATTTTAAGCATGCGTGGGATAGACACAAGGCTATCCTAGCTATAAGACCGGGAACGGGGGACTAATAAAAGTACTCAAAAAAAATAAATGGGCAGACTAGATGGACCGAATGGTTCTTATCTGCCGACACATTCTATGTTTCTATGTTTCTATGTTTCTATGTTTCTATAAGCATGAGTGGAAGAGTTATGAATGTGTGTGAGTGGCATAATGTAAGTGTGTGTGAGTGTATGAGTGAGTGTGGCAGAGTGTGAGTGTTTGGAAGAGTGTAAGCATGAGTTATGAGTGTGCGTGTATATGTGTGGCAGAGTGTAAATGTGTGTGAGTGGCAGAGTATTGGAGAGTATAAGTGTGAGCAGCAGAGATATAAGTGTACGTGTGAGTGAGTGTAAGCTTGAGTGGCAGAGTTATGAGTGTGTGTGTGTATGTGTGTGAGTAGCAGAGTGTGTGTGAGTGTAAGCATGAGCAGCAGAGTTATGAGTGTGTGTGAGTGGCAGAGTGTAAGTGTGCAAGAGTGTAAGCGTGAGCAGCAGAGTTATGAGTGTGTGTGAGTGGCAGTGAGATTACTAGGAGAAAATGTGATTACCGTAATTACTATTATTCATATTGAATGTGATAATCAAGTGTGAAACAGTGCTCATACCATTTTTATTTTCACATTCGATTATCACATTCAGTATGAATAACAGTAATTCATCTTTATATATAGTCTTTCTATTCATGGCAATAAAAGTCCATACACATGGCATTAAACATCCCATGTACCTGGTTATAGTATTAAACCCATACATTATGAATTAATAAGCTGCTCATTATATTATGGGCTTTACTCATGAAAGAGAGAATTGCAGGGAAGTGAGAAGGGAATTTCAAACGTAAGGCTAAAGTAGCAGAGTTGGAAAAATTCTCCCATTCAGTTGACATCTCATCTCAATTCCCTGCACTTCTCTCTTTTATGAGGTTGGTAGAAGGAGCATACCTTCATACCACAGCCTATTCTCCCCAGGTTTTGACCCCTTTTTATTAAAATAAATAAAATAAATATTTGTGATGTGCGTGTGAGAGTTGCAGGTTTACACACATGTCTGCGCGGCAGAATATCTGTGTTGGAAAGGCCATCTGTGTGTATAAGGGTGTCTGTGTGTAAGGTTGTCTGGATGTGTGTGAGTGTAAGGTTGTCTATGTAAGGGTATCTATGTGGGGGGAAGGGGGGGGTGTCAGGGTGGTTGTCTGTGTGTGTGATAACCCCTATATTATGGCATATTATGAGACTATTATGAGAGGTAAATGTATGCAAAGTACACAAATTTTTGTATGCTCAGTTATTTTAAAATCATGGGAATTTGCTCACATAAAAGTGTGTGTGTGTGATGTAAGTTGGTGTGTGTAAGTGGGATTGTGTGTCTCTGTGTGTAAAGGTGTGTGTATGTATGTGTGACTGTGCAAGTGTGAATGTGTGTGTATGCAGGGCCGGCCTTAAGTGTCCCAGTGCCCTGTGCGGGCTTCCCCCGTGGCGCCCCCCACCCATGTATGTGTCCCTTCCCTCTTCCTTGCCACGTCTGTCTCGCTCTAACTCCCCCATACCTGTTTTCTCTCTCTCCCTCTCCCCCCTCCCCTGATCTGTCTTTCCCCCCCAGACCCCCGTGTTCTGTCTCTCTCCCCCTCCCCCTGTTCTGTCTCTCCTCCCCCTGTTCTGTGTCCCCCCCCCGTTGTCTCTCCCCCCCAGACACCCGTGTTCTGTCTCTCCCCCCCAGACACCCGTGTTCTCTGTCTCTCTCCCCCTGTTCTGTCTCTCTCTCTCCCCCTCCTCCTGTTCTGTCTCTCTCTCCCCCTGTTCTGTCTGTCTCTCTCCCCCTCCTCCTGTTCTGTCTATCTCTCCCCCCATTCTGTCTCTCTCTCTCTCCCCCCTGTTCTGTCTCTCTCTCTCTAACCCTCCCCTTGTTCTGTCTGACTCTCTGTCCTTGTTCTGTCTGTCTGTCTCTCCCCCTCCCCCTGTTCTGTCTGTCTGTCTCTCCCCCTCCCCCTGTTCTGTCTGTCTCTCTCTCCCCCTCCCCCTGTTCTGTCTGTCTCTCTCTCCCCCTCCCCCTGTTCTGTCTGTCTCTCTCTCCCCTTGTTCAGTCTGCCTCTTTCCCCCCCCCCCACCTTGCCTGCAAATGTTGATCAGGGAAGGGGGCGGAGCTAACCGGCTGAGCGGTGTAGCTCCGCCCCCACCCTGTGAAGCAGAGCAGCGTCTGCTTCACGGGGAGCTGTGGGCAGCAAAAGAAAGTGCTGCTCGGCTCCCCATGCTTAATGCAGGCTCCATGCTTAATGCAGGCTCCATGCTTAATGCAGGCATGGGGAGCCGAGCAGCACTTTCTTTTGCTGCCTGCAGCTCCCCGTGAAGCAGGAGCTTCTCTGTTTCACAGGGTGGGGGCGGAGCTACACCGCTCAGCCGGTTAGCTCCGCCCCCTCCCCGACACAGCAGAGCAGAGGGCTGGTGAGGGGGGATCTTTTGATCTCCCCCAGCCAGTGCCTCTACCGGCTATTTTTTTTTTTTACTTTTTTTTTTTTAAAGCTGGCGGGCGGCGCCCCCTGGGGTGTTGCGCCCTGTGCGCTCGCACAGGTCGCACACCCCTAAGGCCGGCCCTGTGTGTTTGTGTGGCTGCATGTGTGTGTATATGTGGCTGTGTATTTTTGTCTATAAGTGTAACTGAGTAATGTGAGTTTTTTTGTGTGCTGCTAGTCTTATTGTGTATTGTGGTACAGTAATGTGCAGCATGAGTGTGTGATACACTCACACACTGAACATTACTGTGAGTTTTATTGCTGTGGAGTCTTTGTTATATTCACACATTGCACATTACTGTGACTTTTATTGCTGTGGAGATAGACACATCCACACACACATACAGACAGACATACAGTCAGTCACAGACAGACACACACACACACATATATAGTCAGTCACAGACAGACACACACATACAGTCAGTCACAGACAGACACACATACATTTGGTCACAGTCAGACATACAGTCAGTCACACACACACACATACAGTGGGTCATAAACACACAGTCACACACACACATGCAGTCAGTCATACACACACACACACACACACACTCTGTCAGTCACATACACTTACGCACAAGTCAGCAATTTTGTTGTTGTTTATGATAAAAAAAAAGTGCATCTATCAATATGTCCCCCTCTTGGCTGCTATACCTCATTCTAGCCTGGTCTGTGCCCTGCTGTTGTTTCTAGCCCTGCTGAGCACACTCAGCGCTCGGACACTTTAGTACGTTACATGTGGGAATGGAGCAGGAAGACTGTGCAGCTGGTGCACACAATGCTCCCTCGCGCACCGCAGGATAAATAAAATGATCCCAGCACGAGGGGACCATGCAGGGGCAACAATAACTGGGCACCAGGTATAATTTCCTGGTGCCCAGCATTTGTTGATCCCCGATATACACCCATATATACCTATTGTTCATTGGCGTCAATTATATCAGTCTGTATGCCGCCTAACCATGTGATTTTATTTACTCTACTTCTATAAAATCTATCATGGGCTCCAGCCCCAGATCTTTTGGAGACCTAGCAACGCCCCTGGCAACAGCTCTCTAACAGTAAGCATCGAGAGGAGAAGATTTACAGCCCATTTAGTGGGAGAAGGAGTAGGCTGCTGAATCTTTTACGAAATCCAAGCAAGGAAATACTAAGTGTGCAACTCAATGATTCTTATATTGTTACAGCCTTCGCTTGTTTAATGGGCACAATGACACAATGACATCACACGCTCCAGAGAATGACTGTAAGTCATCTATGACAAAAAAGACAAGGAAACCTGACATGTTTCTCTCCCAATGTAGTTCAGCACCTAATCAGTTTAACAGATTAAGGCAAAGCATCAGACACCTGGTTATGATGTAAATACACAAGATATTAATGTCTACGAGATGTTCCTGACTTTGAATGCCAAGAAGCATAAAAGCTAAAGGTCCCAGTTACAGAGGAGGAAATATTAAGGGCTGTTACTGACTTTCCAGAGCTACTCAAACTTATTATAAAGATTAATCAAAGATACCGACCAAAATCTTTCATGGACTGCTCTAATCCAGCTATTATAGCAGCACTTACTACTGTCATAACAAAGACCCCCCTCACGTCACACATCATTGAGCAGCTGCATGTGAAGCTAGAACAGAATCCAGAGTAAAATTGTGACAACTTATCATTTATTGGACAGTCACACAATATACCATGCATGCTTTAATGTGCTTATACAGAAACCCTGGCTGACCAGAACATCTAGCAACTGTCTGGGACATCTCCAAAATGTGCAATTAAATTATATCTTTATGTGAGAATTTATCAGTATGTGTTATGGAACACTACAAAGGTGGCCACTATTACCTATTTTATTTATTAAGCTGTTTGAAACATATTTTGTCTGCTTGCCTCCACCCCACCTTTTTTCATTATGTAACAATGTATCGTCAGTTAATAACTGAAGAAAAAACTACACAGGAGAGAAAAACAAGGTTAAAATTAACAAAATGTAAAAAAAAAAAACCAAAAAAACTAAAAATAGCCAAAAAGATAAGAAAATAGAAAGCCAGCAATACAATACTGCAAAAGTGGTAGAAAAATTTAAAATATCACAAAAAAAGATAACAATGTAGTATAAATAAATTGTGAAAAAAGTGAAAGAGTGGAAAAAACTAAAAATGTAGAAAAAATTTAAGCCAGAAAAGTGTGGTTGTATAGGACTCAGTGGGTTACTAGTCAGGCAAAAAAGTAGCTTATGTTGTCCCAACCACACCAAGAACGCAAAAAATTCTATAGTAAATAAAGTAAATGAAATGGTGGCTAAAAAAAAAAGCAAACAATGTAAAAAGGAGTAAAAACAAAAGAACAAATAATGGAGTGTATGAAAAAATGGCAACTGTCTCACCCATTCAGAAGTAGATGATAACGGTATGTGTAAATATAGTCGGGTAAAGTCTAATAACAGGATAGGCAGAGCACTAGGAGGCGTAACACGGGGTGACGCGCTCAGAGGAAACACCTTCTGCGGCCATGCCACCATGTGGAAAACACGGGCCTTAAGCGCTCTTTCCCCAGGGGTTGTGTCTGTGCGTCCTAAGGTAGGCGCCACATGGCCCATACATGGTCAGTCCTGGGGGGTGTGACCGGAGGAGTGGATAAATTGTGATCCTCTGTTGAGAGGGTCAACAGCTGAAGTGAACTTTAGTTGCAGTATCAAGGCTCTGCTTGCTGTAAAAAGCTCAAAGTTAAACGACAAAACACACACGTATATATATTTATATAATGAACAGTCTCAGAGGGAGAGGGAAAGGACTACAAGTGAAGAAGAATAGAGGCATAAAGGGAGGGTGCAGTGGGTGGTGGGGGGGCAATGTAAATAAAGAACCGTGTAAAAAAAGATTACACTGAGAAAAAGGGAAATAACAAGGAGGGGGAAAATTGTAATTGGATACAAAGAAGAGATATTAACAATTAATATCGAGGCAAAGGATGAGATAGAAAAATAATAGAGACTGTCCTCTGGTTGACATTCCCCATTATAAGCCTTTACCTGCATCATCTAACTTGCTTGCTATGCCTGCACCTGGGCCAGACCACACATCAGTGTTTTATTTTCCCCATGATTAGGGAGTGCCACATTAAAAGCCAGCTGGTACCCTCCTCCACCACTCCATAGCCTATGTCATCCTTAGGTTGGTCCTATTCCTAAAGACAGCAATGGGGAAGGGAAGGGGTATCAATGTGAGCAGTGGGGATAGAAGGGTGGGATCATTGTGAGCAATTGGGAAGAGAAGAGGGAGTATGTGAGCAATGGGGGCAAAGGAAACTGCAGGGAGGAGGGGAAGAGGAGGTGATATCATTGTGAACAAAGTGGAGATTAAGGGAATGGGGGGGACCAATGTGAGCAATGGTTAATGATTCTATGGCATGTTTTAAGGGGCAATGTGACACCATGGCATGTTCTGTGGGCAATGTGCCACTCTGCCAAGTTCTGTGTGCCAATGTGGAAATTGATGTGCCACATCCACCCAGTGGCACTTAAAATTTTCCCACACCCTGATGTCAGTGACCTTAGGGTCGGCACTACTGAAGGGATCTCTTAGTGTACGTGTAATAAAGAAATGAGGTGGAGAGTTTCTCCAAATAATAAGAATAGAGTTAGAGAGCACAATATTACGCTGCAGGGTGACAGAACTAGGTTAATATTGGACTGAAAGAGTGGTAAATACATGGAACAGACTTCCGGTGTAGGAGATGGGAGGTGTATATTAAAGTATAGCTGATACACCAGGTATACATATACATAACGTGATCCTAAGGGTGAAATCACTATGACCTTTATGTATGAGAATGGTCAAAAAATAAGAAACAGAAAAAAATGAAAGCAGATGTCAGGATGCTCCAGGATAGAGTATAAAACAAAGCTTGTGTTGCTTAGAAGAGTAAAATAAAATTACATAATGCCAAACAAAGATAGTGCATTCACCTCACGGGATTTATCCAACATAGCAGACATAGTCCTTGGTCTGATGTCCAACTGTGGCCCTTGGTACACTGGAATTAAATACACAGCCTGGGACTTGATCACTTCTCCCTGTGTCACAGATTCACCAGCTACTGGTTTCAGCTGCATTTATATTCATTTCCCAACATTATTTTTTTTTTTTACTTTTTATTATAGAATTATTGGGGAAAAGATTGTGATATTATGGTTAGGTTATTATATTATATATTATAGTTAGGTTATTATATTATATATTATACTTAGGTTATGCAAAGTGATTTATAAAAATGTAATAAATTCGTATTAGTGTGTATACTGGTGTCAGTGTGTATATATGTGTGTATACTGGTGTCAGTGTGTATATATTTGTGTATATTGGTGTCAGTGTGTATATATGTGTGTATACTGGTGTCAGTGTGTATATATTTGTGTATACTGGTGTCAGTGTGTATATATTTGTGTATATTGGTGTCAGTGTGTATATATGTGTGTATATTGGTGTCAGTGTGTATATATGTGTGTATATTGGTGTCAGTGTGTATATATAAGTTTGCATATCTTTTAGTTTTATACTTTATCCCTTTGAAGACATGCCCTGAAAGGCAGCATGCAAAAGGTATATGTGGCCGGAACTAATGGCTGAGGTGGCAATCCTAACCACAGACATATAAACACATTATTCTTTTCGTTTATGGAATGTATCATTCCTAATCCTCTACATCACAGTGTAAACAGTATTTAGGTGATGGATTTACCCAATGTCTTCTGCTTCAGTCTATATGCAGCTCTGTCCCCCTCATTAACATGGTAATTTAGGTTGAAAAAAGACACAAGTCCTTCGATCAAGACACTCAATTATTAATGCTTATTCTATTATTAATAGCCTTGTATGTTATTTTTTTATACCAAAAAAAACCCATCCAGACTATTGTTAAATCCATCTAATGTAGTTGATAACACCACCTCTCTTGGCAGTGATTTCCATAACTTTATTGTCCTTACCGTAAAGAATACCTTCAATTGCTGGCTATGAAATCTTTCCAGTCTCAGGGGATGATCAATGAGCAGGTCAATGGGGACGTCTTTATATTGGCCATGCACATATTTATCTAATGTTATCACATCCCCTCTGAGATGCCTTTTTTCTAAAGTAAATAAATGCAGACATTTTAAGCCTCTCTTTATAACTAACCCTTATTAATTTTGTAGCCCTCCTTTGCACCTTTTCTAGTTCCATAATATCCTTTTTAAGGACTGGTACCCAGAATTGTACTGTATATTCCAGATGAGGTGAGGTTTGTTCCTTTGACTTGTAAAGAGGCAAGATGATATCCTCCTCTCATGAATAAATACCTTGTTTTATACATGCCAATATCTTATTGGCCCTGGCAGCTGCTGACTGCCATTGAGCACTGTTGTGGTGTAACACCAGATTAATATAAAATATATAAATGAGTCCGTCTACTTTAACAGATATTTAATAAGAGGCAAAAACACAGTAACATACAATAATTAGTGACAGTCCAACACACAATACCACATTCTCCCAAGACTAACCTTAATCATAGTTTTCACCCATAAGATCCATTATAACCCATCACAGATTGCCCCATGCATGCAGGAGGCAGGCAAGCCAGGAAGAGACTGAAATAAGATTGTTCCTTCAACAGGTATATTGAATGGCTTGTGAGGTCATTGGAGGTGTGCCCTCATTAACATATTAAAAGACAAATGTTGTACAGGAGCATTGACCACAACTGTTGCTAAGTCTGTCATATACAACTATTCCTAAATCCTTTTATTAGTAGTTTTCCCCAGAAAGATACCATTTAAAGTGTATGTTGCTTTGTTATTATTTTTCCCATAATGTATAATTTTACATTTGTCTATATTGAACCTCATTTGCCACTTAGTTGCCCAGTCCCCCAGTCTTTTCAAATCTTCCTGTAAAGAATCATCAAGGTTAGACTGTATTATCAACCTAGTTTTGTGTCATCAGCAAACACTGAGACACAAAACATGGGGAGATCATTAAAAAACTAATTAAAAACAACAAGGCCTAAAACAGACCCATGAGGTATTCCGCTTAATACCCTGGGCCAATTTGATGATTTTCCATTTACAACAACCCTCTGCATTCTATATTTTAGCCAGTTTTCAAATCCATACATTCCAACAAACACGAGAGGCTTCTGAACTCTCATCCAATCAGGAGAGTTGAGAGGTCCTGACCTGTTTGACTGAGATCTCCTTCTCTCAGCACTCTCAATCCAAATTTTTGTATTGGCCCTGATTGATCTGCCCATTGTGGGACATGTGGTCACCCTGGTTTCCATTCAGGTAGGTGTAAACAAAGGATATTAGAAAAACAACTGTTCTTGAACTCAGTTTATTCCAATATAGATATCTCAGGGATAGTGTTGAACGAACACGAACGGCACTGTTCGGGTTCATACCGAACATTACGTTTTTTGGACCCTGGACCCGAACACGGACATTCCACTGTATGTTCGTGTTGAAGTTCGGGGTTCGGTGATTTAATGGCGCATTTTGAAAGGCTGCAGGGCAGTCAATCAACAAGAGTTTGACTTGTTTGCCCTTAGAAGCCATTACAGCCGTGCCTACTAATGGCATGGCTTTGATTGGCCAGTGCAGCATGTGACCCAGCCTCTATATATAAGCTGGAGTCACGTACACGCACATCACATGAGCTTTTCTTAGTGTAGGGAGAGGATGCTGCAGCTGTGTGGGACAGATTAAAAAAAATTCTGGTGTTGAATCTGTAAACTACAGCGATTTTTGAAACTACAGCGATTATTCAAATTACAGTGATTATTTTAGTGGGTGCTTTACTACATATTTGTACCCTGCCCTGAGCTCAGTGCCACAGAGAGTGCAGTGCACTTGCAACTGCATGTGTGCCAGACACATGACTTTAATCCTGTTCTGTTAGCTCAGTGGGCAACATATAGGCATTTTAAATACAACATATAGGCATTTTAAATACTGCAATTTGTTGGTGTTAAATATTACATTTGCGTCCTGCACTTCATATCTGAGAGTCAAATAGAACCGTCAAATACTGTGCTTACAGCGCACTTAGAAAAATTCTAATTGTTTTGGGTGCTAAATAGTACATTTGCGTTTTGCGGTGCACTTTATATCTGAGAGTCAAATAGAACAGTGAAATACTGTTGTTCCAGTGCACTTAGAAAAATTCTAATAGTTTTGGGTGCTAAATAGTACATTTGCGTCTTGCGGTGCACTTCATATCTGAGAGTCAAATAGAACCGTCAAATACTGTGCTTACAGCGCACTTTGAAAAATTCTAATAGTTTTGGGTGGTAAATAGTACATTTGCGTCTTGCGGTGCACTTTATATCTGAGAGTCAAATAGAACAGTCCAATACTATGCTTACAGCTCACTTTGAAAAATTTGAATTGTTTTGGGTGCTAAATAGTACATTTGCGTCTTGCTGTGCACTTCATATCTGAGAGTCAAATAGAACAGTGAAATACTGTGGTTATAGTGCACTTTGAAAAATTCTAATTGTTTTGGGTGCTAAATAGTACATTTGCGTCTTGCGGTGCACTTCATATCTGAGAGTCAAATAGAACAGTCCAATACTGTGCTTACAGCGCACTTTGAAAAATTCTAATTGATGTGCTAAATAGTACATTTACTGCCTGCACTTCATATCTTTTATTTTTATTTTTATTTTATTTTATTATAAACATATAAAAGGACTTTACAAATATATATATATATATATTCCCCCTATGTATTTCAGGACACGTTAATATAACATTTTTTATGAGAATAGGGATTTTTAAAGAGAAATTACTACATTTTTCGAACTTTTCTTAGGGAACAACATTTTGTGAGGGAGGTGGTCCTTGGCTATTCTTATTTTGTTATTATTTTTGCTGATATTAATATTGATGCCTAGTTCCAAGTTAGATAGTCGGAGATTTTATTATAATATAGATGTTATTTTTGCTATATATTATATTGACTCATTAGGTGGCAGGCTACTCTAATGTGTTTTTTTCCCCTCCTCTTACACAGAATGCCCAAAGTTCTTCAACTCCTCCCATTTTACCCATATTTTCCTATGGAGTCCATATTGGTCCTTGGAACTAGAAAATCCTTCTTCCATTGAACACTGATAATCAATCTGAGATATTATTTCTGTCCAATTATTGGTTTCAGTGTTTTTCCAGTGTTTTGCTATACAGTGTTTCGTTGCTAGGATAATATGAATAATTAGATAGTGTATTTCCTTTGTACACCTTGGGATGCCTATGTGAAAAAGGAACAGTCAATGGATTTAAATCCATAATCAGTTTTGTTAAGATAAAGTTTATTTTTTTCAGTATTGGTTGTAGTTTACTGCAGGACCACCACATATGTAGGAGGGTTCCTTCGGTTTCTTGGCACCTCCGACATAATTTAGATTGGTCTTGTGAAAACTTATTCATTTGTCTTGGTGTCAAATACAATCTGAAGATTATCTTATAGTATGTTTCTTGTAATGACAAGTTATGTATACTCTTTTTCATTGTTATTTGTGTCCGGAGCCATTCTTGAAATGTAAAGTCACATCTCTAGTTCCCATTTAATCCAGGAATGATCTTTTGATGGATCTATTCTGGCATCGTTAAAATTGAGAAATCTTCCTGACTTTTTTGTTATTCTGTTGCTTCCCTAAAAATATTTATTGACTTTATTTTATTTCTAACTCTCAAGTATGAATAGTATTCTGCTGAGGGTAGATTAAATTAAGTCTGTAGTTGGATAAATGGGATTAGAGAGTTTTGTTGTAAGATTTGTGAGATATTGATAATTCCCAGATCTTTCCATCTATCTAGTTTTATATTGTCTATGTTCCATGAGATGGCGTCTAGTGGAGCTTATTTTATTACTCCATTGGTAATTTTATTTAGTTTTTTAAATTTTATCAGAGTATTGATAATATTTTGGATTCTAGGATTTTGGGAATGGTATGATCGTAGATTATGGAACCAAAGGAGATGATAGGGTTCGAAGTTCCCACAACTCTCTTTTTCTATCTTGTACCGATTTGTAAGTTTAGAGATCAATATGCCCAATTTCAAAAAATGGGAGAACATAGCTGTTTCGTGGAGGGACTCGATATGTGGTATTGCAAATCCTCCATTTTTAGTTTTCCTTATCATGGAACTGTACGAGATTCTAGGTTTTTTATTGTTCCATATATACTCCATGATTATGATTTTGAATGTTTTCAGAATTTGTTATGGTACTTGAAAGGGGATTGATCTAAAGAAATATAGTAATTTTGGAATTAGATAAGATTTTACTGAGTTCTAACCAGGAAATTTCCAGTCCTTTCCATTTCCTGAATCTCGCTCTAAAATATTCTATCATATCAGAGTAATTGGTTTGAATTATCGTATCTAGGTTTATGTTTAATTTAATCCCGAGCTAGTCAATCATTTTATTGTCCTATTTCTAATTGTAGGTCTGCCTTAGTAAATCTAATGTACTATGTCTAAGTTTGTTTGTATAACTTGGGTTTTATTTAGGTTTAGTTTGTAATTAACAGACAAAGAGTTCCAGTCAAGGAAATCCGGGCTCCACCACTCTCAGCTGCAGTGCCTTCCAGCACTGAAAGGGTGTGTGTTCCTCTCCCTGTGTGGTTCAGGTGCCGGCTTCCCACGCCTAACCCAGAGTTAAAGAATCCATAAATGAAGAAATGGTTAAGGGAAGAATCCGCACTCAGGAATCCTAGTTGAAAAATAGGTGATGTTTATTTGCAGAAATGAAGTTACATGTGAAACAGCAGAAACGGGGTGGAAAACATAACGCGTTTCGCGTGAATGCACGCTTAATCATAAGTGAAGTGGAAGCATAACAAACAGGATATTTAAATGGATTCAAACCAATCCGTGTAAAGGTCAAATCAATAAGTTGCAAAGTCAAAGAACTGTTACAAAGTGAAATAAGACAATCAGTATGTGAAACAAGGAATCAACACATTTAAGTGAATGAAAAGATGAATAAATAAAAGAATGTATATTAAATATTACATGTGTATAAATATTAATGCGTGACATTTAATGATGCTATATATAAAAAAACATGTAAAGTGCAATTATTTAGAACATGCAAAAAATAAAAGTACAGAGGCCACTTAGAAACCTAATGGCAGTCTGAAACACTTTTATGCATGTAATCTCATATAAAAACAATGATATTTAAAAATAATCAATTTTAGATCTAAAGCGTCAATTCCTTGTAAACACGTATATAAATACCTGACAATGCCTCATACCACATAAATATACATATGCAAAAATAAAATAAAAGATGTATTCATATTAATATATGTTATATTACATTGCATAGAGAGGTATTAGCATTTTATAGAATAGTAAATGACATTTGGTAAAATAATATTATTAGCTGAGGTAAAGTCAGAGGTGTTTAATTATCATTTTTTTCTGTATAACAATCAACCGATATTATATCCCATTATCGGTTACAATCAATGTTTGAGGGAGCAAAATTATATTGATTTATTAAGAGAGGCAGATCCAATACTATTTTGGTGTGTATCGATCAATGGGTGTACATGGAAGTATGAAATGCCCATTAAATTAAATTAGAACATGCCTTGTTATGAGTATTTTCTTAGAGGGAGAAACCTAGGGTACAAAATCAGAGATTATTATTGTTACCTGCACGCTTAAGATTTTTTTTTCCAACACATAAATATAAACAACGCAAGCTCAAAATACAGTGTGAATGACCATCTAGAAAAAATGTGTGATATCATATTCAGAGTTAAGGCCATTTGGTCTTCTTGTGCCAAGAGTGAAGATCCAATAGACCTTTCTCTGACACAGGAGCCTATGTATGTCCTCTCCTCTTGGTCCTCTCTTAACTTTTTCTATAACTGAGACTGAAAATAATTTTGTGTTGGCTCCATTGCAGAATGAAAAATGTCTGGCTACCGGGGTATTTGTATTTTTTCTGATGTCTAATAGATGCTATCTAATCCAGCACTTTAATTCCCGGACTGTGCGGCCAACATATTGTTGGCCACACTTTCCGCAAGAAATCACATATATTACACATGAGGTACAACAATTAGAGTATTCTCCAAGATTATGGATCTTGCCATCTGTCTTGGAAACAACACAGGTCTTCTTGTCCACATACCTACACGTCATGCAGATATTATGACCACAAGGGTATGTCCCTATGGACCCTAGCCATGTTAGAGTATTTTTGGTTATGATTGTTATGCTTCCACTTCACTTATGATTAAGCGTGCATTCACGTGAAACGCGTTAAGTTTTCCACCCCGTTTCTGCAAATAAACATCACCTATTTTTCAACTTGGATTCCTGAGTGTGGATTCTTCCCTTCACCATTTCTTCATTTATGGTTAGTTTGTAATTAGGATGTTCGCTATATTTCGCTATCTGTTCCATTGCAGATCTTTGAGACTTTATGTGATTACTAAAGGTCAGCAGGATATCATCTGCAAACAGAGAGATTTTCTTATCATCTTTTTCTATTTTTATTCCTTGTATTTCTTGTGTTTGTCTTATCAGGGCTGCTAGTGGCTCTATTGATGTCAAATATAGGAGCGGGGCCAGAGGGCTGCCTTGCCTGGTGCCATTACGGATATTAAACCAGTCTGAGTCTAGCCCTGGACCAACCACTCTTGCATGAGGTATTGTATATAGTGACACAGTGTTTGTTTTGAACGAGCCTTTCAATCCAAATGTCTCCATCAACATCTGTAGAAGTGTCCAGCTCACCCTATCGAACGCTTTTTCTGCGTCAAGTGCTATCACTACTGATGGTGTTTTTTTTTATTGATATGATCGATAATGTTGATAATCTTTCTTATATTATAGCCTGCATCTCTTCCCTTTATAAAGCCGGTTTGGTTATTATGTATTAGATCAGACATTACATTTTTACGTCTATCGGCTAAGATTTTAGAAACATTTTTTATGTCTAGGTTTATCAATGAGATTGGGCGATAGTTCGATAGGGTGGCTGGATCCTTTCTGGGCTTTAAAATAGGTGAGATAGTAGCCTGGAGAATCTCTTGTGGGAACTGTTGTCCTTCTGATATTTTTGTATATATCCTTAAAAGAAGTGGGGATATTTCTTTGTTAAATATTTGATATAGTTTGGCTGAATAGCCATCAGGTCCTGGTGCTTTCTTTTGTTTTTGACCTATAATCGTATTTTTTATCTCTTGTAAGGTAAAAGGAGCATTTAAAGTATCTAATTTTGTTTTATTTAGTCAAGGAAGGTTCAACTGTTGAAGAAAGGAGATCGTATCGGTTTGGGGTTTGTTCATCTGGTGTATATTATATAGGGAGTGATAGTAATCCTTGAAAACTGTCGAAATTCTCTTAGGAGATAATATTGTTTTTAATCCTATTATTAATTTATTTATGATGTTTCTTGTCCTTTGGCTTTTAATTTATTTGTCAGAATTTTGTCCACTCCATTTGCTCCTATGTACCATGTTTGTTTGAGAGTGTGTAGGGCTTTTTTTGCCTTTTCTTCCAGTTTTTTTTTAATTGTTACTTGCAAATCTTGTATTAGATTCGAGACCAGTATAGTTGGAGTTAACTTATTTATCTTTTCGAGTTTGGACAGTTCTATGTGTAAATCTGCTAATGTTTTACTGCTTTTAGACTTTCTTTCTGTTCCTAATTTTATAAATAGCCCTCTCAAGAAACATTTAAAGGAACAACATAAGGTGAAGTCTGTGACTTCTCCATTGTCATTTTTATCTAGGAAGTTATTGATTTGTTCTTTTAATTGTAGTATTTCCGTATTATCTTTAAGTAAGAATTTGTTTAATCTCCATCTATTTCTCTGTTTGTATTCTGGGTTGTATTTAAGAGAATAAAAAATGGGTGCGTGATCTGACCAAGATATCGGGCCTATTTGTCACCTACCTTGTTTCACCTCCTGATCCGCCGCCATCGCGGATCAGGAGGACGCCATCCCGTTGGCTGGGGCTCAGAGTGAGAGCCCCAGCATCCCTTGATGCTGAGACGCGCGTCCAGTAAGACGCATGCGCGAACGGGTGTTTCATGAATATTCATGAGCCCAGTTAAAGGGCTATTTATTAAATTAACCCCTCCCTTGCCAATTGATCAGAGGTGTGTCCTGATCAATTGGTAGTGTATTTAAACGGTCATTTCACAGGTTACCTTTGCCTGTGATAGTGCCTTGTGTATCTCACTAGCGTTTTGACTCCTGATTGACTCCGTTTATCTGTTGCTGACCCGGTTCGTCCCTATATACTCCATCCGTTTGTTCCTGCATTCCTGATTATTCTGTGTATGACCCTGCTGTTCCTGACTATTCTACATCCGCCACCTGCCTCGATTTCTGCTAGTGACCTGTTTATCCGTATCTCTCCTGTCCGTGACCCGGCCTGTCTCCTGACTCTCCGTTTGCCTGTATTCCTGTACGATCCTATACGGGCTCCACTTGCTGAGTATCCGGTAGTAAGTGTTCCAGCAAAATCCTTGGTGACATACCACCGGCGGCTCAACCAAGGGTGTGTAGTCATTAAGGTGAAGACCAATACTTGCTACCTACGGTACTTAGTGAGTGTCCCTATAGCCTCATCTACACTTGTGGTCCATCTCCTGAACACGACCGTTACACTATTATTGAAGACATGACCTGACCCAGATTTAATTCATGAGTCATTAGCATGTCTATTCTGGAATATGAGCCGTGTACCTTCGAGAAGAAGGAAAAGTCTTGCACTTCTGGGTGTTGAGTCCTCCATATATCATACAGTGCGTTTCTATCTAGAACATTTTTGAAGATTTTAGCTGTTCTCTTTATTGAGGGATCTAATTTGGCCCCTTGAGGCAGGCTTTTATCCTGTTTACTGTCTGGCACACAGTTCATATCTTCCCCGAAGATCAGAATACCTTTCGTAAGTTGTTCTGCTCTTTCATAAGGTTTATTTAAGAAAGGAATTGGAGATTGATTTGGGCTATAAATATTTACCAGGGTATATATTATATCATTAATCCTACATATCCAAATGACATTTCTACCGTTTACATCGGTTTCTTCGTGGATACTTTCAATTTTTAATTTATTGGAGACAAAAATGGCTACCCCTCTTTTTTTATGTCCTTCTGAGAGATTGGATTGTATTGCTATTTTAAATCTAGAATATTTCCAAAGTGTTTCTGTAGGAGACCTCCAATGGGTTTCCTGTACAAATGCTACATCTATATTTTTTTGTTTTTAAAGGTAATATAAATGGCCCCTTTTTGGGGGGGAGTTTAGGCCCTGGGCATTCAGTGTAAGAAACTCAAGTGACATGAGATTTTCTTTGCGAGTCAGCCTGCCTCTTTTCAAATGAGTCAATTTTCTTCCTTTTCGTTGGGTTCCTGAGAAGAGAATGTGTGCAGTAATTTGTCTTTACATCTGGTATTATATACATACATTGGTACTTATCTACACAGAACATTTTTACATACTTCATTTAAATCAAGATGAAGAATTTATATTCAAACCGTCCTGCTGCCGCCGCAGGATACATACTATGCGGATTTAGGTTAGTATTTTGTGAGGATAAATGATCCTTAATATCGTCTAATCTCAATTTTTAGCATGGATCAATACAAAATGGTTTATTTTATATATGTTTATTTTATCTAACTTGAAAGGGGAAACATAGGAAAGGAACCTCAGATCGCCCTCCGTCCCATGTATATATTGATAGTAAAGTATTTAAGATGTAAAAAACAGGTTCTCATGTTACAGGAATACCTTTTCTATCGTCGACCCGCGGGGGGTGGGGTCGGACATCCCCCCGCCATCCCCCGGGGCCGACCCCCGCCCAAGCAGGGGTGAGCCTCGGGTTTAGACGGGGTCGCAGGCCCGAACATGCCACCACACACCCCCTATCACGGGTGAGGAATTCAGACCCGTATTCAAATCATATAGAGATAGGAGGTGGATGGAAAGAAGGAGGGAGGACACAAAGGACACAGTGGCATCCAAATCATCACCAAGATTATTTTGAACCCTCTTTTGTTATGATCAAAAATATATATGATATAAGAGGGGTGTGGGGGGGGGGGCAATCGCTATCTTTCGTGGCGGTCCCCCACGTACATGGGGAGGTACCCCGAGGAAGGTGTGGTCCTCAGTATTAGGCAAGAAGTCCTCATCACTCCCAAAAATTAGGAGTGAGGGAGTTCAAGCTGGTTCTAACATCATAATGTATAAAATTGTTATTCAGATTTTCGTCCTTAATGCATAGAACATAGGGGGGGAGAGGGGGAAAGAGGAAGAGAGTCCCTCGCAATCCCCCGCAGCGGCCCCCCGCCTCCGCGGGGTTCGCCTCCGGGGGAAGGCGAGATCATCAGTATTAGGCGCAGGGAGGGAAAGAGAAAGGAAAGAGAAAGAGAAAAAAATAAAATATAGTGTTCGTTAAAGTAGAATTGAAGATGTGTGGTTTTTATAGGAATAAGTGTGGAGAAGTGTAAAAAAAAAAAACTTTCCCCTTCCTTCTTTTTTTTCTCTTTTCCCTCCCCTCCTTAATGTGCTAGTGAATAAATGTTATATGTTAAATGCCAGGTTGTGAAAAATGTGATCCAATGGATTAATAAATGTGTTAATGGTTAGCTCTCTGTGAAGAATATAATTTAAAGATAAGTGAGAATGATTAAAAGAGGGAAAAAAAAATATATATATAGTGTTTGTTAAAGTTGAACTGAATATGTGTAGTTTATATAGGAATAAGTGTGGAGGAGTGTAAAAAAAAAGAATGTGTTACAGTCAGTTTGTTCTGCGCTCCCCAAAAAATAAAGAATATTGTTTTCTCTAAGCTTAGAGGTTTGTTCTTTGTAACCATATCTTATTGTTCTAGTGGCTCTGGAGATGTCGGCAAAAATCATGATCTTTTGGAATTGTCCTTCTGTTGGAGTTTTCTTCCTATATGCCTTCATTATCTTATCTTTGATGTTATAGTTTGCAAATCTAACAATCACGTCCCTTGAGGAGTCATTGCTGATTTCTTTAGGCTTTGGGAGTCTGTGATATCTTTCGTATGGAAGTGCTTCCAGTTGGATACTTATCAATGAGTTGAAGAACGATGTTATATATGCTTCCATCTCCTCATGCATCACATCTTCTGGAATTCCGATTAGTCTTATGTTTTTCATTCTGGATCTATCCTCCATTTCCGTGAATTTTTGTTCCAGTTTTATTTTTATTTTTTTCTAAGCTTTTGTTATCTTTTTGTAATGTTTCCTGTTTTTTTTTCAATCTCTAATATTTGGTTGCCCTGTTGGTTTATTTTTTCGCCCAAATGTGCAACCTCTTTACTTAAGTCCTCTTTTGTTGCAATTAAGTCTCGTTTGATCTTTTCGCACAAATTGTCCATTAAGAGAGATATAGAATCTTCAGATATTGTTAATTTCTCTTTTTCAGTATCTTCTGCTTGTCTCATAGTTGTTATCTCACTATTTGTGTTGTCTATCGAGCGTCTTTGTTTTTGTAGTGCTCCGGATAGTTTAGGAGAACAGAAGATGTTGATAGATTTATTTTTTTCTTGATTTGTACCTCTGTCTCTATCTTCCCTCTTTTCCTTGCTTTTAGGTGCCACTTAGTCCTATATCTCCCTTAATTCTCTTAGGGTTTTTTTAATTGGTATTTTTCCTTCTTCTTGAGGCTCACTGTTTTTGATATATCTATGGAGCCAAAATATCCAATTGTAGTTTATTTGCTCATTCGTTTCCTTTTCTATACGTCTCTGTTAATAGGTGCTATAGTTATCTTAGATTTACCGTATTTGCTCGATTATAAGACAAGGTTTTTTTCAGATTTTTTTTTCTGAAAAGTTACCCTCGTCTTATAATCGAGGTCTCTTATAATCTGACCTCAAATTGAGGTCAGATTATAAGACATGGATCCAGGTCCCCATCAGAGCTGCAGGGGACCTGGATCCCCCTCTCTAACAGCAGGGGATGTCTGCGCGATGAGCGCAGACTCCCCTGCTTCCGCCCGGCACGACCACCGGGGCTTCTATGATGAAGCCGGGTACTTCCGCTTTCGTCACAGAAGTCCCGGCGAGCGTGCCGGGCGGCAGCAGGGGAGGTCTGCGCTCATTGCGCAGACATCCTCTGCTGCCCCACTAGTCACCAGGGAGAATCGGGCAGCTGGGGGATGTCTGCACAATACGTGCACACATCCTCCATGCTGCCCAACACCTCTGTCTATTATGACGGACAGCTGTCCGTCATAATAGACGGAGGTGTCGGGCAGCATGGAGGATGTCTGCACGTATCGTGCAGACATCCCCCGGCTTCCCCCACTAGCCACCAGGGATTATTACACAGGTGAGGGGGAAGGAGGGGGTGGAGGGAGTAGGGAGGGAGGGGGCACCAGAGCAACAAGGGGAGGGAGGAGGGAGGGAGGGGGCACCAGAGCAACAAGGGGAGGGAGGGAGGGGGCACGAGAGCAACAAGGGGAGGGAGGGGTGAACCAGAGCAACAAGGGGAGGGAGAGGAAGAGAGAAACAAGGGGGGGGGGGAGAGGGGAGGGGGAGAGAGAGACAACACTAAGGGGGGGAGAGAAAGCTGGGGACAAGGGAAAGAGGGAGGCAGCATTGGCGCATAAAAGGAAATAAAAACAAGAAATGCATTTTTTGATATCATAATTTTTTATTAAAAAAGCTATTTACATATCAATATATACAATTTCAACTTTTTTCCTATAGGGTAGTCTTATATTCAGGCTTTTAGTTTTTTTCCTAAAGGAATATCCAAAGTTTGGGGGGTCGTCTTATAATCAGGGTCGCCTTATAATCGAGCAAATACGGTATATAGTAGAAGTAAACGAGAGTAGACATATATTTTATCAGTTTTTCTCTTTGGTTCCCCCATTTCGCCTCTTTAATATTCTTTGTTACCACCCTTCTCTCTTAGCTTCTCTCTCCTCCTTTGTTGGCTCTCTAGGATCTGAGAAGACATTTTTATATTCCTATGACCCTATACCCCTCTCCACTGGCTCTTTCTTGGCTTATAGAGCCATTTTCCTCCTTTGGTTTTTAGGTTTTATAGCCTGTCGATAGTATATCGTGCAGAAGAAAACAGAATGTTTAACGTGAAGCAAGGTCTGTGTATTTAAAGGCAGATACGGAATGGAACGGACTCACGGTTTGTTGGAGACCTGTTGACTGTTTATCCTCACTCTTAATGGATGGCCGGTGAGTTCATCACCCAGCAGCCCTTCATAGATGAGGCGTGGCAGATTGCAGGTTTGTCCGATCAGCCCCCGCTAGACGATGAGGTCCAGGTCTTGAACTCCTCCGTCCAATGCTGAGCAGTCGGTATTGTCTGCGTTTCTATTTCGTTCCAGATCACCGTGATCACCGTGGCCGAATACAATTGAGCCAATATGAGAGGGGTGGGTACCTTGTACTCCGGGATATACTTCAATTGCTAATAGTCTTTCAGTAGTATTTCGTAAGTCATTCCGAGAAGGGTTGATATTATGGAGGTTGAGCGTTTACTCTTCCATGCTAGATCTCCTCACCGTCTACTTCCTACTCTGCATCGTCCATCTGTGCGTACGTCGTGTGCTAAATAGTAAATTTATGATTCTGGTATATGTCACTGCCAAACAACTACCCAATATGTGTTCAGCAACATCTCCCGAGTACAGGGATACCACCCATGCATAGGTTTGTTGCTTTGTTTTGGGGCTAAAAGGCCACATTTAGGGGGTGCGCATTTCCAACCTGGAATTTTGACATGTAGTTAGCCTGCGCCCATGTTCCATTTGGAACATTTTTGAAGCCGTCCAATGTATTTTACCCCATCAAACCATATATTTTTGGAAAATAGACATCCTGAGGTATTTCAAATGGGGGTATTGTAATACTGTATATGTACTAATTCTACCACCAGCCTTTGTAAAAGTTTGTGGTAGTACTTTTTTGGGAGTTTTTTTTCCCACATGCATTGTACTTCAGACATGAATTCACAGATTCTGGTATATGTCACTGCCATACAACAACCCAATATGTGTTCAGCAACATCTCTCGAGTACAGGGATACCACCCATGCATAGGTTTGTTAGTTTGTTTTTTGGCTAGAAGGCAACATTTGTGAGATGCGCATCTCAAAATGCCAACTTGGAATTTTGACATGTAGTCAACCTGCGTCCGTGTCCTATATGGGATATATCTTTGAAGCCAGCCAATGTAATTTACCCCCACCAAACCATATATTTTTTAAAGGTAGACACCCATCACTCCTTGTGGCAAGGGCTCAGCAGCCGATACATCACTATATGATGTATCAGAAAGCTGACCAGGGTCAAAATCGAACCCTGAGTCCGCGGCCTCAGAATCAGTGCCTAAGCAGTGATCTTGAGCAAAGAAGGGGTTAATAGCTCTTGGAAGAGCCTATCTAGTACTGTAATACATTACAGTACAAAGAAATTAATCCATAAAACAGTGCAGACAGCAAAACATACTGTTGCTGTGCAAGATTACTGCTTATACAGTGATGAATGGCAGGGAAGGGCTTAATACTCAGTGAAAGACTTTCATAAAACCTGACAATTTTATAAAATGTTATTTTATATCACTAATACTGATCTGTCTCTTTCCGTCACAAAAATGTAAGTGAGGAGAGGGAGGCAGATCAATATTTGTGAATATTGATCCGACCAATTTTGATCTCACCAGGGCGATCACCAAACCGCCTTTTCCACTAATTCGCTGTTACTGATCGCTATTTGCACAGACAGCTTAAAAAAAAAACTCTAATATTTTTACTTTACACGTAATCCCCTAGCGGGTATGTGTAAAAAAAAAAAATGTAAAAAAATATGCAGACAGATAAAAGCTGCTTTGGCGTCAATATCATTGCGTAAGCAGTGATCGACGGCAAAGAAGGGGTTAATAACTCTTAGAAGAGCCTTTGTAGTACTGTAATAAATTACAGTACAAAAAAATGAAACCCTAAAAAATGCACAAACAGCAAAAATAAATGCGCTGATGTGCACGATCACTGCTTACGCAATTTTTTTGTACTTTTACTAACTTTTCTAACTTTGATCTGTCTCTCTCCCTCAGTAAAAAAAAATGTGAGGAGAGGGAGGCAGATCCTAACTGGTCAGATCAATATAAGGTTAATATTGATCTGACCAGGCAGTGGGGGTGCTCATCAGAGCTTCCCCACTGCTTGTTAGTGTGCCTGCAGTCAGAGATTGCCTCTGTGAAGAGGCAATCATGTGACTGCAGGAAGAGCACAGGAAGCAGGTACTTCCTGCCTCCTGTGCTCTTGCCCTTAGAAGGGCAGAGCCATCTTGGTCACACAGTGACCAAGATCGTTCATTTTTTTGGAGTGTTACTGATTGCCTCGACTTGCGAGGCAATCAGCAACACTTACTGAGCATAGGAAGCGATCTCCGGAGTGATCGAAATGCTGACGGGCATTTTTTTCAGTATTGTACAATGCTTCCACACGGTAGCATCGTTACAATACCGCTTGAGTACTGAAAGCAGAAAAACTCCGCTTTCAGTGCTCGTTTTGACACAGGACGGACTAGGTCCGTCCTGTGTCACTAACGCCTCGCCACACAGCATGGACCTAGTCCGTCCTGTGTCGCCAAGGGGTTAATTTGTCTGGGGTTTATTTCCGGCAGCCGCATCCAGGGGATGCAGCTGCCAGAAAAAAAAAAATAGTTCAGCAGCACAATGCACTCCCGCACCCCCCTCGGGACCCCACTGTTGTAAGGTGCTCCTCTTTAAAAAAAAATCAACCAAAACCTATGTAATTGTCGGAAGCAGCGCAGACTCACAAAATGTGTCTGCTTTAGGCATAGTCGCACACGTTGCTGCTATCTGAGTGTGCACCGCATTTGTACTTGATCCACAATGTGTCTGTTAAAGCGAGGTTTGCCTCTATATACTATATGATGATTATTTGTTTTACCCAATATTCGCTGTCCTACTTCCCCAGGACAGATACCAGATGTCTGGTCACCCCCTCAAGTTTAATAATAATATTCAATCAATGGTGGACAGGGCTGTCGGCTTTGGGAGAGGCCGAAAATGTTCAAGCTAAATGTAAACCTTTGAACGTTTCTATAATGGGATAAAAGTCACCCTCCTGGGGTTCAGAAGATGGGACGTCAACAGATAGTAAGATCTAAATTTGTGTGACTCCACATTAAGGGCCAGAGTCGGTTATCAGTTTGAAGGTTTATATCTGTAAACAAGTTTGTGTGTATTTAAAGTTATGGTTATGAAAAAAATATGGCCTTCACCATTGATAAATAAAGTTATTGTCTTTAATTAAGGTAAGGTTAGGTTAGGTTAGGTATGTGTTCTATACAAACCCCATGTTGGGAGATTTGACACAGTCCAATAGAGATTTAACAATTCCTGGAAAGGAATTAATCCAAATTGGAGTTAGTTGCTTTGGGACCCTTTCTGCTTATTCCATCCAGCTATGTTTGTTTCAGCATTTACTTCTCATCCAGATGTGGGTATCCTGTTTGGAGAAAGGAAGGGTTCTGCTTGCAGCCCACCGGTGTTTAGAATGTATTTCTTGCACTTTCAGTATGTCTTGGTGCCACATCTATACGTGTATCCAAAAAAGTGTTATTATACAGATTCACTATATGTTCTTTCTACCTTTTTCCTACATGCTCACCCAAGCACATGTGAGATAAGCCAGTCTTGTTTTATCTACTACATGTTGGAGTGGACTGGCATCCCTCTCTTTTTTCTGTCTACATTTGGTTTGGGACAAGAGGAGTGTTTGGAGAGTTGGTCTAAATAAGGAGAGTATTTATTTTATTTTCCTTGTTTCTGTGTATTTTTTTGGCTTTAAATGATCTGCTTTATATTGTTATTATAGGTTATTCTGTGTCAGGTTGGGCAAGAAAAGGGTAAGTTATCTGGAACAGGATCAGAAATCACAATAACTGCTCACTGAAAGGCGAGAATACGAGAATAAAGGCATTTTATTGTATTTATATTGAATTGGGTCATGTTGGTCATGATAGATGTTACAGTAAGAGGCGCCCCTCACCCTCTGTGTGATTTAGAGAATGAGTTTGACCATCGCTGTCTGCACACAAGCCAGGACATGATGCATTCAGAGTTCTTTGCTCTAGAACGTCATGATGTCACTGGGCATTGTGACATCACTCAGCTTTGGTATATAAGCAGTGAGTTTAGATCACTGCTCTCTGAGGCTGTAGGAGTTTCTCAGTGAAGTGGTTGGTGTGCAATATAGAGATTGAATATGGAGGATGTGGAGAATGCGTTAGTAAGATTGGTGAGGATCCTTTTTCAAAATTTAAAGGCTTTCCTTTTTATCACATGGTTTATGTAAGGAGTCTCTGCTAATTCTTCTTAATAAATTAATATATTTGTATCCATGGTTTTGCTATTCCCAATTGGCGGAGTGGCATTGGCGTATTGTGCCTCTTCGTGCCTGCCAACCCGTAGCATGCCTATCACTCAGAGGCACGAGGTCTCTCGTGTATTTCCTAGGGTTTGTTTTCTGAGAACAGAAATACACGAGTTACATCCCGAAAGGCGACGAATTCAGCAACAGAGATACTATATATTAAATATGGGTTTTCGTGCATTGAAGACACACAAGACAGACAAAAACTTGGCAACAAAACACTGGCTAATGAAGAATGAAGCCAAAACACACAGCCTATGCTGAAAAAAAATCAGGAGCTATGCCGAAAACTCCAGGAGCTAAGGGTATCATAAAAGTTTTCAAAATTGTTTTGTGTAATAAATTCTCATGTGTCAGAAATTAAATTATTCTTGGGGTATTAAATTAAATGACCAAGGGCAAATCTGAGTTTAGACAGGTTGAGTATCACTGTGTTATTGTACAGATTCACTATATGTGAGACAAGCCAGTCCTGTTTCGTATACTACCTGTTGGAGTGGATTGAAATCCCTTTCTTTTTATCTCTACATTTGGTCTGGAACAAGAGGAGTCCTTGAAGAGGTGGTCTAAATAATTGGTTTTATTTTCCTTGCTTCTGTGTATATTTTTGGGATACAAAATGGATCTGCTTTATATTGTTACTATATGTTATCTGTGTCAGATTGGGGCAAGAAAAGGGTAAGTTATCTGGGAGAGGATCAGAAATCACAATAACTGCTCACTGAATATTCAGTGAGAATAAGAGAATAAAAACATTTTATTGGAATTATAATGCAATGGGTGATAATGGTCATGATAGCTGTTACAATAAGAGGCCAGGACATGTGCATCATGTCCTGGCCTGTGCGCAGGCAGACATTCTGTCTGCACACAGGCCAAGACATGATGCAGTCAGAGCTCTGTGCTCTAGAACGTCATGATGTCACTGGGCTGTGTGACATCACTAAGCCTTGGTATATGAGCAGTGAGTGTAGAACACTGCTCTCTGAGGCTGTAGGAGTTTCTGGCTGAAGTGTTTGGTGCGTGTGTACGATTTATACAAATTCAATATGGAGGATGCGTTAGCAAGACTGGTGAGAATCCTTTTTAATGTTTTAAGGTTTTCCTTTTTAATCACATGATTTATGTCTGGAGTCTCTGCTAATTCTGCTTAATAAGTTCAATGGTTTTGCTATTCCCACTTGGCGGGATGGGAGGAAATTTTTAAAATCATTAAATATTTACAAATTAAACAAATTAAACAGCCCATATGCATGTATTGGTGTCCTGTTTGGTGAATTTAACCAGTGCCGTACTAAATGCAGGCAACAAACTCTAATCAACTTAGGCTAGGCACACCACGGCATGCAGCCGTTACATTAGAAGAGAAATCTGGATTATAAAATCACAGACCTCTAGTTAACAGGAAATAATAACATGTATCCCTTATTAATTCATTGTCATGGATCTATGTGAAGAATATTTATTTCTGTTCCATAAATACAGAAATTGTCAGTATAAGTATTTATGATATATACACATGTCACTTTTTTAATAAAGCTGCTAGTGTTTTTTTGAATATTATAACACTATGGGTGTCATGTACTAAACAAATGCAATATGGAAAAAAAGTTGGTGCAATATGCAAATATTTGAAAACATTTTGCACTTTTTTCCTGTTTTGTGCCTCTTCAGTATATTTTTATTTAGCATGCATTTTTTCCTGTATATTGCAATTATATTTGCGAATGCTAAAGTCTTGGCGATATAAAATAATTCTGATTTTGCATGTGAAAATTACCCCAGCTTTTAGCAAGCGTCAATAAATAAAGCAGAAAAAATATTCGCAAACTTGCCTGTTTTTATTCGCAAATATGCCCATTTTTATTCAGACTTTGCTTATATATATATAAAGGCAAATTTGTTTAGTACATTGCAACAGGAGAAAAGATGAAAAATAGATTTGCACATAAAACATATTTGCTTTGTTTAGTACATGATCCTCATGGATGAGCAGCCCATGATGTGTTTAGAATATGTGGATCCTGTACATATAGAGAGATATATATATTATGGCACCCCAGCAGAGGCATAACACCCAGTCCTATCATACTGAGCCAGACATGACATTCAGTTGCCTGCCTTGCATTGTGTACACACTGAGTCTCTAGTGACACCAGTCTGTGAATCTTTATTTAAAGGGAAGAGCAGTTTGTGTTTTGTACAGATATAGTTTATTAATTTAACACCATATAAATGTATATAAATGTGTGACACTGACGTCTTCAGTTCTTCTAATGTTCTCAGTCTCTTCTTGATGAAGATATTTATCAATGTTCTGATGCATTAGAAGAACTGGAGGCGTCTGTGTCACACTATTATAGCCATTATTTATAGTGATTATTTGTTTTAATATATGACTTTTAATATATTTTATATATTTGCTGTAAATATTAAATGTCCAGTTAAAGGGTAAATTTGGGTTATTTACATGCCTGATATTCTATACTTCTGCTTCACTCCTTTAAGTGCTAGCACCAGTACTCTATCCAATAGCATCACTACATTTTCCATGTCAGACTGAGGCCACGCAAAATGGTTTTATCATGTGGGTGAGCTGTAGTGAATTACAAAAGTGTTGGCCCCAAATAAGTGCTGTCCTGGGCATACTGCCCCCCCCCCCTCTGCCCCAACTACACTGCTGCTCCCAGGTGCATACCTTCTTGGGGTTATTCAGCTAGTTGGGGGCTCATTCTTATGTCTAGCCAACTTTATACTGATGTGAGCTATGCTGTACCAACATTAATATCTGATTAACTATGTGCTAGTTAGAGCTTCATAGTACTGATATATGAGCTATACTTTACCACCCGGTGGTATAACTATAAACTGTTGGATGATACTATCTCTGTCCAGCTATTTACTGACAGGATCAATAAATACATAATTAGTTTTCTTATTATTTAGGGACCAATATCTGCAAAATAACAGCCATGAAAATATATTGCCTCGGGTACAAAACACTCAGGTACAAGCAATGCTCTAACTTTATAACAATGCATTATGCAGGACTAATTCTGTTCTTCTAGCAGGAGGAACTCAATAGGTTTGGCTCTGCATAATGTGGTATTTCTGCCTTGGGCTTAGGCTGGGAATGTTGGAGAAAACCAACAAGAGGGGGACCCCACCTAGCATAAATCTCTTATATTAAGCTTTTGCCAGTTGTAGCATTGGCCTCCCTTTAGCACTTCAGCCTACATTGAATCAATGAAAAACTAAACTCCAGGGTATCGGAGGAACGAAGCATAAAAAGTATAATAGAACCAACATATATTTATTTATATACTTTATACGGCAAAGCGGTGTGTGGTCACCCTCCGGTGCAATCAGGTGTCTATCCGCTCTTAAATACTCTTACCCACAGTGCTCCAAAACTTTAAGTGAATAAGTGCCTTAAATGAAATAAAAAATGGATAGAAACAGTATACATGGGCACCAGTACTGTAACACAATGGTAGTGTAACACTAATTCTGATGTGCAAATATCACACTATCAGAATATACAATAATTATTTCATACTTTCCACAATATATAATGATTCTTTATTATCTTTCCAACTCAGATGATACAAATTAATGGTGTGGGACAGTAACAATGAATAGAATATATAGACTGCAAAAGGCTCTTATCCATTAACAAGTACTGTTACATTATGATATTCCTAACCTCATGCTGTATTATTATAATTAAACCCTGGTATTTTGGCTGTTCCTAATTGCCAGGGAATAACCTCCATCATTCATCTAAAAATCTTCCTAGCAGTTTAAAGATAAAGTCCGATCAGACACCAAGTAAATCTTAGTAGAAGAGGAATCAACATTGAGGGGACAAGAAAGGCAAAGAATGAAATGTCCCTTGTACTCTAAATACAAATCTACAGAAATATACAGGACAACACAAGACTATATAGGGATAGACTTATATTATTCCAAGAAATAGTACATATATATATATATATATTACAATATATAGTACAATAGTACATATAGCTGTATCTTTAGGAGATATACTGGCCCAAGTGTTGTTTAAAAACCTATGAATGAACAACACCCAACAAATCCACATTTTCTGCAAATGCATGAGCCAAATCTATGTGGGTAACAGACAGCAACACTGACAATTGCCATAATCATTCAGCTAACCAATGTCTAAATAGATGTTTGAGATCCAATTCTAAATTAATCCTTTACAATTTTTTCTCATTTGTTTAATACATTCTGTTTGTTACTCCCACCTCACCCCCTTGGTGAGTTTTTATTTTTTATTTGCCCTGACATTTTAAATTATTTTTATCACCAACTTTTCTGAAAATGTTTATAATCCTAAATAAACATATAGACATCATTTCATTAGTCACTAATCATTCAAGTGTTAACATATTTGCTCTTTTAATAGTCTTATTGTCAACCTGACATATGGGGCCCTGCATTTGCAACACGTAATTATATATCTTAAACCTTATATATTTCACCTTTAACTGAAGAACTATAATCCCTAGATTGTATAATATGTGAGCAGCATATGCACCTGCCTCCACACTTAAACATGCCTACATATCCTATCTGGCTTGCCCTGTCTTTGTCCCCATCTCTAAATTGGCTAGGCAAGGGCCAGGGACGTAAACTTCTGGCTTTTCTTAATGTACATTGTATTCCCTTTGACAAAATATTGTCATATACAGAGTCCTACCTAAAAATGTCAAGGGTCTTTTTATTATGCCTGTTGTCTGATTTAATTGTACACTGAAATCTGTGTTAAATCTGATGCCCTCTCTGTATTTATTTGATTATCTCTCTCACTTTTTCTTTCAATATAACCTGTCGGTTCTTAGAAACATAGAAACATAGAATGTGTCGGCAGATAAGGACCATTTGGTCCATCTAGTCTGCCCAATTTTCAAAATACTTTTATTAGTCCCCAGTTCCCTATCTTATAGCTAGGATAGGCTTGTGCCTATCCCACCCATGTTTAAAATCCTTGACTGTGTTTACCTCTACCACTTCCGCTGGGAGGCTATTCCATACAACCACTACCCTCTCAGTAAAGTAATACTTCCTGATATTACTTTTTAAATCGTTGCCCCTTCTTCCCTTGACTTCCTCTATCTGTAAAAGGTTGGGGGTATTTTAAAAGAGAGCAAGAGAATACTCCCAGGTGCTGAGGTTGAGTTTGACTTAGAAAAAAACTCAAACTAGCGTGTTTCTTCCTTTTCCCTCCAAACTCAGGTGCTGAGTTTGACTTAGAATAAAAACTGCTAGCTTCATTACGCCTTCCATAGGCAAATTGATTAAAGCTATTTTTCTGGTATCAAAGGTCGAGTTTGACTTATGGGTCTATTCACTTATATTCAAAAAAAGCTAGAGGAGGTTGACTTTCATTTTGAAACTAAGTCAAACTCGACACCCGAGTTTTACGTAGGGAAAAAAATAAATAGGTTTTAATCTTCCTCAATGAAAGTAATGAAGCATCCAAGAGGGGGGTGAGTCTGTTTGAATATGGAGGTCGAGAAAAAAATGATATATTTGGGATCAGAAGCCAGAGACATAAAATATGAATTTCAAATCACCTTATAGTGAACAGCTCCCTCTATTTTACAATTCAAAGTATTGTGTCAATTAGCGGTTTAATCAAATGCGTGGAAAGTAAGGTGTATGTCTGCATGTTATTAATGAAACCTATTTATTTTACGTTTCCTTTACAGCAACAGGAGTCAGAAAAGCTGAATGAAGAGGTAATACAGTTATATTTGTTATATATTAAGTCAGGGAGAGTAAAGGTATTTATATATATAATGCATATAAAAAGTGGAACTTATTTTTTTTTTAGGGGGGGGGGGGTCCAACCGTGGGTTAGTGCCACACTAGCTCACTTATCCAACCCGATGGCTTAACTAATAAAAAAAGATTCCCAGACTGTGGAAAAAATTGTATGCTAGGGCAAGTCCTGAGCCCAAATACTCCTCATTGTCTGGTTGCAGCTTGCTGTCAAGGGGTTAATTGGGAAGAGGTTTAATTGTAGCTCTTCCAACACATGAAAAAGGTTTTGGTAACAGTATTAACTACTTTGTGTGCCTACTAGGTTGCAGGTGAGAGTAGGTTCTTACCCTATTGAGAGTGTACTTTGACATGGCGGGTGAGCCATATTAATTGGAAAAATTACACTGACACATTAATGGGAACACTAACACTGGCATATTAATTGACAAAATGACACTGCATATAAATGGAAAAAGTAACACTAGTACAATAATAGGCAAATAGCACTGGCATATTAATGGCCAAAATAACAGTGGCATTTTAATGGGCAAACTAACACTGGCATATTAAAGGGCAAAATGGCTGTGAAATATTAATGGGCAAACTAACACTGGCATTTTGATGGGCAAATAACACTAGTATACTAGTATATTATTGTGCCAACCAACACTGGCATAGTAATGGGCAAATGGGCTGTGACATATTTTGTAAAAAAATTCAGCCTTATTCGGGTCATTATGAATAGGAGAATCCTACAGAAATTGTTACAACAAGTCGGCCATACTGATTTGCCAAATTGTGGATATCTGTACAGATTGAGGCTACCTGCAAAGTGTCCATTCAGCATGTAGTGCACTGCTGGCTACAAATGGCCCCATAATTATCCTTCCACCATTCCAAATCTGTAAGCGGTCTTACAGCAAACATATCTTTGTTACCAAGTAGAGGTGTAATAATGTGGCAGCTTACAAGCTCCTGTGGGCTATGGGTTGAACTGATCATGGGTTAGACTCTTCCTAGCGTTGAACTGAGAACCTGTGGACAGAGAAGATGCTATAACTCCGTCATGATCTGGACTGGTGTTTTGAGGGTAATTTGGCACTCTGGGGACTGAGTTTAGAGTGGGAGCCATCAATCTGATCTCTGATGCTCTTGGAATGATTCCCGGGGGCTTCTTTGTTATAATCCCTTGAACCTGGATTTTATATGCACACAGGAGCCTTTTAACACATGTAAATGTTTTAGACTGTCATTATTGTAACTGAGTTATGAATATGATAATCCACTATTAGTCTCACCTGTTGTACTTTTGTCCTTTCCCTGAAGAGACTAACTGTCCTCCTTTCTCACTGTAGGTTGAGGAGCTGTTTGCAATTTTTTTTGGTAAGTATGGTCATTATGTTGTTTGGGAATATAGGAATCAGATTACATTACTATACAAAAGTCTGTTTTTTTTTATCTCAGAGATTTTAGAATCTAGATCATAGAAACGCCTAATCACCTGTGCACAAAAAGTGGTCTGGAGAAGGATACTGATGATGGGGAAGTGTCCATAATATACCAGAGATGGACAGTTTACTGATTTATATCCCATTCTGTCAAATTTATATTGGAAAGGAATAAAGCAAACCATATTTCCCTCTGCCCTCCCAACTATAAACATTCCTGATTATGTGTTTTCTTCTGTATTCTAGAGAACAAATTTACGGATACTAAGTGAGTAATTCATTATTTTTATTTAAAACTTCATTCTTAATATACATGGGGCCTAGTGCAGGGATTGGCAGTGTCTGTACAATGAAACCCATGGCCATGGCAGGGTCTGTGAAGGTCCATAGAACATTATTAGTTTGCCACAGACCCCAGTAAATGTCCCACCATGAACAATGTTGGTGCCAGCGCTTGATCTAGTGGATGTTACATTACCTGAGATAAGTTTGAACTTTAAGTTTATCCCCGCCCATGGGACCTACTGGATTTTGTATTTCTTGAGATCCATTTCTAACTAAAGGTTATTGCTCTGTATGGGATCAAGTGAATGTCTGCTAGTGATCCATTTGGATTGGTTGTTTTTTCCCCTACATGGAATTTACTAATTGCTTTACTCTAGTGGCTCATTTTCCGGGTGGTTGAGTCCTTGAGATTTCTGATCCCTTTATTCTGTAGGTTAATTCTCTGTATGGCGTTTTGTGAATGGTAATATGCTTGACATCCATTTGGATCAGTTGTTCTTTCCCCTGCATTGGATCTAGTGATTATTTAACTCTAGTGGCTTGTTTCCGTAGTGGTTGAGTCCCTAAGATTTCCGATTCCTTCATTCTGTAGCTTTATTCACTGCATGGGGTGTAATGACTGTTAAACTGCTTTGAGATACATTTGATTTGTAGGTTTATCCCATGGATGGGATCTAGTGATCCTAAGATTGGTAATAGGCAGAGGTTCATAGTGGGCCTTTACTGAACATTGTGATGAAGATGTAATGATGGTCACTGGACTTTCACAACCTTGTCATGGACACTGGGGTCATTGTACAAACACTTTGCCTGTCCCTACTAGTAGGCTATTGAAGAGAAGGAAATGTGAGATGAATTTATTTTGTGTTTCTATTTTGTAGACAGCGTATGGCGGCTGCTGCAGAATGCGTTAAAAAGAGTGAGGAGCTTACCAAAATTGTAAGTTATTTGAACAAAGGAAAATGTTCCAATAAATGGTGAATTAGAATTTACATTAGTAGGCAAAATGGATGGAAAATAATGTATGTTCTTGTCTTGTAGGACACCAGGACCGCGTTATTAAAGTATAATAGTAAGTACATACATACTACATCACACCAGCCAGTCAGCAAACAGACTAATCTATACTCTACTCACACTATATAAACTCACTCTACTGACACAGCACTTACTAGCCAATCAGCAAACAGTCTAATTTATACACTAATCACGCTGTATACTATAGTCACTCTACTGACACGGCACTCACTGGCCAATCAGCAGTCGAATTTTTACACTAATCACACTATATACAACTGTTTAAATATTTGTCTTCTCATTTTTATAGGGGAGTTACACAAACCTAAAAACATTCCTGGAGAGTTGGTAAGCTTTTTAGCTAAGTGTTAGTGTATTCATAACATATAAAATATTCTGAAATGTAAAACTCCAAAATTAAATGTTAATTTATTTAATTTATATTAGATGTTTAGATAAATGTTGCATTATGTTACACACAAAGAGAAACTGATCTGTCTAATCAGACATTTACCTTACTCTTCGTGTCTCTTAAACACTGCAAATAAAGTATAATAGAGTTAGTGCAGTTGCTATTGTGACAGCCCTGCCTATCTCTTCAAGCACTTCCTTACTAGATGTTACTGAATCCAGAGGCAAAATAATTTTCAAGGTAAAACTACAGGAGAACTGTAAATTATCTTAACATAAAAAAATAAGTGCATTTCATGTATATTAAACACATGTATAAATAGTGATGTATTTAAGTTTTTTGCTGCTCCAGGTCTGATGACATGTATGCACCCCCTCAATTTTTCATTTTCCCATTCACTCGTTGCTATATCTGCCACCCAAACAGCATACATGTGCCTTGTTTGCCCCCAAACAGCATAGCTGTGCCATCTTTGTCCACAAACAGTCTGTTCTGTGCCAGCTGTGCCCTTGCCAATAGTCCTACAATCATTGTGCCCAAAATATGATCATACTTTGATGATACCACCAAACGCGAGTACGTGAAGTATGATGCTGGTTTCCGGTACAGTCTTCACTCCTCACGCTGCGTTCACCCATTCTGCGAGGAAGTCTGGTGAGCCAGCAGATGTCGAGGAGGGCAGCATTGAAGGCCAACTCCTGTGATGTGCATCCTAGACCTAGTTAGCTAAGGCTATATTATGCTGCTGTGTACAGCATACAAAGAATTAGCTAGGTGGAACTGTTCCTTTAATTAAAACTATTCTGAATAAAGAACCAAAGTTGGGGTTTCAAGGAGAGGTTCATGATATGAATATGTAGCCGAGGTCAACAAACAAGAGGACATCCAAGTACAGAGAACTGTCTCAGTACATGAGCTGTGATTAACTGAGCTCAGGGGGTTTATAAAGAAGAGCAGAAACCAAGGTGATGCCTAGAGATGTCAGTAAGTATGACACATGGAAGATCCATTACTGGCAGCCTGAGAGTAGCTAGCCAGGCACAGCTTCTCTTTATTTGCATGCTCAGCTTGCCTCCCTCATACAGCTGATGGTGATGCGTGGCATGAATGAGGAAAATGTTTTAAAGATCAGAATTCTAGCGTTCCTGGTGGCTGCTCGTTTCCAGTGTTCTTGATGTTTCTTAATTCCGATATAGCAGTTCCTGTCTGTCTGGAGACCTTCTTCTTGATTACCTGTATTTTGGCTTGTGGGACCATTTTCATAGATTATCCCATTGGCTACTATCGTCCACAGAGTGCAAACTTCGATACAGTCTGTGCTTTAGTTACATGCTGAAGTCCTATTTTAACTGGGAATCTTGCTTTACTACCTGCTGTAGGCCTGTTGCCTAATATTCTTTGCCATTTAATATCTGCTTCATTGGGATTGTTCCCCACTCTATTATATTTGCTTATATAATACATTTAAATGCTTTTCTGCTCCACTATTACCATATTGGAATACAGTACTATAGATACCCATTCCACTGGGTATCCTCTAAAGACCTAGGCCAGCTGAGCCTGAGAGATCAACAAATGGTGAGACTGGTTTGGGCAGAAAATCTCCTAAAGTGGTGTGGTGTATCTGTATGCCAGCATGACAGTAAGTATATATCATCATATGCCCCGCAGCCTGGAGTTATAATTGGCATGCTTAGGAGTGGTATGGTACCTGTGTGTCAGTGCGTTGGAGCTCATCCACCAACTGGAATAATTTGGTCTTGAGCCAAAAACTATTTAGTGACCCACAGTGAACTTCACCAGCTACTCCGCTATCATCAGAGACAAACAGGATAGACATTTATACTAGACGCATAGATTTATAGACACACTAAGGGGGAAATGGGAGGAGCATAGCATGTGTGTACTACGAGTGATGGAGAAGACGATTGTCACCAAGGAGCTACAAAGAATAGAGATTGCTGAGTTTGGAATGCTGAAGAAGAACCGACTAACGATTGGACTGACAACCCCATCGATGAGCAGGACTGAGCAGTACTAAGCCCAACCCCACGGGTACAGAAGGTTGGATTCAGCCACTTAAAAAGCGAGGGAGCAGACGCACAGAGACCTGCACACTAAACAGGGAAATGAGCTCTAAATATTGATTTTGTCCATGATAACATGGATTATAAACATGTTATATGTGCAACTCATGATTAGGAGAAATGGACAGTCTGTTAAAAGGAAACCTGTGATTTCATAAAAAATGGTAACAGTTTGGCAACAATCGTGTAAGAAATAGTGCAAAGATTGAGCATTGACTCACTAAAGAATCATCTATCTTCTGTCCATAAACCCTCTCTAGATAGAAACTTTCTTAATAAAAGAAATGAGAGGAATGATATATGTGAACAATTCTAAGTATTACTAAGAACAACAGACCGTCGGCTAAGGTGAAACATATGTGCCTTCATAAAACTGCTACTGTTTTGATAAAAACGCTAAGCGCTATTAGAAGTGATGGACAGTCTGTTAAAGTGAAACACACTTGCCTTATATCAATTAAAAGACATTAAATAGAGTGGCACTAACAATATACCAAGGTGATAAATGTATAAAAATCATATATTATTAAATCAAGTTGATATCTGAATCTCTGTAACCACATTAAGATCATTTGCATTAGCTTTGTGGGACAAATAAGCTCCAAATAACAAGCCAGTGTTGCCTATCTGTTATCTATTGGGCTCTGGATTAGATGTAAAAACAGAGCAATAAAAGGGGATTAAAGGGTGGCCAACTAAATTGGGACAGAAAAATTTAACAATATAAACACAAAAACTATCTATAACAATAGAAAAAGAGGATAAACCCTTCTCAAAGAGTGACCCGCAAAATCAGACCCCCAATGTGCTATACTAAAAGTGCACTTACTGTGAGAATATATATAAAAAAAATACACACATGTCCATATACAGTATCTTTTCAGCAAGCACAGTTTGTCAAATAGAGCATTCTAACTAGAAGACACCTGTTTTAATAAAACCTTGATATCTAGTGAACAGCCCATGATATAAACTCAATCCAAACATTTATCTTAAATTCAAAGAGCTTTTTTTCTACTCCCACTTTAAAAAGTTTTAAATAAAAATATATGTATTGTTTATGTTGGAATGTTATTTCTTACATTTTATTATTCTTTTTACAGATTGCTGCATTTTTCCAAACATATGAAGAGGTATTTTAAATATGTTATTTAAAATAAAATATATAGTTCAATTACAATATCTTTCTAATTAGGGTAAATTCTCCCCTCTAATTGTATATTCACCATCACAATAACAAGTTTTTGTGAACTTTGTATTATTTCATGTGATTATTATGGGGCTAATAACCAATCATCAGTATTGTTTATGGTGGACATTTACTGGGCTGTGTGATAGGCATCTTAATGATGTTTTATGAGCCTTTACAAGCCCTGCCACAGACACTGGAGTCCTTGTACAGACACTTTACCTATCCTGCCTGAAACTGCCTGTATCAGACAGAGATCAAGAAAGTGTGAAGCACGTTGTGTTCTTAAGGCACATTCAGCAATATTAAGATTTAATAAATTCAGGTGATCCACGATAGTATGGGACAGTCGAAATGACCCCCCTCTGTGAAATGTTAGTGAACCCCCACTTCCCATCTATAGATGACCATCCCCTATGCAGACTAATTGCCCTCCTTTCTCTCTGTAGATTCTGGATGTGGAAAGGGAGCTGAATGGTAAGTAGCAGACACTTTATCTAATTACACATTTACCCATTCCTAACTTTATTAACTGAGTATATTAAAAATAGATAAAATCTGAGCTCTCATTAATACATCTTTATAAGCCAGTGGGATAGTTTGGTGGGCTATCATCAGATATCATTAGAGTCTGTTCTTCCCTTGGGGGTCACAGGTTCAATTCCCACCACTGTTGCCCTTTATCCTTCTGAGGTAGATTAAATGAGTACCAATGGGTGTCTAAACCAGAAGGGAATATGCCTCCATATATGGTGGTCTGATAATTATTTTTTAGGAAAGGGTAATAGATACTATTAAATTTGTGGATAACCTAGAGTTTTCTGACAATCCTATGACTGTGTGATCCATTTTACGAGGAGTCCTATTAAAACATATAGGGATTGATCAATGCAGAAAAACTAACAATCTCTAAATATTGTTGGAAAAAAACAAGTCCCAATAAATAAAGCAGAGATAGAAAATATACACCGTATTTGCTCGAATATAAGACAACCCTAATTATAAGACGACCCCCAAATTTTGGATATTCTTTTAGGAAAATCAGAAAAATACTGAATATAAGACTACCCTACAGGAAATAATGTAAACTGTTTTCTTCATATTTAATAAAAACTGTGATAGAAAAAAATTGCATTTCTTGTTTTTATGTGCCAATCTGCACGCAGACTTTGCCATTGGATCCCCCTACATAGTCATCTGCCACCAGACAGCCATGTGCCCCCAGAGTAAGCTAACACAGCCATCAGACTTTGGCAATACATCCACCAGACTTTGTCAATGCTGCCCCCAGACTGTGCCATTGCTGCCCCTGCTGCTCCCAGATAATGGTGGCACCCGGTGGCAATATGTGCAGACATCTGCTCAGCCTGCCTGACACTTCCATCCGACACTTCCTACCGGATTCCGTCATAGAAGTCCCAGCACAAATGCTGGGCAGGATGTCAGAGGTCTGATTATAAGACGAACCTCAACTATAAGACGAGGGGCATTTTCAGAGCATTTGCTCTGAATAAAAACCTTGTCTTATATTCAAGCAAATATGGTATGATGTGGAGGGTTGGTGAATATTTAAAGAGTGGGTTTGGGTAGGTTGGGGGAGCCAGTGAGTAGAGAGAAGTACTGGGGTGTTTTTTTTTAAGGGGATGGCCATTTTGTGGGTAATTTTCTGCTGGTCGTATAATACTTTGTACAATTCAAAGGATATTTTTCATTAATATGGATAATCTTTCATTTATAAATGAGATATTATATGTAATTATAATGAATGTAAAATTGTGATTAAAGATATATGGGAAAAAAAATAATACCAATTAATCATGTACTGGTAACATCCCCTTGATATTGGGCAGTAATAACATCCCCAGGATATACTTGGAAACCAGAGAATATCTGAATGTACCTTTCCTGGTTAAATACTTTATTATTATTATCTGTAGAATAAAGCGTCAGGAGAATGGAAAATTATAGCTGATTATGGGCTGATTATTAAATATCATTTTACTTTGTTTTCTCCCTTAGATAACAACTTCAGTGATAATCTGTAAGTAAATTAAACTCCAAGCTCTAGATATTTGTTAAAAATGCATCCTCTTCCTCATATTCCTTAGTCAATCATTTCCAGGTGTATCCCAGTTCTCATTTCCAGAACTATATAAAATATGGGATTACAGCTCTAGTAACCTTTGACCTCTTGCTCTATCTCGCTGAGTGTTGCACTGTCACGTTGTGGGTGTCTCTCCAGTCAGAGATGTAGTGGAGAAACTTCTTAATTTTATTACTTTCTAATTTCTGTCTACAAGTGTAAATCTGTATTGATTCCATATTACATTGTATTCTTTACTCTTTGCTATAAATCAGTAAAACCTGTAAGTTAAACCTAAAAATGTTCTTGCAAATGTTTCTTTAAATCTATTTAAGATTCGGGAACAATTTATTTCCTTCAAGGGATCTATTGATTGCATGGGACCTAATGAAGGTTTCTTCAGATCAGAATTTAATCAAGTCAAATTCGGCACACGAAAGAAAAAACACAGGTCCAAATCTTCCCCACTGAAAGTAATGGGAAGTGAAATGATCAAAGCAATTTTTGACACTAAGTCAAGCTCAGGTGCTGGGTTTTACTTAGTCTCAAACATAGATTCCCTCATGTTACCACCTGTTACTTTCAATGGGTAATATTCTGGAGGGTTTTCAAGTCAAAGGTGCCGGAAAACAAAAGTGGACCTCCAAAGTTGAAGAGACCCATTAGACTAAGGGATGGAAGGAGAAGTATGTACTGCATAAGATCTAGTAAATGATTCTTTAGATCTCTTAGATCCAGGCATGCCAGTGGATTTATCCCCTGCATCAGATCCAGTGAAAATTGCATGGGGATCTATTAGATTCAGGGATGACAGTCAATTTCTCCTCTGAATGCGATCTAATGAACATTGTATTATGATGTATTCGATCCAGCGCTGACAGTAGATTTATCACGTGCAATGGATTTTATGAATATTGCTTTAGATCTCTTAAATCCAGGGCTGGCTTTAGATTTATTTGTTGCATGGTATCTAGAATATGTTGCATACTAATATCTTTCATCCTGGGATCAGCACTAGGATCACAAACATTTCCTCTTTTTTTTGTAGTAATCAACGTCAAGTGGCTGTTATAAGAGCGCAGCTTAATAAGAAAATGACTGATTACGTAAGAATCTTAAATTAAAGAGAGAGAGAGAGAGAGAGAGAGAGAGAGAGAGAGAGAGAGAATATATACATATATTTATTATTTCCATTTTTGCAGGAGAAAAAAATAAGCAGTATAATAAAAGGTATGTGTCTGTTCATCTCCCCTTCTATCCAGCTCGGACAGGAGTTTGAGTGCAAGCTTTCAATACAAAGTTGCTAGGTCCTTTCTTCAGGCATTAATGAGGCTAAAACAAAATTCCTAATTTCATAATATGAAAACCAGAGACACAGCAATTATAAATGCATTTTCACCTTAATAACAAACAAATATTAAAAAATAAATATTGTGTAAAAAAACCTTCATAATAAACAACCATAAATCCAATACTAACCATTGCAAATGTATATGTATCCACAAAGTAGGGGAAAGGCATATATTGAGTAGAGGGATGTCTCCATATCTTATGGAGGGATGTACTCCACCTAATAGCATCTAGTCTTAAAAGGCTACAATTATAAAAAGTGACAGCGCTATACAGAAACTCTAGAAACAAGTATATATAGTACAAAAAAAGAATTGTTGAATACCACAAAAAATAAGAGAAGTATATAGATAATAATACATAGAAAAGGAAGGGGCTCTCCAGTACCACTAGATCACAGGTATATCAGCTGGTCATATAGATCATAAACATAAGATATATATATAAATAAATAAAAACATTACATACAGACAATATAAAAGATAGTTATATATTAAAAATATATTGACAAAGTTTTCTTACCCACTGGGTTTGTTCACCTGGCCAGGTTTGAACAATCACATTAAAATATAAACAATATTGCACTTATACCACTTTAACACCCCACAGGACACGTTTCGTTAGTCTTCCTCAGCTGGTGGGAGTCTGTGCAACTTAGTCTTGAAAACTTGCAATCAAACTTTCAGTTATCCAATTAATGGTATCATTGTAAGTCTACTTGTTTCCTGCTTTTCATTGGCTAACCTGGTACTACTCTTCTAATTATATCCTAGTGTAGGAGAGTACCAGAACCTTTTATTTCTTAGTATAGTAGAGTAACGTAACATTTTATTCCTTGGTATAGGAGAGTGAAATAAACTTTAATTCCCTAGTATAGGAGAGTACCAGAACCTTTTATTCCCTAGTATGGGAGAGTACCAGGAGCTTTTATTCCTCAGTATGGGAGAGTACCAGAACCTTTTATTCCTTAGTATAGGAGAGTGCCAGAACCTTTTATTCCCCACTATAGGAGAGCAGCTAAACCTGTAAAGGACAACTGTAGCAAAAAATTAAGTTCTGTTTAGAAATGCTTAAATAAAGGAATATAAGTACCTTATTGAGTCATCTTTTCTCCATATAGCTCTACCAGGATGCAGCTATTTTGTTTAGAATCTTTGGTCCGATGGGTCAGATCTTTGTTCATCTGAATATAGATCTGACCCAAGATTCTAAACAAGATGTCTGCCCCCCAGAGGCATCACCAGGGTGGGTGTCACCCGGTGCGGTAACTCATGGTGTCACCCCCCCCTGGATTTCCTCCAATACCATGCCAAACAGATTCCTTAGTAATGCCAGTCAGATGGCCCATTAAATATGCCATACACAGGAGCCCAACTAATTATGTCACACACAATAATAATTTGCCAGTATTATGTTGCTGTTAATAAGCCAGACAAGTTGCCTAATATGCCAGTAATATACATAGAAACATAGAAACATAGAATGTGTCGGCAGATAAGAACCATTCGGTCCATCTAGTCTGCCCAATTTTTTGGGAATACTTTTATTAGTCCCCTTTTCCCGGTCTTATAGCTAGGATAGCCTTGTGTCTATCCCATGAATGCTTATAATCCTTGACTGTGTTTACCTCTACCACTTCTGTACTCTAGTTGTGGTAGTTTTTCTTCTTTTAAATATACTCTCTTACTTTACTGTGTTGATTCCCTTTATGTATTTAAATGTTTCTATCATATCCCCCCTGTTACGTCTTTCCTCCAAGCTATACATGTTAAGATGCTTTAACCTTTCCTGGTAATTTTTTATCCTTCAACCCGTAAGCCAGTTTAGTAGCCTTTCTCTGAACTCTCTCCAAAGTATCAATATCATTCTGGAGATACGGTCTCCAGTACTGCGTACAATACTCCAAGTGAGGTCTCACCAGTGCTCTGTACAATGGCATGAGCACTTTCCTCTTCCTACTGCTAATACCGATCCCTATGCAACCAAGCATTCTGCTTGCATTTCCTGCTGCTCTATTGCATTGCCTACCTACCTTTAAGTCTTCTGAAATTATTACTCCTAAATCCCTTTCCTCAGATGTTGAGGTTAGGACTGTACCAAATAGTCTATATTCTGCTTTTGGGTTTTTACGCCCAAGGTGCATAATCTTGCATTGTCCATACTAAATGTCAGTTGCCACTGCTCTGACCATTTTTCTAGTTTAGCTAAATAATTTGCAATTTGGCTTATCCCTCCATGAATGTCAACCCTGCTGCAAATCTTTGTATCATCAGCAAAAATACATACTTTGCCAACAAGACCTTCTGCAATATCGCTAATAAAAATTAAAGAGAATTGTTAAAAAAACAGATCCCTGAGGTACTCCACTAGAAACAAGACCTTGCATCGAATATACCCCATTGACAACAACCCTCTGTTGCCTGTCACTCAGCCATTGTGTAATCCATTCAACAATATTGAAATACAAACTCAAAGATTTGTGCCATTCAGCTGACATAATTATTTTGCCATTCAGATGACTGTATTAATGTGCCATTCAGATGCCATAATTATTGTGCATTTCAGATGTCAGTAATATTGTGCCTTTCAGATGCCAGTAATATTGTGCCATTAAGTTGCCAGTAATATTGTGCCAGTCAGATGCCAGTAATATTGTGCCATTCAAATGCCAGTAATATAGTGCCATTAAGATGCCAGTAATATTGTGCCAGTCAGATGCCAGTAATATTGTGCCATTCAAATGCCAGTAATATTGTGAAAGTCAAATGCCAGTAATATTGTGCCATTCAAATGCCAGTAATAGGGTGCCATTCAGATGCCAGTAATATTGTGAAAGTCAGATGCCGGTAATATTGTGCCATTAAAATACCAGTAAAATTGTGCCATTCAGATGCCAGTAATATTGTGCCATTCAGATGCCAGTAATTTTGTGCCATTTAGATGCCTGCAATATTGTGCTAGATACCAGTAATATTATGCCATTCAAAAGCCAGTATTATTGTGCCATTCAGATGCCTGTATTATTGTGCCATTCAGATGCCTGTATTATTGTGCCATTCAGATGCCTGTATTACTGTGCCATTCAGGTGCCAATAACATTGTGCCATTCAGATACCAGGAATATTGGACCATTCAGATACCAGGAATATTGGACCATTCAAATGCCAGTAATATTGTGCATTGAAATGGCATAATTATTGTGCCATTCAGAGCCCAATAATATTGTGCGATTCAGATGCCAGTAATATTGTGCCATTCAGATACCAGGAATATTGTGCCATACACAGCCCAGTAATATTGTGCCATTCAAATGCCATAATTATTGTGCCATTCAGAGCTCAGGAATATTGTGCCGTTCAGAGCCCAGTAATAGTGTGCCAATCAGAGCCCAGGAATATTGTGCCATTCAGAGCCCAATAATATTGTGCCATTTAGAGCCTAGTCATATTGTGCCATTCAAATGCCAGTAATATTGTGCCATTCAGAGCCCAGTAATATTGTGCTATTCAGATGCCAGTAATATTGTATCATTCGAAAACCAGTAATATTGTGCCATTCAGATGCGAGTAATATTGTGTCATTCAAATACCAGTAATATTGTGCCATTCAGAGCCCAGTAATATTGTGCCATTCAGAGCCCAGTAATAGTGTGCCATTCAGAGCCCAGTAATATTGTGCCATCAAATGCCAGTAATATTGTGCCATTCAGAGCCCAGTAATATTGTGCCATTCAGTGCCCAGTAATAGTGTGCCATTCAGAACTCAGGAATATTGTGCAATTAAGAGCCCAGTAATATTGTGCCATTCAGAGCCCAGTAATATTGTGTGATTCAGAGCCCAGTGATATTGTGCCATTCAAATGCCAGTAATATTGTGCCATTCAGAGCCCAGAAATATTGTGCCATTCAGAGCCCAGTAATATTGTGCCATTCAGAGCCCAGTAATAGTGTGCCATTCACTGCCCAGTAATAGTGTGCCATTCAGAACCCAGGAATATTGTGCCATTCAAATGCCAGTAATATTGTGTGATTCAGAGCTCAGTAATATTGTGCCATTCAGAGCACAGTAATATTGTGCCATTTAAATGCCAGTAATATTGTGCCATTCAGAGCCCAGTAATATTGTGCCATTCAGTGCCCAGTAATAGTGTGCCATTCAGAACTCAGGAATATTGTGCCATTAAGAGCCCAGTAATATTGTGCCACTCAGAGCCCAGTAATATTGTTTGATTCAGAGCCCAGTGATATTGTGCCATTCAAATGCCAGTAATATTGTGCCATTCAGAGCCCAGAAATATTGTGCCATTCAGAGCCCAGTAATATTGTGCCATTCAGAGCCCAGTAATAGTGTGCCATTCAGAGCCCAGTAATATTGTGCCATTCAAATGCCAGTAATATTGTGCCATTCAGAGCCCAGTAATATTGTGCCATTCAGAGCCCAGTAATAGTGTGCCATTCAGAGCCCAGTAATATTGTGCCATTCAAATGCCAGTAATATTGTGCCATTCAGTGCCCAGTAATAGTGTGCCATTCAGAACCCAGGAATATTGTGCCATTAAGAGCCCAGAAATATTGTGCCATTCAAATGCCAGTAATATTGTGTGATTCAGAGCTCAGTAATATTGTGCCATTCAGAGCCCAGTAATATTGTGCCATTCAGAGCCCAGTAATATTGTGCCATTCAGAGCCATGTAATATTGGGCCATTCAAATGCCAGTAATATTGTGCCATTCAGAGCCCAGTAATATTGTGCCATTCAGAGCCCAATAATATTCTGCCATTCAGATGCCAGTAATATTGTGCCATTCAGATACCAGGAATATTGTGCCATTTAGAGCCCAGTAATATTGTGCCATTCAGATGCCAGTAATATTGTGTCATTGAAATACCAGTAATATTGTGCCATCCAGATGCCAGTAATATTGTGTCATTCAAATACCAGTAATATTGTGCCATTCAGAGCCCAGTAATAGTGTGCCATTCAGAGCCCAGTAATATTGTGCCATTAAAATGCCAGTAATATTGTGCCATCCAGATGCCAGTAATATTGTGTCATTCAAATACCAGTAATATTGTGCCATTCAGAGCCCAGTAATAGTGTGCCATTCAGAGCCCAGTAATATTGTGCCATTAAAATGCCAGTAATATTGTGCCATTCAAATGCCAGTAATATTGTGCCATTCAGAGCCCAGTAATATTGTGCCATTCAGTGCCCAGTAATAGTGTGCCATTCAGAACCCAGGAATATTGTGCCATTCAGAGCCCAGTAATATTGTGCCATTCAGAGCCCAGTAATATTGTCCCATTCAAATGCCAGTAATATTGTGCCATTCAGAGCCCAGTAATATTGTGCCATTCAGTGCCCAGTAATAGTGTGCCATTCAGAACCCAGGAATATTGTGCTATTCAGAGCCCAGAAATATTGTGCCATTCAAATGCCAGTAATATTGTGTGATTCAGAGCTCAGTAATATTGTGCCATTCAGAGCCCAGTAATATTGTGCCATTCAAATGCCAGTAATATTGTGCCATTCAGAGCCCTGTAATATTGGGCCATTCATAGACCAGTTATATTGGGCCATTCAAATGCCAGTAATATTGTGCATTCAAATCCCATAATTATTGTGCCATTCAGAGCCCAATAATATTCTACCATTCAGATGCCAGTAATATGGTGCCATTCAGATACCAGGAATATTGTGCCATTCAGAGCCCAGTAATATTGTGCCATTCAGATTCCAGTAATATTGTGTCATTGAAATACCAGTAATATTGTGCCATTCAGATACCAGTAATATTGTGTCATTCAAATACCAGTAATATTGTGCCATTCAGATGCCAGTAATATTGTGTCATTCAAATACCAGTAATTTTGTGCCATTCAGAGCCCAGTAATATTGTGCCATTCAGAGTCCAGTAATAGTGTGCCATTCAGAGCCCAGTAATATTGTGCCATTCAGAGTCCAGTAATAGTGTGCCATTCAGAACCCAGGAATATTGTGCCATTCAGAGCCCAGAAATATTGTGTCATTCAAATGCCAGTAATATTGTGTGATTCATAGCTCAGTAATATTATGCCATTCAGAGCCCAGTAATATTGTGCCATTCAGAGCCCAGTAATATTGGGCCATTCATAGCCTAGTTATATTGGGCCATTCATAGCCCAGTTATATTGGGCCATTCAAATGCCATAATTATTGTGCCATTCAGAGCCCAATAATATTCTGCCATTCAGATGCCAGTCATATTGTGCCATTCAGGTACCAGGAATATTGTGCCATACACAGCCCAGTAATATTTTGCCATTCAAATGCCATAATTATTGTGCCATTCAGAGCCCAGGAATATTGTGCCATTTAGAGCCCAGTAATATTGTACCATTCAAATGCCAGTAATATTGCCCCATTCAGAGCCCAGTAATATTGTGCCATTCAGAGCCCAGTAATAGTGTGCCAATCAGAGCTCAGGAATATTGTGCCATTCAGAGCCCAATAATATTGTGCCATTCAGAGCCCAGTAATATTGTGCCATTCAAATGCCAGTAATATTGTGCCATTTAAATGCAAGTAATATTGTGCCATTCAGAGCCCAGTAATATTGTGCCATTCAAATGCCATAATTATTGTGCCATTCAGAGCCCAGGAATATTGTGCCATTCAGAGACCAGTAATAATGTACCATTCAAATACCAGTAATATTGTGCCATTCAGAGCCCAGTAATAGTGTGCCATTCAGAGCCCAGTAATATTGTGCCATTTAAATACCTGTAATATTGTGCCATTCAGAGCCCAGTAGTATTGTGTCATTCAGAGCCCAATAATAGTGTGCCATTCAGAGCCCAGTAATAATGTGCCATTCAGAACCCAGGAATATTGTGCCATTAGGAGCCCAGTAATATTGTGCCATTCAAATGTCAGTAATATTGTGCCATTTAGATGCCTGTATAATTGTGTCATTACCATGCTTGTTTTATTCCTCCCTCCTCCCCCCCTGCCCCGGTACTTACAGCCTGGCAGTTGCACCGTGTCCCCGGATGTCTCCGTGCAGTGTTCCCTCCTGCACGGAAGAGGGAAGCACCAGATGCCGGATGTGACATAACTCCAGCGGAGTACAGGACCACGATGCGCTGCTGGGGGATGCCGGCAGCATGGGTGTCAACCCCCTTCGGGATGATACTGCTGCCCCTGAAAGAACAATATGGAGTAAAGAAGTCTTAATATGTTAATATGGCACTTCATTTGTATTCTTTTATTAAATAACTTCTTTATAAATGATCTATACTTGATAGTACAGTCTTTCAATTAAAGATAAGGTAATTATTTTGTTACAGGTTTCCTTTATTTCCCTAATACTGTATAGTACATTAATAAGGTATTCCTTAGAACAGAAGTACCGGATCTCACTGGCAGCCATGGTCCCACATGATTACTAGACCCCAATGCACTGATATAAGGATAAACATAAACAATGCCACCAAACCTGTATTTTAACACAATTATTAACCTTATAAAAACTACCATTCATTTTTCTCATAATATATGAACAGTGATTATAGCAAGAAACAGTGATTAAAGTGCCTTAAAATTTTTCTTTTTTCAGATACCATCTATTGCCGCAGGTAATAACCCAAATAATTCTAATTATTGAAGTACTCTTAGGTGCAGTATCAGCTAACAGCTATTTCTCCTGTTCAAAGAGCATGGGTACAAATTCTGATATCATGAAGATATACTTGGCTTACTCTAATGCCTCCCCATCTTTTGCCATGACCCTACTCCACCCTTATTTACAATGCTCCACTCACATCCTGAACATATCGCTTTCACTTTCTCATGTAATATGTTTAAGGTGAGGGGGATCCTGCAGTCCTGATGCTGAGTGCTTAAATGCTATTTTGTAGAAGCAGAAAATCTCCAGCGCTCGGGAATACCCAGAAGAATATATAGCAATGACCAAAAAGGTTTTTCAAGTAATCACATCAAATTCACACACGTGGGCTGAATCATAAGCTTATGAGATAAGCGTTAATCCTTCTGAGACAGTGGGGCGGTGCTGCGCTATTGCCTCGATGTGAAGACATTAGGCAGCACTGAAATGTTCTTTCTGGAGCACCCACGATCTCTCCACGGAGTGATCCTGTGCGCCATATTGGAGAGCAGCATGCTGCCCTCTGATGCTGTTCCACGGAGTGAGCGTGTGCGCAATAATGGAGAGCAGCAAGCTTCCCTCTGATGCTGTTACTTGACTTGCCCTAATGGCTGTCAGCAACATTGCAATAAAAACCCCCACTTAATTAGCTAAAATCTAGGGTTAGGGTTGGAATAGTTGTTATGGTTACAATTAAATTAGGGTTAATATAAGGCATAGGGTTACAATTAATTAAAATAAGAGTTATTAATTAAATAGCAGTTGGGGTTACATTTTTGGTTTGGGTTGGGCTCACTGTAGAAAACCAAACACTATTTTTTTTTTGTGACCTATGACTCAAAAAATTGCCGAAAAACATGGAAACAAGCATATTTCTGAATTCAGGACAAAATGAAGAAACTATTTAGATGTGGTCTTTTTTAATTGTATCATATTTTATGATTGTTTTGTAGTAAATTATAAATTATGATAAAAATAATGAAAGCCCTTCTTATGACGACAACACAACATATAATGTGTGTGGGTTCAGTATGTGAGTGAGAAAAAAATTACAGGAGAGAGGGGTTTGCTTTCAAGTGGCAGTTGGGAGGTATGTCTTAGAGGGGTAATTGTGGACAAGTACCAAAAATTGGTAAGTAATCGCTCACTCTACATTACTCTCTATTCGTAGATTTCAAAAAATGAAGATCCCGACTTTGCCCACAATTATCGAGTGAGTACCAAACATAGAAACATAGAATGTATTGGCAGATAAGAACCATTCAGTCCATCTAGTCTGCCCAATTCTCTAAATACTTTCATTAGTCCCCAGGTCCCTATCCTATAGTTAGGATAGCCTTGTGCCATTCCCACGCATGCTTAAAATCCCTGACTTTGTTTACCTCTACCACTTCCACTGGAAAGCTATTCCACACATTCACTTCCCTCTCAGTAAAGTACTAAGCCCATCGGGGGTGAGTTTAACTGCCACGCTGGGTAAGATCTCAGAATATCTGTACTTGCTAATTTTATCATTACAAATGCTCTTCACTAGTAAGGTGTGGAGGTTAGGAACGGGAGATAATGGGGGCAGGGAATATAACTCCCTCTCATCCACCACCTCCCCCCATACAGGTAGCCACTAACCCTTCCTCAGTAATCTCCCAGTAATCTCCCACATGTTCCTCAGACCCCAAGATTGTCTGTGCTATAGTGGAAATGTTATTATGTCAGATTTCAGAAGAGAGATATCAGTCAGTATGCGAGACCCATGTAATATCTGGCTTTATCTAATACAAGAGACAAACAATTCATCTCAGGATTTGTCTTTAGGGAAGATAAAACCCCATTCAATATCTGGGAGGAAGAGAACACACTCGGGATAGAGGTCCTTTTTAAAAAACCCTCAGTGCCTGCCTGGCGCCGAATGATCTCCATGAGGATGCGCTGGCCACGAGCAGCACAGTGGATGAGAGGGTAAGTAAATCACGTGGTCATTAAATGGGGGTTTATGTGGTATAGTGAACACTTTAAGTGGAGGCCGCTCGGAATACATACTTGGTTATTGGGGGGGGGGGGTCAGTGTGAGATTATCTGTGCTCGTGGTTTGGGGGCTCAGTGTGAGAATATCTGTGCCTTGTGGTTTGGGGGGTCAGTATGATATTATCTGTGCTCGTGATTTGGGGGGTCAGTGTGAGATTAGCTGTGCTCGTGGTTTGGGGGGTCAGTGTGAGATTATCTCTGCTCGTGGTTTGGGGGGTCAGTGTGATGTTAGCTGTGCTCATGGTTTGGGAGGTCAGTGTGAGATTATCTGTGCTCGTGGTTTGGGGGGTCAGTATGAGATTAGCTGTGCTCGTGGTTTGGGGGGTCAGTATGAGATTAGCTGTGCTCATGGTTTGGGGGGGTCAGTGTGAGATTAGCTGTGCTCGTGGTTTGGGGGGATCAGTGTGAGATTAGCTGTGCTCATGGTTTGGGGGGTCAGTGTGAGATTACCTGTGCTTGTGGTTTGGGGGGTCAGTGTGATGTTAGCTGTGCTCATGGTTTGGGGGGGTCATTGTGAGATTATCTGTGCTCGTGGTTTGGGGGGTCAGTGTGAGATTATCTGTGCTCGTGGTTTGGGGGGTCAGTATGAGATTAGCTGTGCTCGTGGTTTGGGGGGTCAGTATGAGATTAGCTGTGCTCATGGTTTGGGGGGGTCAGTGTGAGATTAGCTGTGCTCGTGGTTTGGGGGGATCAGTGTGAGATTAGCTGTGCTCATGGTTTGGGGGGTCAGTGTGAGATTAGCTGTGCTCATGGTTTGGGGGGTCAGTGTGAGATTATCTGTGCTCGTGGTTTGGGGGGTCAGTATGAGATTAGCTGTGCTCGTGGTTTGGGGGGTCAGTATGAGATTAGCTGTGCTCATGGTTTGGGGGGGTCAGTGTGAGATTAGCTGTGCTCGTGGTTTGGGGGGATCAGTGTGAGATTAGCTGTGCTCGTGGTTTGGGGGGTCAGTGCGAGTTTTTTTCTTTTTTTACGTGGGGGGTGGGGGGGGTTTATTGTGGATATACTAGGGTTTATGTTACACCAGGAGTATCTGAAAAAACGTTCTCTTTGTTTCAGATGTTTCTTTAGCTGCTTTCGAGGGTCGTCAAATTAACAGGGAGAAGGTATATTAGTGTCCCAGTGCTGTGTATTTAATTCCAGTGTATAAATATATGACATAGAAATAATAAATAGTCCCAGATCCACAATATGAAAGTAAATTATCTACAGATTTATATGTGAAACCTACCGACAGTAATAATTTACTGAGGTTCGAATCAGCACATCCATTTGGTCTTTTAAGGTCACTCCCCAGAAGCCAGTTATTGAGAGTAAAAAGAATCGTTCCAGACGAGATCACCCAGACTATAAGACTACATGAAATGGCACAAAAATGTCATGATCGTGGTTATCCATTAACCCTTATAAATGAAAATCTCCAAATAATTTCACAAATAGATCGGAAAAAAACTTTGGAAAGGAGCAGAAGACAAAACAAGAGGGATAGATTAATTTTCATAACTGATTCAGGAACCCATACAAAAATTATTTCAAATATTTTTTAAGTATTGGTACATTTTATGTGAAGCTTATCCCGATGTTAAGGAATTTGTGGACCCCCCAATGATAGCCTTTAGGAGGGGAGAAACTATTGTAAATAAATTGATCAGGGCTCAATCGCCTTCTTTGGACCAGACACACAAACCCACTTTTCTGGAAATTGGTGGAAAAGGCAATTTTCCATGTATGGGGTGTGTGGCCTTTAACTCTATAATCAAAGAACATTCTTTGAAACATCCAAAAAGAGACCAATGGTATAAGATTAATTCACACTTAACATGTGAGTCTTCCTTGTAGCATGTATATTAAGGTGCACTTGTGAATTAATTTATATAGGAGAAACCACACAAAAAATGAGAGCGAGATTCTCAAAACACTAATCCACCATCAGAACCGGCAAAATAGAATGGCCTGTCCCGGCTCATTTTTCAGATCAAAATCCTAAATTATCAGATTTGGGATTTCAGATGATTGAGTGGATCCCCAAAGCTACAAGGGGAGGTGACAGGGAAAGGAGATTGAAACAACGGGAGGCATGGTGGATATATGAACTCAATACTCTCTATCCCAATGGTCTAAATAGAGAATGGAATCTAACTTCTTTTCTGTAATAAGAGGCCCTAAAATTCACAATAAGAATGGTGCCTGTCCCTCTGTACTTTACTGATCCTGAGGTCTAGCCCCATAATTGGTATGTCTCGATTAAAGTAATAAAGTCATATAGTTACATTAAGATATTAAATATATTTCTAATTTTTTCTCTCTCTCCATTCTTATAGATACTGATCGGAACCCATTCTTTTGGCATAAATAAAGAATAAATCTGTCTAAAAATTCGGATTCTCAATATTCGGCTATATTCAGAACATGATCTGGTCAATTTAAATAATACTTGCCTCGTGTCTTTATGAATCATGACTTTCTGTTATGACTTAGCAAAATCTAGTAATTCATTAAGACACTGAGGCTCCTATTATGCAACTTTAAAGCTGTTGAACCACTGAAGAAGCAACATGATTATCTGGACGAAAATAAAATTCCCTAAATGTTGATTCTCTAGACCAATCTGCTGTTTTTAAACTATCCTCCAATTTACATCCCAAGGAGGAAACCGTAGATGCCATAGCACCTCTGATTGAATGAGGACCAGAAATAGAGATGTCAACCCCAGCTAACTCGAGGACCCATTTGACACACCTAGCCAGGGTTACAGTGAAAACAGGATTGTGTGGATGTTGGATAGCCAAAAACAATTGTGACCGTAAATGGCGATATCCTAGTCTCATACTCAGTAAGGCATAAGACCTGACACAAACGTGGATGGTAAAGGAAAAGCAGGATAGAAAACTGATTTAATAGAGGTCTTAGTACGTTTAGAAATTAAAAAGTAACCCCTGTGGGGGTAAATGATCTGGACATCTAACGTCAACGTCTAAAGCTCTAACGTCAGAGGCATGTTAATATGAAATCAAACAGCAGAAGGTAACTAGTTTATCTGAAAACTGTTGTAACGAGAGATCCACATTATCGGACCAACGTTCCAACAGTCTGAGTACCAGGTTAACGTCTCACAATGTAGAGTGTCTAGGTCGAGGAGATCTGGACTACTTCATGTCTCTCAATAGTCTACATACTAGCATGTGTTTGCCCACAGACTTGGGAACCATGGTTGAGTTTCCCACCAAGAATTGACCAGTATGATGGAAGTTTTGCACTGACACAGATGAACCAAAGTACACGCAACTAGACAAAATGGTGGAAAGGCATAATGTCTCAGAAGTGGCCATGTTTGACAAACACGTCAGTCGCTACCGCTTCCAGGTCTGGCCTTCGACTGTAGTAGCATGGACACTGCTTGTTCAGACGGGACACGAATAAGTAGAGATCCAGGGGTCCCCACAACTCCCAAAGTTGCTGGAACACTGACGGTAGGAGGCACCAATCACTGGCATCCCTGAGATGCCTTGAGTTAAATCTGCTTCCATGTCGTAGAGACCCAGGATTTTAACCACCTGTAAAGTCACATTGTGATCTGGGGAGAACATCCAGGTGTTTGTGTTTGTCTGTGTATGTGTGTGTGTCTATATGTATGTGTGCCTGTATGTCTGCATTTGGGTCTGTATCTCTTTGTCTGCATGAGTATCTGTTTGTCTGTATGTTTATCTGAATTTTTGTCATTAAGTGTGTCAGTGTATCTGAATGTTTGTCATTAAGTGTGTCTGTGTATCTACATGCGTGCCTATATGTGTATCTGTTTGTCTACTTATGTGTCTGGATGTGTATCTGTATGTCTCTGTGTCTGTATGTGTATGTTTTTGTCTGCATGTGTGTCAGTGTGTGCCCCTATGCACCTGTATGTGTGTCACTGTTTATATATGTATGAGTACCATTCTTTGTATGTGCATCTTCATGTGTGTCTATATGTGTGTGTGTCTGTCTGTATGTGTATCTGTGTGTCTTCATTTGTACCAGGGTGTGTCTGTGTATCAGTATGTGTGTCAGTGTTTGTATCTGCAGAAGTGTCATTCTGTGTGTCTGTGTATTAGCATGTGTGTCCGTGTATGCATCTGTATGTGTATGTGTTATACAAATGGAGGGGCAGGGGAAGATGCATGGGGCGGCCCAAGGTCACTGGGCCATGTGTTTTCTAGGTACGCCTCTGAACCTGATATTGGTGGGAGGGAGGTGACTTACTGAGAGTAGCTAGTAGTCCGTATAGTAAAGGACTTTGGGGACTCATTTGAGATACATCTGCCGAGAGGTGATGGAAACAGACAGTGAAGAGACTAAAACTTCGAATTGGCTTTTTTTCCTTGGTATCTCTGCTGTGGCTGTTGTATTATTAGAGTCAGGAGAATTTACTGTATGCTCTGCAAGTCGTTGCGGTACATATGTGGTTTGAATGAATGTAAGTTTTTGGTATGTTTTGTCAGGTCTAATGTGTCCACAGGTGGATTTTATTGAATTATTGATTGAATTAATTGCCTATAAAAGGACAAATAAAATTTGGTATTGATCTCCTGGCTCCATTTTGTGAATATTTCCCATGATGTAACATCGTCTAAAATCTTCCAGCCAGTCTCACTTTACAACTGTGCCGAAGCCTGCATGATGAGGTCATAATATACTCCCCTGTTCTCCTACTGTCTTATGATACTGCGTATCATAGTGGGCAGGACTAGGTGGCTGTGTAAAACTTTTCTTTACCTGCCTTCCAACACAAAGAGAGGAGATTAACCTGATCAAACAGAATCATAACTCTTCCCCCTTATCATGTAATAGTTACATTACCCTCCTATTCAAAGCAAGTCTATGGTCAAAATTCAGACTTATAGATGTCCCCAGTCCCAAAGTGAGAAAACTGTGCTGTAAAGTCACTAGGGAGTTGCACCCAAAAAAAACTATATTTCCCAAAATGGCGGCGCCCAATCACACTTGTTTAGTTACATATTTTATTACATACAGTCACAGAACAAAAACAAAAACAAAAAACATATCTGAAATCGACAATGCAAAATAAAATAAAATAAAACCTTTTTCTTTTTTGGTGGAGTGTCCCTTTAAATTAGTATCATTAAATGTAACGGGTTTGAATCCGCTCAAAAGAGAGGCTCCCTATGCAAACTCTTGATGGATAATAAAGTGGATATAATGTTAGTCCAAGAGACACACTGTTCAGCACATCCATTAAGACTTAGGAAATGTAATAAATACCCCACAATATACACTGCTTATCTTCAGGCAAAGAAGAAAAAGAATAATAAGGAATATTAGCTAATCAACAACTGGCGATTGAAGGAGAGCATCTTAAATCTCCCGGCAAACACAAAGCAGAAAAATTCAAAGCAATTAATGAAACTAGTTAAGTTCCATATACTACGTTATGGTGTATATTTAAATGCTATATGCAAGACTTGGTTATTAAACGGTCCTCAGAACCAAAATAACTAGAGAAATAACACAGACTAATTTACACATTGAATTGTCTAATCTAGAAAGATTAAATAAAGCACAAATAAACTCCAAATTGTGCTAAGAAATTTAGAACATCCTAAAGGTGATAGGCGGGGTAGCGGTGCCACTCATTGAAGGGGTGCCACTGGCTGGGTCACACCTTCAACGCACCAGCAATAGAGTCTATTATACCCTGGGCACCCCAGCCAATGACACCCCTGCAATAGACATGCTGGTGCAGAGTACATAGAGGTGCGGTCCGCTCGAGGACTGTAGCTGTAACAGCACCGCACAGCTATATACAAACAGCATCTGGAAATTACGTTTCGCGACACTGTCAGAGCGCTGCGCTTATTCCCTACCTCTCCTCAACCCTGCGAGTGACCTCATGAGCCTGCAACAAGGTAGGAAAAAATAGAAACTGTCTGTGAATTTGTGTAAGGCTCTGTGTATGTGTAAGTGTGTGTGTGACTGTAGCTGTGTGACTGTGTGTACTTTATTGCAACAGTGTGTGCTTTACTTTTACAAACACACAGAAATCACATACACACTGATGCACATATGCAGACATAGCCAGATAAACATAAAATACATATAATTTATTGACAAACTTTGGGAACTATATATATATATATATATATATAAATATTGTATAAAATATTATTAACTCTACATGGTTCCCAAAGCTTCCTAATAATTTATTTAATATAAATAAAATATATTGTCTGTGTATGTGACTATGTGTGCATGTATGAATCAGTGAGTGTATGATTTGCTGATGTGTTTACACACACAGGCTTATAATATATCTATCTATCTATCTATCTATCTATCTATCTATCTATCTATCTATCTATCTTTCTATCTTTCTCTCTCTCTCTCTCTCTCTCTCTCTCTCTCTCTCTCTCTCTCTCTCTCTCTCTCTCTCTATATATATATATATAAAAGGCCATTTTATATTATATACATACAGGTTAAGTATCCCTTATCCAAAGTATTCCCAAATGTTTTTAACACAAGTGGCAATTTCCACACACACCAGTCTGAATATAAGCACATTACAGTTTATTCAGTGTCCAGCCCCTGTTAGCTGTGATATAGCTTATAGATTGATCACATATTTATTGATTACATGATTTATTTTATTGTACTCAAATATCAGTGAGCTGGGAGGAAACTTTGTTTTTTCTTTTCTTTTATTACAAAAATAGAAATAGGAGACATACAGTGTACATAACACAGTACATAACGTACAAAACATCACAGCTGGGAATCTTATACATAGATGGGGTGAGGTGAAAAATATAGATCTCCAGCTTTGATAAATTCTAACTAAAGTGGAGATAACAGGGTAATTTCTTATCTTCCGGTAAAATGAAAAAAAAAAAAGATCCTACATCTACAGCCTGCCCCGATCTCCGTTAGCCAATAGAAAAAGGGGGCACAGAATCTATACTCCTCTCTTCTCCAGACGGCAAAAATGAAGAGCCAACCACAAACGCAGGATTTCCCTCGTTCTCCTTTAAATTTTCTCTCTCTTTCTCCTCCCTCCCCTTTTTCTTTTATATCCTTTTCCTTCCCCCTCTTTCCCTTCTTTTTTTCGTATAATCAAGTAAAAAAACATATACGGATCGGATCATTTCCATATCTCTCCTGCGTCACATTGCCGTCAAATCATGTTGATTGTATAAAGGGGATATATGCTGCAGACAAAGACATACTTAAAAACAAAATAGATCAATATCTAATTTTTTTCCCCTCTTTTTTAACCTCTATAACGTGAAGTCGCCTCGAGGGTATCTTCTCTGTTATTAATCATTTTCTCTATTCTCTTATATACCGTATTTGCTCGAATATAAGACAAGGTTTTTTTTCAGAGCAAATTCTCTGAAAAAGACCCCTCATCTTATATTGGAGGTCGTCTTATAATCTGACCTCAAATCGAGGTCAGACTATAAGACTGGGATCCAGGTCCCCCGCAGAGCTGCAGGGGACCTGGATCCCCCTAGCTAACAGCAGGTGAATGATGCGCGCAGACATCCCCTGCTGCCGCCCAGCACTACCGGGACTTCTATGATGATGCTGGGTCCTTCCGGATCGTGTATCGCGCAGCAGAGGCGTCGCTAGGGGGGGGGGGCTACTGGGGCTGAAGCCCCGGATCTCCCCTCCATAGCCCTGAATGGAAACTCTGGCCACGCCCCCTAATGCTTGGCTCCGCCCCCTCACGATCGACCCCGCCTCCTACATGCTGCAGTCTGTATGCTGAACAGCTCCAGACTCTGCCCCCTCACGATTGGCTCCGCCCATCATGCTTAACTCCGCCCTCTCAAGCTTTGCACGTGAGTGTTTGTCAGAGTGTTAGTGGCAGAGTTATGAGTGTGTATGTATGTGAGTGGCAGAGTGTAAGTGGGTGTGAGTGGCAGAGTTATTAGTGTGTATGTGAGTGGCAGGTGTAAGTGGGTGTGAGTAGCATAGTTATTAGTGTGCATGTGTATGTATGTGAGTGGCAGAGTTATGAATGTGCATGACTATGTATGTGAATGGCAGAGTGTAAGTGGGTGTGAGTGGCAGAGTGTAAGTAAGTGTATATGTGTGAGTGTGGCAGAGTGTGTTTGGAAGAGAGTGTGAGTGAGTGTAAGATGGCGAAAATGGCGATAAAACATCAATCCAATTGCCCCCAAAAAAGGTACAGAAGTTACCTGTAGTCAGTGTGCTGAAAAATGATAAGCTTAGGGTCATGTCTACAAATGCTCGCAGTTTAGGGAATAAGATCCATGAACTTGTGGCAATATTGGCAACTGAGAATGTAGATTTAGTGGCTGTTACTGAGACATGGTATAATGAAAAACATGACTGGGACATTTCAATACCAGGGTACTCTTTATATAGAAAAGACAGAGATGGTAAAAAAGGGGGTGGGGTGGCCCTGTATGTGAGGGATAGCTTAAAATGTAACGTAATACAAGTTAGTGAGGCGAACATAGAGTCAGTTTGGGTTACATTAGAATTTGGTAATCATATGGTAACTCGGGTAGGTGTTATTTATAGGCCCCCTGGACAAATAGAGGAGTTAGATAATCTACTAGTTGAGGAAATAGCTAAAATGACAATGAAGGGAGAAGTGATCATCATGGGTGACTTTAATCTTCCTGATGTGAACTGGAAAAACAAAACAGCTACTTGCACCAGGAGTACGCATATCCTAAACTCCCTACTTGGATTATCTCTAAAACAAGTAGTGGAGGAGCCAACTCGAAAGCAGGCCATACTAGACTTAGTGTTCACAAATGGAGATTTGTTATCAGATATTACTGTAGGTGAAAGTTTAGGATCTAGTGATCACCAGACAGTGTGGTTTAATATAAGAACAGTGACACAGTCACACCACACAAAAACAAAAGTTTTAGATTTTAGAAAAACAGACTTTTCTAAAATTAGATTAGGTGTGAAGGAGTCATTATCAGACTGGAGCAATTTAAAGGGAGTCCAGGAGAAATGGGATTATCTAAAAGTTGCACTACTGAAGGCAACAGAAAATTGCATAAGGCTTGTCAGTAAGAGCAAAAAATTGAAGAAACCACTGTGGTACTCTGCAGAGGTGGCTAAAATAGTAAAAAATAAAAAGCTAGCATTTAGTAATTATAAAAATACTCAGAGTGAGGAAGATAGAAAGATCTATAAGAGTAGGCAGAAAGAGGCAAAGCAAGCTATAAGAGCTTCCAAAGCACACACAGAAGAGACTATAGCCCAGTCAGTGAAAAAGGGGGATAAAACATTTTTTAGATACATAAATGAGAAAAGGAAAGTAAAACAAGGATTAGTTAGATTAAAAACAAAAGAAGGATGCTATGTAGAAGAGGATAAAGGCTTAGCAGACTGCCTTAATGAATATTTTTGTTCAGTTTTTACAAATGAAAATGAGGGTAAGGGACCTCATTTAGGGAAAAAGACTAATGAGTCTTTTGATGCATGTAAGTTTACAGAGGAAGAGGTTTTACTTCAGCTGTCTAAAGTTAAGACAAATAAGTCGATGGGACCTGACGGGATACATCCAAAGTTATTAAAAGAACTTAGTGGTGTACTAGCAAAACCGTTAACAGATTTATTTAACCAATCATTGTTAACGGGAGTAGTTCCAGAAGATTGGAAATTAGCTAATGTTGTGCCCATTCACAAGAAAGGTAGTAGGGAGGAGGCGGGCAACTATAGACCAGTAAGTCTTACTTCAGTAGTGGGGAAAATAATGGAAACCTTGTTAAAGAATAGGATTGTTGAACATCTAAAGTCGTTTGGATTTCAAGATCAGAGACAGCATGGGTTTACTTCAGGGAGATCATGCCAAACTAATCTTATTGATTTTTTTGATTGGGTAACTAAAATAATAGATCAGGGTGGTGCAGTAGACATTGCTTACCTAGATTTCAGTAAGGCTTTTGACACTGTCGCACATAGAAGGCTTATCAATAAACTTAAATCTTTGAGTTTGGATTTCAATATTGTTGAATGGATTAGACAATGGCTGAGTGACAGGCAACAGAGGGTTGTAGTCAATGGGGTATATTCGATGCAAGGTCTTGTTACTAGTGGGGTACCCCAGGGATCTGTTCTTGGACCCATTCTCTTTAATATTTTTATTAGCGATATTGCAGAAGGTCTTGTTGGCAAAGTATGTCTTTTTGCTGATGATACAAAGATTTGCAGCAGGGTTGATATTCATGGAGGGATAAGCCAAATGGCAAATGATTTAGATAAACTAGAAAAATGGTCATTTAATGTGGACAAGTGCAAGATTATGCACCTTGGGCGTAAAAACCCAAAAGCAGAATATAGACTATTTGGTACAGTCCTAACCTCAACATCTGAGGAAAGGGATTTAGGAGTAATAATTTCAGAGGACTTGAAGGTAGGTAGGCAATGCAATAGAGCAGCAGGAAATGCTAGCAGAATGCTTGGTTGCATAGGGAGAGGTATTAGCAGTAGGAAGAGGGAAGTGCTCATGCCATTGTACAGAGCACTGGTGAGACCTCACTTGGAGTATTGTACGCAGTACTGGAGACCGTATCTATAGAAGGATATTGATACTTTGGAGAGAGTTCAGAGAAGGGCTACTAAACTGGTTCATGGGTTGAAGGATAAAACTTACCAGGAAAGGTTAAAGCATCTTAACATGTATAGCTTGGAGGAAAGACGTAACAGGGGGGATATGATAGAAACATTTAAATACATAAAGGGAATCAACACAGTAAAGGAAGAGAGTATATTTAAAAGAAGAAAAACTACCACAACTAGAGGACATAGTCTTAAATTAGAGGGGCAACGATTTAAAAGTAATATCAGGAAGTATTACTTTACTGAGAGGGTAGTGGATGTATGGAATAGCCTTCCAGCAGAAGTGGTAGAGGTAAACACAGTCAAGGATTTTAAGCATGCGTGGGATAGACACAAGGCTATCCTAGCTATAAGACCGGGAACGGGGGACTAATAAAAGTACTCAAAAAAAATAAATGGGCAGACTAGATGGACCGAATGGTTCTTATCTGCCGACACATTCTATGTTTCTATGTTTCTATGTTTCTATGTTTCTATAAGCATGAGTGGAAGAGTTATGAATGTGTGTGAGTGGCATAATGTAAGTGTGTGTGAGTGTATGAGTGAGTGTGGCAGAGTGTGAGTGTTTGGAAGAGTGTAAGCATGAGTTATGAGTGTGCGTGTATATGTGTGGCAGAGTGTAAATGTGTGTGAGTGGCAGAGTATTGGAGAGTATAAGTGTGAGCAGCAGAGATATAAGTGTACGTGTGAGTGAGTGTAAGCTTGAGTGGCAGAGTTATGAGTGTGTGTGTGTGTATGTGTGTGAGTAGCAGAGTGTGTGAGTGTAAGCATGAGCAGCAGAGTTATGAGTGTGTGTGAGTGGCAGAGTGTAAGTGTGCAAGAGTGTAAGCGTGAGCAGCAGAGTTATGAGTGTGTGTGAGTGGCAGAGTGTAAGTGTGCGAGAGTGAAAGCGTAAGTGGTAGAGTTATGAGTGTGTGTGAGTGGCAGTGAGATTACTAGGAGAAAATGTGATTACCATAATTACTATTATTCATATTGAATGTGATAATCAAGTGTGAAACAGTGCTCATACCATTTTTATTTTCACACTCGATTATCACATTCAGTATGAATAACAGTAATTCATCTTTATATATAGTCTTTCTATTCATGGCAATAAAAGTCCATACACATGGCATTAAACATCCCATGTACCTGGTTATAGTATTAAATCCATACATTATGAATTAATAAGCTGCTCATTATATTATGGGCTTTACTCATGAAAGAGAGAATTGCAGGGAAGTGAGAAGGGAATTTTAAACGTAAGGCTAAAGTAGCAGAGTTGGAAAAATTCTCCCATTCAGTTGACATCTCATCTCAATTCCCTGCACTTCTCTCTTTTATGAGGTTGGTAGAAGGAGCATACCTTCATACCACAGCCTATTGTCCCCAGGTTTTGACCCCTTTTTATTAAAATAAATAAAATAAATATTTGTGATGTGCGTGTGAGAGTTGCAGGTTTACACACGTGTCTGCGCGGCAGAATATCTGTGTTGGAAAGGCCATCTGTGTGTATAAGGGTGTCTGTGTGTAAGGTTGTCTGGATGTGTGTGAGTGTAAGGTTGTCTATGTAAGGGTATCTATGTGGGGGGAAGGGGGGGGGGGTGTCAGGGTCGTTGTCTGTGTGTGTGATAACCCCTATATTATGGCATATTATGAGACTGGTAAATGTATGCAAAGTACACAAATTTTTGTATGCTCAGTTATTTTGAAATCATGGGAATTTGCTCACATAAAAGTGTGTGTGTGTGATGTAAGTTGGTGTGTGTAAGTGGGATTGTGTGTCTCTGTGTGTAAAGGTGTGTGTATGTATGTGTGACTGTGCAAGTGTGAATGTGTGTGTATGTGTGGCTGCATGTGTGTGTATATGTGGCTGTGTATTTTTGTCTATAAGTGTAACTGAGTAATGTGAGTTTTTTTGTGTGCTGCTAGTCTTATTGTGTATTGTGGTACAGTAATGTGCAGCATGAGTGTGTGATACACTCACACACTGAACATTACTGTGAGTTTTATTGCTGTGGAGTCTTTGTTATATTCACACATTGCACATTACTGTGACTTTTATTGCTGTGGAGATAGACACATCCACACACACATACAGACAGACATACAGTCAGTCACACACACAGTCAGTCACAGACAGACACACACACACATATAGTCAGTCACAGACAGACACACACATACAGTCAGTCACAGACAGACACACATACATTTGGTCACAGTCAGACATACAGTCAGTCACACACACACATACAGTGGGTCATAAACACACAGTCACACACACACACATGCAGTCAGTCATACACACACACACACACACACACACACACACTCTGTCAGTCACATACACTTACGCACAAGTCAGCAATTTTGTTGTTGTTTATGATAAAAAAAAGTGCATCTATCAATATGTCCCCCTCCTGGCTGCTATACCTCATTCTAGCCTGGTCTGTGCCCTGCTGTTGTTTCTAGCCCTGCTGAGCACACTCAGCGCTCGGACACTATAGTACGTTACATGTGGGAATGGAGCAGGAAGACTGTGCAGCTGGTGCACACAATGCTCCCTCGCGCACCGCAGGATAAATAAAATGATCCCAGCGGCGAGGGCACCATGCAGGGGCAACAATAACTGGGCACCAGGTATAATTTCCTGGTGCCCGGGATTTGTTGAGCCCTGATATATACCCATATATACCTATTGTTCATTGGCGTCAATTATATCAGTCTGTATGCCGCCTAACCATGTGATTTTATTTACTCCACTTCTATCAAATCTATCATGGGCTCCAGCCCCAGATCTTTTGGAGACCTAGCAACGCCCCTGGCAACAGCTCTCTAACAGTAAGCATCGAGAGGAGAAGACTTACAGCCCATTTAGTGGGAGAAGGAGTAGGCTGCTGAATCTTTTACGTAATCCAAGCAAGGAAATACTAAGTGTGCAACTCAATGATTCTTATATTCTTACAGCCTTCGCTTGTTTAATGGGCACAATGACACAATGACATCACACGCTCCAGAGAATGACTGTAAGTCATCTATGACAAAAAAGACAAGGAAACCTGACATGTTCCTCCCCCGATGTAGTTCAGCACCTAATCAGTTTAACAGATTAAGGCAAAACATCAGACACCTGGTTATGACGTAAATACACAAGATATTAGTGTCTACGAGATGTTCCTGACTTTGAATGCCAAGAAGCATAAAAGCTAAAGGTCCCAGTTACAGAGGAGGAAATATTAAGGGCTGTTACTGACTTTTCCAGATCTACTCAAACTTATTATAAAGATTAATCAAAGATACCGACCAAAATCTTTCATGGACTGCTCTAATCCAGCTATTATATCAGTACTTACTACTGTCATAACAAAGACCCCCCTCACGTCACACATCATTGAGCAGCTGCATGTGAAGCTAGAACAGAATCCAGAGTAAAATTGTGACAACTTATCATTTATTGGACAGTCACACAATATACCATGCATGCTTTAATGTGCTTATACAGAAACCCTGGCTGACCAGAACATATAGCAACTGTCTGGGACATCTCCAAAATGTGCAATTAAATTATATCTTTATGTGAGAATTTATCAGTATGTGTTATGGAACACTACAAAGGTGGCCACTATTACCTATTTTATTTATTAAGCTGTTTGAAACATATTTTGTCTGCTTGCCTCCACCCCACCTTTTTTCATTATGTAACAATGTATCGTCAGTTAATAACTGAAGAAAAAACTACACAGGAGAGAAAAACAAGGTTAAAATTAAAAAAATGTAAAAAAAAATAAAAAAAACTAAAATTAGCCAAAAAGATAAGAAAATAGAAAGCCAGCAATACAATACTGCAAAAGTGGTAGAAAAATTTAAAATATCACAAAAAAAGATAACAATGTAGCATAAATAAATTGTGAAAAAAGTGAAAGAGTGGAAAAAACTAAAAATGTAGAAAAAATTTAAGCCAGAAAAGTGTGGTTGTATAGGACTCAGTGGGTTACTAGTCAGGCAAAAAAGTAGCTTATGTTGTCCCAACCACACCAAGAACGCAAAAAATTCTATAGTAAATAAAGTAAATGAAATGGTGGCTAAAAGAAAAAGCAAAAAATGTAAAAAGGAGTAAAAACAAAAGAACAAATAATGGAGTGTATGAAAAAATGGCAACTGTCTCACCCATTCAGAAGTAGATGATAACGGTATGTGTAAATATAGTCGGGTAAAGTCTAATAACAGGATAGGCAGAGCACTAGGAGGCGTAACACGGGGTGACGCGCTCAGAGGAAACACCTTCTGCGGCCATGCCACCATGTGGAAAACACGGGCCTTAAGCGCTCTTTCCCCAGGGGTTGTGTCTGTGCGTCCTAAGGTAGGCGCCACATGGCCCATACATGGTCAGTCCTGGGGGGTGTGACCGGAGGAGTGGCTAAATTGTGATCCTCTGTTGAGAGGGTCAACAGCTGAAGTGAACTTTAGTTGCAGTATCAAGGCTCTGCTTGCTGTAAAAAGCTCAAAGTTAAACGACAAAACACACACGTATATATATTTATATAATGAACAGTCTCAGAGGGAGAGGGAAAGGACTACAAGTGAAGAAGAATAGAGGCATAAAGGGAGGGTGCAGTGGGTGGTGGGGGGGCAATGTAAATAAAGAACCGTGTAAAAAAAGATTACACTGAGAAAAAGGGAAATAACAAGGAGGGGGAAAATTGGAATTGGATACAAAGAAGAGATATTAACAATTAATATCGAGGCAAAGGATGAGATAGAAAAATAATAGAGACTGTCCTCTGGTTGACATTCCCCATTATAAGCCTTTACCTGCATCATCTAACTTGCTTGCTATACCTGCACCTGGGCCAGACCACACATCAGTGTATTATTTTCCCCATGATTAGGGAGTGCCACATTAAAAGCCAGCTGGTACCCTCCTCCACCACTCCATAGCCTATGTCATCTTTAGGTTGGTCCTATTCCTAAAGACAGCAATGGGGAAGGGAAGGGGTATCAATGTGAGCAGTGGGGATAGAAGGGTGGGATCATTGTGAGCAATTGGGAAGAGAAGAGGGAGTATGGCAGCAATGGGGGCAAAGGAAACCGCAGGGAGCAGGGGAAGAGGAGGTGATATCATTGTGAACAAAGTGGAGATTAAGGGAATGGGGGGGACCAATGTGAGCAATGGTTAATGATTCTATGGCATGTTTTAAGGGGCAATGTGACACGATGGCATGTTCTGTGGGCAATGTGCCACTCTGCCAAGTTCTGTGTGCCAATGTGGAAATTGATGTGCCACATCCCCCCAGTGGCACCTAAAATATTCCCACACCCTGATGTCAATGACCTTAGGGTCGGCACTACTGAAGGGATCTCTTAGTGTACGTGTAATAAAGAAATGAGGAGGAGAGTTTCTCCAAATAATAAGAATAGAGTTAGAGAGCACAATATTACGCTGCAGGTTGACAGAACTAGGTTACTATTGGACTGAAAGAGTGGTAAATACATGGAACAGACGTCCGGTGTAGGGGATGGGAGGTGTACATTAAAGTATAGCTGATACACCAGGTATACATATACATAACGTGATCCTAAGGGTGAAATCACTATGACCTTTATGTATGAGAATGGTCAAAAAATAAGAATCAGAAAAAAATAAAAGCAGATGTCAGGATGCTCCAGGATAGAGTATAAAACAAAGCTTTTGTTGCTTAGAAGAGTAAAGTAAAATTACAGATTGCCAAACAAAAATAGTGCATTCACCTGACGTGCTTTATCCATCAGAGCAGACTTTGTCCTTGGTCTGAGGATGCTCCATCTGTGGCCCTTGGTACACTGGAATTAAATACACAGCCTGAGACTTGATCACTTCTCCCTGTGTCACAGATTCACCAGCTACTGGTTTCAGCTGCATTCATTTTCATTTCCCAACATTATTTTTTTTTTTTTAGTTTTTATTATAGAATTTTTGGGGAAAAGATTGTGATATTATGGTTAGGTTATTATATTATATATTATAGTTAGGTTATTATATTATATTATATATTATAGTTAGGTTATGCAAAGTGATTTATAAAAATGTAATAAATTCTTATTATTGTGTATATTGGTGTCAGTGTGTATATATGTGTGTATACTGGTGTCAGTGTGTATATATGTGTGTATACTGGTGTCAGTGTGTATATATGTGTGTATACTGGTGTCAGTGTGTATATATTTGTGTATATTGGTGTCAGTGTGTATATATGTGTGTATACTGGTGTCAGTGTGTATATATGTGTGTATATTGGTGTCAGTGTGTATATATGTGTGTATATTGGTGTCAGTGTGTATATATGTGTGTATACTGGTGTCAGTGTGTATATATGTGTGTATACTGGTGTCAGTGTGTATATATGTGTGTATATTGGTGTCAGTGTGTATATATGTGTGTATACTGGTGTCAGTGTGTATATATGTGTGTATATTGGTGTCAGTGTGTATATATGTGTGTATATTGGTGTCAGTGTGTATATATGTGTGTATATTGGTGTCAGTGTGTATATATGTGTGTATATTGGTGTCAGTGTGTATATATGTGTGTATACTGGTGTCAGTGTGTATATATGTGTGTATACTGGTGTCAGTGTGTATATATGTGTGTATATTGGTGTCAGTGTGTATATATGTGTGTATATTGGTGTCAGTGTGTATATATGTGTGTATACTGGTGTCAGTGTGTATATATGTGTGTATATTGGTGTCAGTGTGTATATATGTGTGTATATTGGTGTCAGTGTGTATATATGTGTGTATACTGGTGTCAGTGTGTATATATGTGTGTATATTGGTGTCAGTGTGTATATATATGTGTATACTGGTGTCAGTGTGTATATATAAGTTTGCATATCTTTTAGTTTTATACTTTATCCCTTTGAAGAAATGCACTAAAAGGCAGCATGCAAAAGGTATATGTGGCCGGAACTAATGGCTGAGGTGGCAATCCTAACAACAGACATATTTAAAATGCATTATTCTTTTAGTTTATGGAATGAATAGATTGTTCCGGATCCTCTACATTCACAGTGTAAACAGTGTTTAGGTGATGGATTTACCCAATGTCTTCTGCTTCAGTCTATATGCAGCTCTGTCCCCCTCATTAACATGGTAATTTAGGTTGAAAAAAGACACAAGTCCTTCGATCAAGACACTCAATTATTAATGCTTATTCTATTATTAATAGCCTTGTATGTTATTTTTTTATACCAAAAAAAAAAAATCCAGACTGTTGTTAAATCCATCTTATGTAGTTGATAACACCACCTCTCTTGGCAGTGATTTCCATAACTTTATTGTCCTTACCGTAAAGAATACCTTCAATTGCTGGCTATGAAATCTTTCCAGTCTCAGGGGGGGATCAATGAGCAGGTCAATGGGGACGTCTTTATATTGGCCATGCACATATTTATCTAATGTTATCACATCCCCTCTGAGATGCCTTTTTTCTAACGTAAATAAATGCAGACATTTTAAGCCTCTCTTTATAACTAACCCTTATTAATTTTGTAGCCCTCCTTTGCACCTTTTCTAGTTCCATAATATCCTTTTTAAGGACTGGTACCCAGAATTGTACTGTATATTCCAGGTGAGGTGAGGTTTGTTCCTTTGACTTGTAAAGAGGCAAGATGATATCCTCCTCTCATGAATAAATACCTTGTTTTATACATGCCAATATCTTATTGGCCCTGGCAGCTGCTGACTGCCATTGAGCACTGTTGTGGTGTAACACCAGATTAATATAAAATATATAAATGAGTCCGTCTACTTTAACAGATATTTAATAAGAGGCAAAAACACAGTAATATACAATAATTAGTGACCGTCCAACACACAATACCACATTCTCCCAAGACTAACCTTAATCATAGTTTTCACCCATAAGATCCATTATAACCCATCACAGATTGCCCCATGCATGCAGGAGGCAGGCAAGCCAGGAAGAGACTGAAATAAGATTGTTCCTTCAACAGGTATATTGAATGGCTTGTGAGGTCATTGGAGGTGTGCCCTCATTAACATATTAAAAGACAAATGTTGTACAGGAGCATTGACCACAACTGTTGCTAAGTCTGTCATATACAACTATTCCTAAATCCTTTTATTAGTAGTTTTCCCCAGAAAGATACCATTTAAAGTGTATGTTGCTTTGTTATTATTTTTCCCATAATGTATAATTTTACATTTGTCTATATTGAACCTCATTTGCCACTTAGTTGCCCAGTCCCCCAGTCTTTTCAAATCTTCCTGTAAAGAATCATCAAGGTTAGACTGTATTATCAACCTAGTTTTGTGTCATCAGCAAACACTGAGACACAAAACATGGGGAGATCATTAAAAAACTAATTAAAAACAACAAGGCCTAAAACAGACCCATGAGGTATTCCGCTTAATACCCTGGGCCAATTTGATGATTTTCCATTTACAACAACCCTCTGCATTCTATATTTTAGCCAGTTTTCAAATCCATACATTCCAACAAACACGAGAGGCTTCTGAACTCTCATCCAATCAGGAGAGTTGAGAGGTCCTGACCTGTTTGACTGAGATCTCCTTCTCTCAGCACTCTCAATCCAAATTTTTGTATTGGCCCTGATTGATCTGCCCATTGTGGTTTCCATTCAGGTAGGTGTAAACAAAGGATATTAGAAAAACAACTGTTCTTGAACTCAGTTTATTCCAATATAGATATCTCAGGGATAGTGTTGAACGAACACGAACGGCACTGTTCGGGTTCATACCGAACATTACGTTTTTTGGACCCTGGACCCGAACACGGACATTCCACTGTATGTTCGTGTTGAAGTTCGGGGTTCGGTGATTTAATGGCGCATTTTGAAAGGCTGCAGGGCAGTCAATCAACAAGAGTTTGACTTGTTTGCCCTTAGAAGCCATTACAGCCGTGCCTACTAATGGCATGGCTTTGATTGGCCAGTGCAGCATGTGACCCAGCCTCTATATATAAGCTGGAGTCACGTACACGCACATCACATGAGCTTTTCTTAGTGTAGGGAGAGGATGCTGCAGCTGTGTGGGACAGATTAAAAAAAATTCTGGTGTTGAATCTGTAAACTACAGCGATTTTTGAAACTACAGCGATTATTCAAATTACAGTGATTATTTTAGTGGGTGCTTTACTACATATTTGTACCCTGCCCTGAGCTCAGTGCCACAGAGAGTGCAGTGCACTTGCAACTGCATGTGTGCCAGACACATGACTTTAATCCTGTTCTGTTAGCTCAGTGGGCAACATATAGGCATTTTAAATACAACATATAGGCATTTTAAATACTGCAATTTGTTGGTGTTAAATATTACATTTGCGTCCTGCACTTCATATCTGAGAGTCAAATAGAACCGTCAAATACTGTGCTTACAGCGCACTTAGAAAAATTCTAATTGTTTTGGGTGCTAAATAGTACATTTGCGTTTTGCGGTGCACTTTATATCTGAGAGTCAAATAGAACAGTGAAATACTGTTGTTCCAGTGCACTTAGAAAAATTCTAATAGTTTTGGGTGCTAAATAGTACATTTGCGTCTTGCGGTGCACTTCATATCTGAGAGTCAAATAGAACCGTCAAATACTGTGCTTACAGCGCACTTTGAAAAATTCGAATAGTTTTGGGTGGTAAATAGTACATTTGCGTCTTGCGGTGCACTTTATATCTGAGAGTCAAATAGAACAGTCCAATACTATGCTTACAGCTCACTTTGAAAAATTTGAATTGTTTTGGGTGCTAAATAGTACATTTGCGTCTTGCTGTGCACTTCATATCTGAGAGTCAAATAGAACAGTGAAATACTGTGGTTATAGTGCACTTTGAAAAATTCTAATTGTTTTGGGTGCTAAATAGTACATTTGCGTCTTGCGGTGCACTTCATATCTGAGAGTCAAATAGAACAGTCCAATACTGTGCTTACAGCGCACTTTGAAAAATTCTAATTGATGTGCTAAATAGTACATTTACTGCCTGCACTTCATATCTTTTATTTTTATTTTTATTTTATTTTATTATAAACATATAAAAGGACTTTACAAATATATATATATATATATTCCCCCTATGTATTTCAGGACACGTTAATATAACATTTTTTATGAGAATAGGGATTTTTAAAGAGAAATTACTACATTTTTCGAACTTTTCTTAGGGAACAACATTTTGTGAGGGAGGTGGTCCTTGGCTATTCTTATTTTGTTATTATTTTTGCTGATATTAATATTGATGCCTAGTTCCAAGTTAGATAGTCGGAGATTTTATTATAATATAGATGTTATTTTTGCTATATATTATATTGACTCATTAGGTGGCAGGCTACTCTAATGTGTTTTTTTCCCCTCCTCTTACACAGAATGCCCAAAGTTCTTCAACTCCTCCCATTTTACCCATATTTTCCTATGGAGTCCATATTGGTCCTTGGAACTAGAAAATCCTTCTTCCATTGAACACTGATAATCAATCTGAGATATTATTTCTGTCCAATTATTGGTTTCAGTGTTTTTCCAGTGTTTTGCTATACAGTGTTTCGTTGCTAGGATAATATGAATAATTAGATAGTGTATTTCCTTTGTACACCTTGGGATGCCTATGTGAAAAAGGAACAGTCAATGGATTTAAATCCATAATCAGTTTTGTTAAGATAAAGTTTATTTTTTTCAGTATTGGTTGTAGTTTACTGCAGGACCACCACATATGTAGGAGGGTTCCTTCGGTTTCTTGGCACCTCCGACATAATTTAGATTGGTCTTGTGAAAACTTATTCATTTGTCTTGGTGTCAAATACAATCTGAAGATTATCTTATAGTATGTTTCTTGTAATGACAAGTTATGTATACTCTTTTTCATTGTTATTTGTGTCCGGAGCCATTCTTGAAATGTAAAGTCACATCTCTAGTTCCCATTTAATCCAGGAATGATCTTTTGATGGATCTATTCTGGCATCGTTAAAATTGAGAAATCTTCCTGATTTTTTTGTTATTCTGTTGCTTCCCTAAAAATATTTATTGACTTTATTTTATTTCTAACTCTCAAGTATGAATAGTATTCTGCTGAGGGTAGATTAAATTAAGTCTGTAGTTGGATAAATGGGATTAGAGAGTTTTGTTGTAAGATTTGTGAGATATTGATAATTCCCAGATCTTTCCATCTATCTAGTTTTATATTGTCTATGTTCCATGAGATGGCGTCTAGTGGAGCTTATTTTATTACTCCATTGGTAATTTTATTTAGTTTTTTACATTTTATCAGAGTATTGATAATATTTTGGATTCTAGGATTTTGGGAATGGTATGATCGTAGATTATGGAACCAAAGGAGATGATAGGGTTCGAAGTTCCCACAACTCTCTTTTTCTATCTTGTACCGATTTGTAAGTTTAGAGATCAATATGCCCAATTTCAAAAAATGGGAGAACATAGCTGTTTCGTGGAGGGACTCGATATGTGGTATTGCAAATCCTCCATTTTTAGTTTTCCTTATCATGGAACTGTACGAGATTCTAGGTTTTTTATTGTTCCATATATACTCCATGATTATGATTTTGAATGTTTTCAGAATTTGTTGTGGTACTTGAAAGGGGATTGATCTAAAGAAATATAGTAATTTTGGAATTAGATAAGATTTTACTGAGTTCTAACCAGGAAATTTCCAGTCCTTTCCATTTCCTGAATCTCGCTCTAAAATATTCTATCATATCAGAGTAATTGGTTTGAATTATCGTATCTAGGTTTATGTTTAATTTAATCCCGAGCTAGTCAATCATTTTATTGTCCTATTTCTAATTGTAGGTCTGCCTTAGTAAATCTAATGTACTATGTCTAAGTTTGTTTGTATAACTTGGGTTTTATTTAGGTTTAGTTTGTAATTAACAGACAAAGAGTTCCAGTCAAGGAAATCCGGGCTCCACCACTCTCAGCTGCAGTGCCTTCCAGCACTGAAAGGGTGTGTGTTCCTCTCCCTGTGTGGTTCAGGTGCCGGCTTCCCACGCCTAACCCAGAGTTAAAGAATCCATAAATGAAGAAATGGTTAAGGGAAGAATCCGCACTCAGGAATCCTAGTTGAAAAATAGGTGATGTTTATTTGCAGAAATGAAGTTACATGTGAAACAGCAGAAACGGGGTGGAAAACATAACGCGTTTCGCGTGAATGCACGCTTAATCATAAGTGAAGTGGAAGCATAACAAACAGGATATTTAAATGGATTCAAACCAATCCGTGTAAAGGTCAAATCAATAAGTTGCAAAGTCAAAGAACTGTTACAAAGTGAAATAAGACAATCAGTATGTGAAACAAGGAATCAACACATTTAAGTGAATGAAAAGATGAATAAATAAAAGAATGTATATTAAATATTACATGTGTATAAATATTAATGCGTGACATTTAATGATGCTATATATAAAAAAACATGTAAAGTGCAATTATTTAGAACATGCAAAAAATAAAAGTACAGAGGCCACTTAGAAACCTAATGGCAGTCTGAAACACTTTTATGCATGTAATCTCATATAAAAACAATGATATTTAAAAATAATCAATTTTAGATCTAAAGCGTCAATTCCTTGTAAACACGTATATAAATACCTGACAATGCCTCATACCACATAAATATACATATGCAAAAATAAAATAAAAGATGTATTCATATTAATATATGTTATATTACATTGCATAGAGAGGTATTAGCATTTTATAGAATAGTAAATGACATTTGGTAAAATAATATTATTAGCTGAGGTAAAGTCAGAGGTGTTTAATTATCATTTTTTTCTGTATAACAATCAACCGATATTATATCCCATTATCGGTTACAATCAATGTTTGAGGGAGCAAAATTATATTGATTTATTAAGAGAGGCAGATCCAATACTATTTTGGTGTGTATCGATCAATGGGTGTACATGGAAGTATGAAATGCCCATTAAATTAAATTAGAACATGCCTTGTTATGAGTATTTTCTTAGAGGGAGAAACCTAGGGTACAAAATCAGAGATTATTATTGTTACCTGCACGCTTAAGAATTTTTTTTCCAACACATAAATATAAACAACGCAAGCTCAAAATACAGTGTGAATGACCATCTAGAAAAAATGTGTGATATCATATTCAGAGTTAAGGCCATTTGGTCTTCTTGTGCCAAGAGTGAAGATCCAATAGACCTTTCTCTGACACAGGAGCCTATGTATGTCCCCTCCTCTTGGTCCTCTCTTAACTTTTTCTATAACTGAGACTGAAAATAATTTTGTGTTGGCACCATTGCAGAATGAAAAATGTCTGGCTACCGGGGTATTTGTATTTTTTCTGATGTCTAATAGATGCTATCTAATCCAGCACTTTAATTCCCGGACTGTGCGGCCAACATATTGTTGGCCACACTTTCCGCAAGAAATCACATATATTACACATGAGGTACAACAATTAGAGTATTCTCCAAGATTATGGATCTTGCCATCTGTCTTGGAAACAACACAGGTCTTCTTGTCCACATACCTACACGTCATGCAGATATTATGACCACAAGGGTATGTCCCTATGGACCCTAGCCATGTTAGAGTATTTTTGGTTATGATTGTTATGCTTCCACTTCACTTATGATTAAGCGTGCATTCACGCGAAACGCGTTAAGTTTTCCACCCCGTTTCTGCAAATAAACATCACCTATTTTTCAACTTGGATTCCTGAGTGTGGATTCTTCCCTTCACCATTTCTTCATTTATGGTTAGTTTGTAATTAGGATGTTCGCTATATTTCGCTATCTGTTCCATTGCAGATCTTTGAGACTTTATGTGATTACTAAAGGTCAGCAGGATATCATCTGCAAACAGAGAGATTTTCTTATCATCTTTTTCTATTTTTATTCCTTGTATTTCTTGTGTTTGTCTTATCAGGGCTGCTAGTGGCTCTATTGATGTCAAATATAGGAGCGGGGCCAGAGGGCTGCCTTGCCTGGTGCCATTACGGATATTAAACCAGTCTGAGTCTAGCCCTGGACCAACCACTCTTGCATGAGGTATTGTATATAGTGACACAGTGTTTGTTTTGAACGAGCCTTTCAATCCAAATGTCTCCATCAACATCTGTAGAAGTGTCCAGCTCACCCTATCGAACGCTTTTTCTGCGTCAAGTGCTATCACTACTGATGGTGTTTTTTTTTATTGATATGATCGATAATGTTGATAATCTTTCTTATATTATAGCCTGCATCTCTTCCCTTTATAAAGCCGGTTTGGTTATTATGTATTAGATCAGACATTACATTTTTACGTCTATCGGCTAAGATTTTAGAAACATTTTTTATGTCTAGGTTTATCAATGAGATTGGGCGATAGTTCGATAGGGTGGCTGGATCCTTTCTGGGCTTTAAAATAGGTGAGATAGTAGCCTGGAGAATCTCTTGTGGGAACTGTTGTCCTTCTGATATTTTTGTATATATCCTTAAAAGAAGTGGGGATATTTCTTCGTTAAATATTTGATATAGTTTGGCTGAATAGCCATCAGGTCCTGGTGCTTTCTTTTGTTTTTGACCTATAATCGTATTTTTTATCTCTTGTAAGGTAAAAGGAGCATTTAAAGTATCTAATTTTGTTTTATTTAGTCAAGGAAGGTTCAACTGTTGAAGAAAGGAGATCGTATCGGTTTGGGGTTTGTTCATCTGGTGTATATTATATAGGGAGTGATAGTAATCCTTGAAAACTGTCGAAATTCTCTTAGGAGATAATATTGTTTTTAATCCTATTATTAATTTATTTATGATGTTTCTTGTCCTTTGGCTTTTAATTTATTTGTCAGAATTTTGTCCACTCCATTTGCTCCTATGTACCATGTTTGTTTGAGAGTGTGTAGGGCTTTTTTTGCCTTTTCTTCCAGTTTTTTTTAATTGTTACTTGCAAATCTTGTATTAGATTCGAGACCAGTATAGTTGGAGTTAACTTATTTATCTTTTCGAGTTTGGACAGTTCTATGTGTAAATCTGCTAATGTTTTACTGCTTTTAGACTTTCTTTCTGTTCCTAATTTTATAAATAGCCCTCTCAAGAAACATTTAAAGGAACACCATAAGGTGAAGTCTGTGACTTCTCCATTGTCATTTTTATCTAGGAAGTTATTGATTTGTTCTTTTAATTGTAGTATTTCCGTATTATCTTTAAGTAAGAATTTGTTTAATCTCCATCTATTTCTCTGTTTGTATTCTGGGTTGTATTTAAGAGAATAAAAAATGGGTGCGTGATCTGACCAAGATATCGGGCCTATTTGTCACCTACCTTGTTTCACCTCCTGATCCGCCGCCATCGCGGATCAGGAGGACGCCATCCCGTCGGCTGGGGCTCAGAGTGAGAGCCCCAGCATCCCTTGATGCTGAGACGCGCGTCCAGTAAGACGCACGCTCAGTGACGTCACGCACCCGTTCGCGCATGCGCGAACGGGTGTTTCATGAATATTCATGAGCCCAGTTAAAGGGCTATTTATTAAATTAACCCCTCCCTTGCCAATTGATCAGAGGTGTGTCCTGATCAATTGGTAGTGTATTTAAACGGTCATTTCACAGGTTACCTTTGCCTGTGATAGTGCCTTGTGTATCTCACTAGCGTTTTGACTCCTGATTGACTCCGTTTATCTGTTGCTGACCCGGTTCGTCCCTATATACTCCATCCGTTTGTTCCTGCATTCCTGATTATTCTGTGTATGACCCTGCTGTTCCTGACTATTCTACATCCGCCACCTGCCTCGATTTCTGCTAGTGACCTGTTTATCCGTATCTCTCCTGTCCGTGACCCGGCCTGTCTCCTGACTCTCCGTTTGCCTGTATTCCTGTACGATCCTATACGGGCTCCACTTGCTGAGTATCCGGTAGTAAGTGTTCCAGCAAAATCCTTGGTGACATACCACCGGCGGCTCAACCAAGGGTGTGTAGTCATTAAGGTGAAGACCAATACTTGCTACCTACGGTACTTAGTGAGTGTCCCTATAGCCTCATCTACACTTGTGGTCCATCTCCTGAACACGACCGTTACACTATTATTGAAGACATGACCTGACCCAGATTTAATTCATGAGTCATTAGCATGTCTATTCTGGAATATGAGCCGTGTACCTTCGAGAAGAAGGAAAAGTCTTGCACTTCTGGGTGTTGAGTCCTCCATATATCATACAGTGCGTTTCTATCTAGAACATTTTTGAAGATTTTAGCTGTTCTCTTTATTGAGGGATCTAATTTGGCCCCTTGAGGCAGGCTTTTATCCTGTTTACTGTCTGGCACACAGTTCATATCTTCCCCGAAGATCAGAATACCTTTCGTAAGTTGTTCTGCTCTTTCATAAGGTTTATTTAAGAAAGGAATTGGAGATTGATTTGGGCTATAAATATTTACCAGGGTATATATTATATCATTAATCCTACATATCCAAATGACATTTCTACCGTTTACATCGGTTTCTTCGTGGATACTTTCAATTTTTAATTTATTGGAGACAAAAATGGCTACCCCTCTTTTTTTATGTCCTTCTGAGAGATTGGATTGTATTGCTATTTTAAATCTAGAATATTTCCAAAGTGTTTCTGTAGGAGACCTCCAATGGGTTTCCTGTACAAATGCTACATCTATATTTTTTTGTTTTTAAAGGTAATATAAATGGCCCCTTTTTGGGGGGGAGTTTAGGCCCTGGGCATTCAGTGTAAGAAACTCAAGTGACATGAGATTTTCTTTGCGAGTCAGCCTGCCTCTTTTCAAATGAGTCAATTTTCTTCCTTTTCGTTGGGTTCCCGAGAAGAGAATGTGTGCAGTAATTTGTCTTTACATCTGGTATTATATACATACATTGGTACTTATCTACACAGAACATTTTTACATACTTCATTTAAATCAAGATGAAGAATTTATATTCAAACCGTCCTGCTGCCGCCGCAGGATACATACTATGCGGATTTAGGTTAGTATTTTGTGAGGATAAATGATCCTTAATATCGTCTAATCTCAATTTTTAGCATGGATCAATACAAAATGGTTTATTTTATATATGTTTATTTTATCTAACTTGAAAGGGGAAACATAGGAAAGGAACCTCAGATCGCCCTCCGTCCCATGTATATATTGATAGTAAAGTATTTAAGATGTAAAAAACAGGTTCTCATGTTACAGGAATACCTTTTCTATCGTCGACCCGCGGGGGGTGGGGTCGGACATCCCCCCGCCATCCCCCGGGGCCGACCCCCGCCCAAGCAGGGGTGAGCCTCGGGTTTAGACGGGGTCGCAGGCCCGAACATGCCACCACACACCCCCTATCACGGGTGAGGAATTCAGACCCGTATTCAAATCATATAGAGATAGGAGGTGGATGGAAAGAAGGAGGGAGGACACAAAGGACACAGTGGCATCCAAATCATCACCAAGATTATTTTGAACCCTCTTTTGTTATGATCAAAAATATATATGATATAAGAGGGGTGTGGGGGGGGGGCAATCGCTATCTTTCGTGGCGGTCCCCCACGTACATGGGGAGGTACCCCGAGGAAGGTGTGGTCCTCAGTATTAGGCAAGAAGTCCTCATCACTCCCAAAAATTAGGAGTGAGGGAGTTCAAGCTGGTTCTAACATCATAATGTATAAAATTGTTATTCAGATTTTCGTCCTTAATGCATAGAACATAGGGGGGGAGAGGGGGAAAGAGGAAGAGAGTCCCTCGCAATCCCCCGCAGCGGCCCCCCGCCTCCGCGGGGTTCGCCTCCGGGGGAAGGCGAGATCATCAGTATTAGGCGCAGGGAGGGAAAGAGAAAGGAAAGAGAAAGAGAAAAAAATAAAATATAGTGTTCGTTAAAGTAGAATTGAAGATGTGTGGTTTTTATAGGAATAAGTGTGGAGAAGTGTAAAAAAAAAAAAACTTTCCCCTTCCTTCTTTTTTTTCTCTTTTCCCTCCCCTCCTTAATGTGCTAGTGAATAAATGTTATATGTTAAATGCCAGGTTGTGAAAAATGTGATCCAATGGATTAATAAATGTGTTAATGGTTAGCTCTCTGTGAAGAATATAATTTAAAGATAAGTGAGAATGATTAAAAGAGGGAAAAAAAAAATATATATATAGTGTTTGTTAAAGTTGAACTGAATATGTGTAGTTTATATAGGAATAAGTGTGGAGGAGTGTAAAAAAAAAGAATGTGTTACAGTCAGTTTGTTCTGCGCTCCCCAAAAAATAAAGAATATTGTTTTCTCTAAGCTTAGAGGTTTGTTCTTTGTAACCATATCTTATTGTTCTAGTGGCTCTGGAGATGTCGGCAAAAATCATGATCTTTTGGAATTGTCCTTCTGTTGGAGTTTTCTTCCTATATGCCTTCATTATCTTATCTTTGATGTTATAGTTTGCAAATCTAACAATCACGTCCCTTGAGGAGTCATTGCTGATTTCTTTAGGCTTTGGGAGTCTGTGATATCTTTCGTATGGAAGTGCTTCCAGTTGGATACTTATCAATGAGTTGAAGAACGATGTTATATATGCTTCCATCTCCTCATGCATCACATCTTCTGGAATTCCGATTAGTCTTATGTTTTTCATTCTGGATCTATCCTCCATTTCCGTGAATTTTTGTTCCAGTTTTATTTTTATTTTTTTCTAAGCTTTTGTTATCTTTTTGTAATGTTTCCTGTTTTTTTTTCAATCTCTAATATTTGGTTGCCCTGTTGGTTTATTTTTTCGCCCAAATGTGCAACCTCTTTACTTAAGTCCTCTTTTGTTGCAATTAAGTCTCGTTTGATCTTTTCGCACAAATTGTCCATTAAGAGAGATATAGAATCTTCAGATATTGTTAATTTCTCTTTTTCAGTATCTTCTGCTTGTCTCATAGTTGTTATCTCACTATTTGTGTTGTCTATCGAGCGTCTTTGTTTTTGTAGTGCTCCGGATAGTTTAGGAGAACAGAAGATGTTGATAGATTTATTTTTTTCTTGATTTGTACCTCTGTCTCTATCTTCCCTCTTTTCCTTGCTTTTAGGTGCCACTTAGTCCTATATCTCCCTTAATTCTCTTAGGGTTTTTTTAATTGGTATTTTTCCTTCTTCTTGAGGCTCACTGTTTTTGATATATCTATGGAGCCAAAATATCCAATTGTAGTTTATTTGCTCATTCGTTTCCTTTTCTATACGTCTCTGTTAATAGGTGCTATAGTTATCTTAGATTTACCGTATTTGCTCGATTATAAGACAAGGTTTTGTTCAGATTTTTTTTTCTGAAAAGTTACCCTCGTCTTATAATCGAGGTCTCTTATAATCTGACCTCAAATTGAGGTCAGATTATAAGACATGGATCCAGGTCCCCATCAGAGCTGCAGGGGACCTGGATCCCCCTCTCTAACAGCAGGGGATGTCTGCGCGATGAGCGCAGACTCCCCTGCTTCCGCCCGGCACGACCACCGGGGCTTCTATGATGAAGCCGGGTACTTCCGCTTTCGTCACAGAAGTCCCGGCGAGCGTGCCGGGCGGCAGCAGGGGAGGTCTGCGCTCATTGCGCAGACATCCTCTGCTGCCCCACTAGTCACCAGGGAGAATCGGGCAGCTGGGGGATGTCTGCACAATACGTGCACACATCCTCCATGCTGCCCAACACCTCTGTCTATTATGACGGACAGCTGTCCGTCATAATAGACGGAGGTGTCGGGCAGCATGGAGGATGTCTGCACGTATCGTGCAGACATCCCCCGGCTTCCCCCACTAGCCACCAGGGATTATTACACAGGTTAGGGGGAAGGAGGGGGTGGAGGGAGTAGGGAGGGAGGGGGCACCAGAGCAACAAGGGGAGGGAGGAGGGAGGGAGGGGGCACCAGAGCAACAAGGGGAGGGAGGGAGGGGGCACGAGAGCAACAAGGGGAGGGAGGGGTGAACCAGAGCAACAAGGGGAGGGAGAGGAAGAGAGAAACAAGGGGGGGGGGAGAGGGGAGGGGGAGAGAGAGACAACACTAAGGGGGGGGGAGAGAAAGCTGGGGACAAGGGAAAGAGGGAGGCAGCATTGGCGCATAAAAGGAAATAAAAACAAGAAATGCATTTTTTGATATCATAATTTTTTATTAAAAAAGCTATTTACATATCAATATATACAATTTCAACTTTTTTCCTATAGGGTAGTCTTATATTCAGGCTTTTAGTTTTTTTCCTAAAGGAATATCCAAAGTTTGGGGGGTCGTCTTATAATCAGGGTCGCCTTATAATCGAGCAAATACGGTATATAGTAGAAGTAAACGAGAGTAGACATATATTTTATCAGTTTTTCTCTTTGGTTCCCCCATTTCGCCTCTTTAATATTCTTTGTTACCACCCTTCTCTCTTAGCTTCTCTCTCCTCCTTTGTTGGCTCTCTAGGATCTGAGAAGATATTTTTATATTCCTATGACCCTATACCCCTCTCCACTGGCTCTTTCTTGGCTTATAGAGCCATTTTCCTCCTTTGGTTTTTAGGTTTTATAGCCTGTCGATAGTATATCGTGCAGAAGAAAACAGAATGTTTAACGTGAAGCAAGGTCTGTGTATTTAAAGGCAGATACGGAATGGAACGGACTCACGGTTTGTTGGAGACCTGTTGCCTGTTTATCCTCACTCTTAATGGATGGCCGGTGAGTTCATCACCCAGCAGCCCTTCATAGATGAGGCGTGGCAGATTGCAGGTTTGTCCGATCAGCCCCCGCTAGACGATGAGGTCCAGGTCTTGAACTCCTCCGTCCAATGCTGAGCAGTCGGTATTGTCTGCGTTTCTATTTCGTTCCAGATCACCGTGATCACCGTGGCCGAATACAATTGAGCCAATATGAGAGGGGTGGGTACCTTGTACTCCGGGATATACTTCAATTGCTAATAGTCTTTCAGTAGTATTTCGTAAGTCATTCCGAGAAGGGTTGATATTATGGAGGTTGAGCGTTTACTCTTCCATGCTAGATCTCCTCACCGTCTACTTCCTACTCTGCATCGTCCATCTGTGCGTACGTCGTGTGCTAAATAGTAAATTTATGATTCTGGTATATGTCACTGCCAAACAACTACCCAATATGTGTTCAGCAACATCTCCCGAGTACAGGGATACCACCCATGCATAGGTTTGTTGCTTTGTTTTGGGGCTAAAAGGCCACATTTAGGGGGTGCGCATTTCCAACCTGGAATTTTGACATGTAGTTAGCCTGCGCCCATGTTCCATTTGGAACATTTTTGAAGCCGTCCAATGTATTTTACCCCATCAAACCATATATTTTTGGAAAATAGACATCCTGAGGTATTTCAAATGGGGGTATTGTAATACTGTATATGTACTAATTCTACCACCAGCCTTTGTAAAAGTTTGTGGTAGTACTTTTTTGGGAGTTTTTTTTCCCACATGCATTGTACTTCAGACATGAATTCACAGATTCTGGTATATGTCACTGCCATACAACAACCCAATATGTGTTCAGCAACATCTCTCGAGTACAGGGATACCACCCATGCATAGGTTTGTTAGTTTGTTTTTTGGCTAGAAGGCAACATTTGTGAGAAAATGCCAACTTGGAATTTTGACATGTAGTCAACCTGCGTCCGTGTCCTATATGGGATATATCTTTGAAGCCAGCCAATGTAATTTACCCCCACCAAACGATATCTTTTTTAAAGGTAGACACCCATCACTCCTTGTGGCAAGGGCTCAGCAGCCGATACATCACTATATGATGTATCAGAAAGCTGACCAGGGTCAAAATCGAACCCTGAGTCCGCGGCCTCAGAATCAGTGCCTAAGCAGTGATCTTGAGCAAAGAAGGGGTTAATAGCTCTTGGAAGAGCCTATCTAGTACTGTAATACATTACAGTACAAAGAAATTAATCCATAAAACAGTGCAGACAGCAAAACATACTGTTGCTGTGCAAGATTACTGCTTATACAGTGATGAATGGCAGGGAAGGGCTTAATACTCAGTGAAAGACTTTCATAAAACCTGACAATTTTATAAAATGTTATTTTATATCACTAATACTGATCTGTCTCTTTCCGTCACAAAAATGTAAGTGAGGAGAGGGAGGCAGATCAATATTTGTGAATATTGATCCGACCAATTTTGATCTCACCAGGGCGATCACCAAACCACCTTTTCCACTAATTCGCTGTTACTGATCGCTATTTGCACAGACAGCTTAAAAAAAAAACTCTAATATTTTTACTTTACACGTAATCCCCTAGCGGGTATGTGTAAAAAAAAAAAATGTAAAAAAATATGCAGACAGATAAAAACTGCTTTGGCGTCAATATCATTGCGTAAGCAGTGATCGACGGCAAAGAAGGGGTTAATAACTCTTAGAAGAGCCTTTGTAGTACTGTAATAAATTACAGTACAAAAAAATGAAACCCTAAAAAATGCACAAACAGCAAAAATAAATGCGCTGATGTGCACGATCACTGCTTACGCAATTTTTTTGTACTTTTACTAACTTTTCTAACTTTGATCTGTCTCTCTCCCTCAGTAAAAAAAAATGTGAGGAGAGGGAGGCAGATCCTAACTGGTCAGATCAATATAAGGTTAATATTGATCTGACCAGGCAGTGGGGGTGCTCATCAGAGCTTCCCCACTGCTTGTCAGTGTGCCTGCAGTCAGAGATTGCCTCTGTGAAGAGGCAATCATGTGACTGCAGGAAGAGCACAGGAAGCAGGTACTTCCTGCCTCCTGTGCTCTTGCCCTTAGAAGGGCAGAGCCATCTTGGTCACACAGTGACCAAGATCGTTCATTTTTTTGGAGTGTTACTGATTGCCTCGACTCGTCCTGTGTCACTAACGCCTCGCCACACAGCATGGACCTAGTCCGTCCTGTGTCGCCAAGGGGTTAATTTGTCTGGGGTTTATTTCCGGCAGCCGCATCCAGGGGATGCAGCTGCCAGAAAAAAAAAAATAGTTCAGCAGCACAATGCACTCCCGCACCCCCCTCGGGACCCCACTGTTGTAAGGTGCTCCTCTTTAAAAAAAAATCAACCAAAACCTATGTAATTGTCGGAAGCAGCGCAGACTCACAAAATGTGTCTGCTTTAGGCATGGGTTCACACGTGTGTGCATGTGTGCATCGCATTTGTACTTGATCCACAATGTGTCTGTTAAAGCGAGGTTTGCCTCTATATACTATATGATGATTATTTGTTTTACCCAATATTCGCTGTCCTACTTCCCCAGGACAGATACCAGATGTCTGGTCACCCCCTCAAGTTTAATAATAATATTCAATCAATGGTGGACAGGGCTGTCGGCTTTGGGAAAGGCCGAAAATGTTCAAGCTAAATGGAAACCTTTGAACGTTTCTATAATGGGATAAAAGTCACCCTCCTGGGGTTCAGAAGATGGGACGTCAACAGATAGTAAGATCTAAATTTGTGTGACTCCACATTAAGGGCCAGAGTCGGTTATCAGTTTGAAGGTTTATATCTGTAAACAAGTTTGTGTGTATTTAAAGTTATGGTTATGAAAAAAATATGGCCTTCACCATTGATAAATAAAGTTATTGTCTTTAATTAAGGTAAGGTTAGGTTAGGTTAGGTATGTGTTCTATACAAACCCCATGTTGGGAGATTTGACACAGTCCAATAGAGATTTAACAATTCCTGGAAAGGAATTAATCCAAATTGGAGTTAGTTGCTTTGGGACCCTTTCTGCTTATTCCATCCAGCTATGTTTGTTTCAGCATTTACTTCTCATCCAGATGTGGGTATCCTGTTTGGAGAAAGGAAGGGTTCTGCTTGCAGCCCACCGGTGTTTAGAATGTATTTCTTGCACTTTCAGTATGTCTTGGTGCCACATCTATACGTGTATCCAAAAAAGTGTTATTATACAGATTCACTATATGTTCTTTCTACCTTTTTCCTACATGCTCACCCAAGCACATGTGAGATAAGCCAGTCTTGTTTTATCTACTACATGTTGGAGTGGACTGGCATCCCTCTCTTTTTTCTGTCTACATTTGGTTTGGGACAAGAGGAGTGTTTGGAGAGTTGGTCTAAATAAGGAGAGTATTTATTTTATTTTCCTTGTTTCTGTGTATTTTTTCGGCTTTAAATGATCTGCTTTATATTGTTATTATAGGTTATTCTGTGTCAGGTTGGGCAAGAAAAGGGTAAGTTATCTGGAACAGGATCAGAAATCACAATAACTGCTCACTGAAAGGCGAGAATACGAGAATAAAGGCATTTTATTGTATTTATATTGAATTGGGTCATGTTGGTCATGATAGATGTTACAGTAAGAGGCGCCCCTCACCCTCTGTGTGATTTAGAGAATGAGTTTGACCATCGCTGTCTGCACACAAGCCAGGACATGATGCATTCAGAGTTCTTTGCTCTAGAACGTCATGATGTCACTGGGCATTGTGACATCACTCAGCTTTGGTATATAAGCAGTGAGTTTAGATCACTGCTCTCTGAGGCTGTAGGAGTTTATCAGTGAAGTGGTTGGTGTGCAATATAGAGATTGAATATGGAGGATGTGGAGAATGCGTTAGTAAGATTGGTGAGGATCCTTTTTCAAAATTTAAAGGCTTTCCTTTTTATCACATGGTTTATGTAAGGAGTCTCTGCTAATTCTTCTTAATAAATTAATATATTTGTATCCATGGTTTTGCTATTCCCAATTGGCGGAGTGGCATTGGCGTATTGTGCCTCTTCGTGCCTGCCAACCCGTAGCATGCCTATCACTCAGAGGCACGAGGTCTCTCGTGTATTTCCTAGGGTTTGTTTTCTGAGAACAGAAATACACGAGTTACATCCCGAAAGGCGACGAATTCAGCAACAGAGATACTATATATTAAATATGGGTTTTCGTGCATTGAAGACACACAAGACAGACAAAAACTTGGCAACAAAACACTGGCTAATGAAGAATGAAGCCAAAACACACAGCCTATGCTGAAAAAAAATCAGGAGCTATGCCGAAAACTCCAGGAGCTAAGGGTATCATAAAAGTTTTCAAAATTGTTTTGTGTAATAAATTCTCATGTGTCAGAAATTAAATTATTCTTGGGGTATTAAATTAAATGACCAAGGGCAAATCTGAGTTTAGACAGGTTGAGTATCACTGTGTTATTGTACAGATTCACTATATGTGAGACAAGCCAGTCCTGTTTCGTATACTACCTGTTGGAGTGGATTGAAATCCCTTTCTTTTTATCTCTACATTTGGTCTGGAACAAGAGGAGTCCTTGAAGAGGTGGTCTAAATAATTGGTTTTATTTTCCTTGCTTCTGTGTATATTTTTGGGATACAAAATGGATCTGCTTTATATTGTTACTATATGTTATCTGTGTCAGATTGGTGCAAGAAAAGGGTAAGTTATCTGGGAGAGGATCAGAAATCACAATAACTGCTCACTGAATATTCAGTGAGAATAAGAGAATAAAAACATTTTATTGGAATTATAATGCAATGGGTGATAATGGTCATGATAGCTGTTACAATAAGAGGCCAGGACATGTGCATCATGTCCTGGCCTGTGCGCAGGCAGACATTCTGTCTGCACACAGGCCAAGACATGATGCAGTCAGAGCTCTGTGCTCTAGAACGTCATGATGTCACTGGGCTGTGTGACATCACTAAGCCTTGGTATATGAGCAGTGAGTTTAGAACACTGCTCTCTGAGGCTGTAGGAGTTTCTGGCTGAAGTGTTTGGTGCGTGTGTACGATTTATACAAATTCAATATGGAGGATGCGTTAGCAAGACTGGTGAGAATCCTTTTTAATGTTTTAAGGTTTTCCTTTTTAATCACATGATTTATGTCTGGAGTCTCTGCTAATTCTGCTTAATAAGTTCAATGGTTTTGCTATTCCCACTTGGCGGGATGGGAGGAAATTTTTAAAATCATTAAATATTTACAAATTAAACAAATTAAACAGCCCATATGCATGTATTGGTGTCCTGTTTGGTGAATTTAACCAGTGCCGTACTAAATGCAGGCAACAAACTCTAATCAACTTAGGCTAGGCACACCACGGCATGCAGCCGTTACATTAGAAGAGAAATCTGGATTATAAAATCACAGACCTCTAGTTAACAGGAAATAATAACATGTATCCCTTATTAATTCATTGTCATGGATCTATGTGAAGAATATTTATTTCTGTTCCATAAATACAGAAATTGTCAGTATAAGTATTTATGATATATACACATGTCACTTTTTTAATAAAGCTGCTAGTGTTTTTTTGAATATTATAACACTATGGGTGTCATGTACTAAACAAATGCAATATGGAAAAAAAGTTGGTGCAATATGCAAATATTTGAAAACATTTTGCACTTTTTTCCTGTTTTGTGCCTCTTCAGTATATTTTTATTTAGCATGCATTTTTTCCTGTATATTGCAATTATATTTGCGAATGCTAAAGTCTTGGCGATATAAAATAATTCTGATTTTGCATGTGAAAATTACCCCAGCTTTTAGCAAGCGTCAATAAATAAAGCAGAAAAAATATTCGCAAACTTGCCTGTTTTTATTCGCAAATATGCCCATTTTTATTCAGACTTTGCTTATATATATATAAAGGCAAATTTGTTTAGTACATTGCAACAGGAGAAAAGATGAAAAATAGATTTGCACATAAAACATATTTGCTTTGTTTAGTACATGATCCTCATGGATGAGCAGCCCATGATGTGTTTAGAATATGTGGATCCTGTACATATAGAGAGATATATATATTATGGCACCCCAGCAGAGGCATAACACCCAGTCCTATCATACTGAGCCAGACATGACATTCAGTTGCCTGCCTTGCATTGTGTACACACTGAGTCTCTAGTGACACCAGTCTGTGAATCTTTATTTAAAGGGAAGAGCAGTTTGTGTTTTGTACAGATATAGTTTATTAATTTAACACCATATAAATGTATATAAATGTGTGACACTGACGTCTTCAGTTCTTCTAATGTTCTCAGTCTCTTCTTGATGAAGATATTTATCAATGTTCTGATGCATTAGAAGAACTGGAGGCGTCTGTGTCACACTATTATAGCCATTATTTATAGTGATTATTTGTTTTAATATATGACTTTTAATATATTTTATATATTTGCTGTAAATATTAAATGTCCAGTTAAAGGGTAAATTTGGGTTATTTACATGCCTGATATTCTATACTTCTGCTTCACTCCTTTAAGTGCTAGCACCAGTACTCTATCCAATAGCATCACTACATTTTCCATGTCAGACTGAGGCCACGCAAAATGGTTTTATCATGTGGGTGAGCTGTAGTGAATTACAAAAGTGTTGGCCCCAAATAAGTGCTGTCCTGGGCATACTGCCCCCCCCCCCTCTGCCCCAACTACACTGCTGCTCCCAGGTGCATACCTTCTTGGGGTTATTCAGCTAGTTGGGGGCTCATTCTTATGTCTAGCCAACTTTATACTGATGTGAGCTATGCTGTACCAACATTAATATCTGATTAACTATGTGCTAGTTAGAGCTTCATAGTACTGATATATGAGCTATACTTTACCACCCGGTGGTATAACTATAAACTGTTGGATGATACTATATCTGTCCAGCTATTTACTGACAGGATCAATAAATACATAATTAGTTTTCTTATTATTTAGGGACCAATATCTGCAAAATAACAGCCATGAAAATATATTGCCTCGGGTACAAAACACTCAGGTACAAGCAATGCTCTAACTTTATAACAATGCATTATGCAGGACTAATTCTGTTCTTCTAGCAGGAGGAACTCAATAGGTTTGGCTCTGCATAATGTGGTATTTCTGCCTTGGGCTTAGGCTGGGAATGTTGGAGAAAACCAACAAGAGGGGGACCCCACCTAGCATAAATCTCTTATATTAAGCTTTTGCCAGTTGTAGCATTGGCCTCCCTTTAGCACTTCAGCCTACATTGAATCAATGAAAAACTAAACTCCAGGGTATCGGAGGAACGAAGCATAAAAAGTATAATAGAACCAACATATATTTATTTATATACTTTATACGGCAAAGCGGTGTGTGGTCACCCTCCGGTGCAATCAGGTGTCTATCCGCTCTTAAATACTCTTACCCACAGTGCTCCAAAACTTTAAGTGAATAAGTGCCTTAAATGAAATAAAAAATGGATAGAAACAGTATACATGGGCACCAGTACTGTAACACAATGGTAGTGTAACACTAATTCTGATGTGCAAATATCACACTATCAGAATATACAATAATTATTTCATACTTTCCACAATATATAATGATTCTTTATTATCTTTCCAACTCAGATGATACAAATTAATGGTGTGGGACAGTAACAATGAATAGAATATATAGACTGCAAAAGGCTCTTATCCATTAACAAGTACTGTTACATTATGATATTCCTAACCTCATGCTGTATTATTATAATTAAACCCTGGTATTTTGGCTGTTCCTAATTGCCAGGGAATAACCTCCATCATTCATCTAAAAATCTTCCTAGCAGTTTAAAGATAAAGTCCGATCAGACACCAAGTAAATCTTAGTAGAAGAGGAATCAACATTGAGGGGACAAGAAAGGCAAAGAATGAAATGTCCCTTGTACTCTAAATACAAATCTACAGAAATATACAGGACAACACAAGACTATATAGGGATAGACTTATATTATTCCAAGAAATAGTACATATATATATATATATATTACAATATATAGTACAATAGTACATATAGCTGTATCTTTAGGAGATATACTGGCCCAAGTGTTGTTTAAAAACCTATGAATGAACAACACCCAACAAATCCACATTTTCTGCAAATGCATGAGCCAAATCTATGTGGGTAACAGACAGCAACACTGACAATTGCCATAATCATTCAGCTAACCAATGTCTAAATAGATGTTTGAGATCCAATTCTAAATTAATCCTTTACAATTTTTTCTCATTTGTTTAATACATTCTGTTTGTTACTCCCACCTCACCCCCTTGGTGAGTTTTTATTTTTTATTTGCCCTGACATTTTAAATTATTTTTATCACCAACTTTTCTGAAAATGTTTATAATCCTAAATAAACATATAGACATCATTTCATTAGTCACTAATCATTCAAGTGTTAACATATTTGCTCTTTTAATAGTCTTATTGTCAACCTGACATATGGGGCCCTGCATTTGCAACACGTAATTATATATCTTAAACCTTATATATTTCACCTTTAACTGAAGAACTATAATCCCTAGATTGTATAATATGTGAGCAGCATATGCACCTGCCTCCACACTTAAACATGCCTACATATCCTATCTGGCTTGCCCTGTCTTTGTCCCCATCTCTAAATTGGCTAGGCAAGGGCCAGGGACGTAAACTTCTGGCTTTTCTTAATGTACATTGTATTCCCTTTGACAAAATATTGTCATATACAGAGTCCTACCTAAAAATGTCAAGGGTCTTTTTATTATGCCTGTTGTCTGATTTAATTGTACACTGAAATCTGTGTTAAATCTGATGCCCTCTCTGTATTTATTTGATTATCTCTCTCACTTTTTCTTTCAATATAACCTGTCGGTTCTTAGAAACATAGAAACATAGAATGTGTCGGCAGATAAGGACCATTTGGTCCATCTAGTCTGCCCAATTTTCAAAATACTTTTATTAGTCCCCAGTTCCCTATCTTATAGCTAGGATAGGCTTGTGCCTATCCCACCCATGTTTAAAATCCTTGACTGTGTTTACCTCTACCACTTCCGCTGGGAGGCTATTCCATACAACCACTACCCTCTCAGTAAAGTAATACTTCCTGATATTACTTTTTAAATCGTTGCCCCTTCTTCCCTTGACTTCCTCTATCTGTAAAAGGTTGGGGGTATTTTAAAAGAGAGCAAGAGAATACTCCCAGGTGCTGAGGTTGAGTTTGACTTAGAAAAAAACTCAAACTAGCGTGTTTCTTCCTTTTCCCTCCAAACTCAGGTGCTGAGTTTGACTTAGAATAAAAACTGCTAGCTTCATTACGCCTTCCATAGGCAAATTGATTAAAGCTATTTTTCTGGTATCAAAGGTCGAGTTTGACTTATGGGTCTATTCACTTATATTCAAAAAAAGCTAGAGGAGGTTGACTTTCATTTTGAAACTAAGTCAAACTCGACACCCGAGTTTTACGTAGGGAAAAAAATAAATAGGTTTTAATCTTCCTCAATGAAAGTAATGAAGCATCCAAGAGGGGGGTGAGTCTGTTTGAATATGGAGGTCGAGAAAAAAATGATATATTTGGGATCAGAAGCCAGAGACATAAAATATGAATTTCAAATCACCTTATAGTGAACAGCTCCCTCTATTTTACAATTCAAAGTATTGTGTCAATTAGCGGTTTAATCAAATGCGTGGAAAGTAAGGTGTATGTCTGCATGTTATTAATGAAACCTATTTATTTTACGTTTCCTTTACAGCAACAGGAGTCAGAAAAGCTGAATGAAGAGGTAATACAGTTATATTTGTTATATATTAAGTCAGGGAGAGTAAAGGTATTTATATATATAATGCATATAAAAAGTGGAACTTATTTTTTTTTTAGGGGGGGGGGGGTCCAACCGTGGGTTAGTGCCACACTAGCTCACTTATCCAACCCGATGGCTTAACTAATAAAAAAAGATTCCCAGACTGTGGAAAAAATTGTATGCTAGGGCAAGTCCTGAGCCCAAATACTCCTCATTGTCTGGTTGCAGCTTGCTGTCAAGGGGTTAATTGGGAAGAGGTTTAATTGTAGCTCTTCCAACACATGAAAAAGGTTTTGGTAACAGTATTAACTACTTTGTGTGCCTACTAGGTTGCAGGTGAGAGTAGGTTCTTACCCTATTGAGAGTGTACTTTGACATGGCGGGTGAGCCATATTAATTGGAAAAATTACACTGACACATTAATGGGAACACTAACACTGGCATATTAATTGACAAAATGACACTGCATATAAATGGAAAAAGTAACACTAGTACAATAATAGGCAAATAGCACTGGCATATTAATGGCCAAAATAACAGTGGCATTTTAATGGGCAAACTAACACTGGCATATTAAAGGGCAAAATGGCTGTGAAATATTAATGGGCAAACTAACACTGGCATTTTGATGGGCAAATAACACTAGTATACTAGTATATTATTGTGCCAACCAACACTGGCATAGTAATGGGCAAATGGGCTGTGACATATTTTGTAAAAAAATTCAGCCTTATTCGGGTCATTATGAATAGGAGAATCCTACAGAAATTGTTACAACAAGTCGGCCATACTGATTTGCCAAATTGTGGATATCTGTACAGATTGAGGCTACCTGCAAAGTGTCCATTCAGCATGTAGTGCACTGCTGGCTACAAATGGCCCCATAATTATCCTTCCACCATTCCAAATCTGTAAGCGGTCTTACAGCAAACATATCTTTGTTACCAAGTAGAGGTGTAATAATGTGGCAGCTTACAAGCTCCTGTGGGCTATGGGTTGAACTGATCATGGGTTAGACTCTTCCTAGCGTTGAACTGAGAACCTGTGGACAGAGAAGATGCTATAACTCCGTCATGATCTGGACTGGTGTTTTGAGGGTAATTTGGCACTCTGGGGACTGAGTTTAGAGTGGGAGCCATCAATCTGATCTCTGATGCTCTTGGAATGATTCCCGGGGGCTTCTTTGTTATAATCCCTTGAACCTGGATTTTATATGCACACAGGAGCCTTTTAACACATGTAAATGTTTTAGACTGTCATTATTGTAACTGAGTTATGAATATGATAATCCACTATTAGTCTCACCTGTTGTACTTTTGTCCTTTCCCTGAAGAGACTAACTGTCCTCCTTTCTCACTGTAGGTTGAGGAGCTGTTTGCAATTTTTTTTGGTAAGTATGGTCATTATGTTGTTTGGGAATATAGGAATCAGATTACATTACTATACAAAAGTCTGTTTTTTTTTATCTCAGAGATTTTAGAATCTAGATCATAGAAACGCCTAATCACCTGTGCACAAAAAGTGGTCTGGAGAAGGATACTGATGATGGGGAAGTGTCCATAATATACCAGAGATGGACAGTTTACTGATTTATATCCCATTCTGTCAAATTTATATTGGAAAGGAATAAAGCAAACCATATTTCCCTCTGCCCTCCCAACTATAAACATTCCTGATTATGTGTTTTCTTCTGTATTCTAGAGAACAAATTTACGGATACTAAGTGAGTAATTCATTATTTTTATTTAAAACTTCATTCTTAATATACATGGGGCCTAGTGCAGGGATTGGCAGTGTCTGTACAATGAAACCCATGGCCATGGCAGGGTCTGTGAAGGTCCATAGAACATTATTAGTTTGCCACAGACCCCAGTAAATGTCCCACCATGAACAATGATGGTGCCAGCGCTTGATCTAGTGGATGTTACATTACCTGAGATAAGTTTGAACTTTAAGTTTATCCCCGCCCATGGGACCTACTGGATTTTGTATTTCTTGAGATCCATTTCTAACTAAAGGTTATTGCTCTGTATGGGATCAAGTGAATGTCTGCTAGTGATCCATTTGGATTGGTTGTTTTTTCCCCTACATGGAATTTACTAATTGCTTTACTCTAGTGGCTCATTTTCCGGGTGGTTGAGTCCTTGAGATTTCTGATCCCTTTATTCTGTAGGTTAATTCTCTGTATGGCGTTTTGTGAATGGTAATATGCTTGACATCCATTTGGATCAGTTGTTCTTTCCCCTGCATTGGATCTAGTGATTATTTAACTCTAGTGGCTTGTTTCCGTAGTGGTTGAGTCCCTAAGATTTCCGATTCCTTCATTCTGTAGCTTTATTCACTGCATGGGGTGTAATGACTGTTAAACTGCTTTGAGATACATTTGATTTGTAGGTTTATCCCATGGATGGGATCTAGTGATCCTAAGATTGGTAATAGGCAGAGGTTCATAGTGGGCCTTTACTGAACATTGTGATGAAGATGTAATGATGGTCACTGGACTTTCACAACCTTGTCATGGACACTGGGGTCATTGTACAAACACTTTGCCTGTCCCTACTAGTAGGCTATTGAAGAGAAGGAAATGTGAGATGAATTTATTTTGTGTTTCTATTTTGTAGACAGCGTATGGCGGCTGCTGCAGAATGCGTTAAAAAGAGTGAGGAGCTTACCAAAATTGTAAGTTATTTGAACAAAGGAAAATGTTCCAATAAATGGTGAATTAGAATTTACATTAGTAGGCAAAATGGATGGAAAATAATGTATGTTCTTGTCTTGTAGGACACCAGGACCGCGTTATTAAAGTATAATAGTAAGTACATACATACTACATCACACCAGCCAGTCAGCAAACAGACTAATCTATACTCTACTCACACTATATAAACTCACTCTACTGACACAGCACTTACTAGCCAATCAGCAAACAGTCTAATTTATACACTAATCACGCTGTATACTATAGTCACTCTACTGACACGGCACTCACTGGCCAATCAGCAGTCGAATTTTTACACTAATCACACTATATACAACTGTTTAAATATTTGTCTTCTCATTTTTATAGGGGAGTTACACAAACCTAAAAACATTCCTGGAGAGTTGGTAAGCTTTTTAGCTAAGTGTTAGTGTATTCATAACATATAAAATATTCTGAAATGTAAAACTCCAAAATTAAATGTTAATTTATTTAATTTATATTAGATGTTTAGATAAATGTTGCATTATGTTACACACAAAGAGAAACTGATCTGTCTAATCAGACATTTACCTTACTCTTCGTGTCTCTTAAACACTGCAAATAAAGTATAATAGAGTTAGTGCAGTTGCTATTGTGACAGCCCTGCCTATCTCTTCAAGCACTTCCTTACTAGATGTTACTGAATCCAGAGGCAAAATAATTTTCAAGGTAAAACTACAGGAGAACTGTAAATTATCTTAACATAAAAAAATAAGTGCATTTCATGTATATTAAACACATGTATAAATAGTGATGTATTTAAGTTTTTTGCTGCTCCAGGTCTGATGACATGTATGCACCCCCTCAATTTTTCATTTTCCCATTCACTCGTTGCTATATCTGCCACCCAAACAGCATACATGTGCCTTGTTTGCCCCCAAACAGCATAGCTGTGCCATCTTTGTCCACAAACAGTCTGTTCTGTGCCAGCTGTGCCCTTGCCAATAGTCCTACAATCATTGTGCCCAAAATATGATCATACTTTGATGATACCACCAAACGCGAGTACGTGAAGTATGATGCTGGTTTCCGGTACAGTCTTCACTCCTCACGCTGCGTTCACCCATTCTGCGAGGAAGTCTGGTGAGCCAGCAGATGTCGAGGAGGGCAGCATTGAAGGCCAACTCCTGTGATGTGCATCCTAGACCTAGTTAGCTAAGGCTATATTATGCTGCTGTGTACAGCATACAAAGAATTAGCTAGGTGGAACTGTTCCTTTAATTAAAACTATTCTGAATAAAGAACCAAAGTTGGGGTTTCAAGGAGAGGTTCATGATATGAATATGTAGCCGAGGTCAACAAACAAGAGGACATCCAAGTACAGAGAACTGTCTCAGTACATGAGCTGTGATTAACTGAGCTCAGGGGGTTTATAAAGAAGAGCAGAAACCAAGGTGATGCCTAGAGATGTCAGTAAGTATGACACATGGAAGATCCATTACTGGCAGCCTGAGAGTAGCTAGCCAGGCACAGCTTCTCTTTATTTGCATGCTCAGCTTGCCTCCCTCATACAGCTGATGGTGATGCGTGGCATGAATGAGGAAAATGTTTTAAAGATCAGAATTCTAGCGTTCCTGGTGGCTGCTCGTTTCCAGTGTTCTTGATGTTTCTTAATTCCGATATAGCAGTTCCTGTCTGTCTGGAGACCTTCTTCTTGATTACCTGTATTTTGGCTTGTGGGACCATTTTCATAGATTATCCCATTGGCTACTATCGTCCACAGAGTGCAAACTTCGATACAGTCTGTGCTTTAGTTACATGCTGAAGTCCTATTTTAACTGGGAATCTTGCTTTACTACCTGCTGTAGGCCTGTTGCCTAATATTCTTTGCCATTTAATATCTGCTTCATTGGGATTGTTCCCCACTCTATTATATTTGCTTATATAATACATTTAAATGCTTTTCTGCTCCACTATTACCATATTGGAATACAGTACTATAGATACCCATTCCACTGGGTATCCTCTAAAGACCTAGGCCAGCTGAGCCTGAGAGATCAACAAATGGTGAGACTGGTTTGGGCAGAAAATCTCCTAAAGTGGTGTGGTGTATCTGTATGCCAGCATGACAGTAAGTATATATCATCATATGCCCCGCAGCCTGGAGTTATAATTGGCATGCTTAGGAGTGGTATGGTACCTGTGTGTCAGTGCGTTGGAGCTCATCCACCAACTGGAATAATTTGGTCTTGAGCCAAAAACTATTTAGTGACCCACAGTGAACTTCACCAGCTACTCCGCTATCATCAGAGACAAACAGGATAGACATTTATACTAGACGCATAGATTTATAGACACACTAAGGGGGAAATGGGAGGAGCATAGCATGTGTGTACTACGAGTGATGGAGAAGACGATTGTCACCAAGGAGCTACAAAGAATAGAGATTGCTGAGTTTGGAATGCTGAAGAAGAACCGACTAACGATTGGACTGACAACCCCATCGATGAGCAGGACTGAGCAGTACTAAGCCCAACCCCACGGGTACAGAAGGTTGGATTCAGCCACTTAAAAAGCGAGGGAGCAGACGCACAGAGACCTGCACACTAAACAGGGAAATGAGCTCTAAATATTGATTTTGTCCATGATAACATGGATTATAAACATGTTATATGTGCAACTCATGATTAGGAGAAATGGACAGTCTGTTAAAAGGAAACCTGTGATTTCATAAAAAATGGTAACAGTTTGGCAACAATCGTGTAAGAAATAGTGCAAAGATTGAGCATTGACTCACTAAAGAATCATCTATCTTCTGTCCATAAACCCTCTCTAGATAGAAACTTTCTTAATAAAAGAAATGAGAGGAATGATATATGTGAACAATTCTAAGTATTACTAAGAACAACAGACCGTCGGCTAAGGTGAAACATATGTGCCTTCATAAAACTGCTACTGTTTTGATAAAAACGCTAAGCGCTATTAGAAGTGATGGACAGTCTGTTAAAGTGAAACACACTTGCCTTATATCAATTAAAAGACATTAAATAGAGTGGCACTAACAATATACCAAGGTGATAAATGTATAAAAATCATATATTATTAAATCAAGTTGATATCTGAATCTCTGTAACCACATTAAGATCATTTGCATTAGCTTTGTGGGACAAATAAGCTCCAAAATAACAAGCCAGTGTTGCCTATCTGTTATCTATTGGGCTCTGGATTAGATGTAAAAACAGAGCAATAAAAGGGGATTAAAGGGTGGCCAACTAAATTGGGACAGAAAAATTTAACAATATAAACACAAAAACTATCTATAACAATAGAAAAAGAGGATAAACCCTTCTCAAAGAGTGACCCGCAAAATCAGACCCCCAATGTGCTATACTAAAAGTGCACTTACTGTGAGAATATATATAAAAAAAATACACACATGTCCATATACAGTATCTTTTCAGCAAGCACAGTTTGTCAAATAGAGCATTCTAACTAGAAGACACCTGTTTTAATAAAACCTTGATATCTAGTGAACAGCCCATGATATAAACTCAATCCAAACATTTATCTTAAATTCAAAGAGCTTTTTTTCTACTCCCACTTTAAAAAGTTTTAAATAAAAATATATGTATTGTTTATGTTGGAATGTTATTTCTTACATTTTATTATTCTTTTTACAGATTGCTGCATTTTTCCAAACATATGAAGAGGTATTTTAAATATGTTATTTAAAATAAAATATATAGTTCAATTACAATATCTTTCTAATTAGGGTAAATTCTCCCCTCTAATTGTATATTCACCATCACAATAACAAGTTTTTGTGAACTTTGTATTATTTCATGTGATTATTATGGGGCTAATAACCAATCATCAGTATTGTTTATGGTGGACATTTACTGGGCTGTGTGATAGGCATCTTAATGATGTTTTATGAGCCTTTACAAGCCCTGCCACAGACACTGGAGTCCTTGTACAGACACTTTACCTATCCTGCCTGAAACTGCCTGTATCAGACAGAGATCAAGAAAGTGTGAAGCACGTTGTGTTCTTAAGGCACATTCAGCAATATTAAGATTTAATAAATTCAGGTGATCCACGATAGTATGGGACAGTCGAAATGACCCCCCTCTGTGAAATGTTAGTGAACCCCCACTTCCCATCTATAGATGACCATCCCCTATGCAGACTAATTGCCCTCCTTTCTCTCTGTAGATTCTGGATGTGGAAAGGGAGCTGAATGGTAAGTAGCAGACACTTTATCTAATTACACATTTACCCATTCCTAACTTTATTAACTGAGTATATTAAAAATAGATAAAATCTGAGCTCTCATTAATACATCTTTATAAGCCAGTGGGATAGTTTGGTGGGCTATCATCAGATATCATTAGAGTCTGTTCTTCCCTTGGGGGTCACAGGTTCAATTCCCACCACTGTTGCCCTTTATCCTTCTGAGGTAGATTAAATGAGTACCAATGGGTGTCTAAACCAGAAGGGAATATGCCTCCATATATGGTGGTCTGATAATTATTTTTTAGGAAAGGGTAATAGATACTATTAAATTTGTGGATAACCTAGAGTTTTCTGACAATCCTATGACTGTGTGATCCATTTTACGAGGAGTCCTATTAAAACATATAGGGATTGATCAATGCAGAAAAACTAACAATCTCTAAATATTGTTGGAAAAAAACAAGTCCCAATAAATAAAGCAGAGATAGAAAATATACACCGTATTTGCTCGAATATAAGACAACCCTAATTATAAGACGACCCCCAAATTTTGGATATTCTTTTAGGAAAATCAGAAAAATACTGAATATAAGACTACCCTACAGGAAATAATGTAAACTGTTTTCTTCATATTTAATAAAAACTGTGATAGAAAAAAATTGCATTTCTTGTTTTTATGTGCCAATCTGCACGCAGACTTTGCCATTGGATCCCCCTACATAGTCATCTGCCACCAGACAGCCATGTGCCCCCAGAGTAAGCTAACACAGCCATCAGACTTTGGCAATACATCCACCAGACTTTGTCAATGCTGCCCCCAGACTGTGCCATTGCTGCCCCTGCTGCTCCCAGATAATGGTGGCACCCGGTGGCAATATGTGCAGACATCTGCTCAGCCTGCCTGACACTTCCATCCGACACTTCCTACCGGATTCCGTCATAGAAGTCCCAGCACAAATGCTGGGCAGGATGTCAGAGGTCTGATTATAAGACGAACCTCAACTATAAGACGAGGGGCATTTTCAGAGCATTTGCTCTGAATAAAAACCTTGTCTTATATTCAAGCAAATATGGTATGATGTGGAGGGTTGGTGAATATTTAAAGAGTGGGTTTGGGTAGGTTGGGGGAGCCAGTGAGTAGAGAGAAGTACTGGGGTGTTTTTTTTTAAGGGGATGGCCATTTTGTGGGTAATTTTCTGCTGGTCGTATAATACTTTGTACAATTCAAAGGATATTTTTCATTAATATGGATAATCTTTCATTTATAAATGAGATATTATATGTAATTATAATGAATGTAAAATTGTGATTAAAGATATATGGGAAAAAAAATAATACCAATTAATCATGTACTGGTAACATCCCCTTGATATTGGGCAGTAATAACATCCCCAGGATATACTTGGAAACCAGAGAATATCTGAATGTACCTTTCCTGGTTAAATACTTTATTATTATTATCTGTAGAATAAAGCGTCAGGAGAATGGAAAATTATAGCTGATTATGGGCTGATTATTAAATATCATTTTACTTTGTTTTCTCCCTTAGATAACAACTTCAGTGATAATCTGTAAGTAAATTAAACTCCAAGCTCTAGATATTTGTTAAAAATGCATCCTCTTCCTCATATTCCTTAGTCAATCATTTCCAGGTGTATCCCAGTTCTCATTTCCAGAACTATATAAAATATGGGATTACAGCTCTAGTAACCTTTGACCTCTTGCTCTATCTCGCTGAGTGTTGCACTGTCACGTTGTGGGTGTCTCTCCAGTCAGAGATGTAGTGGAGAAACTTCTTAATTTTATTACTTTCTAATTTCTGTCTACAAGTGTAAATCTGTATTGATTCCATATTACATTGTATTCTTTACTCTTTGCTATAAATCAGTAAAACCTGTAAGTTAAACCTAAAAATGTTCTTGCAAATGTTTCTTTAAATCTATTTAAGATTCGGGAACAATTTATTTCCTTCAAGGGATCTATTGATTGCATGGGACCTAATGAAGGTTTCTTCAGATCAGAATTTAATCAAGTCAAATTCGGCACACGAAAGAAAAAACACAGGTCCAAATCTTCCCCACTGAAAGTAATGGGAAGTGAAATGATCAAAGCAATTTTTGACACTAAGTCAAGCTCAGGTGCTGGGTTTTACTTAGTCTCAAACATAGATTCCCTCATGTTACCACCTGTTACTTTCAATGGGTAATATTCTGGAGGGTTTTCAAGTCAAAGGTGCCGGAAAACAAAAGTGGACCTCCAAAGTTGAAGAGACCCATTAGACTAAGGGATGGAAGGAGAAGTATGTACTGCATAAGATCTAGTAAATGATTCTTTAGATCTCTTAGATCCAGGCATGCCAGTGGATTTATCCCCTGCATCAGATCCAGTGAAAATTGCATGGGGATCTATTAGATTCAGGGATGACAGTCAATTTCTCCTCTGAATGCGATCTAATGAACATTGTATTATGATGTATTCGATCCAGCGCTGACAGTAGATTTATCACGTGCAATGGATTTTATGAATATTGCTTTAGATCTCTTAAATCCAGGGCTGGCTTTAGATTTATTTGTTGCATGGTATCTAGAATATGTTGCATACTAATATCTTTCATCCTGGGATCAGCACTAGGATCACAAACATTTCCTCTTTTTTTTGTAGTAATCAACGTCAAGTGGCTGTTATAAGAGCGCAGCTTAATAAGAAAATGACTGATTACGTAAGAATCTTAAATTAAAGAGAGAGAGAGAGAGAGAGAGAGAGAGAGAGAGAGAGAGAGAGAATATATACATATATTTATTATTTCCATTTTTGCAGGAGAAAAAAATAAGCAGTATAATAAAAGGTATGTGTCTGTTCATCTCCCCTTCTATCCAGCTCGGACAGGAGTTTGAGTGCAAGCTTTCAATACAAAGTTGCTAGGTCCTTTCTTCAGGCATTAATGAGGCTAAAACAAAATTCCTAATTTCATAATATGAAAACCAGAGACACAGCAATTATAAATGCATTTTCACCTTAATAACAAACAAATATTAAAAAATAAATATTGTGTAAAAAAACCTTCATAATAAACAACCATAAATCCAATACTAACCATTGCAAATGTATATGTATCCACAAAGTAGGGGAAAGGCATATATTGAGTAGAGGGATGTCTCCATATCTTATGGAGGGATGTACTCCACCTAATAGCATCTAGTCTTAAAAGGCTACAATTATAAAAAGTGACAGCGCTATACAGAAACTCTAGAAACAAGTATATATAGTACAAAAAAAGAATTGTTGAATACCACAAAAAATAAGGGAAGTATATAGATAATAATACATAGAAAAGGAAGGGGCTCTCCAGTACCACTAGATCACAGGTATATCAGCTGGTCATATAGATCATAAACATAAGATATATATATAAATAAATAAAAACATTACATACAGACAATATAAAAGATAGTTATATATTAAAAATATATTGACAAAGTTTTCTTACCCACTGGGTTTGTTCACCTGGCCAGGTTTGAACAATCACATTAAAATATAAACAATATTGCACTTATACCACTTTAACACCCCACAGGACACGTTTCGTTAGTCTTCCTCAGCTGGTGGGAGTCTGTGCAACTTAGTCTTGAAAACTTGCAATCAAACTTTCAGTTATCCAATTAATGGTATCATTGTAAGTCTACTTGTTTCCTGCTTTTCATTGGCTAACCTGGTACTACTCTTCTAATTATATCCTAGTGTAGGAGAGTACCAGAACCTTTTATTTCTTAGTATAGTAGAGTAACGTAACATTTTATTCCTTGGTATAGGAGAGTGAAATAAACTTTAATTCCCTAGTATAGGAGAGTACCAGAACCTTTTATTCCCTAGTATGGGAGAGTACCAGGAGCTTTTATTCCTCAGTATGGGAGAGTACCAGAACCTTTTATTCCTTAGTATAGGAGAGTGCCAGAACCTTTTATTCCCCACTATAGGAGAGCAGCTAAACCTGTAAAGGACAACTGTAGCAAAAAATTAAGTTCTGTTTAGAAATGCTTAAATAAAGGAATATAAGTACCTTATTGAGTCATCTTTTCTCCATATAGCTCTACCAGGATGCAGCTATTTTGTTTAGAATCTTTGGTCCGATGGGTCAGATCTTTGTTCATCTGAATATAGATCTGACCCAAGATTCTAAACAAGATGTCTGCCCCCCAGAGGCATCACCAGGGTGGGTGTCACCCGGTGCGGTAACTCATGGTGTCACCCCCCCCTGGATTTCCTCCAATACCATGCCAAACAGATTCCTTAGTAATGCCAGTCAGATGGCCCATTAAATATGCCATACACAGGAGCCCAACTAATTATGTCACACACAATAATAATTTGCCAGTATTATGTTGCTGTTAATAAGCCAGACAAGTTGCCTAATATGCCAGTAATATACATAGAAACATAGAAACATAGAATGTGTCGGCAGATAAGAACCATTCGGTCCATCTAGTCTGCCCAATTTTTTGGGAATACTTTTATTAGTCCCCTTTTCCCGGTCTTATAGCTAGGATAGCCTTGTGTCTATCCCATGAATGCTTATAATCCTTGACTGTGTTTACCTCTACCACTTCTGTACTCTAGTTGTGGTAGTTTTTCTTCTTTTAAATATACTCTCTTACTTTACTGTGTTGATTCCCTTTATGTATTTAAATGTTTCTATCATATCCCCCCTGTTACGTCTTTCCTCCAAGCTATACATGTTAAGATGCTTTAACCTTTCCTGGTAATTTTTTATCCTTCAACCCGTAAGCCAGTTTAGTAGCCTTTCTCTGAACTCTCTCCAAAGTATCAATATCATTCTGGAGATACGGTCTCCAGTACTGCGTACAATACTCCAAGTGAGGTCTCACCAGTGCTCTGTACAATGGCATGAGCACTTTCCTCTTCCTACTGCTAATACCGATCCCTATGCAACCAAGCATTCTGCTTGCATTTCCTGCTGCTCTATTGCATTGCCTACCTACCTTTAAGTCTTCTGAAATTATTACTCCTAAATCCCTTTCCTCAGATGTTGAGGTTAGGACTGTACCAAATAGTCTATATTCTGCTTTTGGGTTTTTACGCCCAAGGTGCATAATCTTGCATTGTCCATACTAAATGTCAGTTGCCACTGCTCTGACCATTTTTCTAGTTTAGCTAAATAATTTGCAATTTGGCTTATCCCTCCATGAATGTCAACCCTGCTGCAAATCTTTGTATCATCAGCAAAAATACATACTTTGCCAACAAGACCTTCTGCAATATCGCTAATAAAAATTAAAGAGAATTGTTAAAAAAACAGATCCCTGAGGTACTCCACTAGTAACAAGACCTTGCATCGAATATACCCCATTGACAACAACCCTCTGTTGCCTGTCACTCAGCCATTGTGTAATCCATTCAACAATATTGAAATACAAACTCAAAGATTTGTGCCATTCAGCTGACATAATTATTTTGCCATTCAGATGACTGTATTAATGTGCCATTCAGATGCCATAATTATTGTGCATTTCAGATGTCAGTAATATTGTGCCTTTCAGATGCCAGTAATATTGTGCCATTAAGTTGCCAGTAATATTGTGCCAGTCAGATGCCAGTAATATTGTGCCATTCAAATGCCAGTAATATAGTGCCATTAAGATGCCAGTAATATTGTGCCAGTCAGATGCCAGTAATATTGTGCCATTCAAATGCCAGTAATATTGTGAAAGTCAAATGCCAGTAATATTGTGCCATTCAAATGCCAGTAATAGGGTGCCATTCAGATGCCAGTAATATTGTGAAAGTCAGATGCCGGTAATATTGTGCCATTAAAATACCAGTAAAATTGTGCCATTCAGATGCCAGTAATATTGTGCCATTCAGATGCCAGTAATTTTGTGCCATTTAGATGCCTGCAATATTGTGCTAGATACCAGTAATATTATGCCATTCAAAAGCCAGTATTATTGTGCCATTCAGATGCCTGTATTATTGTGCCATTCAGATGCCTGTATTATTGTGCCATTCAGATGCCTGTATTACTGTGCCATTCAGGTGCCAATAACATTGTGCCATTCAGATACCAGGAATATTGGACCATTCAGATACCAGGAATATTGGACCATTCAAATGCCAGTAATATTGTGCATTGAAATGGCATAATTATTGTGCCATTCAGAGCCCAATAATATTGTTGCGATTCAGATGCCAGTAATATTGTGCCATTCAGATACCAGGAATATTGTGCCATACACAGCCCAGTAATATTGTGCCATTCAAATGCCATAATTATTGTGCCATTCAGAGCTCAGGAATATTGTGCCGTTCAGAGCCCAGTAATAGTGTGCCAATCAGAGCCCAGGAATATTGTGCCATTCAGAGCCCAATAATATTGTGCCATTTAGAGCCTAGTCATATTGTGCCATTCAAATGCCAGTAATATTGTGCCATTCAGAGCCCAGTAATATTGTGCTATTCAGATGCCAGTAATATTGTATCATTCGAAAACCAGTAATATTGTGCCATTCAGATGCGAGTAATATTGTGTCATTCAAATACCAGTAATATTGTGCCATTCAGAGCCCAGTAATATTGTGCCATTCAGAGCCCAGTAATAGTGTGCCATTCAGAGCCCAGTAATATTGTGCCATCAAATGCCAGTAATATTGTGCCATTCAGAGCCCAGTAATATTGTGCCATTCAGTGCCCAGTAATAGTGTGCCATTCAGAACTCAGGAATATTGTGCAATTAAGAGCCCAGTAATATTGTGCCATTCAGAGCCCAGTAATATTGTGTGATTCAGAGCCCAGTGATATTGTGCCATTCAAATGCCAGTAATATTGTGCCATTCAGAGCCCAGAAATATTGTGCCATTCAGAGCCCAGTAATAGTGTGCCATTCAGAGCCCAGTAATATTGTGCCATTCAAATGCCAGTAATATTGTGCCATTCAGAGCCCAGTAATATTGTGCCATTCAGAGCCCAGTAATAGTGTGCCATTCAGAGCCCAGTAATATCGTGCCATTCAAATGCCAGTAATATTGTGCCATTCAGTGCCCAGTAATATTGTGCCATTCACTGCCCAGTAATAGTGTGCCATTCAGAACCCAGGAATATTGTGCCATTCAAATGCCAGTAATATTGTGTGATTCAGAGCTCAGTAATATTGTGCCATTCAGAGCACAGTAATATTGTGCCATTTAAATGCCAGTAATATTGTGCCATTCAGAGCCCAGTAATATTGTGCCATTCAGTGCCCAGTAATAGTGTGCCATTCAGAACTCAGGAATATTGTGCCATTAAGAGCCCAGTAATATTGTGCCACTCAGAGCCCAGTAATATTGTTTGATTCAGAGCCCAGTGATATTGTGCCATTCAAATGCCAGTAATATTGTGCCATTCAGAGCCCAGAAATATTGTGCCATTCAGAGCCCAGTAATATTGTGCCATTCAGAGCCCAGTAATAGTGTGCCATTCAGAGCCCAGTAATATTGTGCCATTCAAATGCCAGTGATATTGTGCCATTCAGAGCCCAGTAATATTGTGCCATTCAGAGCCCAGTAATAGTGTGCCATTCAGAGCCCAGTAATATTGTGCCATTCAAATGCCAGTAATATTGTGCCATTCAGTGCCCAGTAATAGTGTGCCATTCAGAACCCAGGAATATTGTGCCATTAAGAGCCCAGAAATATTGTGCCATTCAAATGCCAGTAATATTGTGTGATTCAGAGCTCAGTAATATTGTGCCATTCAGAGCCCAGTAATATTGTGCCATTCAGAGCCCAGTAATATTGTGCCATTCAGAGCCATGTAATATTGGGCCATTCAAATGCCAGTAATATTGTGCCATTCAGAGCCCAGTAATATTGTGCCATTCAGAGCCCAATAATATTCTGCCATTCAGATGCCAGTAATATTGTGCCATTCAGATACCAGGAATATTGTGCCATTTAGAGCCCAGTAATATTGTGCCATTCAGATGCCAGTAATATTGTGTCATTGAAATACCAGTAATATTGTGCCATCCAGATGCCAGTAATATTGTGTCATTCAAATACCAGTAATATTGTGCCATTCAGAGCCCAGTAATAGTGTGCCATTCAGAGCCCAGTAATAGTGTGCCATTCAGAGCCCAGTAATATTGTGCCATTAAAATGCCAGTAATATTGTGCCATCCAGATGCCAGTAATATTGTGTCATTCAAATACCAGTAATAGTGTGCCATTCAGAGCCCAGTAATATTGTGCCATTAAAATGCCAGTAATATTGTGCCATTCAAATGCCAGTAATATTGTGCCATTCAGAGCCCAGTAATATTGTGCCATTCAGTGCCCAGTAATAGTGTGCCATTCAGAACCCAGGAATATTGTGCCATTCAGAGCCCAGTAATATTGTGCCATTCAGAGCCCAGTAATATTGTCCCATTCAAATGCCAGTAATATTGTGCCATTCAGAGCCCAGTAATATTGTGCCATTCAGTGCCCAGTAATAGTGTGCCATTCAGAACCCAGGAATATTGTGCTATTCAGAGCCCAGAAATATTGTGCCATTCAAATGCCAGTAATATTGTGTGATTCAGAGCTCAGTAATATTGTGCCATTCAGAGCCCAGTAATATTGTGCCATCCAGATGCCAGTAATATTGTGTCATTCAAATACCAGTAATATTGTGCCATTCAGAGCCCAGTAATAGTGTGCCATTCAGAGCCCAGTAATATTGTGCCATTAAAATGCCAGTAATATTGTGCCATTCAAATGCCAGTAATATTGTGCCATTCAGAGCCCAGTAATATTGTGCCATTCAGTGCCCAGTAATAGTGTGCCATTCAGAACCCAGGAATATTGTGCCATTCAGAGCCCAGTAATATTGTGCCATTCAGAGCCCAGTAATATTGTCCCATTCAAATGCCAGTAATATTGTGCCATTCAGAGCCCAGTAATATTGTGCCATTCAGTGCCCAGTAATAGTGTGCCATTCAGAACCCAGGAATATTGTGCTATTCAGAGCCCAGAAATATTGTGCCATTCAAATGCCAGTAATATTGTGTGATTCAGAGCTCAGTAATATTGTGCCATTCAGAGCCCAGTAATATTGTGCCATTCAAATGCCAGTAATATTGTGCCATTCAGAGCCCTGTAATATTGGGCCATTCATAGACCAGTTATATTGGGCCATTCAAATGCCAGTAATATTGTGCATTCAAATCCCATAATTATTGTGCCATTCAGAGCCCAATAATATTCTACCATTCAGATGCCAGTAATATGGTGCCATTCAGATACCAGGAATATTGTGCCATTCAGAGCCCAGTAATATTGTGCCATTCAGATTCCAGTAATATTGTGTCATTGAAATACCAGTAATATTGTGCCATTCAGATACCAGTAATATTGTGTCATTCAAATACCAGTAATATTGTGCCATTCAGATGCCAGTAATATTGTGTCATTCAAATACCAGTAATTTTGTGCCATTCAGAGCCCAGTAATATTGTGCCATTCAGAGTCCAGTAATAGTGTGCCATTCAGAGCCCAGTAATATTGTGCCATTCAGAGTCCAGTAATAGTGTGCCATTCAGAACCCAGGAATATTGTGCCATTCAGAGCCCAGAAATATTGTGTCATTCAAATGCCAGTAATATTGTGTGATTCATAGCTCAGTAATATTATGCCATTCAGAGCCCAGTAATATTGTGCCATTCAGAGCCCAGTAATATTGGGCCATTCATAGCCTAGTTATATTGGGCCATTCATAGCCCAGTTATATTGGGCCATTCAAATGCCATAATTATTGTGCCATTCAGAGCCCAATAATATTCTGCCATTCAGATGCCAGTCATATTGTGCCATTCAGGTACCAGGAATATTGTGCCATACACAGCCCAGTAATATTTTGCCATTCAAATGCCATAATTATTGTGCCATTCAGAGCCCAGGAATATTGTGCCATTTAGAGCCCAGTAATATTGTACCATTCAAATGCCAGTAATATTGCCCCATTCAGAGCCCAGTAATATTGTGCCATTCAGAGCCCAGTAATAGTGTGCCAATCAGAGCTCAGGAATATTGTGCCATTCAGAGCCCAATAATATTGTGCCATTCAGAGCCCAGTAATATTGTGCCATTCAAATGCCAGTAATATTGTGCCATTTAAATGCAAGTAATATTGTGCCATTCAGAGCCCAGTAATATTGTGCCATTCAAATGCCATAATTATTGTGCCATTCAGAGCCCAGGAATATTGTGCCATTCAGAGACCAGTAATAATGTACCATTCAAATACCAGTAATATTGTGCCATTCAGAGCCCAGTAATAGTGTGCCATTCAGAGCCCAGTAATATTGTGCCATTTAAATACCTGTAATATTGTGCCATTCAGAGCCCAGTAGTATTGTGTCATTCAGAGCCCAATAATAGTGTGCCATTCAGAGCCCAGTAATAATGTGCCATTCAGAACCCAGGAATATTGTGCCATTAGGAGCCCAGTAATATTGTGCCATTCAAATGTCAGTAATATTGTGCCATTTAGATGCCTGTATAATTGTGTCATTACCATGCTTGTTTTATTCCTCCCTCCTCCCCCCCTGCCCCGGTACTTACAGCCTGGCAGTTGCACCGTGTCCCCGGATGTCTCCGTGCAGTGTTCCCTCCTGCACGGAAGAGGGAAGCACCAGATGCCGGATGTGACATAACTCCAGCGGAGTACAGGACCACGATGCGCTGCTGGGGGATGCCGGCAGCATGGGTGTCAACCCCCTTCGGGATGATACTGCTGCCCCTGAAAGAACAATATGGAGTAAAGAAGTCTTAATATGTTAATATGGCACTTCATTTGTATTCTTTTATTAAATAACTTCTTTATAAATGATCTATACTTGATAGTACAGTCTTTCAATTAAAGATAAGGTAATTATTTTGTTACAGGTTTCCTTTATTTCCCTAATACTGTATAGTACATTAATAAGGTATTCCTTAGAACAGAAGTACCGGATCTCACTGGCAGCCATGGTCCCACATGATTACTAGACCCCAATGCACTGATATAAGGATAAACATAAACAATGCCACCAAACCTGTATTTTAACACAATTATTAACCTTATAAAAACTACCATTCATTTTTCTCATAATATATGAACAGTGATTATAGCAAGAAACAGTGATTAAAGTGCCTTAAAATTTTTCTTTTTTCAGATACCATCTATTGCCGCAGGTAATAACCCAAATAATTCTAATTATTGAAGTACTCTTAGGTGCAGTATCAGCTAACAGCTATTTCTCCTGTTCAAAGAGCATGGGTACAAATTCTGATATCATGAAGATATACTTGGCTTACTCTAATGCCTCCCCATCTTTTGCCATGACCCTACTCCACCCTTATTTACAATGCTCCACTCACATCCTGAACATATCGCTTTCACTTTCTCATGTAATATGTTTAAGGTGAGGGGGATCCTGCAGTCCTGATGCTGAGTGCTTAAATGCTATTTTGTAGAAGCAGAAAATCTCCAGCGCTCGGGAATACCCAGAAGAATATATAGCAATGACCAAAAAGGTTTTTCAAGTAATCACATCAAATTCACACACGTGGGCTGAATCATAAGCTTATGAGATAAGCGTTAATCCTTCTGAGACAGTGGGGCGGTGCTGCGCTATTGCCTCGATGTGAAGACATTAGGCAGCACTGAAATGTTCTTTCTGGAGCACCCACGATCTCTCCACGGAGTGATCCTGTGCGCCATATTGGAGAGCAGCATGCTGCCCTCTGATGCTGTTCCACGGAGTGAGCGTGTGCGCAATAATGGAGAGCAGCAAGCTTCCCTCTGATGCTGTTACTTGACTTGCCCTAATGGCTGTCAGCAACATTGCAATAAAAACCCCCACTTAATTAGCTAAAATCTAGGGTTAGGGTTGGAATAGTTGTTATGGTTACAATTAAATTAGGGTTAATATAAGGCATAGGGTTACAATTAATTAAAATAAGAGTTATTAATTAAATAGCAGTTGGGGTTACATTTTTGGTTTGGGTTGGGCTCACTGTAGAAAACCAAACACTATTTTTTTTTTGTGACCTATGACTCAAAAAATTGCCGAAAAACATGGAAACAAGCATATTTCTGAATTCAGGACAAAATGAAGAAACTATTTAGATGTGGTCTTTTTTAATTGTATCATATTTTATGATTGTTTTGTAGTAAATTATAAATTATGATAAAAATAATGAAAGCCCTTCTTATGACGACAACACAACATATAATGTGTGTGGGTTCAGTATGTGAGTGAGAAAAAAATTACAGGAGAGAGGGGTTTGCTTTCAAGTGGCAGTTGGGAGGTATGTCCTAGAGGGGTAATTGTGGACAAGTACCAAAAATTGGTAAGTAATCGCTCACTCTACATTACTCTCTATTCGTAGATTTCAAAAAATGAAGATCCCGACTTTGCCCACAATTATCGAGTGAGTACCAAACATAGAAACATAGAATGTATTGGCAGATAAGAACCATTCAGTCCATCTAGTCTGCCCAATTCTCTAAATACTTTCATTAGTCCCCAGGTCCCTATCCTATAGTTAGGATAGCCTTGTGCCATTCCCACGCATGCTTAAAATCCCTGACTTTGTTTACCTCTACCACTTCCACTGGAAAGCTATTCCACACATTCACTTCCCTCTCAGTAAAGTACTAAGCCCATCGGGGGTGAGTTTAACTGCCACGCTGGGTAAGATCTCAGAATATCTGTACTTGCTAATTTTATCATTACAAATGCTCTTCACTAGTAAGGTGTGGAGGTTAGGAACGGGAGATAATGGGGGCAGGGAATATAACTCCCTCTCATCCACCACCTCCCCCCATACAGGTAGCCACTAACCCTTCCTCAGTAATCTCCCAGTAATCTCCCACATGTTCCTCAGACCCCAAGATTGTCTGTGCTATAGTGGAAATGTTATTATGTCAGATTTCAGAAGAGAGATATCAGTCAGTATGCGAGACCCATGTAATATCTGGCTTTATCTAATACAAGAGACAAACAATTCATCTCAGGATTTGTCTTTAGGGAAGATAAAACCCCATTCAATATCTGGGAGGAAGAGAACACACTCGGGATAGAGGTCCTTTTTAAAAAACCCTCAGTGCCTGCCTGGCGCCGAATGATCTCCATGAGGATGCGCTGGCCACGAGCAGCACAGTGGATGAGAGGGTAAGTAAATCACGTGGTCATTAAATGGGGGTTTATGTGGTATAGTGAACACTTTAAGTGGAGGCCGCTCGGAATACATACTTGGTTATTGGGGGGGGGGGGGGTCAGTGTGAGATTATCTGTGCTCGTGGTTTGGGGGCTCAGTGTGAGAATATCTGTGCCTTGTGGTTTGGGGGGTCAGTATGATATTATCTGTGCTCGTGATTTGGGGGGTCAGTGTGAGATTAGCTGTGCTCGTGGTTTGGGGGGTCAGTGTGAGATTATCTCTGCTCGTGGTTTGGGGGGTCAGTGTGATGTTAGCTGTGCTCATGGTTTGGGAGGTCAGTGTGAGATTATCTGTGCTCGTGGTTTGGGGGGTCAGTATGAGATTAGCTGTGCTCGTGGTTTGGGGGGTCAGTATGAGATTAGCTGTGCTCATGGTTTGGGGGGGTCAGTGTGAGATTAGCTGTGCTCGTGGTTTGGGGGGATCAGTGTGAGATTAGCTGTGCTCATGGTTTGGGGGGTCAGTGTGAGATTACCTGTGCTTGTGGTTTGGGGGGTCAGTGTGATGTTAGCTGTGCTCATGGTTTGGGGGGGTCATTGTGAGATTATCTGTGCTCGTGGTTTGGGGGGTCAGTATGAGATTATCTGTGCTCGTGGTTTGGGGGGTCAGTATGAGATTAGCTGTGCTCGTGGTTTGGGGGGTCAGTATGAGATTAGCTGTGCTCATGGTTTGGGGGGGTCAGTGTGAGATTAGCTGTGCTCGTGGTTTGGGGGGATCAGTGTGAGATTAGCTGTGCTCATGGTTTGGGGGGTCAGTGTGAGATTAGCTGTGCTCATGGTTTGGGGGGTCAGTGTGAGATTATCTGTGCTCGTGGTTTGGGGGGTCAGTATGAGATTAGCTGTGCTCGTGGTTTGGGGGGTCAGTATGAGATTAGCTGTGCTCATGGTTTGGGGGGGTCAGTGTGAGATTAGCTGTGCTCGTGGTTTGGGGGGATCAGTGTGAGATTAGCTGTGCTCGTGGTTTGGGGGGTCAGTGCGAGTTTTTTTCTTTTTTTACGTGGGGGGTGGGGGGGGTTTATTGTGGATATACTAGGGTTTATGTTACACCAGGAGTATCTGAAAAAACGTTCTCTTTGTTTCAGATGTTTCTTTAGCTGCTTTCGAGGGTCGTCAAATTAACAGGGAGAAGGTATATTAGTGTCCCAGTGCTGTGTATTTAATTCCAGTGTATAAATATATGACATAGAAATAATAAATAGTCCCAGATCCACAATATGAAAGTAAATTATCTACAGATTTATATGTGAAACCTACCGACAGTAATAATTTACTGAGGTTCGAATCAGCACATCCATTTGGTCTTTTAAGGTCACTCCCCAGAAGCCAGTTATTGAGAGTAAAAAGAGTCGTTCCAGACGAGATCACCCAGACTATAAGACTACATGAAATGGCACAAAAATGTCATGATCGTGGTTATCCATTAACCCTTATAAATGAAAATCTCCAAATAATTTCACAAATAGATCGGAAAAAAACTTTGGAAAGGAGCAGAAGACAAAACAAGAGGGATAGATTAATTTTCATAACTGATTCAGGAACCCATACAAAAATTATTTCAAATATTTTTTAAGTATTGGTACATTTTATGTGAAGCTTATCCCGATGTTAAGGAATTTGTGGACCCCCCAATGATAGCCTTTAGGAGGGGAGAAACTATTGTAAATAAATTGATCAGGGCTCAATCGCCTTCTTTGGACCAGACACACAAACCCACTTTTCTGGAAATTGGTGGAAAAGGCAATTTTCCATGTATGGGGTGTGTGGCCTTTAACTCTATAATCAAAGAACATTCTTTGAAACATCCAAAAAGAGACCAATGGTATAAGATTAATTCACACTTAACGTGTGAGTCTTCCTTGTAGCATGTATATTAAGGTGCACTTGTGAATTAATTTATATAGGAGAAACCACACAAAAAATGAGAGCGAGATTCTCAAAACACTAATCCACCATCAGAACCGGCAAAATAGAATGGCCTGTCCCGGCTCATTTTTCAGATCAAAATCCTAAATTATCAGATTTGGGATTTCAGATGATTGAGTGGATCCCCAAAGCTACAAGGGGAGGTGACAGGGAAAGGAGATTGAAACAACGGGAGGCATGGTGGATATATGAACTCAATACTCTCTATCCCAATGGTCTAAATAGAGAATGGAATCTAACTTCTTTTCTGTAATAAGAGGCCCTAAAATTCACAATAAGAATGGTGCCTGTCCCTCTGTACTTTACTGATCCTGAGGTCTAGCCCCATAATTGGTATGTCTCGATTAAAGTAATAAAGTCATATAGTTACATTAAGATATTAAATATATTTCTAATTTTTTCTCTCTCTCCATTCTTATAGATACTGATCGGAACCCATTCTTTTGGCATAAATAAAGAATAAATCTGTCTAAAAATTCGGATTCTCAATATTCGGCTATATTCAGAACATGATCTGGTCAATTTAAATAATACTTGCCTCGTGTCTTTATGAATCATGACTTTCTGTTATGACTTAGCAAAATCTAGTAATTCATTAAGACACTGAGGCTCCTATTATGCAACTTTAAAGCTGTTGAACCACTGAAGAAGCAACATGATTATCTGGACGAAAATAAAATTCCCTAAATGTTGATTCTCTAGACCAATCTGCTGTTTTTAAACTATCCTCCAATTTACATCCCAAGGAGGAAACCGTAGATGCCATAGCACCTCTGATTGAATGAGGACCAGAAATAGAGATGTCAACCCCAGCTAACTCGAGGACCCATTTGACACACCTAGCCAGGGTTACAGTGAAAACAGGATTGTGTGGATGTTGGATAGCCAAAAACAATTGTGACCGTAAATGGCGATATCCTAGTCTCATACTCAGTAAGGCATAAGACCTGACACAAACGTGGATGGTAAAGGAAAAGCAGGATAGAAAACTGATTTAATAGAGGTCTTAGTACGTTTAGAAATTAAAAAGTAACCCCTGTGGGGGTAAATGATCTGGACATCTAACGTCAACGTCTAAAGCTCTAACGTCAGAGGCATGTTAATATGAAATCAAACAGCAGAAGGTAACTAGTTTATCTGAAAACTGTTGTAACGAGAGATCCACATTATCGGACCAACGTTCCAACAGTCTGAGTACCAGGTTAACGTCTCACAATGTAGAGTGTCTAGGTCGAGGAGATCTGGACTACTTCATGTCTCTCAATAGTCTACATACTAGCATGTGTTTGCCCACAGACTTGGGAACCATGGTTGAGTTTCCCACCAAGAATTGACCAGTATGATGGAAGTTTTGCACTGACACAGATGAACCAAAGTACACGCAACTAGACAAAATGGTGGAAAGGCATAATGTCTCAGAAGTGGCCATGTTTGACAAACACGTCAGTCGCTACCGCTTCCAGGTCTGGCCTTCGACTGTAGTAGCATGGACACTGCTTGTTCAGACGGGACACGAATAAGTAGAGATCCAGGGGTCCCCACAACTCCCAAAGTTGCTGGAACACTGACGGTAGGAGGCACCAATCACTGGCATCCCTGAGATGCCTTGAGTTAAATCTGCTTCCATGTCGTAGAGACCCAGGATTTTAACCACCTGTAAAGTCACATTGTGATCTGGGGAGAACATCCAGGTGTTTGTGTTTGTCTGTGTATGTGTGTTTGTCTATATGTATGTGTGCCTGTATGTCTGCATTTGGGTCTGTATCTCTTTGTCTGCATGAGTATCTGTTTGTCTGTATGTTTATCTGAATTTTTGTCATTAAGTGTGTCAGTGTATCTGAATGTTTGTCATTAAGTGTGTCTGTGTATCTACATGCGTGCCTATATGTGTATCTGTTTGTCTACTTATGTGTCTGGATGTGTATCTGTATGTCTCTGTGTCTGTATGTGTATGTTTTTGTCTGCATGTGTGTCAGTGTGTGCCCCTATGCACCTGTATGTGTGTCACTGTTTATATATGTATGAGTACCATTCTTTGTATGTGCATCTTCATGTGTGTCTATATGTGTGTGTGTCTGTCTGTATGTGTATCTGTGTGTCTTCATTTGTACCAGGGTGTGTCTGTGTATCAGTATGTGTGTCAGTGTTTGTATCTGCAGAAGTGTCATTCTGTGTGTCTGTGTATTAGCATGTGTGTCCGTGTATGCATCTGTATGTGTATGTGTTATACAAATGGAGGGGCAGGGGAAGATGCATGGGGCGGCCCAAGGTCACTGGGCCATGTGTTTTCTAGGTACGCCTCTGAACCTGATATTGGTGGGAGGGAGGTGACTTACTGAGAGTAGCTAGTAGTCCGTATAGTAAAGGACTTTGGGGACTCATTTGAGATACATCTGCCGAGAGGTGATGGAAACAGACAGTGAAGAGACTAAAACTTCGAATTGGCTTTTTTTCCTTGGTATCTCTGCTGTGGCTGTTGTATTATTAGAGTCAGGAGAATTTACTGTATGCTCTGCAAGTCGTTGCGGTACATATGTGGTTTGAATGAATGTAAGTTTTTGGTATGTTTTGTCAGGTCTAATGTGTCCACAGGTGGATTTTATTGAATTATTGATTGAATTAATTGCCTATAAAAGGACAAATAAAATTTGGTATTGATCTCCTGGCTCCATTTTGTGAATATTTCCCATGATGTAACATCGTCTAAAATCTTCCAGCCAGTCTCACTTTACAACTGTGCCGAAGCCTGCATGATGAGGTCATAATATACTCCCCTGTTCTCCTACTGTCTTATGATACTGCGTATCATAGTGGGCAGGACTAGGTGGCTGTGTAAAACTTTTCTTTACCTGCCTTCCAACACAAAGAGAGGAGATTAACCTGATCAAACAGAATCATAACTCTTCCCCCTTATCATGTAATAGTTACATTACCCTCCTATTCAAAGCAAGTCTATGGTCAAAATTCAGACTTATAGATGTCCCCAGTCCCAAAGTGAGAAAACTGTGCTGTAAAGTCACTAGGGAGTTGCACCCAAAAAAAACTATATTTCCCAAAATGGCGGCGCCCAATCACACTTGTTTAGTTACATATTTTATTACATACAGTCACAGAACAAAAACAAAAACAAAAAACATATCTGAAATCGACAATGCAAAATAAAATAAAATAAAACCTTTTTCTTTTTTGGTGGAGTGTCCCTTTAAATTAGTATCATTAAATGTAACGGGTTTGAATCCGCTCAAAAGAGAGGCTCCCTATGCAAACTCTTGATGGATAATAAAGTGGATATAATGTTAGTCCAAGAGACACACTGTTCAGCACATCCATTAAGACTTAGGAAATGTAATAAATACCCCACAATATACACTGCTTATCTTCAGGCAAAGAAGAAAAAGAATAATAAGGAATATTAGCTAATCAACAACTGGCGATTGAAGGAGAGCATCTTAAATCTCCCGGCAAACACAAAGCAGAAAAATTCAAAGCAATTAATGAAACTAGTTAAGTTCCATATACTACGTTATGGTGTATATTTAAATGCTATATGCAAGACTTGGTTATTAAACGGTCCTCAGAACCAAAATAACTAGAGAAATAACACAGACTAATTTACACATTGAATTGTCTAATCTAGAAAGATTAAATAAAGCACAAATAAACTCCAAATTGTGCTAAGAAATTTAGAACATCCTAAAGGTGATAGGCGGGGTAGCGGTGCCACTCATTGAAGGGGTGCCACTGGCTGGGTCACACCTTCAACGCACCAGCAATAGAGTCTATTATACCCTGGGCACCCCAGCCAATGACACCCCTGCAATAGACATGCTGGTGCAGAGTACATAGAGGTGCGGTCCGCTCGAGGACTGTAGCTGTAACAGCACCGCACAGCTATATACAAACAGCATCTGGAAATTACGTTTCGCGACACTGTCAGAGCGCTGCGCTTATTCCCTACCTCTCCTCAACCCTGCGAGTGACCTCATGAGCCTGCAACAAGGTAGGAAAAAATAGAAACTGTCTGTGAATTTGTGTAAGGCTCTGTGTATGTGTAAGTGTGTGTGTGACTGTAGCTGTGTGACTGTGTGTACTTTATTGCAACAGTGTGTGCTTTACTTTTACAAACACACAGAAATCACATACACACTGATGCACATATGCAGACATAGCCAGATAAACATAAAATACATATAATTTATTGACAAACTTTGGGAACTATATATATATATATATATATATAAATATTGTATAAAATATTATTAACTCTACATGGTTCCCAAAGCTTCCTAATAATTTATTTAATATAAATAAAATATATTGTCTGTGTATGTGACTATGTGTGCATGTATGAATCAGTGAGTGTATGATTTGCTGATGTGTTTACACACACAGGCTTATAATATATCTATCTATCTATCTATCTATCTATCTATCTATCTTTCTATCTTTCTCTCTCTCTCTCTCTCTCTCTCTCTCTCTCTCTCTCTCTCTCTCTCTCTATATATATATATATAAAAGGCCATTTTATATTATATACATACAGGTTAAGTATCCCTTATCCAAAGTATTCCCAAATGTTTTTAACACAAGTGGCAATTTCCACACACACCAGTCTGAATATAAGCACATTACAGTTTATTCAGTGTCCAGCCCCTGTTAGCTGTGATATAGCTTATAGATTGATCACATATTTATTGATTACATGATTTATTTTATTGTACTCAAATATCAGTGAGCTGGGAGGAAACTTTGTTTTTTCTTTTCTTTTATTACAAAAATAGAAATAGGAGACATACAGTGTACATAACACAGTACATAACGTACAAAACATCACAGCTGGGAATCTTATACATAGATGGGGTGAGGTGAAAAATATAGATCTCCAGCTTTGATAAATTCTAACTAAAGTGGAGATAACAGGGTAATTTCTTATCTTCCGGTAAAATGAAAAAAAAAAAAGATCCTACATCTACAGCCTGCCCCGATCTCCGTTAGCCAATAGAAAAAGGGGGCACAGAATCTATACTCCTCTCTTCTCCAGACGGCAAAAATGAAGAGCCAACCACAAACGCAGGATTTCCCTCGTTCTCCTTTAAATTTTCTCTCTCTTTCTCCTCCCTCCCCTTTTTCTTTTATATCCTTTTCCTTCCCCCTCTTTCCCTTCTTTTTTTCGTATAATCAAGTAAAAAAACATATACGGATCGGATCATTTCCATATCTCTCCTGCGTCACATTGCCGTCAAATCATGTTGATTGTATAAAGGGGATATATGCTGCAGACAAAGACATACTTAAAAACAAAATAGATCAATATCTAATTTTTTTCCCCTCTTTTTTAACCTCTATAACGTGAAGTCGCCTCGAGGGTATCTTCTCTGTTATTAATCATTTTCTCTATTCTCTTATATACCGTATTTGCTCGAATATAAGACAAGGTTTTTTTTCAGAGCAAATTCTCTGAAAAAGACCCCTCATCTTATATTGGAGGTCGTCTTATAATCTGACCTCAAATCGAGGTCAGACTATAAGACTGGGATCCAGGTCCCCCGCAGAGCTGCAGGGGACCTGGATCCCCCTAGCTAACAGCAGGTGAATGATGCGCGCAGACATCCCCTGCTGCCGCCCAGCACTACCGGGACTTCTATGATGATGCTGGGTCCTTCCGGATCGTGTATCGCGCAGCAGAGGCGTCGCTAGGGGGGGGGGGGGGCTACTGGGGCTGAAGCCCCGGATCTCCCCTCCATAGCCCTGAATGGAAACTCTGGCCACGCCCCCTAATGCTTGGCTCCGCCCCCTCACTATCGACCCCGCCTCCTACATGCTGCAGTCTGTATGCTGAACAGCTCCAGACTCTGCCCCCTCACGATTGGCTCCGCCCATCATGCTTAACTCCGCCCTCTCAAGCTTTGCACGTGAGTGTTTGTCAGAGTGTTAGTGGCAGAGTTATGAGTGTGTATGTATGTGAGTGGCAGAGTGTAAGTGGGTGTGAGTGGCAGAGTTATTAGTGTGTATGTGAGTGGCAGGTGTAAGTGGGTGTGAGTAGCATAGTTATTAGTGTGCATGTGTATGTATGTGAGTGGCAGAGTTATGAATGTGCATGACTATGTATGTGAATGGCAGAGTGTAAGTGGGTGTGAGTGGCAGAGTGTAAGTAAGTGTATATGTGTGAGTGTGGCAGAGTGTGTTTGGAAGAGAGTGTGAGTGAGTGTAAGATGGCGAAAATGGCGATAAAACATCAATCCAATTGCCCCCAAAAAAGGTACAGAAGTTACCTGTAGTCAGTGTGCTGAAAAATGATAAGCTTAGGGTCATGTCTACAAATGCTCGCAGTTTAGGGAATAAGATCCATGAACTTGTGGCAATATTGGCAACTGAGAATGTAGATTTAGTGGCTGTTACTGAGACATGGTATAATGAAAAACATGACTGGGACATTTCAATACCAGGGTACTCTTTATATAGAAAAGACAGAGATGGTAAAAAAGGGGGTGGGGTGGCCCTGTATGTGAGGGATAGCTTAAAATGTAACGTAATACAAGTTAGTGAGGCGAACATAGAGTCAGTTTGGGTTACATTAGAATTTGGTAATCATATGGTAACTCGGGTAGGTGTTATTTATAGGCCCCCTGGACAAATAGAGGAGTTAGATAATCTACTAGTTGAGGAAATAGCTAAAATGACAATGAAGGGAGAAGTGATCATCATGGGTGACTTTAATCTTCCTGATGTGAACTGGAAATACAAAACAGCTACTTGCACCAGGAGTACGCATATCCTAAACTCCCTACTTGGATTATCTCTAAAACAAGTAGTGGAGGAGCCAACTCGAAAGCAGGCCATACTAGACTTAGTGTTCACAAATGGAGATTTGTTATCAGATATTACTGTAGGTGAAAGTTTAGGATCTAGTGATCACCAGACAGTGTGGTTTAATATAAGAACAGTGACACAGTCACACCACACAAAAACAAAAGTTTTAGATTTTAGAAAAACAGACTTTTCTAAAATTAGATTAGGTGTGAAGGAGTCATTATCAGACTGGAGCAATTTAAAGGGAGTCCAGGAGAAATGGGATTATCTAAAAGTTGCACTACTGAAGGCAACAGAAAATTGCATAAGGCTTGTCAGTAAGAGCAAAAAATTGAAGAAACCACTGTGGTACTCTGCAGAGGTGGCTAAAATAGTAAAAAATAAAAAGCTAGCATTTAGTAATTATAAAAATACTCAGAGTGAGGAAGATAGAAAGATCTATAAGAGTAGGCAGAAAGAGGCAAAGCAAGCTATAAGAGCTTCCAAAGCACACACAGAAGAGACTATAGCCCAGTCAGTGAAAAAGGGGGATAAAACATTTTTTAGATACATAAATGAGAAAAGGAAAGTAAAACAAGGATTAGTTAGATTAAAAACAAAAGAAGGATGCTATGTAGAAGAGGATAAAGGCTTAGCAGACTGCCTTAATGAATATTTTTGTTCAGTTTTTACAAATGAAAATGAGGGTAAGGGACCTCATTTAGGGAAAAAGACTAATGAGTCTTTTGATGCATGTAAGTTTACAGAGGAAGAGGTTTTACTTCAGCTGTCTAAAGTTAAGACAAATAAGTCGATGGGACCTGACGGGATACATCCAAAGTTATTAAAAGAACTTAGTGGTGTACTAGCAAAACCGTTAACAGATTTATTTAACCAATCATTGTTAACGGGAGTAGTTCCAGAAGATTGGAAATTAGCTAATGTTGTGCCCATTCACAAGAAAGGTAGTAGGGAGGAGGCGGGCAACTATAGACCAGTAAGTCTTACTTCAGTAGTGGGGAAAATAATGGAAACCTTGTTAAAGAATAGGATTGTTGAACATCTAAAGTCGTTTGGATTTCAAGATCAGAGACAGCATGGGTTTACTTCAGGGAGATCATGCCAAACTAATCTTATTGATTTTTTTGATTGGGTAACTAAAATAATAGATCAGGGTGGTGCAGTAGACATTGCTTACCTAGATTTCAGTAAGGCTTTTGACACTGTCGCACATAGAAGGCTTATCAATAAACTTAAATCTTTGAGTTTGGATTTCAATATTGTTGAATGGATTAGACAATGGCTGAGTGACAGGCAACAGAGGGTTGTAGTCAATGGGGTATATTCGATGCAAGGTCTTGTTACTAGTGGGGTACCCCAGGGATCTGTTCTTGGACCCATTCTCTTTAATATTTTTATTAGCGATATTGCAGAAGGTCTTGTTGGCAAAGTATGTCTTTTTGCTGATGATACAAAGATTTGCAGCAGGGTTGATATTCATGGAGGGATAAGCCAAATGGCAAATGATTTAGATAAACTAGAAAAATGGTCATTTAATGTGGACAAGTGCAAGATTATGCACCTTGGGCGTAAAAACCCAAAAGCAGAATATAGACTATTTGGTACAGTCCTAACCTCAACATCTGAGGAAAGGGATTTAGGAGTAATAATTTCAGAGGACTTGAAGGTAGGTAGGCAATGCAATAGAGCAGCAGGAAATGCTAGCAGAATGCTTGGTTGCATAGGGAGAGGTATTAGCAGTAGGAAGAGGGAAGTGCTCATGCCATTGTACAGAGCACTGGTGAGACCTCACTTGGAGTATTGTACGCAGTACTGGAGACCGTATCTATAGAAGGATATTGATACTTTGGAGAGAGTTCAGAGAAGGGCTACTAAACTGGTTCATGGGTTGAAGGATAAAACTTACCAGGAAAGGTTAAAGCATCTTAACATGTATAGCTTGGAGGAAAGACGTAACAGGGGGGATATGATAGAAACATTTAAATACATAAAGGGAATCAACACAGTAAAGGAAGAGAGTATATTTAAAAGAAGAAAAACTACCACAACTAGAGGACATAGTCTTAAATTAGAGGGGCAACGATTTAAAAGTAATATCAGGAAGTATTACTTTACTGAGAGGGTAGTGGATGTATGGAATAGCCTTCCAGCAGAAGTGGTAGAGGTAAACACAGTCAAGGATTTTAAGCATGCGTGGGATAGACACAAGGCTATCCTAGCTATAAGACCGGGAACGGGGGACTAATAAAAGTACTCAAAAAAAATAAATGGGCAGACTAGATGGACCGAATGGTTCTTATCTGCCGACACATTCTATGTTTCTATGTTTCTATGTTTCTATGTTTCTATAAGCATGAGTGGAAGAGTTATGAATGTGTGTGAGTGGCATAATGTAAGTGTGTGTGAGTGTATGAGTGAGTGTGGCAGAGTGTGAGTGTTTGGAAGAGTGTAAGCATGAGTTATGAGTGTGCGTGTATATGTGTGGCAGAGTGTAAATGTGTGTGAGTGGCAGAGTATTGGAGAGTATAAGTGTGAGCAGCAGAGATATAAGTGTACGTGTGAGTGAGTGTAAGCTTGAGTGGCAGAGTTATGAGTGTGTGTGTGTGTATGTGTGTGAGTAGCAGAGTGTGTGAGTGTAAGCATGAGCAGCAGAGTTATGAGTGTGTGTGAGTGGCAGAGTGTAAGTGTGCAAGAGTGTAAGCGTGAGCAGCAGAGTTATGAGTGTGTGTGAGTGGCAGAGTGTAAGTGTGCGAGAGTGAAAGCGTAAGTGGTAGAGTTATGAGTGTGTGTGAGTGGCAGTGAGATTACTAGGAGAAAATGTGATTACCATAATTACTATTATTCATATTGAATGTGATAATCAAGTGTGAAACAGTGCTCATACCATTTTTATTTTCACACTCGATTATCACATTCAGTATGAATAACAGTAATTCATCTTTATATATAGTCTTTCTATTCATGGCAATAAAAGTCCATACACATGGCATTAAACATCCCATGTACCTGGTTATAGTATTAAATCCATACATTATGAATTAATAAGCTGCTCATTATATTATGGGCTTTACTCATGAAAGAGAGAATTGCAGGGAAGTGAGAAGGGAATTTTAAACGTAAGGCTAAAGTAGCAGAGTTGGAAAAATTCTCCCATTCAGTTGACATCTCATCTCAATTCCCTGCACTTCTCTCTTTTATGAGGTTGGTAGAAGGAGCATACCTTCATACCACAGCCTATTGTCCCCAGGTTTTGACCCCTTTTTATTAAAATAAATAAAATAAATATTTGTGATGTGCGTGTGAGAGTTGCAGGTTTACACACGTGTCTGCGCGGCAGAATATCTGTGTTGGAAAGGCCATCTGTGTGTATAAGGGTGTCTGTGTGTAAGGTTGTCTGGATGTGTGTGAGTGTAAGGTTGTCTATGTAAGGGTATCTATGTGGGGGGAAGGGGGGGGGGGTGTCAGGGTCGTTGTCTGTGTGTGTGATAACCCCTATATTATGGCATATTATGAGACTGGTAAATGTATGCAAAGTACACAAATTTTTGTATGCTCAGTTATTTTGAAATCATGGGAATTTGCTCACATAAAAGTGTGTGTGTGTGATGTAAGTTGGTGTGTGTAAGTGGGATTGTGTGTCTCTGTGTGTAAAGGTGTGTGTATGTATGTGTGACTGTGCAAGTGTGAATGTGTGTGTATGTGTGGCTGCATGTGTGTGTATATGTGGCTGTGTATTTTTGTCTATAAGTGTAACTGAGTAATGTGAGTTTTTTTGTGTGCTGCTAGTCTTATTGTGTATTGTGGTACAGTAATGTGCAGCATGAGTGTGTGATACACTCACACACTGAACATTACTGTGAGTTTTATTGCTGTGGAGTCTTTGTTATATTCACACATTGCACATTACTGTGACTTTTATTGCTGTGGAGATAGACACATCCACACACACATACAGACAGACATACAGTCAGTCACACACACAGTCAGTCACAGACAGACACACACACACATATAGTCAGTCACAGACAGACACACACATACAGTCAGTCACAGACAGACACACATACATTTGGTCACAGTCAGACATACAGTCAGTCACACACACACATACAGTGGGTCATAAACACACAGTCACACACACACACATGCAGTCAGTCATACACACACACACACACACACACACACACACTCTGTCAGTCACATACACTTACGCACAAGTCAGCAATTTTGTTGTTGTTTATGATAAAAAAAAGTGCATCTATCAATATGTCCCCCTCCTGGCTGCTATACCTCATTCTAGCCTGGTCTGTGCCCTGCTGTTGTTTCTAGCCCTGCTGAGCACACTCAGCGCTCGGACACTATAGTACGTTACATGTGGGAATGGAGCAGGAAGACTGTGCAGCTGGTGCACACAATGCTCCCTCGCGCACCGCAGGATAAATAAAATGATCCCAGCGGCGAGGGCACCATGCAGGGGCAACAATAACTGGGCACCAGGTATAATTTCCTGGTGCCCGGGATTTGTTGAGCCCTGATATATACCCATATATACCTATTGTTCATTGGCGTCAATTATATCAGTCTGTATGCCGCCTAACCATGTGATTTTATTTACTCCACTTCTATCAAATCTATCATGGGCTCCAGCCCCAGATCTTTTGGAGACCTAGCAACGCCCCTGGCAACAGCTCTCTAACAGTAAGCATCGAGAGGAGAAGACTTACAGCCCATTTAGTGGGAGAAGGAGTAGGCTGCTGAATCTTTTACGTAATCCAAGCAAGGAAATACTAAGTGTGCAACTCAATGATTCTTATATTCTTACAGCCTTCGCTTGTTTAATGGGCACAATGACACAATGACATCACACGCTCCAGAGAATGACTGTAAGTCATCTATGACAAAAAAGACAAGGAAACCTGACATGTTCCTCCCCCGATGTAGTTCAGCACCTAATCAGTTTAACAGATTAAGGCAAAACATCAGACACCTGGTTATGACGTAAATACACAAGATATTAGTGTCTACGAGATGTTCCTGACTTTGAATGCCAAGAAGCATAAAAGCTAAAGGTCCCAGTTACAGAGGAGGAAATATTAAGGGCTGTTACTGACTTTTCCAGATCTACTCAAACTTATTATAAAGATTAATCAAAGATACCGACCAAAATCTTTCATGGACTGCTCTAATCCAGCTATTATATCAGTACTTACTACTGTCATAACAAAGACCCCCCTCACGTCACACATCATTGAGCAGCTGCATGTGAAGCTAGAACAGAATCCAGAGTAAAATTGTGACAACTTATCATTTATTGGACAGTCACACAATATACCATGCATGCTTTAATGTGCTTATACAGAAACCCTGGCTGACCAGAACATATAGCAACTGTCTGGGACATCTCCAAAATGTGCAATTAAATTATATCTTTATGTGAGAATTTATCAGTATGTGTTATGGAACACTACAAAGGTGGCCACTATTACCTATTTTATTTATTAAGCTGTTTGAAACATATTTTGTCTGCTTGCCTCCACCCCACCTTTTTTCATTATGTAACAATGTATCGTCAGTTAATAACTGAAGAAAAAACTACACAGGAGAGAAAAACAAGGTTAAAATTAAAAAAATGTAAAAAAAAATAAAAAAAACTAAAATTAGCCAAAAAGATAAGAAAATAGAAAGCCAGCAATACAATACTGCAAAAGTGGTAGAAAAATTTAAAATATCACAAAAAAAGATAACAATGTAGCATAAATAAATTGTGAAAAAAGTGAAAGAGTGGAAAAAACTAAAAATGTAGAAAAAATTTAAGCCAGAAAAGTGTGGTTGTATAGGACTCAGTGGGTTACTAGTCAGGCAAAAAAGTAGCTTATGTTGTCCCAACCACACCAAGAACGCAAAAAATTCTATAGTAAATAAAGTAAATGAAATGGTGGCTAAAAGAAAAAGCAAAAAATGTAAAAAGGAGTAAAAACAAAAGAACAAATAATGGAGTGTATGAAAAAATGGCAACTGTCTCACCCATTCAGAAGTAGATGATAACGGTATGTGTAAATATAGTCGGGTAAAGTCTAATAACAGGATAGGCAGAGCACTAGGAGGCGTAACACGGGGTGACGCGCTCAGAGGAAACACCTTCTGCGGCCATGCCACCATGTGGAAAACACGGGCCTTAAGCGCTCTTTCCCCAGGGGTTGTGTCTGTGCGTCCTAAGGTAGGCGCCACATGGCCCATACATGGTCAGTCCTGGGGGGTGTGACCGGAGGAGTGGCTAAATTGTGATCCTCTGTTGAGAGGGTCAACAGCTGAAGTGAACTTTAGTTGCAGTATCAAGGCTCTGCTTGCTGTAAAAAGCTCAAAGTTAAACGACAAAACACACACGTATATATATTTATATAATGAACAGTCTCAGAGGGAGAGGGAAAGGACTACAAGTGAAGAAGAATAGAGGCATAAAGGGAGGGTGCAGTGGGTGGTGGGGGGGCAATGTAAATAAAGAACCGTGTAAAAAAAGATTACACTGAGAAAAAGGGAAATAACAAGGAGGGGGAAAATTGGAATTGGATACAAAGAAGAGATATTAACAATTAATATCGAGGCAAAGGATGAGATAGAAAAATAATAGAGACTGTCCTCTGGTTGACATTCCCCATTATAAGCCTTTACCTGCATCATCTAACTTGCTTGCTATACCTGCACCTGGGCCAGACCACACATCAGTGTATTATTTTCCCCATGATTAGGGAGTGCCACATTAAAAGCCAGCTGGTACCCTCCTCCACCACTCCATAACCTATGTCATCTTTAGGTTGGTCCTATTCCTAAAGACAGCAATGGGGAAGGGAAGGGGTATCAATGTGAGCAGTGGGGATAGAAGGGTGGGATCATTGTGAGCAATTGGGAAGAGAAGAGGGAGTATGGCAGCAATGGGGGCAAAGGAAACCGCAGGGAGCAGGGGAAGAGGAGGTGATATCATTGTGAACAAAGTGGAGATTAAGGGAATGGGGGGGACCAATGTGAGCAATGGTTAATGATTCTATGGCATGTTTTAAGGGGCAATGTGACACCATGGCATGTTCTGTGGGCAATGTGCCACTCTGCCAAGTTCTGTGTGCCAATGTGGAAATTGATGTGCCACATCCACCCAGTGGCACCTAAAATATTCCCACACCCTGATGTCAATGACCTTAGGGTCGGCACTACTGAAGGGATCTCTTAGTGTACGTGTAATAAAGAAATGAGGAGGAGAGTTTCTCCAAATAATAAGAATAGAGTTAGAGAGCACAATATTACGCTGCAGGTTGACAGAACTAGGTTACTATTGGACTGAAAGAGTGGTAAATACATGGAACAGACGTCCGGTGTAGGGGATGGGAGGTGTACATTAAAGTATAGCTGATACACCAGGTATACATATACATAACGTGATCCTAAGGGTGAAATCACTATGACCTTTATGTATGAGAATGGTCAAAAAATAAGAATCAGAAAAAAATAAAAGCAGATGTCAGGATGCTCCAGGATAGAGTATAAAACAAAGCTTTTGTTGCTTAGAAGAGTAAAGTAAAATTACAGATTGCCAAACAAAAATAGTGCATTCACCTGACGTGCTTTATCCATCAGAGCAGACTTTGTCCTTGGTCTGAGGATGCTCCATCTGTGGCCCTTGGTACACTGGAATTAAATACACAGCCTGAGACTTGATCACTTCTCCCTGTGTCACAGATTCACCAGCTACTGGTTTCAGCTGCATTCATTTTCATTTCCCAACATTATTTTTTTTTTTTTAGTTTTTATTATAGAATTTTTGGGGAAAAGATTGTGATATTATGGTTAGGTTATTATATTATATATTATAGTTAGGTTATTATATTATATTATATATTATAGTTAGGTTATGCAAAGTGATTTATAAAAATGTAATAAATTCTTATTATTGTGTATATTGGTGTCAGTGTGTATATATGTGTGTATACTGGTGTCAGTGTGTATATATGTGTGTATACTGGTGTCAGTGTGTATATATGTGTGTATACTGGTGTCAGTGTGTATATATTTGTGTATATTGGTGTCAGTGTGTATATATGTGTGTATACTGGTGTCAGTGTGTATATATGTGTGTATATTGGTGTCAGTGTGTATATATGTGTGTATATTGGTGTCAGTGTGTATATATGTGTGTATACTGGTGTCAGTGTGTATATATGTGTGTATACTGGTGTCAGTGTGTATATATGTGTGTATATTGGTGTCAGTGTGTATATATGTGTGTATACTGGTGTCAGTGTGTATATATGTGTGTATATTGGTGTCAGTGTGTATATATGTGTGTATATTGGTGTCAGTGTGTATATATGTGTGTATATTGGTGTCAGTGTGTATATATGTGTGTATATTGGTGTCAGTGTGTATATATGTGTGTATACTGGTGTCAGTGTGTATATATGTGTGTATACTGGTGTCAGTGTGTATATATGTGTGTATATTGGTGTCAGTGTGTATATATGTGTGTATATTGGTGTCAGTGTGTATATATGTGTGTATACTGGTGTCAGTGTGTATATATGTGTGTATATTGGTGTCAGTGTGTATATATATGTGTATACTGGTGTCAGTGTGTATATATGTGTGTATATTGGTGTCAGTGTGTATATATGTGTGTATACTGGTGTCAGTGTGTATATATGTGTGTATATTGGTGTCAGTGTGTATATATATGTGTATACTGGTGTCAGTGTGTATATATAAGTTTGCATATCTTTTAGTTTTATACTTTATCCCTTTGAAGACATGCCCTGAAAGGAAGCATGCAAAAGGTATATGTGGCCGGAACTAATGGCTGAGGTGGCAATCCTAACAACAGACATATTTAAAATACATTATTCTTTTAGTTTATGGAATGAATAGATTGTTCCTGATCCTCTACATTCACAGTGTAAACAGTGTTTAGGTGATGGATTTACCCAATGTCTTCTGCTTCAGTCTATATGCAGCTCTGTCCCCCTCATTAACATGGTAATTTAGGTTGAAAAAAGACACAAGTCCTTCGATCAAGACACTCAATTATTAATGCTTATTCTATTATTAATAGCCTTGTATGTTATTTTTTTATACCAAAAAAAAAAAATCCAGACTGTTGTTAAATCCATCTAATGTAGTTGATAACACCACCTCTCTTGGCAGTGATTTCCATAACTTTATTGTCCTTACCGTAAAGAATACCTTCAATTGCTGGCTATGAAATCTTTCCAGTCTCAGGGGATGATCAATGAGCAGGTCAATGGGGAGCTCTTTATATTGGCCATGCACATATTTATCTAATGTTATCACATCCCCTCTGAGATGCCTTTTTTCTAACGTAAATAAATGCAGACATTTTAAGCCTCTCTTTATAACTAACCCTTATTAATTTTGTAGCCCTCCTTTGCACCTTTTCTAGTTCCATAATATCCTTTTTAAGGACTGGTACCCAGAATTGTACTGTATATTCCAGGTGAGGTGAGGTTTGTTCCTTTGACTTGTAAAGAGGCAAGATGATATCCTCCTCTCATGAATAAATACCTTGTTTTATACATGCCAATATCTTATTGGCCCTGGCAGCTGCTGACTGCCATTGAGCACTGTTGTGATGTAACACCAGATTAATATAAAATATATAAATGAGTCCGTCTACTTTAACAGATATTTAATAAGAGGCAAAAACACAGTAATATACAATAATTAGTGACCGTCCAACACACAATACCACATTCTCCCAAGACTAACCTTAATCATAGTTTTCACCCATAAGATCCATTATAACCCATCACAGATTGCCCCATGCATGCAGGAGGCAGGCAAGCCAGGAAGAGACTGAAATAAGATTGTTCCTTCAACAGGTATATTGAATGGCTTGTGAGGTCATTGGAGGTGTGCCCTCATTAACATATTAAAAGACAAATGTTGTACAGGAGCATTGACCACAACTGTTGCTAAGTCTGTCATATACAACTATTCCTAAATCCTTTTATTAGTAGTTTTCCCCAGAAAGATACCATTTAAAGTGTATGTTGCTTTGTTATTATTTTTCCCATAATGTATAATTTTACATTTGTCTATATTGAACCTCATTTGCCACTTAGTTGCCCAGTCCCCCAGTCTTTTCAAATCTTCCTGTAAAGAATCATCAAGGTTAGACTGTATTATCAACCTAGTTTTGTGTCATCAGCAAACACTGAGACACAAAACATGGGGAGATCATTAAAAAACTAATTAAAAACAACAAGGCCTAAAACAGACCCATGAGGTATTCCGCTTAATACCCTGGGCCAATTTGATGATTTTCCATTTACAACAACCCTCTGCATTCTATATTTTAGCCAGTTTTCAAATCCATACATTCCAACAAACACGAGAGGCTTCTGAACTCTCATCCAATCAGGAGAGTTGAGAGGTCCTGACCTGTTTGACTGAGATCTCCTTCTCTCAGCACTCTCAATCCAAATTTTTGTATTGGCCCTGATTGATCTGCCCATTGTGGTTTCCATTCAGGTAGGTGTAAACAAAGGATATTAGAAAAACAACTGTTCTTGAACTCAGTTTATTCCAATATAGATATCTCAGGGATAGTGTTGAACGAACACGAACGGCACTGTTCGGGTTCATACCGAACATTACGTTTTTTGGACCCTGGACCCGAACACGGACATTCCACTGTATGTTCGTGTTGAAGTTCGGGGTTCGGTGATTTAATGGCGCATTTTGAAAGGCTGCAGGGCAGTCAATCAACAAGAGTTTGACTTGTTTGCCCTTAGAAGCCATTACAGCCGTGCCTACTAATGGCATGGCTTTGATTGGCCAGTGCAGCATGTGACCCAGCCTCTATATATAAGCTGGAGTCACGTACACGCACATCACATGAGCTTTTCTTAGTGTAGGGAGAGGATGCTGCAGCTGTGTGGGACAGATTAAAAAAAATTCTGGTGTTGAATCTGTAAACTACAGCGATTTTTGAAACTACAGCGATTATTCAAATTACAGTGATTATTTTAGTGGGTGCTTTACTACATATTTGTACCCTGCCCTGAGCTCAGTGCCACAGAGAGTGCAGTGCACTTGCAACTGCATGTGTGCCAGACACATGACTTTAATCCTGTTCTGTTAGCTCAGTGGGCAACATATAGGCATTTTAAATACAACATATAGGCATTTTAAATACTGCAATTTGTTGGTGTTAAATATTACATTTGCGTCCTGCACTTCATATCTGAGAGTCAAATAGAACCGTCAAATACTGTGCTTACAGCGCACTTAGAAAAATTCTAATTGTTTTGGGTGCTAAATAGTACATTTGCGTTTTGCGGTGCACTTTATATCTGAGAGTCAAATAGAACAGTGAAATACTGTTGTTCCAGTGCACTTAGAAAAATTCTAATAGTTTTGGGTGCTAAATAGTACATTTGCGTCTTGCGGTGCACTTCATATCTGAGAGTCAAATAGAACCGTCAAATACTGTGCTTACAGCGCACTTTGAAAAATTCGAATAGTTTTGGGTGGTAAATAGTACATTTGCGTCTTGCGGTGCACTTTATATCTGAGAGTCAAATAGAACAGTCCAATACTATGCTTACAGCTCACTTTGAAAAATTTGAATTGTTTTGGGTGCTAAATAGTACATTTGCGTCTTGCTGTGCACTTCATATCTGAGAGTCAAATAGAACAGTGAAATACTGTGGTTATAGTGCACTTTGAAAAATTCTAATTGTTTTGGGTGCTAAATAGTACATTTGCGTCTTGCGGTGCACTTCATATCTGAGAGTCAAATAGAACAGTCCAATACTGTGCTTACAGCGCACTTTGAAAAATTCTAATTGATGTGCTAAATAGTACATTTACTGCCTGCACTTCATATCTTTTATTTTTATTTTTATTTTATTTTATTATAAACATATAAAAGGACTTTACAAATATATATATATATATATTCCCCCTATGTATTTCAGGACACGTTAATATAACATTTTTTATGAGAATAGGGATTTTTAAAGAGAAATTACTACATTTTTCGAACTTTTCTTAGGGAACAACATTTTGTGAGGGAGGTGGTCCTTGGCTATTCTTATTTTGTTATTATTTTTGCTGATATTAATATTGATGCCTAGTTCCAAGTTAGATAGTCGGAGATTTTATTATAATATAGATGTTATTTTTGCTATATATTATATTGACTCATTAGGTGGCAGGCTACTCTAATGTGTTTTTTTCCCCTCCTCTTACACAGAATGCCCAAAGTTCTTCAACTCCTCCCATTTTACCCATATTTTCCTATGGAGTCCATATTGGTCCTTGGAACTAGAAAATCCTTCTTCCATTGAACACTGATAATCAATCTGAGATATTATTTCTGTCCAATTATTGGTTTCAGTGTTTTTCCAGTGTTTTGCTATACAGTGTTTCGTTGCTAGGATAATATGAATAATTAGATAGTGTATTTCCTTTGTACACCTTGGGATGCCTATGTGAAAAAGGAACAGTCAATGGATTTAAATCCATAATCAGTTTTGTTAAGATAAAGTTTATTTTTTTCAGTATTGGTTGTAGTTTACTGCAGGACCACCACATATGTAGGAGGGTTCCTTCGGTTTCTTGGCACCTCCGACATAATTTAGATTGGTCTTGTGAAAACTTATTCATTTGTCTTGGTGTCAAATACAATCTGAAGATTATCTTATAGTATGTTTCTTGTAATGACAAGTTATGTATACTCTTTTTCATTGTTATTTGTGTCCGGAGCCATTCTTGAAATGTAAAGTCACATCTCTAGTTCCCATTTAATCCAGGAATGATCTTTTGATGGATCTATTCTGGCATCGTTAAAATTGAGAAATCTTCCTGATTTTTTTGTTATTCTGTTGCTTCCCTAAAAATATTTATTGACTTTATTTTATTTCTAACTCTCAAGTATGAATAGTATTCTGCTGAGGGTAGATTAAATTAAGTCTGTAGTTGGATAAATGGGATTAGAGAGTTTTGTTGTAAGATTTGTGAGATATTGATAATTCCCAGATCTTTCCATCTATCTAGTTTTATATTGTCTATGTTCCATGAGATGGCGTCTAGTGGAGCTTATTTTATTACTCCATTGGTAATTTTATTTAGTTTTTTACATTTTATCAGAGTATTGATAATATTTTGGATTCTAGGATTTTGGGAATGGTATGATCGTAGATTATGGAACCAAAGGAGATGATAGGGTTCGAAGTTCCCACAACTCTCTTTTTCTATCTTGTACCGATTTGTAAGTTTAGAGATCAATATGCCCAATTTCAAAAAATGGGAGAACATAGCTGTTTCGTGGAGGGACTCGATATGTGGTATTGCAAATCCTCCATTTTTAGTTTTCCTTATCATGGAACTGTACGAGATTCTAGGTTTTTTATTGTTCCATATATACTCCATGATTATGATTTTGAATGTTTTCAGAATTTGTTGTGGTACTTGAAAGGGGATTGATCTAAAGAAATATAGTAATTTTGGAATTAGATAAGATTTTACTGAGTTCTAACCAGGAAATTTCAGGTCCTTTCCATTTCCTGAATCTCGCTCTAAAATATTCTATCATATCAGAGTAATTGGTTTGAATTATCGTATCTAGGTTTATGTTTAATTTAATCCCGAGCTAGTCAATCATTTTATTGTCCTATTTCTAATTGTAGGTCTGCCTTAGTAAATCTAATGTACTATGTCTAAGTTTGTTTGTATAACTTGGGTTTTATTTAGGTTTAGTTTGTAATTAACAGACAAAGAGTTCCAGTCAAGGAAATCCGGGCTCCACCACTCTCAGCTGCAGTGCCTTCCAGCACTGAAAGGGTGTGTGTTCCTCTCCCTGTGTGGTTCAGGTGCCGGCTTCCCACGCCTAACCCAGAGTTAAAGAATCCATAAATGAAGAAATGGTTAAGGGAAGAATCCGCACTCAGGAATCCTAGTTGAAAAATAGGTGATGTTTATTTGCAGAAATGAAGTTACATGTGAAACAGCAGAAACGGGGTGGAAAACATAACGCGTTTCGCGTGAATGCACGCTTAATCATAAGTGAAGTGGAAGCATAACAAACAGGATATTTAAATGGATTCAAACCAATCCGTGTAAAGGTCAAATCAATAAGTTGCAAAGTCAAAGAACTGTTACAAAGTGAAATAAGACAATCAGTATGTGAAACAAGGAATCAACACATTTAAGTGAATGAAAAGATGAATAAATAAAAGAATGTATATTAAATATTACATGTGTATAAATATTAATGCGTGACATTTAATGATGCTATATATAAAAAAACATGTAAAGTGCAATTATTTAGAACATGCAAAAAATAAAAGTACAGAGGCCACTTAGAAACCTAATGGCAGTCTGAAACACTTTTATGCATGTAATCTCATATAAAAACAATGATATTTAAAAATAATCAATTTTAGATCTAAATCGTCAATTCCTTGTAAACACGTATATAAATACCTGACAATGCCTCATACCACATAAATATACATATGCAAAAATAAAATAAAAGATGTATTCATATTAATATATGTTATATTACATTGCATAGAGAGGTATTAGCATTTTATAGAATAGTAAATGACATTTGGTAAAATAATATTATTAGCTGAGGTAAAGTCAGAGGTGTTTAATTATCATTTTTTTTTGTATAACAATCAACCGATATTATATCCCATTATCGGTTACAATCAATGTTTGAGGGAGCAAAATTATATTGATTTATTAAGAGAGGCAGATCCAATACTATTTTGGTGTGTATCGATCAATGGGTGTACATGGAAGTATGAAATGCCCATTAAATTAAATTAGAACATGCCTTGTTATGAGTATTTTCTTAGAGGGAGAAACCTAGGGTACAAAATCAGAGATTATTATTGTTACCTGCACGCTTAAGAATTTTTTTTCCAACACATAAATATAAACAACGCAAGCTCAAAATACAGTGTGAATGACCATCTAGAAAAAATGTGTGATATCATATTCAGAGTTAAGGCCATTTGGTCTTCTTGTGCCAAGAGTGAAGATCCAATAGACCTTTCTCTGACACAGGAGCCTATGTATGTCCCCTCCTTTTGGTCCTCTCTTAACTTTTTCTATAACTGAGACTGAAAATAATTTTGTGTTGGCACCATTGCAGAATGAAAAATGTCTGGCTACCGGGGTATTTGTATTTTTTCTGATGTCTAATAGATGCTATCTAATCCAGCACTTTAATTCCCGGACTGTGCGGCCAACATATTGTTGGCCACACTTTCCGCAAGAAATCACATATATTACACATGAGGTACAACAATTAGAGTATTCTCCAAGATTATGGATCTTGCCATCTGTCTTGGAAACAACACAGGTCTTCTTGTCCACATACCTACACGTCATGCAGATATTATGACCACAAGGGTATGTCCCTATGGACCCTAGCCATGTTAGAGTATTTTTGGTTATGATTGTTATGCTTCCACTTCACTTATGATTAAGCGTGCATTCACGCGAAACGCGTTAAGTTTTCCACCCCGTTTCTGCAAATAAACATCACCTATTTTTCAACTTGGATTCCTGAGTGTGGATTCTTCCCTTCACCATTTCTTCATTTATGGTTAGTTTGTAATTAGGATGTTCGCTATATTTCGCTATCTGTTCCATTGCAGATCTTTGAGACTTTATGTGATTACTAAAGGTCAGCAGGATATCATCTGCAAACAGAGAGATTTTCTTATCATCTTTTTCTATTTTTATTCCTTGTATTTCTTGTGTTTGTCTTATCAGGGCTGCTAGTGGCTCTATTGATGTCAAATATAGGAGCGGGGCCAGAGGGCTGCCTTGCCTGGTGCCATTACGGATATTAAACCAGTCTGAGTCTAGCCCTGGACCAACCACTCTTGCATGAGGTATTGTATATAGTGACACAGTGTTTGTTTTGAACGAGCCTTTCAATCCAAATGTCTCCATCAACATCTGTAGAAGTGTCCAGCTCACCCTATCGAACGCTTTTTCTGCGTCAAGTGCTATCACTACTGATGGTGTTTTTTTTTATTGATATGATCGATAATGTTGATAATCTTTCTTATATTATAGCCTGCATCTCTTCCCTTTATAAAGCCGGTTTGGTTATTATGTATTAGATCAGACATTACATTTTTACGTCTATCGGCTAAGATTTTAGAAACATTTTTTATGTCTAGGTTTATCAATGAGATTGGGCGATAGTTCGATAGGGTGGCTGGATCCTTTCTGGGCTTTAAAATAGGTGAGATAGTAGCCTGGAGAATCTCTTGTGGGAACTGTTGTCCTTCTGATATTTTTGTATATATCCTTAAAAGAAGTGGGGATATTTCTTCGTTAAATATTTGATATAGTTTGGCTGAATAGCCATCAGGTCCTGGTGCTTTCTTTTGTTTTTGACCTATAATCGTATTTTTTATCTCTTGTAAGGTAAAAGGAGCATTTAAAGTATCTAATTTTGTTTTATTTAGTCAAGGAAGGTTCAACTGTTGAAGAAAGGAGATCGTATCGGTTTGGGGTTTGTTCATCTGGTGTATATTATATAGGGAGTGATAGTAATCCTTGAAAACTGTCGAAATTCTCTTAGGAGATAATATTGTTTTTAATCCTATTATTAATTTATTTATGATGTTTCTTGTCCTTTGGCTTTTAATTTATTTGTCAGAATTTTGTCCACTCCATTTGCTCCTATGTACCATGTTTGTTTGAGAGTGTGTAGGGCTTTTTTTGCCTTTTCTTCCAGTTTTTTTTAATTGTTACTTGCAAATCTTGTATTAGATTCGAGACCAGTATAGTTGGAGTTAACTTATTTATCTTTTCGAGTTTGGACAGTTCTATGTGTAAATCTGCTAATGTTTTACTGCTTTTAGACTTTCTTTCTGTTCCTAATTTTATAAATAGCCCTCTCAAGAAACATTTAAAGGAACACCATAAGGTGAAGTCTGTGACTTCTCCATTGTCATTTTTATCTAGGAAGTTATTGATTTGTTCTTTTAATTGTAGTATTTCCGTATTATCTTTAAGTAAGAATTTGTTTAATCTCCATCTATTTCTCTGTTTGTATTCTGGGTTGTATTTAAGAGAATAAAAAATGGGTGCGTGATCTGACCAAGATATCGGGCCTATTTGTCACCTACCTTGTTTCACCTCCTGATCCGCCGCCATCGCGGATCAGGAGGACGCCATCCCGTCGGCTGGGGCTCAGAGTGAGAGCCCCAGCATCCCTTGATGCTGAGACGCGCGTCCAGTAAGACGCACGCTCAGTGACGTCACGCACCCGTTCGCGCATGCGCGAACGGGTGTTTCATGAATATTCATGAGCCCAGTTAAAGGGCTATTTATTAAATTAACCCCTCCCTTGCCAATTGATCAGAGGTGTGTCCTGATCAATTGGTAGTGTATTTAAACGGTCATTTCACAGGTTACCTTTGCCTGTGATAGTGCCTTGTGTATCTCACTAGCGTTTTGACTCCTGATTGACTCCGTTTATCTGTTGCTGACCCGGTTCGTCCCTTTATACTCCATCCGTTTGTTCCTGCATTCCTGATTATTCTGTGTATGACCCTGCTGTTCCTGACTATTCTACATCCGCCACCTGCCTCGATTTCTGCTAGTGACCTGTTTATCCGTATCTCTCCTGTCCGTGACCCGGCCTGTCTCCTGACTCTCCGTTTGCCTGTATTCCTGTACGATCCTATACGGGCTCCACTTGCTGAGTATCCGGTAGTAAGTGTTCCAGCAAAATCCTTGGTGACATACCACCGGCGGCTCAACCAAGGGTGTGTAGTCATTAAGGTGAAGACCAATACTTGCTACCTACGGTACTTAGTGAGTGTCCCTATAGCCTCATCTACACTTGTGGTCCATCTCCTGAACACGACCGTTACACTATTATTGAAGACATGACCTGACCCAGATTTAATTCATGAGTCATTAGCATGTCTATTCTGGAATATGAGCCGTGTACCTTCGAGAAGAAGGAAAAGTCTTGCACTTCTGGGTGTTGAGTCCTCCATATATCATACAGTGCGTTTCTATCTAGAACATTTTTGAAGATTTTAGCTGTTCTCTTTATTGAGGGATCTAATTTGGCCCCTTGAGGCAGGCTTTTATCCTGTTTACTGTCTGGCACACAGTTCATATCTTCCCCGAAGATCAGAATACCTTTCGTAAGTTGTTCTGCTCTTTCATAAGGTTTATTTAAGAAAGGAATTGGAGATTGATTTGGGCTATAAATATTTACCAGGGTATATATTATATCATTAATCCTACATATCCAAATGACATTTCTACCGTTTACATCGGTTTCTTCGTGGATACTTTCAATTTTTAATTTATTGGAGACAAAAATGGCTACCCCTCTTTTTTTATGTCCTTCTGAGAGATTGGATTGTATTGCTATTTTAAATCTAGAATATTTCCAAAGTGTTTCTGTAGGAGACCTCCAATGGGTTTCCTGTACAAATGCTACATCTATATTTTTTTGTTTTTAAAGGTAATATAAATGGCCCCTTTTTGGGGGGGAGTTTAGGCCCTGGGCATTCAGTGTAAGAAACTCAAGTGACATGAGATTTTCTTTGCGAGTCAGCCTGCCTCTTTTCAAATGAGTCAATTTTCTTCCTTTTCGTTGGGTTCCCGAGAAGAGAATGTGTGCAGTAATTTGTCTTTACATCTGGTATTATATACATACATTGGTACTTATCTACACAGAACATTTTTACATACTTCATTTAAATCAAGATGAAGAATTTATATTCAAACCGTCCTGCTGCCGCCGCAGGATACATACTATGCGGATTTAGGTTAGTATTTTGTGAGGATAAATGATCCTTAATATCGTCTAATCTCAATTTTTAGCATGGATCAATACAAAATGGTTTATTTTATATATGTTTATTTTATCTAACTTGAAAGGGGAAACATAGGAAAGGAACCTCAGATCGCCCTCCGTCCCATGTATATATTGATAGTAAAGTATTTAAGATGTAAAAAACAGGTTCTCATGTTACAGGAATACCTTTTCTATCGTCGACCCGCGGGGGGTGGGGTCGGACATCCCCCCGCCATCCCCCGGGGCCGACCCCCGCCCAAGCAGGGGTGAGCCTCGGGTTTAGACGGGGTCGCAGGCCCGAACATGCCACCACACACCCCCTATCACGGGTGAGGAATTCAGACCCGTATTCAAATCATATAGAGATAGGAGGTGGATGGAAAGAAGGAGGGAGGACACAAAGGACACAGTGGCATCCAAATCATCACCAAGATTATTTTGAACCCTCTTTTGTTATGATCAAAAATATATATGATATAAGAGGGGTGTGGGGGGGGGGCAATCGCTATCTTTCGTGGCGGTCCCCCACGTACATGGGGAGGTACCCCGAGGAAGGTGTGGTCCTCAGTATTAGGCAAGAAGTCCTCATCACTCCCAAAAATTAGGAGTGAGGGAGTTCAAGCTGGTTCTAACATCATAATGTATAAAATTGTTATTCAGATTTTCGTCCTTAATGCATAGAACATAGGGGGGGAGAGGGGGAAAGAGGAAGAGAGTCCCTCGCAATCCCCCGCAGCGGCCCCCCGCCTCCGCGGGGTTCGCCTCCGGGGGAAGGCGAGATCATCAGTATTAGGCGCAGGGAGGGAAAGAGAAAGGAAAGAGAAAGAGAAAAAAATAAAATATAGTGTTCGTTAAAGTAGAATTGAAGATGTGTGGTTTTTATAGGAATTAGTGTGGAGAAGTGTAAAAAAAAAAAAACTTTCCCCTTCCTTCTTTTTTTTCTCTTTTCCCTCCCCTCCTTAATGTGCTAGTGAATAAATGTTATATGTTAAATGCCAGGTTGTGAAAAATGTGATCCAATGGATTAATAAATGTGTTAATGGTTAGCTCTCTGTGAAGAATATAATTTAAAGATAAGTGAGAATGATTAAAAGAGGGAAAAAAAAATATATATATAGTGTTTGTTAAAGTTGAACTGAATATGTGTAGTTTATATAGGAATAAGTGTGGAGGAGTGTAAAAAAAAAGAATGTGTTACAGTCAGTTTGTTCTGCGCTCCCCAAAAAATAAAGAATATTGTTTTCTCTAAGCTTAGAGGTTTGTTCTTTGTAACCATATCTTATTGTTCTAGTGGCTCTGGAGATGTCGGCAAAAATCATGATCTTTTGGAATTGTCCTTCTGTTGGAGTTTTCTTCCTATATGCCTTCATTATCTTATCTTTGATGTTATAGTTTGCAAATCTAACAATCACGTCCCTTGAGGAGTCATTGCTGATTTCTTTAGGCTTTGGGAGTCTGTGATATCTTTCGTATGGAAGTGCTTCCAGTTGGATACTTATCAATGAGTTGAAGAACGATGTTATATATGCTTCCATCTCCTCATGCATCACATCTTCTGGAATTCCGATTAGTCTTATGTTTTTCATTCTGGATCTATCCTCCATTTCCGTGAATTTTTGTTCCAGTTTTATTTTTATTTTTTTCTAAGCTTTTGTTATCTTTTTGTAATGTTTCCTGTTTTTTTTTCAATCTCTAATATTTGGTTGCCCTGTTGGTTTATTTTTTCGCCCAAATGTGCAACCTCTTTACTTAAGTCCTCTTTTGTTGCAATTAAGTCTCGTTTGATCTTTTCGCACAAATTGTCCATTAAGAGAGATATAGAATCTTCAGATATTGTTAATTTCTCTTTTTCAGTATCTTCTGCTTGTCTCATAGTTGTTATCTCACTATTTGTGTTGTCTATCGAGCGTCTTTGTTTTTGTAGTGCTCCGGATAGTTTAGGAGAACAGAAGATGTTGATAGATTTATTTTTTTCTTGATTTGTACCTCTGTCTCTATCTTCCCTCTTTTCCTTGCTTTTAGGTGCCACTTAGTCCTATATCTCCCTTAATTCTCTTAGGGTTTTTTTAATTGGTATTTTTCCTTCTTCTTGAGGCTCACTGTTTTTGATATATCTATGGAGCCAAAATATCCAATTGTAGTTTATTTGCTCATTCGTTTCCTTTTCTATACGTCTCTGTTAATAGGTGCTATAGTTATCTTAGATTTACCGTATTTGCTCGATTATAAGACAAGGTTTTGTTCAGATTTTTTTTTCTGAAAAGTTACCCTCGTCTTATAATCGAGGTCTCTTATAATCTGACCTCAAATTGAGGTCAGATTATAAGACATGGATCCAGGTCCCCATCAGAGCTGCAGGGGACCTGGATCCCCCTCTCTAACAGCAGGGGATGTCTGCGCGATGAGCGCAGACTCCCCTGCTTCCGCCCGGCACGACCACCGGGGCTTCTATGATGAAGCCGGGTACTTCCGCTTTCGTCACAGAAGTCCCGGCGAGCGTGCCGGGCGGCAGCAGGGGAGGTCTGCGCTCATTGCGCAGACATCCTCTGCTGCCCCACTAGTCACCAGGGAGAATCGGGCAGCTGGGGGATGTCTGCACAATACGTGCACACATCCTCCATGCTGCCCAACACCTCTGTCTATTATGACGGACAGCTGTCCGTCATAATAGACGGAGGTGTCGGGCAGCATGGAGGATGTCTGCACGTATCGTGCAGACATCCCCCGGCTTCCCCCACTAGCCACCAGGGATTATTACACAGGTTAGGGGGAAGGAGGGGGTGGAGGGAGTAGGGAGGGAGGGGGCACCAGAGCAACAAGGGGAGGGAGGAGGGAGGGAGGGGGCACCAGAGCAACAAGGGGAGGGAGGGAGGGGGCACGAGAGCAACAAGGGGAGGGAGGGGTGAACCAGAGCAACAAGGGGAGGGAGAGGAAGAGAGAAACAAGGGGGGGGGGGGAGAGGGGAGGGGGAGAGAGAGACAACACTAAGGGGGGGGGAGAGAAAGCTGGGGACAAGGGAAAGAGGGAGGCAGCATTGGCGCATAAAAGGAAATAAAAACAAGAAATGCATTTTTTGATATCATAATTTTTTATTAAAAAAGCTATTTACATATCAATATATACAATTTCAACTTTTTTCCTATAGGGTAGTCTTATATTCAGGCTTTTAGTTTTTTTCCTAAAGGAATATCCAAAGTTTGGGGGGTCGTCTTATAATCAGGGTCGCCTTATAATCGAGCAAATACGGTATATAGTAGAAGTAAACGAGAGTAGACATATATTTTATCAGTTTTTCTCTTTGGTTCCCCCATTTCGCCTCTTTAATATTCTTTGTTACCACCCTTCTCTCTTAGCTTCTCTCTCCTCCTTTGTTGGCTCTCTAGGATCTGAGAAGATATTTTTATATTCCTATGACCCTATACCCCTCTCCACTGGCTCTTTCTTGGCTTATAGAGCCATTTTCCTCCTTTGGTTTTTAGGTTTTATAGCCTGTCGATAGTATATCGTGCAGAAGAAAACAGAATGTTTAACGTGAAGCAAGGTCTGTGTATTTAAAGGCAGATACGGAATGGAACGGACTCACGGTTTGTTGGAGACCTGTTGCCTGTTTATCCTCACTCTTAATGGATGGCCGGTGAGTTCATCACCCAGCAGCCCTTCATAGATGAGGCGTGGCAGATTGCAGGTTTGTCCGATCAGCCCCCGCTAGACGATGAGGTCCAGGTCTTGAACTCCTCCGTCCAATGCTGAGCAGTCGGTATTGTCTGCGTTTCTATTTCGTTCCAGATCACCGTGATCACCGTGGCCGAATACAATTGAGCCAATATGAGAGGGGTGGGTACCTTGTACTCCGGGATATACTTCAATTGCTAATAGTCTTTCAGTAGTATTTCGTAAGTCATTCCGAGAAGGGTTGATATTATGGAGGTTGAGCGTTTACTCTTCCATGCTAGATCTCCTCACCGTCTACTTCCTACTCTGCATCGTCCATCTGTGCGTACGTCGTGTGCTAAATAGTAAATTTATGATTCTGGTATATGTCACTGCCAAACAACTACCCAATATGTGTTCAGCAACATCTCCCGAGTACAGGGATACCACCCATGCATAGGTTTGTTGCTTTGTTTTGGGGCTAAAAGGCCACATTTAGGGGGTGCGCATTTCCAACCTGGAATTTTGACATGTAGTTAGCCTGCGCCCATGTTCCATTTGGAACATTTTTGAAGCCGTCCAATGTATTTTACCCCATCAAACCATATATTTTTGGAAAATAGACATCCTGAGGTATTTCAAATGGGGGTATTGTAATACTGTATATGTACTAATTCTACCACCAGCCTTTGTAAAAGTTTGTGGTAGTACTTTTTTGGGAGTTTTTTTTCCCACATGCATTGTACTTCAGACATGAATTCACAGATTCTGGTATATGTCACTGCCATACAACAACCCAATATGTGTTCAGCAACATCTCTCGAGTACAGGGATACCACCCATGCATAGGTTTGTTAGTTTGTTTTTTGGCTAGAAGGCAACATTTGTGAGAAAATGCCAACTTGGAATTTTGACATGTAGTCAACCTGCGTCCGTGTCCTATATGGGATATATCTTTGAAGCCAGCCAATGTAATTTACCCCCACCAAACGATATCTTTTTTAAAGGTAGACACCCATCACTCCTTGTGGCAAGGGCTCAGCAGCCGATACATCACTATATGATGTATCAGAAAGCTGACCAGGGTCAAAATCGAACCCTGAGTCCGCGGCCTCAGAATCAGTGCCTAAGCAGTGATCTTGAGCAAAGAAGGGGTTAATAGCTCTTGGAAGAGCCTATCTAGTACTGTAATACATTACAGTACAAAGAAATTAATCCATAAAACAGTGCAGACAGCAAAACATACTGTTGCTGTGCAAGATTACTGCTTATACAGTGATGAATGGCAGGGAAGGGCTTAATACTCAGTGAAAGACTTTCATAAAACCTGACAATTTTATAAAATGTTATTTTATATCACTAATACTGATCTGTCTCTTTCCGTCACAAAAATGTAAGTGAGGAGAGGGAGGCAGATCAATATTTGTGAATATTGATCCGACCAATTTTGATCTCACCAGGGCGATCACCAAACCACCTTTTCCACTAATTCGCTGTTACTGATCGCTATTTGCACAGACAGCTTAAAAAAAAAACTCTAATATTTTTACTTTACACGTAATCCCCTAGCGGGTATGTGTAAAAAAAAAAAATGTAAAAAAATATGCAGACAGATAAAAACTGCTTTGGCGTCAATATCATTGCGTAAGCAGTGATCGACGGCAAAGAAGGGGTTAATAACTCTTAGAAGAGCCTTTGTAGTACTGTAATAAATTACAGTACAAAAAAATGAAACCCTAAAAAATGCACAAACAGCAAAAATAAATGCGCTGATGTGCACGATCACTGCTTACGCAATTTTTTTGTACTTTTACTAACTTTTCTAACTTTGATCTGTCTCTCTCCCTCAGTAAAAAAAAATGTGAGGAGAGGGAGGCAGATCCTAACTGGTCAGATCAATATAAGGTTAATATTGATCTGACCAGGCAGTGGGGGTGCTCATCAGAGCTTCCCCACTGCTTGTCAGTGTGCCTGCAGTCAGAGATTGCCTCTGTGAAGAGGCAATCATGTGACTGCAGGAAGAGCACAGGAAGCAGGTACTTCCTGCCTCCTGTGCTCTTGCCCTTAGAAGGGCAGAGCCATCTTGGTCACACAGTGACCAAGATCGTTCATTTTTTTGGAGTGTTACTGATTGCCTCGACTCGTCCTGTGTCACTAACGCCTCGCCACACAGCATGGACCTAGTCCGTCCTGTGTCGCCAAGGGGTTAATTTGTCTGGGGTTTATTTCCGGCAGCCGCATCCAGGGGATGCAGCTGCCAGAAAAAAAAAAATAGTTCAGCAGCACAATGCACTCCCGCACCCCCCTCGGGACCCCACTGTTGTAAGGTGCTCCTCTTTAAAAAAAAATCAACCAAAACCTATGTAATTGTCGGAAGCAGCGCAGACTCACAAAATGTGTCTGCTTTAGGCATGGGTTCACACGTGTGTGCATGTGTGCATCGCATTTGTACTTGATCCACAATGTGTCTGTTAAAGCGAGGTTTGCCTCTATATACTATATGATGATTATTTGTTTTACCCAATATTCGCTGTCCTACTTCCCCAGGACAGATACCAGATGTCTGGTCACCCCCTCAAGTTTAATAATAATATTCAATCAATGGTGGACAGGGCTGTCGGCTTTGGGAAAGGCCGAAAATGTTCAAGCTAAATGGAAACCTTTGAACGTTTCTATAATGGGATAAAAGTCACCCTCCTGGGGTTCAGAAGATGGGACGTCAACAGATAGTAAGATCTAAATTTGTGTGACTCCACATTAAGGGCCAGAGTCGGTTATCAGTTTGAAGGTTTATATCTGTAAACAAGTTTGTGTGTATTTAAAGTTATGGTTATGAAAAAAATATGGCCTTCACCATTGATAAATAAAGTTATTGTCTTTAATTAAGGTAAGGTTAGGTTAGGTTAGGTATGTGTTCTATACAAACCCCATGTTGGGAGATTTGACACAGTCCAATAGAGATTTAACAATTCCTGGAAAGGAATTAATCCAAATTGGAGTTAGTTGCTTTGGGACCTTTTCTGCTTATTCCATCCAGCTATGTTTGTTTCAGCATTTACTTCTCATCCAGATGTGGGTATCCTGTTTGGAGAAAGGAAGGGTTCTGCTTGCAGCCCACCGGTGTTTAGAATGTATTTCTTGCACTTTCAGTATGTCTTGGTGCCACATCTATACGTGTATCCAAAAAAGTGTTATTATACAGATTCACTATATGTTCTTTCTACCTTTTTCCTACATGCTCACCCAAGCACATGTGAGATAAGCCAGTCTTGTTTTATCTACTACATGTTGGAGTGGACTGGCATCCCTCTCTTTTTTCTGTCTACATTTGGTTTGGGACAAGAGGAGTGTTTGGAGAGTTGGTCTAAATAAGGAGAGTATTTATTTTATTTTCCTTGTTTCTGTGTATTTTTTCGGCTTTAAATGATCTGCTTTATATTGTTATTATAGGTTATTCTGTGTCAGGTTGGGCAAGAAAAGGGTAAGTTATCTGGAACAGGATCAGAAATCACAATAACTGCTCACTGAAAGGCGAGAATACGAGAATAAAGGCATTTTATTGTATTTATATTGAATTGGGTCATGTTGGTCATGATAGATGTTACAGTAAGAGGCGCCCCTCACCCTCTGTGTGATTTAGAGAATGAGTTTGACCATCGCTGTCTGCACACAAGCCAGGACATGATGCATTCAGAGTTCTTTGCTCTAGAACGTCATGATGTCACTGGGCATTGTGACATCACTCAGCTTTGGTATATAAGCAGTGAGTTTAGATCACTGCTCTCTGAGGCTGTAGGAGTTTATCAGTGAAGTGGTTGGTGTGCAATATAGAGATTGAATATGGAGGATGTGGAGAATGCGTTAGTAAGATTGGTGAGGATCCTTTTTCAAAATTTAAAGGCTTTCCTTTTTATCACATGGTTTATGTAAGGAGTCTCTGCTAATTCTTCTTAATAAATTAATATATTTGTATCCATGGTTTTGCTATTCCCAATTGGCGGAGTGGCATTGGCGTATTGTGCCTCTTCGTGCCTGCCAACCCGTAGCATGCCTATCACTCAGAGGCACGAGGTCTCTCGTGTATTTCCTAGGGTTTGTTTTCTGAGAACAGAAATACACGAGTTACATCCCGAAAGGCGACGAATTCAGCAACAGAGATACTATATATTAAATATGGGTTTTCGTGCATTGAAGACACACAAGACAGACAAAAACTTGGCAACAAAACACTGGCTAATGAAGAATGAAGCCAAAACACACAGCCTATGCTGAAAAAAAATCAGGAGCTATGCCGAAAACTCCAGGAGCTAAGGGTATCATAAAAGTTTTCAAAATTGTTTTGTGTAATAAATTCTCATGTGTCAGAAATTAAATTATTCTTGGGGTATTAAATTAAATGACCAAGGGCAAATCTGAGTTTAGACAGGTTGAGTATCACTGTGTTATTGTACAGATTCACTATATGTGAGACAAGCCAGTCCTGTTTCGTATACTACCTGTTGGAGTGGATTGAAATCCCTTTCTTTTTATCTCTACATTTGGTCTGGAACAAGAGGAGTCCTTGAAGAGGTGGTCTAAATAATTGGTTTTATTTTCCTTGCTTCTGTGTATATTTTTGGGATACAAAATGGATCTGCTTTATATTGTTACTATATGTTATCTGTGTCAGATTGGGGCAAGAAAAGGGTAAGTTATCTGGGAGAGGATCAGAAATCACAATAACTGCTCACTGAATATTCAGTGAGAATAAGAGAATAAAAACATTTTATTGGAATTATAATGCAATGGGTGATAATGGTCATGATAGCTGTTACAATAAGAGGCCAGGACATGTGCATCATGTCCTGGCCTGTGCGCAGGCAGACATTCTGTCTGCACACAGGCCAAGACATGATGCAGTCAGAGCTCTGTGCTCTAGAACGTCATGATGTCACTGGGCTGTGTGACATCACTAAGCCTTGGTATATGAGCAGTGAGTTTAGAACACTGCTCTCTGAGGCTGTAGGAGTTTCTGGCTGAAGTGTTTGGTGCGTGTGTACGATTTATACAAATTCAATATGGAGGATGCGTTAGCAAGACTGGTGAGAATCCTTTTTAATGTTTTAAGGTTTTCCTTTTTAATCACATGATTTATGTCTGGAGTCTCTGCTAATTCTGCTTAATAAGTTCAATGGTTTTGCTATTCCCACTTGGCGGGATGGGAGGAAATTTTTAAAATCATTAAATATTTACAAATTAAACAAATTAAACAGCCCATATGCATGTATTGGTGTCCTGTTTGGTGAATTTAACCAGTGCCGTACTAAATGCAGGCAACAAACTCTAATCAACTTAGGCTAGGCACACCACGGCATGCAGCCGTTACATTAGAAGAGAAATCTGGATTATAAAATCACAGACCTCTAGTTAACAGGAAATAATAACATGTATCCCTTATTAATTCATTGTCATGGATCTATGTGAAGAATATTTATTTCTGTTCCATATATACAGAAATTGTCAGTATAAGTATTTATGATATATACACGTCACTTTTTTAATAAAGCTGCTAGTGTTTTTTTGAATATTATAACACTATGGGTGTCATGTACTAAACAAATGCAATATGGAAAAAAAGTTGGTGCAATATGCAAATATTTGAAAACATTTTGCACTTTTTTCCTGTTTTGTGCCTCTTCAGTATATTTTTATTTAGCATGCATTTTTTCCTGTATATTGCAATTATATTTGCGAATGCTAAAGTCTTGGCGATATAAAATAATTCTGATTTTGCATGTGAAAATTACCCCAGCTTTTAGCAAGCGTCAATAAATAAAGCAGAAAAAATATTCGCAAACTTGCCTGTTTTTATTCGCAAATATGCCCATTTTTATTCAGACTTTGCTTATATATATATAAAGGCAAATTTGTTTAGTACATTGCAACAGGAGAAAAGATGAAAAATAGATTTGCACATAAAACATATTTGCTTTGTTTAGTACATGATCCTCATGGATGAGCAGCCCATGATGTGTTTAGAATATGTGGATCCTGTACATATAGAGATATATATATATTATGGCACCCCAGCAGAGGCATAACACCCAGTCCTATCATACTGAGCCAGACATGACATTCAGTTGCCTGCCTTGCATTGTGTACACACTGAGTCTCTAGTGACACCAGTCTGTGAATCTTTATTTAAAGGGAAGAGCAGTTTGTGTTTTGTACAGATATAGTTTATTAATTTAACACCATATAAATGTATATAAATGTGTGACACTGACGTCTTCAGTTCTTCTAATGTTCTCAGTCTCTTCTTGATGAAGATATTTATCAATGTTCTGATGCATTAGAAGAACTGGAGGCGTCTGTGTCACACTATTATAGCCATTATTTATAGTGATTATTTGTTTTAATATATGACTTTTAATATATTTTATATATTTGCTGTAAATATTAAATGTCCAGTTAAAGGGTAAATTTGGGTTATTTACATGCCTGATATTCTATACTTCTGCTTCACTCCTTTAAGTGCTAGCACCAGTACTCTATCCAATAGCATCACTACATTTTCCATGTCAGACTGAGGCCACGCAAAATGGTTTTATCATGTGGGTGAGCTGTAGTGAATTACAAAAGTGTTGGCCCCAAATAAGTGCTGTCCTGGGCATACTGCCCCCCCCCCCCCCCCTCTGCCCCAACTACACTGCTGCTCCCAGGTGCATACCTTCTTGGGGTTATTCAGCTAGTTGGGGGCTCATTCTTATGTCTAGCCAACTTTATACTGATGTGAGCTATGCTGTACCAACATTAATATCTGATTAACTATGTGCTAGTTAGAGCTTCATAGTACTGATATATGAGCTATACTTTACCACCCGGTGGTATAACTATAAACTGTTGGATGATACTATCTCTGTCCAGCTATTTACTGACAGGATCAATAAATACATAATTAGTTTTCTTATTATTTAGGGACCAATATCTGCAAAATAACAGCCATGAAAATATATTGCCTCGGGTACAAAACACTCAGGTACAAGCAATGCTCTAACTTTATAACAATGCATTATGCAGGACTAATTCTGTTCTTCTAGCAGGAGGAACTCAATAGGTTTGGCTCTGCATAATGTGGTATTTCTGCCTTGGGCTTAGGCTGGGAATGTTGGAGAAAACCAACAAGAGGGGGACCCCACCTAGCATAAATCTCTTATATTAAGCTTTTGCCAGTTGTAGCATTGGCCTCCCTTTAGCACTTCAGCCTACATTGAATCAATGAAAAACTAAACTCCAGGGTATCGGAGGAACGAAGCATAAAAAGTATAATAGAACCAACATATATTTATTTATATACTTTATACGGCAAAGCGGTGTGTGGTCACCCTCCGGTGCAATCAGGTGTCTATCCGCTCTTAAATACTCTTACCCACAGTGCTCCAAAACTTTAAGTGAATAAGTGCCTTAAATGAAGTAAAAAATGGATAGAAACAGTATACATGGGCACCAGTACTGTAACACAATGGTAGTGTAACACTAATTCTGATGTGCAAATATCACACTATCAGAATATACAATAATTATTTCATACTTTCCACAATATATAATGATTCTTTATTATCTTTCCAACTCAGATGATACAAATTAATGGTGTGGGACAGTAACAATGAATAGAATATATAGACTGCAAAAGGCTCTTATCCATTAACAAGTACTGTTACATTATGATATTCCTAACCTCATGCTGTATTATTATAATTAAACCCTGGTATTTTGGCTGTTCCTAATTGCCAGGGAATAACCTCCATCATTCATCTAAAAATCTTCCTAGCAGTTTTAAGATAAAGTCCGATCAGACACCAAGTAAATCTTAGTAGAAGAGGAATCAACATTGAGGGGACAAGAAAGGCAAAGAATGAAATGTCCCTTGTACTCTAAATACAAATCTACAGAAATATACAGGACAACACAAGACTATATAGGGATAGACTTATATTATTCCAAGAAATAGTACATATATATATATATATATATATTACAATATATAGTACAATAGTACATATAGCTGTATCTTTAGGAGATATACTGGCCCAAGTGTTGTTTAAAAACCTATGAATGAACAACACCCAACAAATCCACATTTTCTGCAAATGCATGAGCCAAATCTATGTGGGTAACAGACAGCAACACTGACAATTGCCATAATCATTCAGCTAACCAATGTCTAAATAGATGTTTGAGATCCAATTCTAAATTAATCCTTTACAATTTTTTCTCATTTGTTTAATACATTCTGTTTGTTACTCCCACCTCACCCCCTTGGTGAGTTTTTATTTTTTATTTGCCCTGACATATTAAATTATTTTTATCACCAACTTTTCTGAAAATGTTTATAATCCTAAATAAACATATAGACATCATTTCATTAGTCACTAATCATTCAAGTGTTAACATATTTGCTCTTTTAATAGTCTTATTGTCAACCTGACATATGGGGCCCTGCATTTGCAACACGTAATTATATATCTTAAACCTTATATATTTCACCTTTATCTGAAGAACTATAATCCCTAGATTGTATAATATGTGAGCAGCATATGCACCTGCCTCCACACTTAAACATGCCTACATATCCTATCTGGCTTGCCCTGTCTTTGTCCCCATCTCTAAATTGGCTAGACAAGGGCCAGGGACGTAAACTTCTGGCTTTTCTTAATGTACATTGTATTCCCTTTGACAAAATATTGTCATATACAGAGTCCTACCTAAAAATGTCAAGGGTCTTTTTATTATGCCTGTTGTCTGATTTAATTGTACACTGAAATCTGTGTTAAATCTGATGCCCTCTCTGTATTTATTTGATTATCTCTCTCACTTTTTCTTTCAATATAACCTGTCGGTTCTTAGAAACATAGAATGTGTCGGCAGATAAGGACCATTTGGTCCATCTAGTCTGCCCAATATTCAAAATACTTTTATTAGTCCCCAGTTCCCTATCTTATAGCTAGGATAGGCTTGTGCCTATCCCACCCATGTTTAAAATCCTTGACTGTGTTTACCTCTACCACTTCCGCTGGGAGGCTATTCCATACAACCACTACCCTCTCAGTAAAGTAATACTTCCTGATATTACTTTTTAAATCGTTGCCCCTTCTTCCCTTGACTTCCTCTATCTGTAAAAGGTTGGGGGTATTTTAAAAGAGAGCAAGAGAATACTCCCAGGTGCTGAGGTTGAGTTTGACTTAGAAAAAAACTCAAACTAGCGTGTTTCTTCCTTTTCCCTCCAAACTCAGGTGCTGAGTTTGACTTAGAATAAAAACTGCTAGCTTCATTACGCCTTCCATAGGCAAATTGATTAAAGCTATTTTTCTGGTATCAAAGGTCGAGTTTGACTTATGGGTCTATTCACTTATATTCAAAAAAAGCTAGAGGAGGTTGACTTTCATTTTGAAACTAAGTCAAACTCGACACCCGAGTTTTACGTAGGGAAAAAAATAAATAGGTTTTAATCTTCCTCAATGAAAGTAATGAAGCATCCAAGAGACGGGTGAGTCTGTTTGAATATGGCGGTCGAGAAACAAATTATATATTTGGGATCAGAAGCCAGAGACATAAAATATGAATTTCAAATTCAAGCTCCCTCTATTTTACAATTCAAAGTATTGTGTCAATTAGCGGTTTAATCAAATGCGTGGAAAGTAAGGTGTATGTCTGCATGTTATTAATGAAACCTATTTATTTTACGTTTCCTTTACAGCAACAGGAGTCAGAAAAGCTGAATGAAGAGGTAATACAGTTATATTTGTTATATATTAAGTCAGGGAGAGTAAAGGTATTTATATATATAATATAAGGCATATAAAAAGTGGAACTTATTTTTTTTTAGGGGGGGGGGTCCAACCGTGGGTTAGTGCCACACTAGCTCACTTATCCAACCCGATGGCTTAACTAATAAAAAAAGATTCCCAGACTGTGGAAAAAATTGTATGCTAGGGCAAGTCCTGAGCCCAAATACTCCTCATTGTCTGGTTGCAGCTTGCTGTCAAGGGGTTAATTGGGAAGAGGTTTAATTGTAGCTCTTCCAACACATTAAAAAGATTTTGGTAACAGTATTAACTACTTTGTGTGCCTACTAGGTTGCAGGTGAGAGTAGGTTCTTACCCTATTGAGAGTGTACTTTGACATGGCGGGTGAGCCATATTAATTGGAAAAATTACACTGACACATTAATCGGAACACTAACACTGGCATATTAATTGACAAAATGACACTGCATAGAAATGGAAAAAGTAACACTAGTACAATAATAGGCAAATAGCACTGGCATATTAATGGCCAAAATAACAGTGGCATTTTAATGGGCAAACTAACACTGGCATATTAAAGGGCAAAATGGCTGTGAAATATTAATGGGCAAACTAACACTGGCATTTTGATGGGCAAATAACACTAGTATACTAGTATATTATTGTGCCAACCAACACTGGCATAGTAATGGGCAAATGGGCTGTGACATATTTTGTAAAAAAATTCAGCCTTATTCGGGTCATTATGAATAGGAGAATCCTATAGAAATTGTTACAACAAGTCGGCCATACTGATTTGCCAAATTGTGGATATCTGTACAGATTGAGGCTACCTGCAAAGTATCCATTCAGCATGTAGTGCACTACTGGCTACAAATGGCCCCATAATTATCCTTCCACCATTCCAAATCTGTAAGCGGTCTTACAGCAAACATATCTTTGTTACCAAGTGGAGGTGTAATAATGTGGCAGCTTACAAGCTCCTGTGGGCTATGGGTTGAACTGATCATGGGTTAGACTCTTCCTAGCGTTGAACTGAGAACCTGTGGACAGAGAAGATGCTATAACTCCGTCATGATCTGGACTGGTGTTTTGAGGGTAATTTGGCACTCTGGGGACTGAGTTTAGAGTGGGAGCCATCAATCTGATCTCTGATGCTCTTGGAATGATTCCCGGGGGCTTCTTTGTTATAATCCCTTGAACCTGGATTTTATATGCACACAGGAGCCTTTTAACACATGTAAATGTTTTAGACTGTCATTATTGTAACTGAGTTATGAATATGATAATCCACTATTAGTCTCACCTGTTGTACTTTTGTCCTTTCCCTGAAGAGACTAACTGTCCTCCTTTCTCACTGTAGGTTGAGGAGCTGTTTGCAATTTTTTTTGGTAAGTATGGTCATTATGTTGTTTGGGAATATAGGAATCAGATTACATTACTATACAAAAGTCTGTTTTTTTTTTATCTCAGAGATTTTAGAATCTAGATCATAGAAACGCCTAATCACCTGTGCACAAAAAGTGGTCTGGAGAAGGATACTGATGATGGGGAAGTGTCCATAATATACCAGAGATGGACAGTTTACTGATTTATATCCCATTCTGTCAAATTTATATTGGAAAGGAATAAAGCAAACCATATTTCCCTCTGCCCTCCCAACTATAAACATTCCTGATTATGTGTTTTCTTCTGTATTCTAGAGAACAACTTTACGGATACTAAGTGAGTAATTCATTATTTTTATTTAAAACTTCATTCTTAATATACATGGGGCCTAGTGCAGGGATTGGCAGTGTCTGTACAATGAAACCCATGGCCATGGCAGGGTCTGTGAAGGTCCATAGAACATTATTAGTTTGCCACAGACCCCAGTAAATGTCCCACCATGAACAATGTTGGTGCCAGCGCTTGATCTAGTGGATGTTACATTACCTGAGATAAGTTTGAACTTTAAGTTTATCCCCGCCCATGGGACCTACTGGATTTTGTATTTCTTGAGATCCATTTCTAACTAAAGGTTATTGCTCTGTATGGGATCAAGTGAATGTCTGCTAGTGATCCATTTGGATTGGTTGTTTTTTCCCCTACATGGAATTTACTAATTGCTTTACTCTAGTGGCTCATTTTCCGGGTGGTTGAGTCCTTGAGATTTCTGATCCCTTTATTCTGTAGGTTAATTCTCTGTATGGCGTTTTGTGAATGGTAATATGCTTGACATCCATTTGGATCAGTTGTTCTTTCCCCTGCATTGGATCTAGTGATTATTTAACTCTAGTGGTTTGTTTCCGTAGTGGTTGAGTCCCTAAGATTTCCGATTCCATCATTCTGTAGCTTTATTCACTGCATGGGGTGTAATGACTGTTAAACTGCTTTGAGATCCATTTGATTTGCAGGTTTATCCCATGGATGGGATCTAGTGATCCTAAGATTGGTAATAGGCAGAGGTTCATAGTGGGCCTTTACTGAACATTGGGATGAAGATGTAATGATGGTCACTGGACTTTCACAACTTTGCCATGGACACTGGGGTCATTGTACAAACTCTTTGCCTGTCCCTACTAGTAGGCTATTGAAGAGAAGGAAATGTGAGATGAATTTATTTTGTGTTTCTATTTTGTAGACAGCGTATGGCGGCTGCTGCAGAATGCGTTAAAAAGAGTGAGGAGCTTACCAAAATTGTAAGTTATTTGAACAAAGGAAAATGTTCCAATAAATGGTGAATTAGAATTTACATTAGTAGGTAAAATGGCTGGAAATTAATGTCTGTTCTTGTCTTGTAGGATACCAGGATCGCGTTATTAAAGTATAATAGTAAGTACATACATACAACATCACACCAGCCAGTCAGCAAACAGACTAATCTATACTCTACTCACGCTGTATACTATAGTCACTCTACTGACACGGCACTCACTGGCCAATCAGCAGTCGAATTTTTACACTAATCACACTATATACAACTGTTTAAATATTTGTCTTCTCATTTTTATAGGGGAGTTACACAAACCTAAAAACATTCCTGGAGAGTTGGTAAGCTTTTTAGCAAAGTGTTAGTGTATTCATAACATATAAAATATTCTCAAATGTAAAACTCCAAAATTAAATGTTAATTTATTTAATTTATATTAGATGTTTAGATAAATGTTGCATTATGTTACACACAAAGAGAAACTGATCTGTCTAATCAGACATTTACCTTACTCTTCGTGTCTCTTAAACACTGCAAATAAAGTATAATAGAGTTAGTGCAGTTGCTATTGCGACAGCCCTGCCTATCTCTTCAAGCACTTCCTTACTAGATGTTACTGAATCCAGAGGCAAAATAATTTTCAAGGTAAAACTACAGGAGAACTGTAAATTATCTTAACATAAAAAAATAAGTGCATTTCATGTATATTAAACACATGTATAAATAGTGATGTATTTAAGTTTTTTGCTGCTCCAGGTCTGACGACATGTATGCACCCCCTCAATTTTTCATTTTCCCATTCACTCGTTGCTATATCTGCCACCCAAACAGCATACATGTGCCTTGTTTGCCCCCAAACAGCATAGCTGTGCCATCTTTGTCCACAAACAGTCTGTCCTGTTCCAGCTGTGCCCTTGCCAATAGTCCTACAATCATTGTGCCCAAAATATGATCATACTTTGATGATACCACCAAACGCGAGTACGTGAAGTATGATGCTGGTTTCCGGTACAGTCTTCACTCCTCACGCTGCGTTCACCCATTCTGCGAGGAAGTCTGGTGAGCCAGCAGATGTCGAGGAGGGCAGCATTGAAGGCCAACTCCTGTGATGTGCATCCTAGACCTAGTTAGCTAAGGCTATATTATGCTGCTGTGTACAGCATACAAAGAATTAGCTAGGTGGAACTGTTCCTTTAATTAAAACTATTCTGAATAAAGAACCAAAGTTGGGGTTTCAAGGAGAGGTTCATGATATGAATATGTAGCCGAGGTCAACAAACAAGAGGACATCCAAGTACAGAGAACTGTCTCAGTACATTAGCTGTGATTAACTGAGCTCAGGGGGTTTATAAAGAAGAGCAGAAACCAAGGTGATGCCTAGAGATGTCAGTAAGTATGACACATGGAAGATCCATTACTGGCAGCCTGAGAGTAGCTAGCCAGGCACAGCTTCTCTTTATTTGCATGCTCAGCTTGCCTCCCTCATACAGCTGATGGTGATGCGTGGCATGAATGAGGAAAATGTTTTAAAGATCAGAATTCTAGCGTTCCTGGTGGCTGCTCGTTTCCAGTGTTCTTGATGTTTCTTAATTCCGATATAGCAGTTCCTGTCTGTCTGGAGACCTTCTTTGATTACCTGTATTTTGGCTTGTGGGACCATTTTCATAGATTATCCCTTTGGCTACTATCGTCCACAGAGTGCAAACTTCGATACAGTCTGTGCTTTAGTTACATGCTGAAGTCCTATTTTAACTGTTGCCTAATATTCTTTGCCATTTAATATCTGCTTCATTGGGATTGTTCCCCACTCTATTATATTTGCTTATATAATACATTTAAATGCTTTTCTGCTCCACTATTACCATATTGGAATACAGTACTATAGATACCCATTCCACTGGGTATCCTCTAAAGACCTAGGCCAGCTGAGCCTGAGAGATCAACAAATGGTGAGACTGGTTTGGGCAGAAAATCTCCTAAAGTGGTGTGGTGTATCTGTATGCCAGCATGACAGTAAGTATATATCATCATATGCCCCGCAGCCTGGAGTTATAATTGGCATGCTTAGGAGTGGTATGGTACCTGTGTGTCAGTGCGTTGGAGCTCATCCACCAACTGGAATAATTTGGTCTTGAGCCAAAAACTATTTAGTGACCCACAGTGAACTTCACCAGCTACTCCGCTATCATCAGAGACAAACAGGATAGACATTTATACTAGACGCATAGATTTATAGACACACTAAGGGGGAAATGGGAGGAGCATAGCATGTGTGTACTACGAGTGATGGAGAAGACGATTGTCACCAAGGAGCTACAAAGAATAGAGATTGCTGAGTTTGGAATGCTGAAGAAGAACCGACTAACGATTGGACTGACAACCCCATCGATGAGCAGGACTGAGCAGTACTAAGCCCAACCCCACGGGTACAGAAGATTGGATTCAGCCACTTAAAAAGCGAGGGAGCAGACGCACAGAGACCTGCACACTAAACAGGGAAATGAGCTCTAAATATTGATTTTGTCCATGATAACATGGATTATAAACATGTTATATGTGCAACTCATGATTAGGAGAAATGGACAGTCTGTTAAAAGGAAACCTGTGATTTCATAAAAAATGGTAACAGTTTGGCAACAATCGTGTAAGAAATAGTGCAAAGATTGAGAATTGACTCACTAAAGAATCATCTATCTTCTGTCCATAAACCCTCTCTAGATAGAAACTTTCTTAATAAAAGAAATGAGAGGAATGATATATGTGAACAATTCTAAGTATTACTAAGAACAACAGACCGTCGGCTAAGGTGAAACATATGTGCCTTCATAAAACTGCTACTGTTTTGATAAAAACGCTAAGCGCTATTAGAAGTGATGGACAGTCTGTTAAAGTGAAACACACTTGCCTTATATCAATTAAAAGACATTAAATAGAGTGGCACTAACAATATACCAAGGTGATAAATGTATAAAAATCATATATTATTAAATCAAGTTGATATCTGAATCTCTGGAACCACATTAAGATCATTTGCATTAGCTTTGTGGGACAAATAAGCTCCAAATAACAAGCCAGTGTTGCCTATCTGTTATCTATTGGGCTCTGGATTAGATGTAAAAACAGAGCAATAAAAGGGGATTAAAGGGTGGCCAACTAAATTGGGACAGAAAAATTTAACAATATAAACACAAAAACTATCTATAACAATAGAAAAAGAGGATAAACCCTTCTCAAAGAGTGACCCGCAAAATCAGACCCCCAATGTGCTATACTAAAAGTGCACTTACTGTGAGAATATATATAAAAAAAATACACACATGTCCATATACAGTATCTTTTCAGCAAGCACAGTTTGTCAAATAGAGCATTCTAACTAGAAGACACCTGTTTTAATAAAACCTTGATATCTAGTGAACAGCCCATGATATAAACTCAATCCAAACATTTATCTTAAATTCAAAGAGCTTTTTTTCTACTCCCACTTTAAAAAGTTTTAAATAAAAATATATGTATTGTTTATGTTGGAATGTTATTTCTTACATTTTATTATTCTTTTTACAGATTGCTGCATTTTTCCAAACATATGAAGAGGTATTTTAAATATGTTATTTAAAATAAAATATATAGTTCAATTACAATATCTTTCTAATTAGGGTAAATTCTCCCCTCTAATTGTATATTCACCATCACAATAACAAGTTTTTGTGAACTTTGTATTATTTCATGTGATTATTATGGGGCTAATAACCAATCATCAGTATTGTTTATGGTGGACATTTACTGGGCTGTGTGATGGTCATCTTAATGATGTTTTATGAGCCTTTACAAGCCCTGCCACAGACACTGGAGTCCTTGTACAGACACTTTACCTATCCTGCCTGAAACTGCCTGTATCAGACAGAGATCAAGAAAGTGTGAAGCACGTTGTGTTCTTAAGGCACATTCAGCAATATTAAGATTTAATAAATTCAGGTGATCCACGATAGTATGGGACAGTCGAAATGACGCCCCCTCTGTGAAATGTTAGTGAACCCCCACTTCCCATCTATAGATGACCATCCCCTATGCAGACTAATTGCCCTCCTTTCTCTCTGTAGATTCTGGATGTGGAAAGGGAGCTGAATGGTAAGTAGCAGACACTTTATCTAATTACACATTTACCCATTCCTAACTTTATTAACTGAGTATATTAAAAATAGATAAAATCTGAGCTCTCATTAATACATCTTTATAAGCCAGTGGGATAGTTTGGTGGGCTATCATCAGATATCATTAGAGTCTGTTCTTCCCTTGGGGGTCACAGGTTCAATTCCCACCACTGTTGCCCTTTATCCTTCTGAGGTAGATAAAATGAGTACCAATGGGTGTCTAAACCAGAAGGGAATATGCCTCCATATATGGTGGTCTGATAATTATTTTTTAGGAAAGGGTAATAGATACTATTAAATTTGTGGATAACCTAGAGTTTTCTGACAATCCTATGACTGTGTGATCCATTTTACGAGGAGTCCTATTAAAACATATAGGGATTGATCAATGCAGAAAAACTAACAATCTCTAAAAAAAAACAAGTCCCAATAAATAAAGCAGAGATAGAAAATATACACCGTATTTGCTCGAATATAAGACAACCCTAATTATAAGACGACCCCCAAATTTTGGATATTCTTTTAGGAAAATCAGAAAAATACTGAATATAAGACTACCCTACAGGAAATAATGTAAACTGTTTTCTTCATATTTAATAAAAACTGTGATAGAAAAAAATAGCATTTCTTGTTTTTATGTGCCAATCTGCACGCAGACTTTGCCATTGGATCCCCCTACATAGTCATCTGCCACCAGACAGCCATGTGCCCCCAGAGTAAGCTAACACAGCCATCAGACTTTGGCAATACATCCACCAGACTTTGTCAATGCTGCCCCCAGACTGTGCCATTGCTGCCCCTGCTGCTCCCAGATAATGGTGGCACCCGGTGGCAATATGTGCAGACATCTGCTCAGCCTGCCTGACACTTCCATCCGACACTTCCTACCGGATTCCGTCATAGAAGTCCCAGCACAAATGCTGGGCAGGATGTCAGAGGTCTGATTATAAGACGAACCTCAACTATAAGACGAGGGGCATTTTCAGAGCATTTGCTCTGAATAAAAACCTTGTCTTATATTCAAGCAAATATGGTATGATGTGGAGGGTTGGTGAATATTTAAAGAGTGGGTTTGGGTAGGTTGGGGGAGCCAGTGAGTAGAGAGAAGTACTGGGGTGTTTTTTTTTAAGGGGATGGCCATTTTGTGGGTAATTTTCTGCTGGTCGTATAATACTTTGTACAATTCAAAGGATATTTTTCATTAATATGGATAATCTTTCATTTATAAATGAGATATTATATGTAATTATAATGAATGTAAAATTGTGATTAAAGATATATGGGAAAAAAAATAATACCAATTAATCATGTACTGGTAACATCCCCTTGATATTGGGCAGTAATAACATCCCCAGGATATACTTGGAAACCAGAGAATATCTGAATGTACCTTTCCTGGTTAAATACTTTATTATTATTATTATCTGTAGAATAAAGCGTCAGGAGAATGGAAAATTATAGCTGATTATGGGCTGATTATTAAATATCATTTTACTTTGTTTTCTCCCTTAGATAACAACTTCAGTGATAATCTGTAAGTAAATTAAACTCCAAGCCCTCGATATTTGTTAAAAATGCATCCTCTTCCTCACATTCCTTAGTCAATCATTTCCAGGTGTATCCCAGTTCTCATTTCCAGAACTATATAAAATATGGGATTACAGCTCTAGTAACCTTTGACCTCTTGCTCTATCTCGCTGAGTGTTGCTCTGTGACCTTGTGAGTGTCTCTCCAGTCAGAGATGTAGTGGAGAAACTTCTTAATTTTATTACTTTCTAATTTCTGTCTACAAGTGTAAATCTGTATTGATTCCATATTACATTGTATTCTTTACTCTTTGCTATAAATCAGTAAATGTTTCTTTAAATCTATTTAAGATTTAAGATTTTTATTTCCTGCAAGGTATCTATTGATTGCATGGGACCTAATGAAGGTTTCTTCAGATCAGAATTTGATCAAGTCAGAAAAAAAACAGGTCCAAATCTTCCCCACTGAAAGTAATGGGAAGTGAAATGATCAAAGCAATTTTTGACACTAAGTCAAGCTCAGGTGCTGGATTTTACTTAGTCTCAAACATAGATTCCCTCATGTTACCACCTGTTACTTTCAATGGGTAATATTCTGCTGGGTTTTCAAGTCAAAGGTGCCGGGAAAACAAAAGTGGACCTCCAAAGTTGAAGAGACCCATTAGACTAAGGGATGGAAGGAGAAGTATGTACTGCATAAGATCTAGTAAATGATTCTTTAGATCTCTTAGATCCAGGCATGCCAGTGGATTTATCCCCTGCATCAGATCCAGTGAAAATTGCATGGGGATCTATTAGATTGAGGGATGACAGTCAATTTATCCTCTGAATCCGATCCAATGAACATTGTATTATGATGTATTCGATCCAGCGCTGACAGTAGATTTATCACGTGCAATGGATTTTATGAATATTGCTTTAGATCTCTTAAATCCAGGGCTGGCTTTAGATTTATTCGTTGCATGGGATCTAGAATATGTTGCATACTAATATCTTTCATCCTGGGATCAGCACTAGGATCACAAACATTTCCTCTTTTTTTTGTAGTAATCAACGTCAAGTGGCTGTTATAAGAGCACAGCTTAATAAGAAAATGACTGATTACGTAAGAATCTTAAATTAAAGAGAGAGAGAGAGAGAGAGAGAGAGAGAGAGAGAGAGAGAGAGAGAGAGAGAGAATATATACATATATTTATTATTTCCATTTTTGCAGGAGAAAAAAATAAGCAGTATAATAAAAGGTAAGTGTCTGTTCATCTCCCCTTCTATGCAGCTCGGACAGGAGTTTGAGTGCAAGCTTTCAATACAAAGTTGCTAGGTCCTTTCTTCAGGCATTAATGAAGCTAAAACAAAATTCCTAATTTCATAATATGAAAACCAGAGACACAGCAATTATAAATGCATTTTCACCTTAATAACAAACAAATATTAAAAAATAAATATTGTGTAAAAAAACCTTCATAATAAACCACCATAAATCCAATACTAACCATTGCAAATGTATATGTATCCACAAAGTAGGGGAAAGGCATATATTGAGTAGAGGGATGTCTCCATATCTTATGGAGGGATGTACTCCACCTAATAGCATCTAGTCTTAAAAGGCTACAATTATAAAAAGTGACAGCGCTATACAGAAACTCTAGAAACAAGTATATATAGTACAAAAAAAGAATTGTTGAATACCACAAACAATAAGGGAAGTATATAGATAATAATACATAGAAAAGGAAAGGGCTCTCCAGTGCCACTAGATCACAGGTATATCAGCTGGTCACATAGATCATAAACATAAGATATATATATATAAATAAATAAAAACATTACATACAGACAATATAAAAGATAGTTATATATTAAAAATATATTGACAAAGTTTTCTTACCCACTGGGTTTGTTCACCTGGCCAGGTTTGAACAATCACATTAAAATATAAACAATATTGCACTTATACCAATTTAACACCCCACGGGACACGTTTCGTTAGTCTTCCTCAGCTGGTGGGAGTCTGTGCAACTTAGACTTGAAAACTTGCAATCAAACTTTCAGTTATCCAATTAATGCTATCATTGTAAGTCTACTTGTTTCCTGCTTTTCATTGGCTAACCTGGTACTACTCTTCTAATTATATCCTAGTGTAGGAGAGTACCAGAACCTATTATTTCTTAGTATAGTAGAGTAACGTAACATTTTATTCCTTGGTATAGGAGAGTGAAATAAACTTTAATTCCCTAGTATAGGAGAGTACCAGAACCTTTTATTCCCTAGTATGGGAGAGTACCAGGAGCTTTTATTCCTCAGTATGGGAGAGTACCAGAACCTTTTATTCCTTAGTATAGGAGAGTGCCAGAACCTTTTATTCCCCACTATAGGAGAGCAGCTAAACCTGTAAAGGACAACTGTAGCAAAAAATTAAGTTCTGTTTAGAAATGCTTAAATAAAGGAATATAAGTACCTTATTGAGTCATCTTTACTCCATATAGCTCTACCAGGATGCAGCTATTTTGTTTAGAATCTTTGGTCCGATGGGTCAGATCTTTGTTCATCTGAATATAGATCTGACCCAAGATTCTAAACAAGATGTCTGCCCCCCAGAGGCATCACCAGGGTGTGTGTCACCCGGTGCGGTAACTCATGGTGTCACCCCCCCTGGATTTCCTCCAATACCATGCCAAACAGATTCCTTAGTAATGCCAGTCAGATGGCCCATTAAATATGCCATACACAGGAGCCCAACTAATTATGTCACACACAATAATAATTTGCCAGTATTATGTTGCTGTTAATAAGCCAGACAAGTTGCCTAATATGCCAGTAATATACATATAAACATAGAAACATAGAATGTGTCGGCAGATAAGAACCATTCGGTCCATCTAGTCTGCCCAATTTTTTGGGAATACTTTTATTAGTCCCCTTTTCCCGGTCTTATAGCTAGGATAGCCTTGTGTCTATCCCATGAATGCTTATAATCCTTGACTGTGTTTACCTCTACCACTTCTGTACTCTAGTTGTGGTAGTTTTTCTTCTTTTAAATATACTCTCTTACTTTACTGTGTTGATTCCCTTTATGTATTTAAATGTTTCTATCATATCCCCCCTGTTACGTCTTTCCTCCCAGCTATACATGTTAAGATGCTTTAACCTTTCCTGGTAATTTTTTATCCTTCAACCCGTAAGCCAGTTTAGTAGCCTTTCTCTGAACTCTCTCCAAAGTATCAATATCCTTCTGGAGATACGGTCTCCAGTACTGCGTACAATACTCCAAGTGAGGTCTCACCAGTGCTCTGTACAATGGCATGAGCACTTTCCTCTTCCTACTGCTAATACCGATCCCTATGCAACCAAGCATTCTGCTTGCATTTACTGCTGCTCTATTGCATTGCCTACCTACCTTGAAGTCTTCTGAAATTATTACTCCTAAATCCCTTTCCTCAGATGTTGAGGTTAGGACTGTACCAAATAGTCTATATTCTGCTTTTGGGTTTTTACGCCCAAGGTGCATAATCTTGCATTGTCCATACTAAATGTCAGTTGCCACTGCTCTGACCATTTTTCTAGTTTAGCTAAATAATTTGCAATTTGGCTTATCCCTCCATGAATGTCAACCCTGCTGCAAATCTTTGTATCATCAGCAAAAATACATACTTTGCCAACAAGACCTTCTGCAATATCGCTAATAAAAATTAAAGACAATTGGTCCAAGTACAGATCTCTGAAGTACCCCACTAGTAACAAGACCTTGCATCGAATATACCCCATTGACAACAACCCTCTGTTGCCTGTCACTCAGCCATTGTGTAATCCATTTAACAATATTGAAATACAAACTCAAAGATTTGTGCCATTCAGCTGACTTAATTATTTTGCCATTCAGATGACTGTATTAATGTGCCATTCAGATGCCATAATTATTGTGCATTTCAGATGTCAGTAATATTGTGCCTTTCAGATGCCAGTAATATTGTGCCATTAAGTTGCCAGTAATATTGTGCCAGTCAGATGCCAGTAATATTGTGCCATTCAAATGCCAGTAATATAGTGCCATTCAGATGCCAGTAATATTGTGCTAGTCAGATGCCAGTAATATTGTGCCATTCAAATGCCAGTAATATTGTGAAAGTCAAATACCAGTAATATTGTGCCATTCAAATGCCAGTAATAGGGTGCCATTCAGATGCCAGTAATATTGTGAAAGTCAGATGCCGGTAATATTGTGCCATTAAAATACCAGTAAAATTGTGCCATTCAGATGCCAGTAATATTGTGCCATTCAGATGCCAGTAATTTTGTGCCATTTAGATGCCTGCAATATTGTGCTAGATACCAGTAATATTATGCCATTCAAAAGCCAGTATTATTGTGCCATTCAGATGCCTGTATTATTATGCCATTCAGATGCCTGTATTATTGTGCCATTCAGATGCCTGTATTATTGTGCCATTCAGATGCCTGTATTACTGTGCCATTCAGGTGCCAATAACATTGTGCCATTCAGATACCAGGAATATTGGACCATTCAGATACCAGGAATATTGGACCATTCAAATTCCAGTAATATTGTGCATTCAAATGGCATAATTATTGTGCCATTCAGAGCCCAATAATATTGTGCGATTCAGATGCCAGTAATATTGTGCCATTCAGATACCAGGAATATTGTGCCATACACAGCCCAGTAATATTGTGCCATTCAGAGCCCAGTAATATATTGTGATTCAGAGCCCAGTGATATTGTGCCATTCAAATGCCAGTAATATTGTGCCATTCAGAGCCCAGTAATATTGTGCCATTCAGAGCCCAGTAATATTGTGCCATTCAGAGCCCAGTAATAGTGTGCCATTCAGAGCCCAGTAATATTGTGCCATTCAAATGCCAGTAATATTGTGCCATTCAGAGCCCAGTAATATTGTGCTATTCAGAGCCCAGTAATAGTGTGCCATTCAGAGCCCAGTAATATTGTGCCATTCAAATGCCAGTAATATTGTGCCATTCAGTGCCCAGTAATATTGTGCCATTCAGTGCCCAGTAATAGTGTGCCATTCAGAACCCAGGAATATTGTGCCATTAAGAGCCCAGAAATATTGTGCCATTCAAATGCCAGTAATATTGTGTGATTCAGAGCTCAGTAATATTGTGCCATTCAGAGCCCAGTAATATTGTGCCATTTAAATGCCAGTAATATTGTGCCATTCAGAGCCATGTAATATTGGGCCATTCATAGCCCAGTTATATAGGGCCATTCAAATGCCAGTAATATTGTGCATTCAAAAGCCATAATTATTGTGCCATTCAGAGCCCAATAATATTCTGCCATTCAGATGCCAGTAATATTGTGCCATTCAGATACCAGGAATATTGTGCCATTCAGAGCCCAGTAATATTGTGCCATTCAGATGCCAGTAATATTGTGTCATTGAAATACCAGTAATATTGTGCCATCCAGATGCCAGTAATATTGTGTCATTCAAATACCAGTAATATTGTGCCATTCAGAGCCCAGTAATAGTGTGCCATTCAGAGCCCAGTAATATTTTGCCATTAAAATGCCAGTAATATTGTGCCATTCAAATGCCAGTAATATTGTGCCATTCAGAGCCCAGTAATATTGTGCCATTCAGTGCCCAGTAATAGTGTGCCATTCAGAACCCAGGAATATTGTGCCATTCAGAGCCCAGAAATATTGTGCCATTCAAATGCCAGTAATATTGTGTGATTCAGAGCTCAGTAATATTATGCCATTCAGAGCCCAGTAATATTGTGCCATTCAAATGCCAGTAATATTGTGCCATTCAGAGCCCAGTAATATTGTGCTATTCAGATGCCAGTAATATTGTGTCATTCAAATACCAGTAATATTGTGCCATTCAGAGCCCAGTAATATTGTGCCATTCAGAGCCCAGTAATAGTGTGCCATTCAGAGCCCAGTAATATTGTCCCATTCAAATGCCAGTAATATTGTGCCATTCAGAGCCCAGTAATATTGTGCCATTCAGTGCCCAGTAATAGTGTGCCATTCAGAACCCAGGAATATTGTGCTATTCAGAGCCCAGAAATATTGTGCCATTCAAATGCCAGTAATATTGTGTGATTCAGAGCTCAGTAATATTGTGCCATTCAGAGCCCAGTAATATTGTGCCATTCAAATGCCAGTAATATTGTGCCATTCATAGACCAGTTATATTGGGCCATTCAAATGCCAGTAATATTGTGCATTCAAATCCCATAATTATTGTGCCTTTCAGAGCCCAATAATATTCTACCATTCAGATGCCAGTAATATTGTGCCATTCAGATACCAGGAATATTGTGCCATTCAGAGCCCAGTAATATTGTGCCATTCAGATGCCAGTAATATTGTGTCATTGAAATACCAGTAATATTGTGCCATTCAGATACCAGTAATATTGTGTCATTCAAATACCAGTAATATTGTGCCATTCAGATGCCAGTAATATTGTGTCATTCAAATATAAGTAATTTTGTGCCATTCAGAGCCCAGTAATATTGTGCCATTCAGAGTCCAGTAATAGTGTGCCATTCAGAGCCCAGTAATATTGTGCCATTCAAATGCCAGTAATAGTGTGCCATTCAGAACCCAGGAATATTGTGCCATTCAGAGCCCAGAAATATTGTGTCATTCAAATGCCAGTAATATTGTGTGATTCATAGCTCAGTAATATTATGCCATTCAGAGCCCAGTAATATTGTGCCATTCAGAGCCCAGTAATATTGGGCCATTCATAGCCTAGTTATATTGGGCCATTCATAGCCCAGTTATATTGGGCCATTCAAATGCCATAATTATTGTGCCATTCAGAGCCCAATAATATTCTGCCATTCAGATGCCAGTAATATTGTGCCATTCACAGCCCAGTAATATTTTGCCATTCAAATGCCATAATTATTGTGCCATTCAGAGCCCAGGAATATTGTGCCATTTAGAGCCCAGTAATATTGTACCATTCAAATGCCAGTAATATTGCCCCATTCAGAGCCCAGTAATATTGTGCCATTCAAATGCCAGTAATATTGTGCCATTTAAATGCAAGTAATATTGTGCCATTCAGAGCCCAGTAATATTGTGCCATTCAAATGCCATAATTATTGTGCCATTCAGAGCCCAGGAATATTGTGCCATTCAGAGACCAGTAATATTGTACCATTCAAATACCAGTAATATTGTGCCATTCAGAGCCCAGTAATATTGTGCCATTCAGAGCCCAGTAATAGTGTGCCATTCAGAGCCCAGTAATATTGTGCCATTTAAATACCTGTAATATTGTGCCATTCAGAGCCCAGTAGTATTGTGTCATTCAGAGCCCAATAATAGTGTGCCATTCAGAGCCCAGTAATAATGTGCCATTCAGAACCCAGGAATATTGTGCCATTAGGAGCCCAGTAATATTGTGCCATTCAAATGTCAGTAATATTGTGCCATTTAGATGCCTGTATAATTGTGTCATTACCATGCTTGTTTTATTCCTCCCTCCTCCCCCCCTGCCCCGGTACTTACCGCCTGGCAGTTGCACCGTGTCCCCGGATGTCTCCGTGCAGTGTTCCCTCCTGCACGGAAGAGGGAAGCACCAGATGCCGGATGTGACATAACGTCACATCCGGTCGTAGGCTTTTTGTTTTTTCACTTTTTTTTTTCCGGCGGCCATATTCAGCGGAGTACAGGACCACGATGCGCTGCTGGGGGATGCCGGCAGCATGGGTGTCAACCCCCTTCGGGATGATACTGCTGCCCCTGAAAGAACTATATGGAGTAAAGAAGTCTTAATATGTTAATATGGCACTTCATTTGTATTCTTTTATTAAATAATTTCTTTATAAATGATCTATACTTGATACAGTCTTTCAATTAAAGATAAGGTAATTATTTTGTTACAGGTTTCCTTTATTTCCCTAATACTGTATAGTACATTAATAAGGTATTCCTTAGAACAGAAGTACCGGATCTCACTGGCAGCCATGGTCCCACATGATTACTAGACCCCAATGCACTGATATAAGGATAAACATAAACAATGCCACCAAACCTGTATTTTAACACAATTATTAACCTTATAAAAACTACCATTAATTTTTCTCATAATATATGAACAGTGATTATAGCAAGAAACAGTGATTAAAGTGCCTTAAAATTTTTCTTTTTTCAGATACCATCTATTGCCGCAGGTAATAACCCAAATAATTCTAATTATTGAAGTACTCTTAGGTGCAGTATCAGCTAAGAGCTATTTCTCCTGTTCAAAGAGCATGGGTACAAATTCTGATATCATGAAGATATACTTGGCTTACTCTAATGCCTCCCCATCTTTTGCCATGACCCTACTCCACCCTTATTTACAATGCTCCACTCACATCCTGAACATATCGCTTTCACTTTCTCATGTAATATGTTTAAGGTGAGGGGGATCCTGCAGTCCTGATGCTGAGTGCTTAAATGCTATTTTGTAGAAGCAGAAAATCTCCAGCGCTCGGGAATACCCAGAAGAATATATAGCAATGACCAAAAAGGTTTTTCAAGTAATCACATCAAATTCACACACGTGGGCTGAATCATAAGCTTATGAGATAAGCGTTAATCCTTCTGAGACAGTGGGGCGGTGCTGCGCTATTGCCTCGATGTGAAGACATTAGGCAGCACTGAAATGTTCTTTCTGGAGCACCCACGATCACTCCACGGAGTGATCCTGTGCGCCATATTGGAGAGCAGCATGCTGCCCTCTGATGCTGTTCCACGGAGTGAACGTGTGCGCAATAATGGAGAGCAGCAAGCTTCCCTCTGATGCTGTTACTTGACTTGCCCTAATGGCTGTCAGCAACATTGCAATAAAAAACCCCACTTAATTAGCTAAAATCTAGGGTTAGGGTTGGAATAGTTGTTATGGTTACAATTAAATTAGGGTTAATATAAGGCATAGGGTTACAATTAATTAAAATAAGAGTTATTAATTAAATAGCAGTTGGGGTTACATTTTTGGTTTGGGTTGGGCTCACTGTAGAAAACCAAACACTATTTTTTTTTTCTGACCTATGACTCAAAAAATTGCCGAAAAAAATGGAAACAAGCATATTTCTGAATTCAGGACAAAATGAAGAAACTATTTAGATGTGGTCTTTTTTAATTGTATCATATTTTATGATTGTTTTGTAGTAAATTATAAATTATGATAAAAATAATGAAAGCCCTTCTTATGACGACAACACAACATATAATGTGTGTGGGTTCAGTATGTGAGTGAGAAAAAAATTATGGGAGAGAGGGGTTTGCTTTCAAGTGGCAGTTGGGAGGTATGTCTTAGAGGGGTAATTGTGGACAAGTGCCATAAATTGGTAAGTAACCGCTCACTCTACATTACTCTCTATTCGTAGATTTCAAAAAATGAAGATCCCGACTTTGCCCACAATTATCGAGTGAGTACCAAACATAGAAACATAGAATGTATTGGCAGATAAGAACCATTCAGCCCATCTATTCTGCCCAATTCTCTAAATACTTTCATTAGTCCCCAGGTCCCTATCCTATAGTTAGGAAAGCCTTGTGCCATTCCCACGCATGCTTAAAATCCCTGACTTTGTTTACCTCTACCACTTCCACTGGAAAGCTATTCCACACATTCACTTCCCTCTCAGTAAAGTACTAAGCCCATTGGGGGTGAGTTTAACTGCCACGCTGGGTAAGATCTCAGAATATCTGTACTTGCTAATTTTATCATTACAAATGCTCTTCACTAGTAAGGTGTGGAGGTTAGGAACGGGAGATAATGGGGGCAGGGAATATAACTCCCTCTCATCCACCACCTCCCCCCATACAGGTAGCCACTAACCCTTCCTCAGTAATCTCCCAGTAATCTCCCACATGTTCCTCAGACCCCAAGATTGTCTGTGCTATAGTGGAAATGTTATTATGTCAGATTTCAGTAGAGAGATATCAGTCAGTATGCGAGACCCATGTAATATCTGGCTTTATCTAATACAAGAGACAAACAATTCATCTCAGGATTTGTCTTTAGGGAAGATAAAACCCCATTCAATATCTGGGAGGAAGAGAACACACTCGGGATAGAGGTCCTTTTTAAAAAACCCTCAGTGCCTGCCTGGCGCCGAATGATCTCCATGAGGATGCGCTGGCCAAGAGCAGCACAGTGGATGAGAGGGTAAGTAAATCACGTGGTCATTAAATGGGGGTTTATGTGGTATAGTGAACACATTAAGTGGAGGCCGTTCGGAATATATTGGGGGGGGCAGTGTGAGATTAGCTGTGCTAATGGTTTGGGGGGTCAGTATGATATTATCTGTGCTAGTGGTTTGGGGGGCAGTGTGAGATTAGCTGTGCTCGTGGTTTGGGGGGGTCAGTGTAAGATTATCTGTGCTCGTGGTTTGGGGGGGTCAGTGTAAGATTATCTGTGCTCGTGGTTTGGGGGGGTCAGTGTAAGATTATCTGTGCTCGTGGTTTGGGGGGTCAGTGTAAGATTATTTGTGCTCGTGGTTTGGGGGGTCAGTGTGATATTAGCTGTGCTCATGGTTTGGGGAGGTCAGTTTGATATTAGTTGTGCTTGTGGTTTGGGGGGGTCAGTGTGAGATTATCTGTGCTCGTGGTTTGGGGGGTCAGTGTGATATTAGCTGTGCTCATGGTTTGGGGAGGTCAGTTTGATATTAGTTGTGCTTGTGGTTTGGGGGGGTCAGTGTGAGATTATCTGTGCTCGTGGTTTGGGGGGTCAGTGTAAGATTATCTGTGCTTGTGGTTTGGGGGGTCAGTGTGAGATTATCTGTGCTCGTGGTTTGGGGGGTCAGTGTGATATTAGCTGTGCTCATGGTTTGGGGAGGTCAGTTTGATATTAGCTGTGCTCATGGTTTGGGGAGGTCAGTTTGATATTAGTTGTGCTTGTGGTTTGGGGGGGTCAGTGTAAGATTATCTGTGCTTGTGGTTTGGGGGGTCAGTGTAAGATTATCTGTGCTTGTGGTTTGGGGGGTCAGTGTGAGATTATCTGTGCTCGTGGTTTGGGGGGTCAGTGTGATATTAGCTGTGCTCATGGTTTGGGGAGGTCAGTTTGATATTAGTTGTGCTTGTGGTTTGGGGGGGTCAGTGTAAGATTATCTCTGCTCGTGGTTTGGGGGGGTCAGTGTAAGATTATCTGTGCTTGTGGTTTGGGGGGTCAGTGTGATATTAGCTGTGCTCATGGTTTGGGGGGGTCAGTGTAAGATTACCTGTGCTCATTGTTTGGGGGGGGTCAATTAGCTGTGCTCATGGTTTGCGGGGGGGGGGGTCATTGTGAGATTATCTGTGTTCGTGATTTGGGGGGTCAGTATGATATTATCTGTGCTCATGGTTTGGGGGGTCAGTATGATATTATCTGTGCTCATGGTTTGGGGGGTCAGTATGATATTATCTGTGCTCATGGTTTGGGGGGTCAGTATGATATTATCTGTGCTCGTGGTTTGGGGGGTCAGTGTGAGATTAGCTGTGCTCGTGGTTTGGGGGGATCAGTGTGAGATTAGCTGTGCTCGTGGTTTGGGGGGATCAGTGTGAGATTAGTTGTGCTCATGGTTTGGGGGGGTCAGTGTGAGATTAGCTGTGCTCGTGGTTTGGAGGGATCAGTGTGAGATTAGCTGTGCTCGTGGTTTGGGGGGTCAGTGCGAGTTTTTTTCTTTTTTTACGTGGGGGGTGGGGGGGGGGTTATTGTGGATATACTAGGGTTTATGTTACACCAGGAGGATCTGAAAAAACGTTCTCTTTGTTTCAGATGTTTCTTTAGCTGCTTTCGAGGGTCGTCAAATTAAGTTGCACCGACCAGGACAGAGGGAGAAGGTATATTAGTGTCCCAGTGCTGTGTATTTAATTCCAGTGTATAAATATATGACGTAGAAATAATAAATAGTCCCAGATCCGCAATATGAAAGTAAATTATCTACAGATTTCTATGTGAAACCTACCGACAGTAATAATTTACTGAGGTTCGAATCAGCACATCCATTTGGTCTTTTAACGTCACTCCCCAGAAGCCAGTTATTGAGAGTAAAAAATAATCGTTCCAGACGAGATCGCCAAGACAATAAGACTACAAGAAATGGCACAAAAATGTCATGATCGTGGTTATCCATTAACCCTTATAAATGAAAATCTCCAAATAATTTCACAAATAGATCGGAAAAAACTTTGGAAAGGAGCAGAAGACAAAACAAGAGGGATAGATTAATTTCCATAACTGATTCGGGAACCGATACAAATAGTTTTAGAAAGTATTGGTATATTTTATGTGAAGCTTATCCTGATGTTAAGTAATTTGTGGACCCCCCAATGATAGCCTTTAGGAGGGGAGAAACTATTGGAAATAAATTGATCAGGGCTCAATCGCCTTCTTTGGGCCAGACACACAAACCCACTTTTCTGGAAATTGGTGGAAAAGGCATGTATGGGGTGTGTGGCATTTTACGCTATAATCAAAGGACATTGTTTGAAACATCCAAAAAGAGACCAATGGTATAAGATTAATTCACACTTAACGTGTGAGTCTTCCTTTGTAGTATATATATTAAGGTGCACTTGTGAATTAATTTATATAGGAGAAACCACACAAAAAATTAGATTCTCAAAACACTAATCCACCATCAGAACCGGCAAAATAGAATGGCCTGTCCCGGCTCATTTTTCAGATCAAAATCCTAAGTTATCAGATTTGGGATTTCAGATGATTGAGTGGATCCCCAAAGCTACAAGGGGAGGTGACAGGGAAAGGAGATTGAAATAACGGGAGGCATGGTGGATATATGAACTCAATACTCTCTATCCCAATGGTCTAAATAGAGAATGGAATCTAACTTCTTTTCTGTAATAAGAGGCCCTAAAATTAACAATATGAATGGTGCCTGTCCCTCTGTACTTTACTGATCCTGAGGTCTAGCCCCATAATTGGTATGCCTCGATTAAAGTTATAAAGTCATATAGTTACATTAAGATATTAAATATATTTCTCATTTTTTCTCTCTCTCCATTCTTATAGATACTGATCGGAACACATTTTTTTGGCATAAATAAAGAATAAATCTGTCTAAAAATTTGGATTCTCAATATTTGGCTATATTCAGAACATGATCTGGTCAATTTAAATAACAGCAGAATATCAGATGTTTAAAACAATAATATATCCATTTTTTCCTGATTCGTATGTATTGTAAGCAATAGTGGTGTTTTTAACTTTACATTTATATAAGATACTATTAGATACACTATATCACCTCATTTTTCCCACGGATATAACCTTATTAAGATTTATGAAGGGCTTGATGGCCAGACCATGCTCACGCCACCGTGGTGTGTTAATGCAGTCTGTTCTTGCTTCACCAGCCTTGATCATTTATGTAAAAATGTAAAATTTTTCAGTGTAACACTTTTTTGATAAATATGTATTCACATACTTAATATACAATTTTTGAACAATATATTGTCACATTTTTCACAGATGTCACTGCAAGCATTATTGCTTTACATTTTGCTTTATAATTTCACTTGTATTGAATTGCTGTGAACAAGATGTATATTGAACCAGGTGTTCCCTCTTTAATTGATTTGCTTGTTACTGACTGTACTATATAAACCTGTTTATACCACTTCACGCTAGGCTTGAAGAAAATCCGTTACAGGATTGAAACGTCGCCAAGTGTGTGAATAAAGTTATTATATATGACGTCACATGAGACTTTTACTCTGCACAGCTGCTGTTGATCGTATATCTGTCTGCCTGTTTGGTGCACCATCCGTGTGGAAGTTCCGTTTTACATCTTATAAGGATCCCCTACTCCATGAAAGGATTGGTGATTTTATGCACACATTTTACTGTTCTTATGTAAGCCTCATATGTTATAGGGGGCCAATAAAGCATATTGTTATTTCGTACTTCACCATGTTTGGTCCAACTTGTGCTTTTTCCTGATTAATTCTCCCCACATATCAAGACTTACTTTTGATCTGATCACCTGAGCAAAATCTGACCTCTACCTCAGAACTACCACCTTCTGCTATTGTGGATGATAGGACTCATATATGGTCCCTTTGCTGATCACACTCAGAGCCAGTAATTTGGGCTCTGTACCACGTGAGTTTGATTCCATTGGGGGCCACTTGTGTATATTTACCGTATTTGCTCGATTATAAGACGACCCTAATTATAAGACGACCCCCTAAACTTTGGATATTCCTTTAGGAAAAAACTAAAAGCCTGAATATAAGCCTACCCTATAGTAAAAAAGTTCAACTTGTATATATTCACATGTAAATTGATTTTTTAATAAAAAAATATGATATAAAAAAATGCATTTCTTGTTTTTATTTCATGTGCCAATGCTGCCTCTTTTTCCCTTGACCCCAGCTTTGTCTCTCTCCCCCCTTTAGTGTTGCCTCTCTCCTGTCCCTTTGTCTCCCCCCTTGCTCCCCTTGTCTCTGTCTCTTCCCCCATCCCTCCCCTTGTTTCTTTCTGCCCCCCTCCCCTTGTTACTCTTTGTGCCCCCATTCCCTCCCCTTGTCTCTCTCTCCCCTTGTCTCTCTCTCCCTCCCCTCCCTCCCCTTGTCTCTGTCTCTTCCTTCCTCCCTCCCCTTGTTTCTCACTGCCCCCCCTCCCCTTGTTACTCTCTGTCCTCCCCCCCCCCGTTATTCTGTCCCCCCCTCCCTCCGCTTGTCTTTTTACCCCTCCCTCCCCCTCACCTGTTTCTTGCTCCCTGGTGGCTAGCGGGGGCAGCCAGGGGAAGTCTGCACGATACGTGCAGACATCCTCCATGCTGCCCGACACTTCCGTCTATTATAACGGACAGCTGGTCGGTCATAATATACAGCAGTGCCGGAAGGACCCAGCTTCATCATAGAAGTCCTGGCGGTTGTGCCGGGCGGTAGCAGGGGAGTCATCCCCCGGCTGTTAGAGAGGGGGATCCAGGTCCCTTGCAGCTCTGTGGGGGACCTGGATCCCTGTCTTATAGTCTGACCTCGATTTGAGGTCAGATTATAAGACGACCTCGAATGTAAGACGAAGGGTCTTTTTCAGAATTTTTTTTCTCAAAAAAACCTTGTCTTATAATCGAGCAAATACGTTATGTTAATTAGTGTTTTATACTACACCACTGGATTTTTTCTCTGTTTTCCATTTTATATATATTTTCTGCCTATGAGCCTCCCTGTTTTTTAGATAAGTATAATTATATTTTTTATTATTCTCACTTTGCACATTTTTTCTTTATTCATTTTGTGCAACACTTTATTATTCTTTGTATTTTCACCTATTGTGTTGTATTTTGGGGGGAAGTGACACTAGTGTTTGCTGTATTTTTTCACGTATTTATTCTATATATAGCGCCAATCATTTCGCTACAGTATAAATATATAAGATGAGGGCATGACCAGGGCCCAAAATAATGGTGTGACTGCCCAATTAAATAATCAAAGAGGATAAGAGCCAGAGTGACATTCAGTCTGTTCCCATATAACCAGCCTATTCTCATTGTGTTGTGTGTGTGTGGTGGCTGCCAGGACTTCAGGAAACACTTTTTTTTACCTGTAGCCACCCCTGCTGGGAGTCTGTTCCATGTATTTATCACTCGTTCTGTGGTAACGCACCTGACTTGTATCCCATGGTAACGTGCCTGATTGATGAATATTAAATATGAACCCCTAATTGCCTGAAGCACATTCCAAGAGTGTTGGGTTTTATGGCAAGTGGTTTATAAATGTGTGAGGGAGGATTGTGCAGGGGCGCGCTACCATCACTCCACGGAGTGATCGTAGCAGCCATTTAAAACGATCGTTCGCTTTCTAAGCATCTGCGGTGTTGTTAAAGTGCCTCGCCAGCGAGGCACTTAACACCATGATGCTCCCCAGAACCGATGGTGGTCGCTCTCCTGAGCGACCCCATCGGCTCAGTAGAAGGGAACGCTGCCTATACAGGCAGCGCTTCCCTTCTAATGGCAAGAGCATCGGAAGTGAAAGTATTTCACTTCCAATGCTCTAGGGGGAGCCAATCAATGCCGGCACAACAGATCTGTGTTATTTTTTAGGGGTTAATTTTTTTTTACTGTAATTCATTACAGTATAAAAAAAGCTCTTTTAAGAGAGATTAACCCCTTGCTTGCTGTAGATCACTGGCTAAGCAGCGATCTGACGCAAATGCAACAATATTGCTGCAGGAGCATTTTTTTTTTTTTTTTTACTTTTTTATTACACCCGTCGTCACGTGTTAATTATACCAGCTAGGGGACTGAGCGCATGTATAGCAATCAGTAACAGCTGATAAGTGATAAAGGCGGGTTGGCGTTTGCTCAGATGAGCATCACCATTTGTCTGGTCAGATCAATATTTGTAAATATTTGATCTGACCCGTGTAGATCTGCCTCCCTCTCACTTGAGTTTTAGTGAGGGAGGGAGACAGAGCTGTATAATGTAAGTTTTTAATTATAATATATTTAATAGAATTAGGGATTATTCTAGCCTTGGTGAAGAAATAATCTTAATTTTATTAAAGACAGGAGGCGAATATTTGCATAATCCTTCTTTACTGAAACCTCCAGCAGCAAAAGAGTTAACAGAGTTGTAAAGATTCAACCAATAGAAACAAACACAGGATGCATATATAAACCCCCTCAGGACACTTCCTCTTCCTCTTTCTTTGAACAGCCGAACAGGGCACGAACAACTTAATTCTCAAAAATAACCGATCACCACAAAGAGTCGGACCACTGGAACCGGACAGATGTCAACTCAGAACACCATGCTGGAAGGCAAAGAGAAAATTGTGAAAGTAAACTGGTCTACTAAACAGATTCATAATAAGACTGCAAACAATAAACAGAGAGACAGTCGTAATATATAATACAAAGTCTTAATAAGACTTCAAACAATAAAAGTCAGAAACACAATCATAATATATAATAATACCCACAGATGTAATAAGGGTTGGGGGAAAATAAATAAACTGGGGGGGAAATATTCGCCTCCTGTCTTTAATAAAATTAAGATTATTTCTTCACCAAGGCTAGAATAATCCCTAATTTTATGGCAAGACAGGAGGCTTCATATTTGCATTTTTAACGCTCATTAAGAGAAAAGGATCCCATGCACCAAATGAGCAAGATGAAGAACTCCATCTATCAACTGTAGGAAAACAGGTTTAAACAATCAGATTGATGTAAGAGATCAGAAGCGGCCTGTTAGGCACTGCACGAAAAATGGACTTGGCTGACAAATACCTATGGACACAGCTAGTCCAGAAAAACACCCCTTTTTTCCGGGTAGAAGGAAAAATAATCCATAGAAAAGCCATAAATCAGAAAACCGGCACAATTACACCAAATAGAGCAAAAGCGAAGGAGAGCAACATTATCTTGCCATTCCTCAACACAATGAAGGACCCTAGACACATCAGAAATGAATTGTGCCCCGTTTTTGAAGGTCAAGCCAAGTGGATGCCACATAAAAAGGCAAAGAACCAATGGATCATAGCTGAAAAACATTCCTAGAAGGGAAAATGTACCGCCGGTAAAGTGAACCTCAGGATGTTCATAATACTAAAGTACAGAATAGACAGTATAGGGCCAGACAGGGAGAGAGCCAAAGTGTCAGCACATTATAGTACAAGGAGAGATAACCATACATGTTACCTCCACAGCAGGGTGATTAATAAGCCCATTACTCACTGGGGAGTGTTTAGATAGGGAGACCGGAGAACTGTGGGAAGGCATAAGGTCCCTGGAGAACGCGTCCACTGCCATAGAGAGAGGTCTGGCATCCAGCTGAAGAGGGCTGGTGTCTGACAGTTTTCCCTAAATACAAACATTTCAAGGTTGAAGGTACCCTTGAGATTCAGGGCAAGAATGACCAATGGGGACACATGCCAATGAACAGTGAGTTCTGTCTTAGAGGAAACTGGGAATCACAAAGGGACACCTGATGATATCCAGTAAGTTGATATGGAATCCACGTTCTTCAGGACTCCACAGGACTCCACATGAGATACACCTCATCTGAGGGAGCTGGCGTCAGAATCTACGATGCATCATTCCAGAGTGGAGACAATTCAGTCATAGGAACCTAAAGATGAGCCTTCAGACATTGCATTACGAGATAGTGCAAGGGCCCTGGAAAAAATGGCCTGAATAGAGGCAGAGAGCAGACGATCATGCTACTCAAGAGCAACCGAGAAGGCGGTGGAGATCTTGGACTGAGATAGTTTGAGGACAACCGACACCGAGTATCATGAAACCCAGGAATTGTATGGATTGAATGGATTTTTATTCCAATTTGCCTTGTTGATCATAAAGCCAAGATTCTATAAGAGATGGCCGATCTTGCACCATCAGCAAGATGTTGTCCAGATAAAGGATAGTGGGTTCAGCGAGCATAAAGGCACTCCATAACTGGCTTGGGCAGTTTTGTGAAGCACCAAGGTGCAGAGCCCGAATGGCCACAGGTGATCTTGTCAGAAAAACCGGAGTATGTGTGGGAGAACGCGACATACCCCTTACTAGATATTAATCTGGCCTGGAAGGAGGATGATGCATCCTAATAGGACAGTGAACGGTAGAAGAATGTGCAGTTTTGTAAATTGGTAGGACGTCAGATTCTGAGCAGAGGGGCCTGATTCTGTAAAAGGCGTTCTGCTGGTGGCACGGCCCTCTGCCGATCAGCCCTGAATTAAAACTATCCCCATGGAAGACCTGCTTCATTGATACCTGAGCTTTGTTTAGCTAGGTAAATATGTTGACCTGTTGATTTATTTAGTTGAGGTCCCTATCCCAGGATATGTCCCGCAAGATATGTCCTGCCTCTGGGCCAAGATCCTTGGGGGCCAGTTCATGTCAGCTTGACATCCAATTTGTAAAGGGTGGCTTTGTGCTGTTCTGCTAACATAGCCACGTAAGCATTGCCTAGGAGACACATGGCTTGTTGCGCCCATTCCCGAGACAGCCGTGTATCCAGTGGGGTGCCCTCTGTCAAAGCTTTATCTGTGATGAGGAACAATTGTGATGGTGGCCAAGACATCAATCAGTTTGTCTTTCTAGATGCTAAGACCCTGTTCCAGCCCTTTGCAAGGTCTTTGACATTCTTGGGCATGAAAATTACAAAGGTCATGTCAAACGGAGGTGTTAGCCACTTTGTACTGTATAGTAGGACAAGGACACTCAGCATTGAGCTTCTGGCATACCTCCTTTTCCAGGGGATGCTAGGTAGGACACCACTCTGAGGACCTGGAATGACGAAGGGTCGAAAAAGGGGAGACCCATAGCATCCAGAATCTCCAAGGGTGTGCCAGGTTTAGAGGAGCCTGTGAGGGAGTCATAGAGCAGGGCACCCCTGGGGTGCAAGAGTCCTGATAGATCAGCAAGAAGTGGAATCCTAGGGCATCCTGGTCTATAGATCCCTGCTTAGTACTCCTTTACCACAACTTCTGAACCCCTTGTTGAGGTAGGGTCATGAAGGACCACTCTTGGCCTTTTTTTTTTTTTTTTTTTTTTTACAGGCATCCTGCCCTTCGACTTGGCATTCAGTGAATCTCTGGGTCTAAAGGATCAGTGAGAGCCCTGGATTCAGAAGCATCTCTGCCATCAGAGAGTATGGGGATGAGAATTCCTGGGACTGATGTAGAGCAGCCAGTGCATAGATGAGGTTGTCAGCCAGAACAGAGCGCAGACAAGAGTAAAGCCCTGTGGGCACATAAGTCTCTTCTGTCAAACTGTCTCAGTGCCGTGCCATTTATTCAAGGCACAAGAGAAGTATATGTTGTGGTGCCTGTATATAATCGGGGGTTACCCGAGGTGTCAGTGGGGGTCACCCACAGCACTGGTATAAAGGCTGCTAAACCAATCCCTTTAATCAGAGGGGGGAACACCCCTGGCCTTGTTGTGAGAGGCATATGTTGTTGTGCCTGTATATAAATCAGGGGTCACCTGACTTGTCAGTGGGGGTCACCCACAGCACTGGGATAAAGGCTGTAAGGCCAATCCCTTTCTTCATAGGGGGTCACTCCTGGCCTTGTTGTGAGAGGCATGTGTTTTAGTGCCTGTATATAAATTGGGGGTCACCTGAGGTGTCAGTGAGGGAAAAGCCCTTCTTGTCCCGATAAAAACAATATATAATATGTGTGGGTACAGCAAATGACAAAGAAGAAAATTACTGCTAAACACAAACAGCACAGAAATGTTAAAATAGCCATTGTCCAGAAAGGACAAAAATGTTTCAAAGGCTCTGTCCTTAAGGGGTTAAGAGACAATAAATATTTTAATGTGTCCCCCTTCCCTTCTGCTTTACCTCAGTAGGGGAGGGGGACATTTCTGCTGCAGCCGGATCTTTATTCATCTTTCATCGGCACTCACACAGTCTCACTCACACTGACATACACACACTCTCGCTCCCACTGACATGCACACACTCGCTCACACTGACTTGCTGCCACTGACATACACAGACTCTCGCTAACACTGACATACACACACTCACACTGACATACACACGCTCACATTGACATGCACACGCTCACAATGACATGCACAGGCTCACAATGACATGCACACACTCACTCACACTGACATACACACACACTCACACTGACATGCACACACTCACTCACACTGACATGCACACACTCACTCACACTGACATGCACACACTCACTCACACTGACATACACACACGCACTCACACTGACATACACACACTCACTCACACTGACATACACACACACACACACTCACTCAGTAAGTGCCCGTATGGTTCCGTTTAAAATATTAAAAAGTGCAAATTACCTAGCTAGGTGCTCGCCTCCCCTCCTCGTCCCTTAAGGTGTCGTACACCTTAACCCATTCCATCTTACCACAATGCTAACCACTAGCCGGCTCTTTTAGCTCAGTGGGAAGGTCCACGAAAACCAACTTCCAAGTTGAAAGGTTAGGGGAGGACCGAGCGCCCCATTCTCACTATATTATACCCAACTTCCATTTTTCCAAAACCAAACCCCCGACTGGCAAGGAATAAAACCCACGCCTGCTGTGACAAAAAAGAGAGTTAGTACAGAAAATCACAAACATAATACATCAGTTGAAGGGAGGGAGGGCGGGAAAATGCTACTGAGTGCGAGTCAGACTTTACAAAATGGCTTCCAGGGAGAGGGATCCCGGGACCTTTATCAACTCCCCCTTGACCCCTCCCCCTGGCAGCCGTCAGTCATCTCCTACACTCCCCCTCACTCATACATGCCCTGTACAATTGATTTGCATATTTCCCAGGGTGCTTATCCAGGGCTTTAACTGGAGTTTACACGTTTATGTCCTGGATGAAGTTCTCTGCACAGAGTTATTATAACTCAGATAAATGCACCTGCTGGGAAATAACACAGACCCCAATAACTCCCTGTAACCTCTCTCCATGGGGTACAGCTAAGAGACTCTCACACAGCAATTATACAAGAAATCAATTAGTATACAGTAAAATAAGAGAAACCAGTTTGGTAAATTTATCTTCCTGACTATTAGACAAACAGAGGATGGGTTTAAAGTCAGGATTTAATGACAGACACGCAGGGCCGTCTTTGACGCGGGGCAAACAGGGCAGCTGCCCTGGGCCCAGTTACTCCTGGGGGGCCCCAAGGCAGCTGTCCCGTGGGCCCACAGCCCCTGCTTGCCACGTTCACAACGCATTGCGCTTGTGAAAGTTTTTTTCTGGCAAGCCGCATCCGCTGGATGCAACGACTGAAAAAAACAAAACAAAACTGTGACGTCGCGTCACATCCGGTGATTGTTTCCCTCCTCCGTGCAGGGGGGAAGAGTGCACGGAGGAGACATACGGCGGGGGACACAGAGCAGATTCATGTAAGTACTGGGGGGGGGGGGGGGTTGGGAGATTTTACAGGCATCTGACTGGCACAATATTACAGCCATCTGACTGGCACAATATTACAGGCATCTGACTGGCACAATATTACAGCCATCTGGCTGGCATAATATTACAGGCATCTGACTGGCACAATATTACAGGCATCTGACTGGCACAATATTACAGGCATCTGACTGGCACAATATTACAGACATCTGACTGGCACACTATTACTGGGCTCCGACTGGCACACTATTACTGGGCTCTGACTGGCACAATATTACAGGTATCTGACTGGCACACTATTCCTGGGCTCTGACTGGCACAATATTATAGGCATCTGACTGGCACACTATTCCTGGGCTCTGACTGGAACCATATTACTGGGCTCTGACTGGCACAATATTATAGGCATCTGACTGGCACACTATTCCTGGGCTCTGACTGGCACAATATTACTGGGCTGTGAATGGCACACTATTACTGGGCTCTGACTGGCACAATATTACTGGGCTCTGAGTGGCACACTATTACTGGTATCTGACTGGCACAATATTACTGGGCTCTGACTGGCACAATATAACTGGGCTCTGACTGGCACAATATTACTGGGTTCTGACTGACACAATATTACTGGTATCTGACTGGCACAATATTACTGGGCTCTGACTGGCACAATATTACTGGAATCTGAATGGCACAATATTACTGGGCTCTGACTGGCACAATATTCCTGGGCTCTGACTGGCACAATATTACAGGCATCTGGCTGGCACAATATTTCTGGGCTCTGACTGGCACAATATTCCTGGGCTCTGGCTGGCCCAATATTACTGGGCTCTGACTGGCCCAATATTACTGGGCTCTGACTGGCACAATATTGCAGGCATCTGACTGGCACAATATTACTGGGCTCTGAATGGCACAATATTCCTGGTATCTGGCACAATATTACTGGTATTTGACTGGCACAATATTACTGGGCTCTGACTGGCACAATATTACAGGCATCTGACTGGCACAATATTACAGCCATCTGGCTGGCATAATATTTCAGGCATCTGACTGGCACAATATTACAGGCATCTGACTGGCACAATATTACAGACATCTGACTGGCACACTATTACTGGGCTCCGACTGGCACACTATTACTGGGCTCTGACTGGCACAATATTACAGGTATCTGACTGGCACACTATTCCTGGGCTCTGACTGGCACAATATTATAGGCATCTGACTGGCACACTATTCCTGGGCTCTGACTGGAACCATATTACTGGGCTCTGACTGGCACAATATTATAGGCATCTGACTGGCACACTATTCCTGGGCTCTGACTGGCACAATATTACTGGGCTGTGACTGGCACACTATTACTGGGCTCTGACTGGCACAATATTACTGGGCTCTGAGTGGCACACTATTACTGGTATCTGACTGGCACAATATTACTGGGCTCTGACTGGCACAATATAACTGGGCTCTGACTGGCACAATATTACTGGGTTCTGACTGACACAATATTACTGGTATCTGACTGGCACAATATTACTGGGCTCTGACTGGCACAATATTACTGGAATCTGAATGGCACAATATTACTGGGCTCTGACTGGCACAATATTCCTGGGCTCTGACTGGCACAATATTACAGGCATCTGGCTGGCACAATATTCCTGGGCTCTGACTGGCACAATATTCCTGGGCTCTGGCTGGCCCAATATTACTGGGCTCTGACTGGCCCAATATTACTGGGCTCTGACTGGCACAATATTGCAGGCATCTGACTGGCACAATATTACTGGGCTCTGAATGGCACAATATTCCTGGTATCTGGCACAATATTACTGGTATTTGACTGGCACAATATTACTGGGCTCTGACTGGCACAATATTACAGGCATCTGACTGGCACAATATTACAGCCATTTGGCTGGCATAATATTACAGGCATCTGACTGGCACAATATTACAGGCATCTGACTGGCACAATATTACAGACATCTGACTGGCACACTATTACTGGGCTCCGACTGGCACACTATTACTGGGCTCTGACTGGCACAATATTACAGGTATCTGACTGGCACACTATTCCTGGGCTCTGACTGGCACAATATTATAGGCATCTGACTGGCACACTATTCCTGGGCTCTGACTGGAACCATATTACTGGGCTCTGACTGGCACAATATTATAGGCATCTGACTGGCACACTATTCCTGGGCTCTGACTGGCACAATATTACTGGGCTGTGACTGGCACACTATTACTGGGCTCTGACTGGCACAATATTACTGGGCTCTGAGTGGCACACTATTACTGGTATCTGACTGGCACAATATTACTGGGCTCTGACTGGCACAATATAACTGGGCTCTGACTGGCACAATATTACTGGGTTCTGACTGACACAATATTACTGGTATCTGACTGGCACAATATTACTGGGCTCTGACTGGCACAATATTACTGGAATCTGAATGGCACAATATTACTGGGCTCTGACTGGCACAATATTCCTGGGCTCTGACTGGCACAATATTACAGGCATAGGGCTGGCACAATATTCCTGGGCTCTGACTGACACAATATTCCTGGGCTCTGGCTGGCCCAATATTACTGGGCTCTGACTGGCCCAATATTACTGGGCTCTGACTGGCACAATATTGCAGGCATCTGACTGGCACAATATTACTGGGCTCTGAATGGCACAATATTCCTGGTATCTGGCACAATATTACTGGTATTTGACTGACACAATATTACTGGGCTCTGACTGGCACAATATTACTGGGCTCTGACTGGCACAATATTCCTGGGCTCTGACTGGCACAATATTACAGGCATCTGACTGGCACAATATTACTGGGCTCTGACTGGCACAATATTCCTGGCATCTGACTGGCACAATATTCCTGGGCTCTGACTGGCACAATATTACTGGGCTCTGAATGGCACAATATTACAGGCATCTGACTGGCACAATATTACTGGGCTCTGACTGGCACAATAATACTGTGCTCTGAATGGCACAATATTACTGGCATCTGAAAGGCACAATATTACTGGCATCTGAATGGCACAACACTTATGACATCTTAATGGCACAATATTACTGGGCTCTGAATGGCACAATATTACAGGCATCTGACTGGCACAATATTACTGGGCTCTGAATGGTACAATATTACTGGGCTCTGAATGGCACAATATTACTGGGCTCTGACTGGCACAATAATACTGCGCTCTGAATGGCACATTATTACTGGCATCTGAAAGGCACAATATTACTGGCATCTGAATGGCACAACACTTATGGCATCTTAATGGTACAATAATAATGGTATCTTAATGGGCAAATTGGATGGCCGGATTGCATGCAGGGGAGGGGGCAGGGTCCAGGGGGCCCAAGCAAATGCTTGCCCAGGGTCCAATCACTATTAAAGACGGCCCTGCTATCATTAACAATTTTAACTACTAATCATTATCAATGTAGGTGTGGTTGTACCTAAATAAAATGGCCATCTTGGGGTCAGAAATGTAACTGCATAGTAAATAATACTACATGCATGTTGATACAGCTACAGAGCTGCATAATTCATGTTTTGTCCAATTTACATATGTTATAAGTCATACATGTGAATTATGATTAACATCTATTGATATTGTATTTGGTTGTTACGCTATTTTGCTTATCGTTTGATCTTTATTTTGTTTTCAATAAATTCATTATTATTTTATTAATAATTGTGGCATTGTATTTACTTTTATAAAAACTTCATCCAAGCTCTCTATATACATAAGAAATTCTTTATATGGGTACTTTTGGTCGGACCCATAGATATGAATGATCAATTTTCATATTTTTTAATGATTCATAATTAATAACCCAGATTCATATTTTTATGGTTATCAATATACGACAATGGTGAAAACCAAACGGGGAGTCCATCTTCCGACTCCTGCCATTCCACCCAGAGTGACCATCTCTTTGGGTGTTCCTTTAAAGTCCACTCTTATGTGTACTTGAACCTTCCTATGGGCTGCTCAAATTTTTTACATTTTTTTTTTCCAATGTGGCAGTCAAATACTGACTTGGTGACAACCGTAATTGTTTATGACATCACAATGTGGCTTGATATGCAAATTAAATACTCTCAGTGGGATATTTGCATATCATGGCACAAGGCATTGGCATCTGCTGATAACATCATGTAAGAAGTTGTGCTCTTTCATCACGCAGGAAATTGACTCTTCTTCGCATACTCGTAGCCTCCCCAAGTTTGTCTTTTAGGCTGTTCATGTTTGTCTATTTTGTTAACTTCTCGGTTATTTGTATTTTTTGTTTACCACATTGCACCACCACCTCCTCAAGCCTAGCTCCTTAATTAAAGTCAGAGCACAACATGTCACTGACATATGACGCTCATAGGTCGTTGGGGGCAAGATGGCACTGACAAGCTGTTTAGAAAGGCAAAGATGGCAATGACAAGCTGTTTGGAAGGGCAAATATGGCACTGACAAGCCATTTGGGGACAAATATGACACTGGTTAGCTGTTTGAGGACTAAGATGTCACCGGTAAGTTATATGGGGACAAAAATATCCCCAAGCTTTGAACACAAAGATGGTCTGACAGGCTGGGGGACAAAAATGCCACTGGTATTTTTTTTGTGGATGGTGTTTTTGTTTTTGCACCATTTTACAGTTTTTTTCTAATATTAAAACAGTTGTGTACGAGAGTGGGCTGCTAAAGTATTTGCCCAGGGCCCATTAGGGCCTGCAAATGAAATAAAAATATCATGCATTGCATCATAAATGAGCTGTATTTTACACATAAATATATAAAATATAAAGATTTCGTATATAGAAAGTCTTGTGGTTGTTTCTTTTTTCCTCCTCTCTATTTAATTATATTAATCACTTTAATATTTCATGCTCTATCATATCTGTCGTTCCTTCTGGGTGCTGATAATACTTTCTGGCCTGCAAATTCTTTTCAGTCAGGTAATAAATATATTATATAAAGATATTATTTTCACTCCATTCTAAGTGGCTCTGTCTGTTACATGATGTCATAGCGCCACCTTCTGGCAGATGCCCTGGAAACGTGATGTTGCTACAATGTTGCATGAGATTCTGTCACAGCAGTTGCACTGCACTAACAAAAACTGGGACTGACAATCTGCCATCATTTTTATTAACTATCCTGTTCAACGTTAGGTCTGTGTCTCAGGGAAATCTTGTAACTGAAACTACCTGAATATAAAAATACTGTATATCTCTCAGTGCAAATTACCTGTGCATATAGTATGAATGGGTAGATTTGCATGGTCCCATTATATTACTTTAACAGAAAATCAATTAATTGATGAATATGGTTCTGTGGGATCCCTATTAATGACTCTGGACACATATGACTTCTACATGTTACAAACTGGTACACTGAGTGTCTCTGGCATACTCCTGCCTGATGTATAATGCCATGTGCAGGGCAAAGTCAATGATAGTGGCGCGTGTATATTTGCCACTGGATGCTGTAATGTAACAACATTGTCTAACTATATACTGATAGGGCAGCCATCAGGAATTTTGGGGCCCCTTACACAACAAACTTTCTGGCCACCCCCATCCCATCTCCCTCTTCTTCTCGCCCTCTTACACTTCCAAAGTAATTTATCCAGGTCTGTGTATATCATGCCAATGATATTTAAATGCATGCCAGGACATGCCCCATCACCCACATTGCACATGCAGGACATGCCCCATCACCCACATTGCACATCCAGGACTTACCCCAGCACCTCAGGACATGCCCCATCACCCAAATTGCACATCCAGGACATACCCTGGAACCCAGGACATACCCCATCACCCATATTGCACATCTAGGACATACCACTGTAACCCTGAATATATCCCATCACTCACATTGCACATCTAGGACAAACCATTGTAACCCAGGACATACCCCATCACTCACATTGCACATCTAGGACAAACCCCTGCAACCCAGGACATACTCCATCACCCACATTGCACATCCAGGACAAACCCCTGCAACCCAGGACATACCCCATCACCCACATTGCACATCCAGGACTTAATCCAGCACCAGTGGCGTACTAAGGAGGGGGCGGGGGTGCTTACCTTTTTTTTTTTTTCAGGCGGCCGTATCCCCTGGATGCGGCCGCCGGGTGAAAAAAAAAAATCACAGCGACCGGATGTGACGATACATCACATCCGGCGACTGTGTTTCCCTCCTCCGTGCAGGAGGGAAGAGAAGACTGCACGGAGGAGGCGTCGGGGTCCACAGACAGACCTGCTTCGGTAAGTGATGGGGAAGGGGGGGAGGAGGGGGGGTTTAAACGAGCACAATATTCCTGGGCTCTGACTGGCATAATATTACTGGGCACTGACTGGCATAATATTACTGGGCTCTGACTGGCATAAAATTACTGGGCACTGACTGGCATAATATCCCTGGGCATCTGACTGGCATAATATTACTGGACTGTGACTGGCATAATATTACTGGGCACTGACTGGCATAATATTACTGGGCTCTGACTGGCATAATATTACTGGGCTCTGACTGGCATAAAATTACTGGGCACTGACTGGCATAATATCCCTGGGCATCTGACTGGCATAATATTACTGGACTGTGACTGGCACAATATTACTGGGTTCTGACTGGCACACTATTACTGGGCTCTGAGTGGCACACTATTACTGGGTTCTGACTAGAACAATATTACAGGCATCTGACTGGCACACTATTACTGGGCTCTGAATGGCACAATATTCCTGGTATCTGACTGGCACAATATTACTGGGCTCTGAGTGGCACAATATTACTGGTATCTGACTGGCACAATATTACTGGTATCTGACTGGCACAATATTACTGGGCTCTGAATGGCACACTATTCCTGGTATCTATTATCTATAATTGTACAATTTTCAAACATTGAAAAAATTGTGGGTGTTTTCTTACATTTTTATTATGGGGGGGGGGGGGTGCCACACTCAGGGTTCGCCCCGGGTGCCAAATGCTCTAGGTACGCCCCTGCCCAGCACCTCAGGAAATGCCCCTGCATCCCAGAAGATGCTCCTTCTCCCACATCCCATCATCCCAGATCATGCCCCATCACAGTGGCGTACCTACCACTGTTGCAGGGGTCGCAGCTGGGCAAATAACTGACAAATGGGCAAATAACTGGCACATGTGCAAATAAATGGCAAATGGGCAAATAACAGGCAAATGGGCAAATAACTGGCACATGGGCAAATAACTGGCAAATGGGCAAATAACAGGCACATGGGCAAATAACTGGCAAATGGGCAAATAACTGGCACATGGGCAAATAACTGGCAAATGGGCAAATAACAGGCACATGGGCACATAGCTGACAAATGGGCAAAATAATACTGGCAAATGGACAAATAACAGGCAAATGGACAAAATAACACTGGCAAATTTGCAATTAACTGTCAAATTGGAAAAATAACACTGGCAAAATATGACTAAAAATGCTATAGATAATATGATATATTATGCTATAGATAATACAAATCACCTGTTCCCAAAAAGAAGACTCTTCCATTTCAAGAAACACGTCTGCATATAAGTATTTTTGTATTGTTCTATATATTTTGATTTTTATTTCTATACACTTATTACTTCTAGTGCTCCACTTTTAAATTTATTTATAATATAGTGAAGGAGTTTAAGAATGAATGGGATGGGTATAAAGCTATTCTAGATATAAGATAAGGTCAGGGACTAATGAAAGTATTACTTTACTGAGAGGGTAGTGGATGCATGGAATAGTCTTCCAGCATAAGTGGTAAAGGTTAATACACTGAAGGAGTTTCAGCATGTATGGGATAGGTATAAAGCTATCCTAGATATAAGATAAGGCCAGGGACTAATGAAAGTATTACTTTACTGAGAGGGTAGTGGATGCATGGAATAGCCTTCCAGTAGAAGAGGTAGAGGTTAATACAGTGAAGGAGTTTCAGCATGCATGGGATAGGTATAAGGCTATCCTAGATATAAGACAAGGCCAGGGACTAATGAAAGTATTACTTTACTGAGAGGGTAGTGGATGTATGGAACAGTCTTCCAGTAGAGGTGGCAAAGGTTAATACAGTGAAGGAGTTTAAGCATGCATGGAATAGGTATAAGGCTATCCTAGATATAAGAAAAGACCAGGCACAAAGCGGAACAGTTGGGAGGCATGTAAGTGGCATTTCTGGGGTGGAGTTGTATTGTGGGGTCGGGGTGGCCCAGGGCAATTTTTTTTGGGGGGTCCTGTGGTTTCTAGTTACGTCTCTGCCCCATCACCTGCATTGTACTTCCAAGTCTTACCAGGACATGCCCCCATCACCTGCAATAGGCTTCCTGGACTTACCGCTTTACTATAGGGTGGTAAATTATATCGAATAGGTACTATAGCCACACTGACTCTATCTTTCCCAGTTGTTTTTATAATGCACATTTGAGCACTCTCACAAGGCAAAAAAAGTTATGTATTTTAGACACAGTGTGCCACCTAGTGTCTGTTTCTTATTACTACAGTCTCTATTCAATTCTGATATTTTCTATTTGCCTTTTGTGGTTTTACGTATATACAAATAAAAGCAATTTTTATTTTATTTTATTATATCCACAAAACTGGGGATGGACATACTACACTTGTTCCTTCTCTTAAATGGAAAAACCATTAAAATATACCATTGTGAAAAATATGTATATGCCTTACATCAAATTTAGGAATGCATCATAATAATAATAATTTAAAAAAAAATCTTGTCCTAATCCTATATATGAAATATTTATAATATGCAGTTGTGGTAACTCTTGTTAAAAAATATGTGACTTGACTATAAGTTGTGAAAAAAAACTCCTAATATAACATTGTTCCAAATATATATATATATATATATATATACACACAGCGATCTGACATTACATTATGACCACCTGCCTAATATTGTGTAGGTCCACTTGTGACGGCAAAACATCCCTGACCCGTCGAGGCATGGACTCCACTAGACCTCTGAATGTGTGCTGTAGTATCTGACAACAAGACGTTAGCAGCAGATCCTTTAATTTGTGAGGTGGGGCCTCCATGGATTGGATTTGTTTATCCAGCAAATCCCTCAGATACTAGATTGAGATCTGGGGAATTTGGAGGCCAAGTCAACACTTTGAGCTCATTGTAGTGTTCCTCAAACCATTCCTGAACCATTTTTGCTTTGTGGCAGGGTGCATTATCCTGCTTAAATAAAACATTGCATTAGGGAATACAGTTTCCATGAAAGGTTGTAGATGGTCTGCAACATTGCTAAGCCATTGGTATGTGTAACATCCACATGAATAGCAGGACCCAAGGTTTCCCAGCAGAACATTGCCCCAGTCGGCTTGCCACCTATCAGTGGTCATAATGTTTTGGCCGATTGGTGTACTTTCCTGCTATATCAAATTTTAATGGTAACAAATAGGAACACAATACTTTATAACCTAATACCTTTTTTAAAGATTTACCAAACCCCCCACAATAAAAATGGTTACCGCCTTCCATTCAAGACACCAAGACTTTCTATGGCAGGGTGCCCAGGAAAGGCACCAGGTAGGCAGCTACAATAATCAGGCTGAGCGGAACACCCTAACTGTTATTATACCCCAGTGACTGCAGCACTCTAAAGAGACTGTATTCTTCCATTGGGGGAGAGCCTCCTAAGCGGCTAGTGTCTTAAAAAGGAATTCAAGGGCTGTACTCTGGCTGTGACCACTCCCCCTGCTCATGGATTGGTTGCTGCTTTTCTCAGCCCGGCTGTGATTGGTGGGTGCAGTTTTAGGCACAAAATTTGAATCCTGAAATGATTGAGTTACCGCTAATGTGTTTGAATGTTATTTTGTTTAATCACATTTTAGATCTGTATAAATACTCTGTGCTTTCTACAATAAAGGGTTCACATCTGCTATACTTGATACCAATAACCTTCTCTAATTATTCTGTGCAAAGAGCTCCTGCTGATAATTCCTGAGTAATTCTGAGTGTTTCTGGGGACCTAAGGGCAAGAAGCCAAGTGGGCAAGAAGCCAAAGAGAGTGTGAGCATTCCATTACATACACCATCCTAACATTACATAACTATAGTAATGCATTTCATTGTCTTTCAGGTGATTAGGGATATGATTGTTCACTTTTGCTCATGATCCTACTGAGGAACCCATAGACCGCACCTAAATTCAGGCACAACAGGGCCCATATTGCGACAAAGTCTGTGGTTGAATGCACGTTTAGTGCATTAATATCTTGCTTCTGGTGGCTTGATGAATCCAGTGGGTATATGTTGTACTCTCCATCGAATCAAACATCATCATCTCTTGTTGTATATTACAAAACATTGCACTGTGCCATCGTGTGCCTACAGCAGGGGATGGTGATGTGGCTACTGAGGAGGAAATGTTTTTTGATGTGGTTGTTGATGGTGATCAGAGGAGTCCAGAGGTCAGGATACAACTAATAAGCACACACTCTACTGTAAATTGACAACCACTGTAGCATTAGCATTGTAATAATTCTGTATTCATGTGGTATGTTGTTATCTCACAGCTTGCACTCTCTTCTTGTCAGTTATTGGCTGTGTATAGTTTTCAACCATCAAAAAGCTAAATTTTGTTGCAAATATGTGCATCCTGACTTATTACTTTTATTTTGGTTTTAATTCGGTTATATTGAGCTGATATCAGACCGTTTTCTTCTTTGTGTTGATGCTTCCATAGGATATAATATGAATTTTGAGTCTACCACATTGGTTTGGTGTATTTTGAACATGTTTCAGCTGCATTTGATTTGGAAACGCGGCTACCTGAGTACCTGGACATTCTACATGGCGGAGTCTAGTATAGTGCATTGGTTGCACACATATATTGATGTCAACGCGGCTACCTGAGTAGCTGGACATTCTACATGGCGGAGTCTAGTATAGTGCATTGGCTGTACACATATATTGATGTCTTTAGTGGTTGTGCCTGAATGGTCCATTCATATTTTGTTCCTATAAACTCAGCTACATTATTCTTTGAACCTGATGTGCAACATTGTTGTAATATTCTAATATACTTTTGGTCTTTGCTATGAAGTTTTATTGGACATTTAGTGCTATAAATTGTACATACTAGCAATTCATATGGTAAACTTCCCTACCTATATATATATATATATATATATATATATATATATATATATATATACACCAGCATGGTTGAAAAAATTGCTTTGAAAGGTTTCTAGTAAGAAAATAGCTACTAGTACTTACTATAGAAACATCATTTTTCCACTCTTCCCTAGTTGGTAGGTGATCAACATTGCTATATATACATTACTCTGCCCATACGGACTGGTTTAGAGTACCTGGTTTTGTTAATGATCCTCCCACAAAGTCATTTAAAATGCCCAGTTTAATGAATTAAAGGACAACTGTTACACAGAATGAAGTTCTGTTTAACTGAAAGTTTGCATCAAGTGTAGACACTTTAAATAAACATGATTTAATGAAAGAATACAAATAAAATACCTTACTGAGCTCTCTTTGCTCTGTACATCGCTATTAGGAAGCCGACATGCTGTTAGAATCATGAGTGAGATGAATGAAGACATAACATGTCTGCCCCCTGATAGACCTATACAGAGCAAAGAGTGCTCAATAAGGCTCTGTTATATTCTTTCTAGTTACAATGCCTACAATTGGGGCAATCTTTCAGTAAAAAACATGCTATATTAATTATTATAATTATTATTATAATTAATTGTTTCCCATTTTTCTTCAATTTATTTTTATTTTCATTTTTCTTAAAGGACCAGGAAACGAAGGAAAGAGAGTTTGTCTTAATATCTGTGTCCAGCTGGTTAGTCTTCTACACCAAGTTTGAAGCGAAAGAGGGGAACGCAGGCTGTTTTAGAAACAAATTAAATAGAAACAGACCCCCCATGTTGAGCACGGCTTAGCGGCATTACTGAGCAGTTTATAATGATATGAGATCCACAAATCATAAACATATTATTAGGGCTTATGATCAACGTACTTCTTCTACAACTTCTCTTGGAAACAGTGCTAAATTAGGGCAAATGATTCTACCCTGCAAATATCAGTAAGTTTAGATCTCACTGCTATAAGCATTGTCTATTTTCCCTGCTTTTGATGTATGTTTATAATAATTGGAAAGAGATCCAACAGGATAGTTGTACTGGATTCACAGGACACAAGTTAAAGTCTCTGGACATACCTTTATATGTCTTGTCTGCCCTGCAGGTATCAGCCGGGTTATACATACTTAAATAGCCCTGAGTGTAAGAGCAGCTGTCCCTTATCCCAGTATCTGATGTTTGCTTGCTTTAACCCCTTAGAGACATGAGTTTTTTTAGCTTGTCTGACACTTGGTGACCTAGGCTATTTTAACATTTCTGAAGTGTTTGTGTTTTGCTGTAATTTATTATTACCATGAATGACCCCCTACATGAACTAATTTTTCAAAACTAGACAACTCAGGGCATTTAACTTGGGGTATTTTGACACTTTTCATGTAGCCATTTTACCACCAACCTTTGCCAAAGTTTGCAGGGGAAAAAATGGTGATTTTTTTACACAGATGCCAATTCAGGTAAACATTTTTACTGCCAAATAACACCTCAATATGTATTCAGCAACATCTTATGAGTACAGGGATACCACCCATGCATAGGTTTTCTTGGGTTGTTGGGGGGAATCGGCCACATTTGGGAGGTGCGCATTTCCAACTTGGAATTGTGACATGTAGTCAGCCTGCGCTCATGTTCCATTTGGGACACTTTTGTATTTTACCCCATCAAACCATATATTTTGGAAAACTAGACATCCTAGGGCACGGGCGTCCAACGTGCGGCCCGCGGGCCAAATGCGGCCCGCCGGCCAGAGAGGTGCGGCCCGCCTGAGAGTGGCAGCGGTAGCCGCACCTCTCACCCGCTCCAGCAAAGTGCGCACCGGGATGTCACCAACACCCGGTGCTCCAACCCAGTCAGTGCGCGAGGGGACGGTGCATTCTCCTCACGCAGGGGAGAAAGCTCTGCCCCTCGCACTCTGACCCCGTTGGAGCACCGGGTGTCAGTGACATCCCGGTGCTCAGATGAAGAATGAGACCTCCACAGATGAGACAATCCCCCTCCCTGCAGATACAGGTAAACGAGCAGGGAGGGGGAACAAACCATCTAACATGCTGGGGGGGGGGGGGGGGAGCAATGTCTATGTGCGTGTGGAAATGAGACAGTGTGTGAATGTGTGTGTGTGGAAGTGGGACTGTGTGTGAATGTGTGTGGAAGTGGGACTATATGTGTGGAAGTGGGACTATGTGTGTGGAAGTGGGACTATGTGTGTGGAAGTGGGACTATGTGTGTGGAAGTGGGACTATGTATGAATGTGTGTGGAAGTGGGACTATGTATGAATGTGTGTGGAAGTGGGACTGTGTGTGGAAGTGGGACTGTGTGTGGAAGTGGGACTAATGTGTGTGGAAGTGGGACTGTGTGTGAATGTGTGTGGAAGTTGGACTAATGTGTGTGGAAGTGGGACTGTGTGTGAATGTGTGTGGAAGTGGGACTAATGTGTGTGGAAGTGGGACTAACGTGTGTGGAAGTGGGACTGTGTGTGAATGTGTGTGGAAGTGGGACTATGTGTGAATGTGTGTGGAAGTGGGACTATGTGTGAATGTGTGTGGAAGTGGGACTATGTGTGAATGTGTGTGGGACTAATGTGTGTTAAAGTGGGACTGTGTGGGACTAATGTGTGTTAAAGTGGGACTGTGTGTGAATGTGTGTGGAAGTGGGACTGTGTGTGAATGTGTGTGGAAGTGGGACTGTGTGTGAATGTGTGTGGAAGTGGGACTAATGTGTGTGGAAGTGGGACTAATGTGTGTGGAAGTGGGACTAATGTGTGTGGAAGTGGGACTATGTATGAATGTGTGTGGAAGTGGGACTGTGTGTGAATGTGTGTGGAAGTGGGACTAATGTGTGTGGAAGTGGGACTATGTGTGAATGTGTGTGGAAGTGGAACTATGTGTGAATGTGTGTGGACGTGGGACTGGCTATTTGTGTATTCACATGTAAATGTGTGTTCATTGAATGTGAGTTTTTTTTATTGCTGCTGTCTTACTGGGGAATCTGTGATACACTCACACTGCATGTTACAGTGATATATATATATATATATCCACACGTATGTATGTATGTGTATACATACATACATACATACATTTACTTTCAAGGAAACATGAATGCGGCCCACACACAAATAGATTTACGGTGAAGTGGCCCACTGCAAAACAAACTTGGACACCCCTGTCCTAGGGTATTTCAAATGGTGGTATTTTAATACTTTCCATGTACAAATTCTTCCACCATTCTTTGTCAAAGTGTTTTTTCCCCACACACATTATAGTTCAGGCGTGAATTTTCAGATTCTGGTATTTACTACTGTAACCAACACCTCAATTTGTGTTAAGCAACATCTCCTAAGTACTGGGATACCACCCATGCATAGGTTTGTTTTGGGGGGTAAAAGGTCACATTTGTGAGGTGCGCATCTCAGTGTTCCAACTTGGAATTTTGACATGTAGTCAACCTGCGTCCGTGTCCTATATGGGATATATCTTTGAAGCCAGATAATGAAATTTACCTCCACCAAAGCATATATTTTTTAAAAGTAGACACCCAACACTCTTTGTAGAAGGGGCTCAGCAGCCACTGATACCAATATCAGAAAGCTGACCAGGGTCAAAATTGAACCCTGAGTCAGCTGCCTCAGAATCTACAGCAGAGACGAGTGGGAGTAAATGAGAAGGAGAGTAAAAAATAAAAAATGCATTACACATACAATAGTGGCATTCAAAAACATTTCAGCATGTCATATGTAGGCATTCCGGTCTATTTAGATAGTCGTACCAATAAAAACTTTTTTTTCATGAAGTTGTCTACTGCCTTGCAAAGAGTGGACAAGTTCCTCAGCTGATCGAATCTCCTTGACTGACGTAATACAGTCCCGCAGTGTTGGCATTCGTGTTTGTTTCCATAGTTTGGGGATCTGCAGCTTAGCGAAATTTAGGAGATGGATTGTGATTTTTTTGTGTTTGTGTATGGGTAAGAGAGTGTGATGGAGAAGTGAGGCCAGGGGAGTACATGTGAATTTCGGGTCAGCAATATCCTTAATAATTGAGTGAATCTGTTGCCAGAATGTCTGTATCATTGTGCATGACCACCATACGTGGATGAGACTGCATTTGGCTGATATGCACCTCAGGCATATGAGGTAGAGTTTGTGTAGCAGTGTGGACGTCCTATACCACCTTGTGAGGAGTTTAAATGCGTTCTCCTGTATCTTAGTGGAGTGGGAGCATTTATGTGCTAGAGATGTGATTTTATGCCACTGGTCATTCGATAATGTGACATTGTAATCCGTTTCCCAGGCCAATGCAAATTAAGGTTTTTGGTGGTGAATGGAGAGGTTCAAGAGGTGCTGAATTGTGGAAATTAGGTTACTGGGTGTTTCTTTATTTAAGCATAAGACTTTTAGGGTGGTCAGAGAGGTAACCTTTGAGTGGGTAGAGTGCAGCAGAGTTGGACGTATAAATACGGGTGTGAGTGATCTGTTTTGGGGTTATGTGAAAGGTCTGATAGAGATTTCAGGGAACTGTCATCAATCAACACATGACCAAGTCTTGGTAGTGGCAACCCCCTTCCCCCTGGGAAATTAGGGTTCCAGGTCAGTGGGGATGGGCGGTTTTTCAGCCCAGGTAGTTGCAAAAGTGTCTTCCATATGTACAGTGTGTGAGGGATGGTGGGGTAAGTTTCATCCACACAGGTGTCTCGGCTGTTGCCAACCCATGCAGCAATGGGGATGGGTACAGAAAGGGATCTCTTTTCGATTTAGACCCACAGTTTGGGTGCAGTCTGGTCCATTCCATGATTCTGGCTCCCACTGAGGCTTTATAATATGTCTCTACATCTGGAAGTCCAATGCCTCCCAAATCCTTAGGACTAGTCAAGTATTTGTAACCTGGTCTAGGAGTGGAGGATTTCCATATGAACTTTTTTCTGAACATTTTCATGCATGCAAAATAATATTTGGTTATGACTGTCAGGAGAGTTTGGATGAGATATATGAGCTGTGGGAGGGGGTTCATTTTAACCGTAGCTGCAAGGCCAAACCAAGAAATATGGGTCTTATCCCCTGATGCCCAGGTATTTTAGTGAGGAGGTAGCCCATTTACGGGAGAAATTCTCTTGTAGAGCTTTGGACATGGGTGGAGGAAGTGAGATACTTAGGGCCTTGGATTTTGTCATGTTGATTTTGAAGTTTGAGAGGGCACTATAGTATTCTATTTCATGTAGTACATGTGGAAGGGAGATGAGGGGCTGGGTAAGAATCAAAAGTAGGTCGTCTGCGAAAGCAGCGGTTTTGTGGTGATGTGGTCCTATGTTGAGACTATGGATAGATTGGTTAATTCGTAAGGCATTGATGAGGGGTGGAAGTGTTAGGACGAATAATAAGGTGGAAAGTGGACACCCCTGCCTTGTGCCGTTTGACAGGGTGAGCTGTCTTAAAGACTGCCATTGATGCGTTTTCAAGCGGTTAGGGCATGGTATAAGGCTTGTATCCAAGTGAACATGGTGTCACCTGTGACAATATGTCTCAGGACCCCTTGCATAAAAGGCCAGCTCACCCTGTCAAATGCCTCGGCATCAGTAGAGAGGAGCATAGTAGGTACATTATGGGTATATTCTGCTATTTTCCGGGATAGGCGAGGCCCTTCTGGTATTGTATCACTAGGAGTCATATCATAGAGGGCAGCATAGAAGTTCCTAAATACTTCTGCTTTGTTGGGTGTGATGTACTGTCAGATTGTGACTAGTGAAGAAAAACCAGCGCTTAATCTGTATCACAGCAGCACCAGCCTATGTGTATCTCTGCAAAACACACGTGAAAAACATACAATAAATAAAAAACAAAGTGGTAGGTGCGCTATGTGACAAACACCAGTATAATAAAGGAAATCTGATAATTGCCTTATAGTAGGTAGCCCTTATATGACGATGTACAGTCAGTATCTTAAAAAAGATAAAAAAACACAAAGACCATAGTATAATATAGTCTAGACATGGAGTAATCTTGTGCAGGTAAATAGTGCACTCACAAACAGAAGAAGAAGGGAATCTTATCTGTAGTTTCTTGTGTGGTCCTCTTATTCCTCATCCAGTGGATATGTTGTGTAGAAATAGATGAAAAGAACCATGAGTATGTAGTAAATTACAAGATTTTAATAAAGCAATGAGGTAGCTTACATCTAAAATGGAGATATGCAGCACAAAAGATGATCCCAGGCGATGGTTCTCAAAGCAGGTCCCACGCCAATAGTAAAATCCAAGTGAAGGCAATGTTCCAGAAAATAGGATAAAAAGTAATAAAATGTGATAAAAGGTCCGCAGTACAATGAATCACGCTACGCGTTTCGCCTTCCTGAGGCTTCCTCTTGGCGTGTGATTCTTGTACTGATGTGTAGTCTTTAAATATTCGCGCTCCTTCACTTCCGGGTTTGTCTCTTCTGTGACGTCATCTCACCTCCGTCGCATATTGAGATTTCTGACGGGATCTCGCGAGGTTTCGGCCATATGATTGGCTTGGTTGGCAGTATCCCACATAGCAAGGAAAAAGACACGGGGGAGGTGTTTTAAAAATACCTTTACCACAACACTCTAGTTATAATACTCAAGAACCCCATTTTTTAGATCTGGACCAGCGAGTAAAAACAATTCCACCAAAACCTCAAAGATCCATATACCAAAGAAGAAGAAACACTACATATCAGGGAGAGGAAAAAGAGGGGGTAGTTTGGTACAGAAGAGGAAGGTAAAAGAAACAACAAAAAAAGTGGCTCCTTCACTCTCTGGTATTTTCAATCTATCCCATAAAATCCTCTCCCAAGAACAAATGTTGGTACTAAGTAGAGGCCTTAAGTTTGCCCCCACCAAAAAATTCACTATGTTTTCAGCCTATATTGACATAAAGAAATTCGTAAGGCAAGCAACATTAAAAAGATTTTTTTCTCTAAAACCAAATAACGAAAATAACATCAACCAAACAACAAACCCTAATGTTATCATTCCATCTAACCTAAAGAAAAAATCAATTTTTTATCCGACTACATACAAGTCCGAAGTTTTGGATACGTTTGAAAAATTAGTGGTAGATGATCTTAAAAAAATAAAACACACAAAATATGATAGCAATAATTTCACAAAAAAAGAGCTACAGATCTTAAAAGAGTTGCAAGAGGATGAGAATATTATCATCAAACCAGCTGATAAGGGTGGAGGAGTAGTCGTCCTATCCCGTGAAAATTACAAATTGGAGGCCTATAAACATCTTAAGAATACCGAAGTGTATTGCACACTAAAAGAAGACCCTACAAACAAATTTAAAAAAATACTTTCAACTTACCTAGACAAGGGTAAAATCAATCATTTCTTAATTAAAAAAGAATTGGACTATATCAATCCTCCACATCCCAAAATTCCGACTATTTATTTTTTACCGAAAATTCACAAAGACCCTCTAAATCCACCTGGTAGGCCTATAGTCTCAGGTATAGGATCCATTTTTTCCAACTTGTCGGAGTATTTAGATATTGTACTACAACCAAATGTACATACATTAAAATCCTATCTAAAAGACTCTATAGATCTAATTAAATTACTAAAAACTATTAACTGGCAAGAAGACTATATATTAGTATCCAGCGATGTATCCTCTTTGTATACCATTATAGACCACCACCAAGGCTGCCAAGCAGTGAAAACCATCCTAAATAAAGATGGAAAGATGACATCAGCCCAGATAGAGTATGTCCTTGAAGGACTAAGGATTATCCTTGAACACAACTTCTTTTGGTTCGAGGAGACTTTTTATTTACAGCTAAAGGGAACGGCTATGGGGACCAGGGTCGCCCCCAGCTATGCCAACCTCTTTATGGGACACTGGGAGGACAACTTTGTATGGGGCGCGCATGGCTGGGAGGCGAACCTGGTCCTCTATAGGAGATATATTGATGACATTTTTCTTATTTGGAAAGGCGATCAAGATGGCCTCGATTCTTTCCTTATATCTCTCAATAATAACACTAACAACATTATTCTAAATTCAGTTTACAGTAAGAATAGTATCCAATTTTTGGACCTAGAGATATATGTGGAGGATAATCACCTCAAAACAAAAACCTATTTTTAAAAAGTGGATACCAATAGTTACATAGACTACAGTAGTTGCCATTATCCACCTTGGCTCAAAGGAATTCCAAAAAGTCAATTCATGAGACTAAGACGTAACTGTACAGATCTCACAATGTACCAACAACAAGCCCATATCCTCAGAAATAGATTTGAGGAAAAGGGCTATAATTTGCCAGCCATAGACAATATCATGACTAATTTGGAGGCTACAGACCAAGATACATTACTCCAACCCAAAAATACACCTGAAACGTCCACTACATTCAATATACCTTTAGTGGTGGATTATAACAATAAATCACAGAAAGTCAAAAAAATCATAAAAAAACATTGGCACATTCTCCTTAAAGACGATTCTCTTAAAAATCTCATACCGGAAAAACCTAGAGTAATCTTTCGTGGAGCTTCAAATTTAAAAAATAAACTGACAAAGAGCTTCTTAGAAAAACAAAAAAAGAAAGACCCCCAACACTTCCTTACTCAAAACAAGGGTTTCTATGGGTGCAAAAGCTGTGAAGCTTGTAAAGTTTCTGCACCACAAAAATACCCCATTGTTAAATATAGGTCATTTGCAAATAAACGAGAATTTTCTGTCAACAAATTCCTGACGTGCTCCTCCACAAATGTAATATATCTGGCCGAATGCCCATGTGGCCTCCAATACATCGGTAGGACATCCAGAACATTAAAAAAGCGGATGGGGGAACACGTCAGAAATATAAGAAAGGGGATTACCCAACATTCATTATCCAAACATTTTTTGGACAAACATAATAAAAACCCGAAAGGTCTGAAATTTTGGGCCATCGAGAAGGTACATAAACATTGGAGGGGTGGAGACAATATTAAACAAATGGGCAAGGTTGAGATGAGATGGGTGTTCGATGTGGACACCCTATTGCCAAAAGGTCTCAATGCAGAGTTTGATTTATACAATTTTTTATAATCTGTTTTATATAAATTTTATTTTTCTCTTCTTGCACATACATTTTTTATGTATTTTGATACACACTATAAGTCTGATATACTGTGTTTTATTATATAGTACAGAGTTTGTACACAGGTAAGTCCATATGTATATATTTCTGCTCTCTATATGTCTACATATTCATATATGCGAAAAAGTTTTCTTATGAATATGTATTTTTACCTAATTATATGTATATTTTTTTACTAAATTATATATATATTTTTTTACCAATTTATCCTTTAACTTTATATAGTTTATTGGGATCTCCCATGTATATACATTTATAGATTTGCTTCCCCCTTCTACCTTGGAGAGAGGTATATATATTTATATATTTTTATGTGAGCATCTTTTTACATATGGACTCCTGCTATGAGCTATATGCTTTTAAAATCCAAAAAAACGGACTTTAAAACACCTCCCCCGTGTCTTTTTCCTTGCTATGTGGGATACTGCCAACCAAGCCAATCATATGGCCGAAACCTCGCGAGATCCCGTCAGAAATCTCAATATGCGACGGAGGTGAGATGACGTCACAGAAGAGACAAACCCGGAAGTGAAGGAGCGCGAATATTTAAAGACTACACATCAGTACAAGAATCACACGCCAAGAGGAAGCCTCAGGAAGGCGAAACGCGTAGCGTGATTCATTGTACTGCGGACCTTTTATCACATTTTATTACTTTTTATCCTATTTTCTGGAACATTGCCTTCACTTGGATTTTACTATTGGCGTGGGACCTGCTTTGAGAACCATCGCCTGGGATCATCTTTTGTGCTGCATATCTCCATTTTAGATGTAAGCTACCTCATTGCTTTATTAAAATCTTGTAATTTACTACATACTCATGGTTCTTTTCATCTATTTCTACACAACATATCCACTGGATGAGGAATAAGAGGACCACACAAGAAACTACAGATAAGATTCCCTTCTTCTTCTGTTTGTGAGTGCACTATTTACCTGCACAAGATTACTCCATGTCTAGACTATATTATACTATGGTCTTTGTGTTTTTTTTATCTTTTTTAAGATACTGACTGTACATCGTCATATAAGGGCTACCTACTATAAGGCAATTATCAGATTTCCTTTATTATACTGGTGTTTGTCACATAGCGCACCTACCACTTTGTTTTGTATTTACTGTCAGATTGGTAGGCGTTTGTGTTTATCTTTATAATGTATGAGGAGTTCTGCTAACATCTAAGTGCTCTTGCTAGGTATTTGCCTGGTATATCCCTGTGAAGATAGTTATGATTTTTTAATTTTTGTAGACTATGTTGGGTCCTTGAGTTGCATAATGCAGCAAAGTCCGCTTGTAGTTGGATCAGTTGTAAGAACATTGCGGACGAGAGAGGTTTTTTGTGTGTTGTTTCAAAACGTTTAATTTTGGTTAGGGCGTCTAATATTTTTTGCGCTTGTTGTCTCTTAAGGTGTGAGCCCCGGCTGATCAGGTGGCCCCCAACCACAGCTTGTGTGCCTCCCAAGTGATTTGGGGGGTCATGTCCACGGTGGTATTTTCACTAAAATATTGTGATATCAGCTTTTGTGCTATTTAAATTGGTAGGGTCTTTAAGGAGGGTTTTGTTTAGTCGCCACACTCCTCTGCGCCTAGGGGCAGTGGGAACTGTGAGGTCTAGTTGGACTGGAGCATGATGACTCCATGTAATACCAGCTATGGAGGCACTGATGAGTAGGTCTAGGTGTCTACGTGTGACAAACAGGTAATCAATTCTGGTATATTTCTTGTGTGGTGGATAGTAAAATGTATAGTCTTTGGCCTGTGGGTGAAGTAACCACCAGGTGTCTACCAGTTGCAGTGAGTGAAGGGATTGTTTTACATTCCTTATTTTGTGTGTGCCCAGGGAGGATACATCAGTCAGGAAGTCTAGAGCAGGGTCCAGCGTCAAGTTAAAAAACGCCTCCCATCACCGTAATACCAGCTGCAAATTTCTCAAGATCATGTAAAAAAGAGCATATAAAAGATGTTCGTTAACATTTGGAGCATACACATTAGCTATAGTGACCTGTTTCGTACCAATATTTACCGTAAGAAAAGTTGCGCGGCCATCGATGTCATGCCATGTGTCAGTAATCTTAAACGGAAGCGATTTGGATATAAATATGGCAGCCCCTTTGGTTTTTTTAAATAGATAGTGTAAAAAGTAGGCGTGAGGGTAATGGTGATCCTGAAAGGCCGGATCTATTACAGAAGTGTGTCTAATGCACCATGGCTATGTCAATCCTTTTAGCTCAAAGTTCACGGAACGGTCTACACCTTTTGTTTAGGTAGTTTAAGCCCTTGGGTTTTATGAAGAGCATCTTAAGCCTAAGGTTAGACGCAGACATCTGGATAATATACAGGGGGATAAAGGCTGTTGCCAGCTATGATGCCACTAATTATGTCACCACAAGGGTGTCGAGTGGAGAGTACAAAAGACACCTTCCTAAGAAGGCTAACATGTCGGCATTATATAATAGTTGAAGTGCAAGATCATTATGATATAGAGACATGCGTTTTGGTCAGTAGTTTGTCTAGGTCACAGGGTCCCTATGGGTGTATGCCCACTAGGGTTGTGGCCTGTTGTACACTGATTGGGGAGCGTGGTTGCCAGGGTGGTGTCAGATCAAAGTCAGGAGTGGTTCTTAAAATAACTGCCATCCATACTCCTGCATAGGCAAGACTATTGTGACTATATATAAAAACTGCACATTTAAATGGTGAACAGAAAATGACCATAAATGGTAACCTTAGGAACATATAAAAAGCAACTAAGTAACATGAGCTAAGATGGAAATAGCTCAGTAGAGGATCGGAGCCATTTCATGGCGGTGCACACTACTGGATCCACAGGGCAAGGAAGAGCTCAGGGAGGAGTGAAGGCAAGGCCCATCACAGGGGGGGCGAACCAGCAGTCAGTTATCTTGCTTATACAGGAAGTCCCAGAGTCTAAGGAAGACTTAGGACGTATGTCTTCAGGGGGTACCTGCAGTTGTATGTATGACCTTGGCCTTTGGCGTTCAGCTGATTGTGCCAGTCCAGGGGTCAGAGGATATATAGGGAGACCCAGCGAAGCCACCGTGAAAAGAAGCCTGTGGGCTTCTTCCGCCTATGGCACTCAGGTGGTAGCTTCTCGTCTGAAATTTTGGTGGCTGTGTGTCGCCTCGAGCCCTGTGGGCTAGAAGGTATTGACCGGAGGAACATCTGGTAAATGGTATTCTACTATGCCAAGATTAATGTATGGCATCTGTAGGCTTAGTCAGTGGGCTATGGTATGATATGGTTTGTCAAGGGGGGTCAGACGTGTGCACCGAACACCCACCGCTTGATGTGGGGCTTAAAGGCCCGCTTGACTGGGGTCATCTGGTTCCGTAGGAGCAGGCCTCCGGACCTGAGGGGCCGGTCTATGTCGCCTCTTTCTCTGTGGTAGTGGTCTCTGAAGGCCCAGAGCAGAGAAGAAGTCTTGAAGGTATTCTGGGGTGTGCGCTACATAGTCTTTATGCACCACTATTAATAGGGGGAATCCCCATCGGAAACTCAGGTTTGCTCTGCGGAGCTCGTCGGCTATGGGTTTTAGTTGTTTCCATAGCTGGAGCGGGCCCTATGCCACATCAGGCAGGGTTTGTATAGCAATGCCATGGTATAGTGCTGGCGGTCCTGTTCTCATGGTCTGGAGAATCTCATCTTTGGTAGAATAGCAGTAGATCCGGGTGATAATGTCTCTTGGAACGGGGTTGCTCAGGTCTTGTAACGTCGGGGTCTCTTACCAGTCAGAGGTGGAGCCCAGATGCAGAAGACAATAGGCACTTACAGTATGTACAAATAAAGACACCAACCAGAGTTATTGAAAGTGGGGAACGAAAACTTGGTGGGTGAGTTGGTGCACAAAGGGATTGTGTAATCCAAAACGAGGTACAGGAGGGTAAGGCAGAAATCGGGGTCAGGCAATCCATGGTCGTGGGCTGGCAGCTGAGGTTCAAGGTCAGGAACAGGCAGGGGTCAGTCAAGGAGGTGTGCTTTGATCTTGCTCAACGGTCACTACTTGTTGAACGTATCTGGTCCACTTCTTTGGCAAAGTCTTTTCTGATTTGTTCCGAGAAGCCATGCAGGTTGGATTTGGTGGCTGCATCTGCAAGTGTGGAGTATTGGGCCTGTTTGTGTATCCCTTACTCGTCCTCTGATTCTGAGAGGGAGGGGTGGAAGGGCTTCCCGCTGTTTCAATGTCGGCCCTCTTGGAGGGCGCCGAAGGTGGGTGCTGCGGTTGCATCAGGTTAGTGGGTTGGCTTGGGATTATTTACCTATTGATCGGCCCGGAATGTGCGGGGGCTTCTTTCCCATCTTTTTGATCAGTTTGTGTGTGGTATCGATGGCCAAATATGCGGGTTAGAGTCTCGCCCAGCGGGAGCTCTGTCTACACATGTCCTATCTGCATCAGCGCTAGCCACACCCCCCATAAAATTAAATTTTAACACTAATATTGATCTTTCTCTTTCCCTCACAAAAATTTTTAGCAGATCCAAATTGGTCAGATCAATATTCACAAATATTTATCTGACCAGGCGAATGGTAATGCTCATCTGAGCAATCAGCAAATCGCCTTTGCCAGTAATTCGCAGTTACTGACTAGTATACATGCACTCAGACAGCTTTAAAAAATCAATTTTTTTTTTACTTTACACATAACACCCTAGCGATAATCAAAATAAATCAAAAAATATGCAGACAGATAAAGGTAGATAGGTATCAATATCATTGCATGAGCAGAGATCTACAGCAAGGAAGGGTTTAATAGCAGAAGAGCCTTTGTAGTACTGTAAAAATTAACCCCTAAAAATGCACAAATAGCAAAAAATGTGCTGATGTGCAAGATCTCTGCTTAGGCATGAGCAATGGCAGGGAAGGGGTTAAACAAAGAGAATGGCTTTTAAAAAAAGCCATTGGGTCTCCATTTTTTTTATTGTTTTATTGTATTTTTATTATTTTATTTTATTTTCCTTACTTTTTCTACTTTGATCTATCTCTCTCCCTCACTAAAAAAAATGTGAGGAGAGGGAGGCAGATCCAAAGTGGTCAGATCAATATTTGAAAAATATTGATCTGACCAGGCAGTGGGGATGCTCATCTGAGTCCGAAATGGATTTGAAGATCCACTGTGACTGGGGTTCTTGGAGGGCCCTGGGGGCCAGAAGACTCTTTGTGGACTATGGACCCTGTCTGTTGATATATTAGTTTGGGGGTACACACTTTGAGGGCACCAGTGGAACCCTGTAACAATTATTTTCCTCTCTTTCCTCTAGCTTTCAAATCTGTTTTAGCAACGGCTATATGTTTAGTAGAGCCGGTGACTATTGCTTAGTAGCTGCAGTAAGTGTCGAGATCTGAATGGGCAGCCAGTGTAGTAGACTAGTTTCCTTGCAGAGGGTAACTTTTTACCAAGAAATGTCAGCTTCCCAACATTTGACCAAGGGAAATCATAAAGAAGCTGCTGTACGTGGTTCACCTCCTGATAAATATGCATTCCTCGAGGGGTCACCCCAAGAATAATGGAGAGTCGATCTTCTTTCTTTTTTTTTTTTTGTAAATAAAATTTTATTAGGTTTTCACATAATAATACAGAAAAAATATATAATACAGACAGTAACACCTCAAAGGAAAATATATATTAAAATAGGGGGAAATTAAAGGGGAAGGGGATTCCTGGGGTTACAGAAAATACAATATTTTTGGTTAATGTGAACAACGGGCCTCAAACCATGTTTTGTCTCTGTTCAGATTATGTTGCTGAGGTAAGTTCATTAGGTAATGTTTAATTTGGGAGAAGTTGAATGTGTCAAGCAATGTTGGTGGGGTTTCCAACAGGTCTTGGAGGGAGGTCAGACCCGTAGAGTTTGTTATGGAATAAACATGTAGGACCGTGGATGGTTTCATCGCTTTCCAACTAGGTGTATGTGTCCCTGGGGGGAAATCCGGGTTTCCTCTTAGAGGTGTCATTGGGGACGGATATGTTGTTATGTTCTGTCTTTTAGTCTCCCTATGAAGAAGAGATATGGTAGGATGGAGCGTCGGGTGGGATTTAACCATTTTTCGGGCTCTGGATGGGGATATCCATGGTAACGCTTTTATTGGGAGAGGTAGTGCATGGTCTTCTAATTGCACCCAGTGTTTTTCCTCCCCAGATTGCATCCAGTTCACAATACGTGTCAGGTGAGTTGCTTGGTAATATTTATATATATCGGGCAATGCTAGGCCTCCTCTATTTTTTGGTTGTGTCAGTATGTTATGTTTTATACGTGGTTTCGTTCCTTTCCATATATATTTCGAAATCATATTTCTAAGAGTTGTGAAATATATCTGGGGTATCTGTATGGGCAATGTTTGGAAAAGGTATAACAATCTGGGGAATAGGTTTATTTTGATTACACCAATCCTACCTAGCCATGAAATATGAGTATAGTCCCACGTGTGTAAGTCTGTTTTCAAAGTATCAGCTAATGGCAAAAAGTTTAAGTGGTACAGTTTATCCAGTGAAGGAGAGATCCATATTCCCAAGTATATCATCTTATCTCTACATATTCTAAATTTGTAACTATCAACAATTTCAGATAAAAATGTTTGTGATTGGGAGATTGGCATTATTTTAGACTTGTCCATATTAATGGACAGATTAGAAACTTTTCCATAATCACGGAATGCGTGCATGATGTGTGGGAGCGTGGGCACTGGATCTGTGACCACGAATAACAAATCATCTGCATAGGCCGATACTTTATATTCTGATTTGGGGGTTTGAAATCCCTTTATGTGGGGGTTCTCCCTTATTGTATGTAGAAAAGGTTCTAGCGTGATGGCAAATAACAAAGGGGAGAGTGGGCATCCCTGTCGGGTGCCATTGAGAATCTGAAATCGTGTTCCCAATGCCCCATTTACTTTTACTCTAGCGTTTGGTGAGCTATACAGAGAATCTACCCATGTCCTCATATGAGGTCCGAAGCCATAATGCAAGAGAGTCGCTCTCATGAAATCCCAATTTACTCTATCAAAGGCTTTTTCAGCATCTGTTGATAGGTAAAGTAGTGGTTCCTTCCTTCTCTCGGCTAGATATACAATATTAATAAGTTTGGTGGTTTTGTCTTTGGGTTCTCTACCAGGGATAAATCCCGATTGGTCGGGGTGTATTATGTTAGGTAATATCCGTTGTATTCTCTGGGCCAATATTTTAGTAAATAATTTTAAATCAGAGTTGAGTAGAGAGATTGGTCGGAAATTTTGGCAGTATGAGAGATCCTTTCCAGGTTTTGGGATTACATGAATATGGGCCGAGAGTGTTTGTTCGTGTATTTTGCCTCCTAATAAAATTGAGTTAAATGCCTCCACAAATTGGGGTCCCAGTGTATCAATATGTAATTTGTAATACCTTAATGGGAGGCCATCTGGTCCTGGTGTTTTCCCCGTATTTGAGTTTTTAATGGCTAATTTTAACTCTTCTACCGTGATTGGGCCGTCTAAAGCTTCCATTTGGCCTTCGGCTATCTCTGGTTTTTTGTGTTTAGCTAAGTATTGATCAATATCTATCAGTTTTTGTGCTCTCTGGGCTGGAGATAATTGTTCGTCTAGATTGTACAGAGCCTCGTAATGGCTTGTAAATGTTTGCAAAATATCTTTTGGGAGATATTGGTATGGTTGGCGTGGGGTCGCTTTGATTTTATGTATGTATGTTGACATTTGTTTGGAATGTATTGTCCTTGCGAGTAATCGTCCTGTCTTATTTCCATGTTCGTAAAATAACGTCTTAGTTTTCAGAGCCTGTCTATGGAGACTCGTATTGATTAGTTTAGCTAGTTGACCACGTTTATCCAGTAAAATTTGATGTGTGGAGGAGTTTGGATCTTGCTTATGTGCCTGTTCTGTCTCTGCTATTTCTTTTACTAATTTTACAATAGTCTCTGTACGTTCCTTTTTTCGAGCGGCTGCTATTGAGATAAAGTATCCTCTCAATACACATTTATGTGCTTCCCACGTAGTTAACAGCGGGATCTCATCTGTACAATTTTCTTTAAAATAGTTTTGAATGTGTTGTGAGGATTGTTCTGTTATCTCCTTGTCAGCTAAAAAGGAGTCATTGAGTCTCCAGGTTGTCTGTGTAGGTCTGTACAGTGGGGATTGTATCATCAGTATAATGGGGGCATGATCTGACCATGTCGTAATTCCAATTTCAATTCTCTCTATAATGTCTAACATATGGTGTTGCAGGAAAAAATAATCTAGGCGGGTATGTACTTGGTGGGGGTTGGAGTAGTGGGAGTAGTCCCTATCTTCTGGGTGCAAGGCTCTCCAGCAGTCTACCATTCTGTCTTTATGCAATATATTTACAGTTGTCCTGATAATGTGTTGTGGTATGCTAGTGGTTCGTTTTGAGTGGTCCATTGACGGATCTAGTGGCAAATTGAGATCTCCCCCCATTATCAATGTGCCTTGTTGGAATGTGTGTAGTGCACGTAAAATCCTAGCTAAGGTTTTGTGTTGGTTCTTGTTAGGAAGATATATACAAGCGAACGTGTAATATTTGTTGGCTATACTAGCTTTTACAAATGTGAATCTCCCTTCTTCATCATAAAGAAATTGTGGGTCTTTTAGTGGGACATGCTTGGAAAACAAAATAGCTGTACCTTTTGTTTTGGACTCTTTAGTATTTCCACAATATGATTGTGTGTAGAAATTGTTTTTAAGGGTAGGCGCATGATCTTTTTTAAAATGTGTTTCTTGCACAAAGACAACCCCTGCTTTCAACGTTTTCCATTCTCTGAGCGCTCTAGAACGTTTCTCTGGTATATTAAGACCTTGTGCATTAATAGTAATCAGTCTCAGGTGAGCTGGTATAACGTTCACCTTGGTATCAGAAATCTTAGACATATCTTTTCATGCAGTTTTGTCTATCTGGTAATATGAATCTGTGATGATCAGGTTCGTAACCCAGGGATGGGGGGGGATGTGGTATAAACAAATAAAGGGGGAGGGGCAACAAACAATCAGCACGGGAGTTGCACAAAAGCAAATCCCGAGCGAGGTCCACCAATGGACCGACGAAGAATAGAGCGTGCCCAATGCGGGTAAGATCTGTCATCAGCTTCGCTGGTGCAGGTATTACTCCACTGTCGTGGGGAACCTATTCGGTGGGGGTGTCGTGGTTGTCCAGGACTCCGAAACTTCCGTGGAACCACTGTGCGTCCTGTATCTTGTACAGAACCAATGAAAACTGTTATAACTATGAAACTATATAGAAGACTGAAAGTTCCGTCTCCAAACATCAATGTATTAGATAATGAACAGTTGCTTATATCTCATTCTAGGGCCGTCATGGAGACATTTGAGATATTGGGAGGGGGTCCAGAGAAAACTAGTATCTCTGTTGATCCCCTTATCATTGGGAAAAGAGGGAGCTGGTAGACCACAGGGTTGCACCCATGTTCAGTGTCTATATTGTTTCGCGCTGTTCTAGTATAATTATTGTTCTTTTCTCCCTCTATTGCACTCCCGTACTCCCTTCAGTCTTTTGATGTGCTTATCTATATTTGCTCAATATAGGTCATTCCTGTCTCCTTAGTTCTTATCCTCTGTGTGTGTTATATGACATAGGGATATATACTTATACGATAAATAACATTTAACATACAACATTGGAACAAGTTAAACTTATTGGGTAAACCTGGAAGGATTTAGGAACTCCAGCCTCCTCAAGTTAATCGTCAACTGTTTCTGCCGCTCTCCGGTTCGTGCGTAGGCTCTTGTCTGTGTATTGATTTCATGAGTTGGTTCAGATGAGTCCCATGTAGAAAAACATCGAGTTTGTACGGAAAAGAGGGAAGAGTTTCGGTCCTCTACGTTAGTCAGATATCTTGTCGGGAAATTGTCCAGAATTCCCCCGGCCAGGTGGGCATTTTCCTGGAGTTGCCATCCCAGGGTCTGTGTCGTACAGTCCAATATGTCTATTATCAGTATTCTTTATGTTTTCTACATTGTTTGCGCTATAGGCAGGGGAGCATAAGTTCCATAAAAACAAATTGGAGGCTGGGAGAAAGTTCCATTTTCTTTAGTTTTGATGGTAACCTATCGGTTACTCAAGTCCATTAGGGGATGAGTTCTATTCCTCCGGTTCTCTCACGCTCAGAGTGCGCTGAGGTTGGGGCATGATTGGTCTCCTATTCATTGGGCGTCGTATTCTCTGTGGTAGAGGTAGTGAGGGATTGTTCAGCTTATTGTAGAAGCTCAGCGAGTTCCAATCTTGTAGTTGTAATGGCTGTATGCCCATTTCTTCCAGGAGGGCTGGTACATCTTCTCTAAATCGAATCGTATGAGTGTCTATATCTGTTCTCACAATTAGGGCAAATGGGAAGGCCCAACGGTATTGTTGTTCTTTTTCCCTCAGAGCTAGGGTGAGGGGTCGTAGAGCTCTTCTCTTTCCCAGAGTTATGCGGGATAGGTCCTCAAAAATGGATATTCTTTGATTTTCAAATATCCATTCTCTGGACGTCCGGGCTTTGCGCATCAGGTTTTCCTTCAGAGTGTAGTCTTGCAGGCAACAGATTACATCTCTCGGGGGTGCACTTGGGGGACCTCGCGCTCTCAGAGCTCTATGTACTCTGTCCAATATCATAGGCGTTGAGAGGGGGCTGGCGATGATAGTGTTTATCAGTCTGGATACCCTTCCTCTAAGGTCTCTGTCGTCTTCTTGTTCAGACAGTCCCCTTATACGCACATTATGGCGTCTGCCCCGATTGTCCAGATCTTCCATTGCTGTCAGCATGTCCGCAATTTGCTTTGGTAGAATCTGAGTGGTCTCTCTGTACCTCTTTCACTGTAGATCGTATCTCGGTTATTTCCGTTGTCAGGTTGGAAACCGCTGTGTCGATTTGGGCCACGTGCTGCGTGAGGCCTGTCAGCTCCGTCTGCAGCACCATGCGTACTTCTTCCCTTACCGCCTCTTTCACTTCGGATACTAAGCGGGAGAAATCCTCCTTTGATGGGGCCGATTTGAAGATCTCCTGATCTGTCGGGGCCACCAGAGGTTCCACTCTTGAAATACCTGGGGAGGATGAATCGGTATCTGCTGGGGATGCTGGTGCGCTCATATTGCGGCCGTCACCTAGGCCTTGCGAGGTAAGTATCGATGGAGTTTGAAAGTACTCCAGGAGCGTTGCAGGAGGGGTGTTGGAGGTGTGTTCCCCTGTTTCTTGCCCCCTCAGAGTTCTTCTGTTTTTGCCCATGTTAGCCGTGGAAAAGGTTGTTTAAACGCTATTTTTGTAAGTTTGGAGACGGAGCTCAGGGATTATGCTGCCATCTCGGTTGCTGGTCAAGCCACGCCCCCCTTCTCTCGATCTTCTTTCTTATCCTTTTGCAATCTGTAGCAATGAACTGTCACATCTTCTAGCACATAGGACTCCCTAATGAAACTGAGGATTGCTTCTAACAGACATCCCTTCCTGCTCCTTGTGTATTTCAGGAGGATTCTTCAAGATGTAGTCACTACCCCTCTTTGCAATTATCCAGTGCGGGAAGTAAGCCTCAGGTTCAAAGTAGTTTTTCAAGAGCACATTTCGGTTTCCACAATCACCTTGAAGTGCATAAGCTGCAAGTAAGAAATAAATCTCCTCTTTGTGAGTGAAGTGGGATCAGAGGACTTGATCTTTGAGGTGGTAATAGAGTTGTCTTGCTTTCTTGTCACTTACAATTCTTCCATTCTCTACATAATATTGTACTCTAAGGCAACACACCGAGGGGAAACTTCTCTGCAACTTTACTTGTTTCTTTCTTCCATTCCTTTGGAAAATATTTATTCAACTTCTGCTCTAGGTCCATGAATTTATATTCATTATTCTTAACAATGCTGAGACCAATAGAGTGAGCGTCTTTGATGCTTAGGGCTTTACATATGTTGTTAAAGAGATACTGCCCTGTGGCTTTAGCCCCGACTTATATATCCAGTTGTTCTCTGTTTGGTAGCCAAACACAAACACTCTGGGTTTCTTGCTCTGGCATTTTGACTTGGAATAATGGCTTGCTCATTTCGGAAATCCAGGCAGCAAGAGAAAGGCTTGCTACATTTTCTTGACTCGATTAATGAGGTCTTTAAGACTCTTTCTCAATGCAGAAATCTTGCTTCCATCGCAACTTTCAGCACTAATCCGGATTCGGGACCTATATATATCATGTATACCGTATGTCCCCCTTTTGACATGCACGGTCTAGGGTAATAATCCATAGGTTCGCTCACACAGCTCTTAGCTTGAAGATCCACTGAGATGCGGGTTCGTGGAGGGCCCTGGGGGCCAGAAGACTCCCTGTGGACTATGGACCCTCTCTGTGGATATATTAGTTTGGGGGTACACACTCTGAGGGCACCAGTGGAACCCTGTTTTCAACTGAACTTCGAACACAGGCACTCAGGATGTCAGCCAAGCTGTGTACCCTTGGAGTTAAATATTTGTCCCATTCACCGTTTCCCATAGGTTAAGATTGTATCCTATCCTGTAACCCCTGTAATTATGTCACCTTACCCACTGTCTTCATTTAAGTAATTCATTTAAGTAATTCATTTAATTGAGTGTACTCTGTATGTATCTGGACTTGACACCTTTGTATCCTGAAAGGTGTGAGGGAGGATTTTCCCTTTGTATGTCCTTCTGTTAAACTGATTATGTTGTGTTCATTATGTGTCTTACTGTGTGTATTTTGCAATAAGGTTTCCTCATTGTATGTTAATTCCTATTTGGTTTGCAGCCTGGAAGTATAATGTATTCCTAGACCCAGTTAATTGGAGGACCTAGTGGAGAACTATACTTAGTTCCATCCCCCCATTGTATACTAATGTCTGTGATGTCATGTTTGGGTGATTTAAAAGTCTGTGCTGTTTCTAAAATAAAGTGGTTCTTCCTTCTTGCTGTACCTAACTGCTAGTGGTCCTGTCCGCTATTTGGGTACAAAGAGCAAGGGCCCAGGAAAAACTTGCTGGGTGGATGCTGAGCTGTGAAGGGGGGCTAAGGAGGTGAATCCCTACAATGGGAAGAGGGTCTACGACGTCCGGTAGACAGTACGTTATACACACACACTTGCACATTACCACACACACACACACAGATTGCTTAATGAAAAAAAAACGTTATTTTGTTTGTCCCCCTGCAGGGAGGGGGATTTTGGTGCTTCCTGCTGTCGCTCCTGCGTCCCTGCTTACATTGGCCACAGGCTGAGCCAACCACTTGTGCAGCACGTGGGGAAGAAGCTCCGCCCCCTCGCACTCTGACCTTGTTGGAGTACCGCGTGTCAGTGACATCCCAGTGCTAGACTGTTATGGACTGTTCTTGACTGCTGCTTCATTTTGTATTATGTTTTTTCTCACCAAAGAAAGAGGAAGGGTTTACGGAGAAACTGTTATACATAGGGAGGGGAGTTGACACATGTTCTGATTGGTTCTTTGCTGCTGATGGGAAATAATAAATAATAAAGAGATATGCAGAATACTTCTTTATAAATCATGACTTTGCATCATAATAATTAGTAAAATCTGGAAGTTATGGTTGCCAAATTGTTCTGGGGAGAGACAGTCCAGTCTATATAATGTGTAACATGCTGTAGTGGTACTTTATTTCCAGATCAGAGAAATGCCAACAAACAGTGAACAAGGCAATGCAAGTGTCACATGCAGGGATTATAATGAGCTTATCTCTAGCACTAATATCCATGGCATCTGCTAGTAAGACCTACCTAACCTGAGGTTTAGAGGTGAAATCCTCAGCAAGGTCACAAACTACATCCTGTGCTGCTACCCCTGTTAAAGGGGCAGTTCCACCAACTTTCTGTAAGATGCACATTGTCATTTTATGTGAAAAGCAGTTTTACTTTAAAAACAAGTTGGCTGTCCTGCAGTTTTGCATTGAAAACAGTTCCACTGGGGGCACTAGATTCAGTGTCACCAGTGAGAGGCAGTCCACAGGAAAAAGTCTGGAATCCCACTGAGAAAGGGTAGCCATTCGCATTACTGTGGAATTACTGTATTTGCTTGATTATATAGTAAAATATATCTGCAGACCTTTGATCCTTAAATGTAACACTACCATCAAATCAGCACTATAGTCCCACCCAACACATATGCACATATATATATAGGCGTCTGTCTGTTCCGGGGACCCTGCTATTGACAGGAGACACTGGATGTAGAGAGTAGAGGTTCTGAACAGAGTACCCTCTCTTCACCAAGCAAACTGAGCATGGTGGGGTGGGGGGTGAATATCAGCCGAGGAGTGAGGTCTGTGCATGCACATATAGCAATTAAAGCTCTGGCATTTGGAGGCAGATAGGTATAGGACATCAGCAGGGCCTGGTTAACATTTAAAGAAGCATTTGGATACAATGGGCAGAGGGACTTTGCAGAGTGTGGTGATGGGGAATAATCTACTTGGCAGGAAAAAAATACATGCAAAAAAAGATGCCATGGATGGAAGCACAATTATACATGACTTCTACATAAAAAGGTTATGAATAAACATGTTTACAACCTGAACATAAATGCCACCCCTCACACTACTGTACATAAATGTGTGTATGTGTGGCAGAGTGCGATTGTGCATATCAGCGAGTGGCAGAGTGCGATTATGCATATCAGCGAGTGGCAGAGTGCGATTATGCATATCAGCAAGTGGCAGAGTGCGATTATGCATATCAGCAAGTGGCAGAGTGTGAGTGTGCAAATCAGCGAGTGGCAGAGTGTGCATATCAGCGAGTGGCAGAGTGCGACTATGCATATCAGCGAGTGGCAGAGTGCGACTATGCATATCAGCGAGTGGCAGAGTGCGATTATGCATATCAGCGAGTGGCAGAGTGCGTTTATGCATATCAGCAAGTGGCAGAGTGAGAGTGTGCATATCAGCGAGTGCCAGAGTGCATATCAGCGAGTGGCAAAGTGCGAGTGTGCATATCAGCGAGTGGCAGAGTGCAAGTGTGCATATCAGCGAGTGGCAGAGTGCGAGTGTGCATATCAGCGAGTGGCAGACTGCGAGTGTGCATTTCAGCGGGTGGCAGACTGCGAGTGTGCATATCAGCGAGTGGCAGAGTGCGAGTGTGCATACCAGCGAGTGGCAGACTGCGAGTGTGCATACCAGCGAGTGGCAGACTGCGAGTGTGCATATCAGCGAGTGGCAGAGTGCACGTGTGCGTATCAGCATATGCCAGAGTGCAATTGTGCATATCAGCGAGTGGCAGAGTGCGAGTGTGCATATCAGCGAGTGGTAGAGTGCGATTGTGCATATCAGCGAGTGGCAGAGTGCGAGTGTGCATATCAGCGAGTGGCAGAGTGCGAGTGTGCATATCAGTGAGTGGCAGAGTGCGAGTGTGCATATCAGCGAGTGGCAGAGTGCGAGTGTGCATATCAGCGAGTGGCAGAGTGCGATTATGCATATCAGCAAGTGGCAGAGTGTGAGTGTGCAAATCAGCGAGTGGCAGAGTGTGCATATCAGCGAGTGGCAGAGTGCGATTATGCATATCAGCGAGTGGCAGAGTGCGTTTATGCATATCAGCAAGTGGCAGAGTGAGAGTGTGCATATCAGCGAGTGCCAGAGTGCATATCAGCGAGTGGCAAAGTGCGAGTGTGCATATCAGCGAGTGGCAGAGTGCTAGTGTGCATATCAGCGAGTGGCAGAGTGTGAGTGTGCATACCAGCGAGTGGCAGACTGCGAGTGTGCATACCAGCGAGTGGCAGACTGCGAGTGTGCATATCAGCGAGTGGTAGAGTGCACGTGTGCGTATCAGCATATGCCAGAGTGCAATTGTGCATATCAGAGAGTGGCAGAGTGCGATTGTGCATATCAGCGAGTGGCAGAGTGCGAGTGTGCATATCAGCGAGTGGCAGAGTGCGAGTGTGCATATCAGCGAGTGGCAGAGTGCGAGTGTGCATATCAGCGAGTGGCAGAGTGAGAGTGTGCATATCAGCGAGTGGCAGAGTGAGAGTGTGCATATCAGCGAGTGGAAATGTGTGTATAATAGTGGTTCCCAACACAGTCCAAAGCGCACCAAACAGTCCAGGATTTTAGGGATTATCCAGTTGTGTCAGTTTTTCTCTTTTAACACCTTAAAGCTGGGTAATCCCTAAATCCACAACTGTTGGGAATCACTGGCATATATAAGAGGAGTTTGGGGGGTTGTATTATAATCAAGCAAATACAGTAACCAGTTGAACTCCCCTGTTTAAGGGGAACAATTTCAGCCATGCTGTAACACAGGGAGAACGACTCTGGGACACAACGGACAATGGATTCAACATCTAAAACCCTATTACAGTTAAGAAGAAAAACTAAAGTAACTATATTATTAATGATTATGCCCTGCTTTTGAAGAAGAAAAAAAAAACCCATCCAGACCATTTTTGAATGCATCTATTGTATTTGATAGCACCACCTCTCTTGGCAGTGAGTTCCATAGCTTTATTGTCCTTACTGTAAAGAATCCCTTCCTTATTATAAACAGAAGGGGGGGAAAACAAGTTTTCTGCAATACACCCCCCCCCCCCCCCCCCCAAATTATATTCTAAAACAAAAAATTGGGTTAATTTTACTCTGCGTAGCAATCACTCATTTGCACTTTAGCCATTTTTATTGCAGGCTTTGATGCCATATTTATACATAAATGATACTGATCCCTTGCTTTTATAATGTCTGAATGCCATTTTCTTGTTTTGTATTACCGATAAGCCACTTTGGCTTTGATTGGTGGTTTTTTAGTATGCTTCCCAAAGGTTATAGTGGGATGTGTCCTTAAAAGGAATTCCACTTTTCTCTGTTTTGTCCAGAAAACTAATGCAAAGTTCGCCCTTCTAAAAGTGTTTTGCATTAATCTCAAATGAAACTGTTATGGTCACCATCCCCCAAGTGCTCGATTACTTGGATGTTTGAGATAAGCTCCTCATTGGGTTTTTTCCAAATCCAGAAAGCATCCGTTCTAGTTGCGGTGTCTACTAAATGTTATTAAGCAGGTTGAAAAACCAGCAGCCCTTAGTGGAACTGTTTTTCTTCACAATTCCAATCTATCTGGGTAACTTAATTCAGATTTCCAGTCTTCTCAATTTGCAACACCGACTGATCTTTATCAATGAGAATGTTTGGTGGCCTGTAGCATACACCTAATGTAATGTGCGACTCTTAGTGTCTATGCTAATCTCCACATCTGTTCCAGTATCACCATGCACACCTTCTTTAATACTGGGCTTTAATTTAGGATTAACATAGACAAATCCCTCCCCCTTTTCTATTTACTATGTCCCTTCTAAAAAAAATAAATAAAAACAAGTCGCCTTGTAAGTTTACTGACCAGTCATGAGTGTCATGCCATCACGTTTCTGTGATACCAATTAAATCATACTGTTCAGCACTTACCAGTATCTCCAGCTCACCCATACCGTTCATCAAGCTTCTTGCATCTGCTAAAAAACTTTTAAGATTACTACCCATTTTCTGTTTATTAGTTGACAAACACTTCATGCCCGCAGGTTTAACCCCTTGTGACACATGCACCAAAACGTCACGATTTGTTCCTGGCCAGCAAGGAACACTATGGCAGACACCCCTGTGGGTGCCGGCAAAAAAAACGCAAGACCACCGGACGTCATATAGGCGTTTCCCGTCAGACTGAGGCCACTCAAAAAGTGGCCTCATCTGACAGGTGGGATCCAAGCCGCGATGAACTGTTTAACACAGGACGTACTGTGCCGTCCCAACGTCTTTTACACCCTAACGTAACGATGTGTTAATCGTATGCACCTCCCTATAATCTATGCTAACCTAACCACTGCTTTCCTCCTCCGTTCCCATAGCTAGGCCCACCTTCCAATCTACTCTAGCTACCATTACTCCATTGATCTTCACCCATCTAGCCATCCTCTCCTTGAATACTGCACCCGTCATTGAACCCACCTTCTCAGCCAAACATTAATCTCCCTGATGTAACACGTGGTACTGGTAATATTTCAGGTCTTTTCCTTAAGCTTATGGTCTAGTGCCCTGAAATCATTTTTAAGGACCCCCACCTGCCATTAACAGTCATTAGTACCAACATGTACAAAGACCACTGGACCACCCAGCCCCTCCCAACAATCTGTCTACCCAGTTCGCAAAATGGCCAACCCAAGTACCTGGGAGACACCATAGAGTTTGGCACATGTTAAGTGATCCCACACCCTAGCTGGGTGACTACAATTAATTTGCAAACCCAACAGAACAAAAAGGAATGCAAAGGCCTCGCGGACCACCCAAACTTGCCTATCAATATGGTGGATGTGTTTAAACCTCTCTAAAAAGTGCAATTAGTAATAATTAAGGTAGCCACTGTTTGTGTTTAAGACTTGACACAAACCACACTGTAAATAATTGAAAAGTCCATTCATAAAACTTTTATTCCACTTACATCAACTTATTACACATGTTCTTTAACAATTATGCTTGGATTGTTCATGAAAATTTCAGAAGACATTAAACAAAGCTAGCCATCATCTCAAGTTATTTCCCTGGTAACTATTTTATTCTTTTACAGCCACATGCATGTTAGGCAAGTATCAAAAACAAATAATAAAACTAAAAAGTTAAATAGATTTGATTTTCTGCTGTGCTTGATACATATAGTGAAAGTATGAATACCAAGCATGTATGTCTACGGTGTGTCAAGTACTTCCGATCTTAAGGTTGTTTCAACATGTTAAAGCAGACCGGACACCTAAAATAGATTTTCTTTGCCAAGTATTTGTTCCAGGAACGTTTCAGATCTTGTTTTAACAGAGTTTGCACTTTTGTAACTGACTCTGAACATATTTACCAGCTTGCACCAGACTCCTCCTGCCGATTACAATATACTTTTTTTAAATGGTGCATAACTCATGAACTAGGATGTGGTATAGGTGCATGCAAAATGCCAGTAGAAAAACCAGTTCTGTGAAGGTTGGTGAAAATAGCATTGTTTCAAACCTTATAAAACTGCTGAACAGATCTCAAATTCTTTAGCACTACTTGCTTTTCAGCACATTTGACCAATGCAGTTTTTTGGTGACCGGTCCACTTTTAAAATCCAAATAAAGTGTAGAATAGCAAAACATAACCTAAACAAACATTAGCCAACTTTAAAGAGAATGGAATGTGAACCTTCTCTCCCAAGGATTTTGGCTGGAGTTAAACTTGCCTTGTTAAGAGCGTTTAATAAAAATCGTAGGCATAGGCTTGAAGGAGTATACAGAGATGTTGATTGTGGCATTTCCCCCTCCATTAATGTGCTTTCGAAATTTTAAAACCTGTGCGTGTAGCTCGAAATGACTACCCCTTATTTTACAATACACAGATTAATATACAAGTAGTTCACTGTGTGTGTTTGGAAATGGGAAATTGTTTTAGCACTGGCCCTGTGATAATCCACAATGTACCAGGAGTACTATGCCAAACACTTAAAACATGTATAAAAATTCCACATCCCCATATTGGCCACCTCAGATGAGAAGGAAAAAAAAATACACTGCTGACTCCCCCAAATGTTAACTGGCCCTATTCCCTAGGAAACACAAAAGCACATGGGAAATAGAAATCCAAATAGAAGTAACAAACCTTCCAGAAATGGTAAAAAAACAAAACAAAACAAAAAAAAAAAAAATTCTATTTGTGGGACAGTATTGATGACAAATGGTCTATTGTGTATATTTTATAGAATGAGGCAGACAAGGATGGCTGATTAATTCTCCCCTCCTTCTCCTGGCTCAGCTTCATCACCTTGAGTGTCTGATGTCCACAACTAAAAAGGAGAGGGGGAGAAAAAAAAAAAAAAGTTTAAGAAAACATGCACAAAAAGAAGCCAGGTAGATCTATTTCTCACATGCAGATAATCATACCATCAACAATATCTGCGTCTATCACAACCATAAAAATGCAAAAAAAAAAAAGTTACAAAACCGCAAACATGCCAAACCATCTGTTTGGGCAGGAAAATGCCTAATTTGTGTATGTATGTATATAATTTATATCATAAAAAATAAATAAAATGACCTTCCACTTGTCTATTACCTATGACTAAGTGCCAAGTCTTAGTACAAAATATGTAAGGAGTTTCTCTCTAGGTATTTTTGGAAACTGTAGGCGATTGCTTTTTGGGGTTTGCAAGGGTAGTTGGCCCAGGTACCTGCCCGACGTTTATTCAGAAATGTTATGGTTGAAATGTCAATAAAGCTTGATTACATTAACTGTAATGGAAGGGAAATGTTTCCATCTCAATTCTTCTCCTTTCAGTCTTAGCTTCCCTTCAGATTGGTTGGTGAGAAGCATCTCCTTTGCTGTAATCCTCAGTCTTACATGTCTCTCACTTTCTATTACACGTGGACATACGTGACTGCAGAGTGAACATTCTTGCTGCCCTTAACCACTCACTGGACTCTCAACAGCCAAAGAAAATACCAAGCACACAAGTAATGCAAGCATCACCAGAAACTACTTTAATAGGACATAGGAGCAGGTAGACTGACAGACCCACATACCTACATCAGGTTACAACCCTTTTTTCAATGTGTAATGCCGCTGAACATGCAAACGCCCCATAACCTTCAAATAGCCCAACAGGGGTTGCCCCTCCAAACGTATGTGAATGCAGTCCATCTGCTCCTGTTCCATTAAGCAGTGTTTTACAAATGTACCTCTGGGAAATATTTAAAGCAAGTTGCATAGAGCAATGCACACCTTCATATACAAATGTAAGACAAATAAGTCAAATATAGTGAAATAAATGGCTTCCATATTGTAGGGTGGGTCAGTTCAACATGAAAAACACAAAGCGTTTAAGTGTAGTTTTATTTAATAATCCCTTCAAAAACACAATTTTAAATAGGTGGACTTTGACACATCTTATCATGCTAAAGTATTTTGCCACCCGTGTTATGGTCCCTTTTTAAAATACTATACAGTGGGATAAAAAAAAAAAACAAACAAAAATTCTACACAAGGTGAAGGTAGTGATCAAAAACAACAAAAATGTTTTTCTAACTAATATGGTGCAGAGATAAAAAGTCACATAATAAAAAGTGTTTCATAAGAAAAATATGAATGCATAGTCAATAGACTAAATACTTTAGGTGCTTTACTCCAAAATACATAGTCATAAGTAGGCACACAGCATTTTTCAAATTAAATTTCATTGAATAAAACTCATTAAAAAATATTTTCCTCCAAGCAGCACTCTATGCATGGGGCTAGCCATTTTATTTCTCATTGGTTGGATCAAGTCTGATACAAAACAATGGGAAATGCTGTGCAGCTCACTGATGCCTAGCATAGTGCCCTAAGCGCACGCACATGAAGTGATACGCTGAGATACAGCAGAGGCTCTCATTATGCAAGGCATCTAAAACAGCATCACTGTGCATGTGTGGGAGCTCTGCAGAAATTCTAACAGGTTGGATCATGTTTGTTCTAAACAAAAAGGGGAATGAAATGGTTGCTCGCTTCTCATATAGAGCACTGCCAGGGGAACAATAATGTTATATAAATAAAGACAAAATACAGAATCACGGTCACATTTCTGTCCTGGTCAATTGCAAGTGTTCAACTGCTAAGTACAAATTTCTGGAAACCGCAACAGTTAAACTGCAAAGTGGAAGACCACACGAGCTCACAGAACGGGAATACGGAGTCAAAATAGTCAGTTTGGTTATATCTGCTTCACCTGCATACGTTCAAAATAATGTGCATATGCTAAACAAAACAAACCAGACACGATTTGTTAAGTCACTTTGCATACAAGATTGTGCTGTATCTAGTAACCGGTTCTTTTGCGGAGGCGTTGCAGACTTACTGTTAAGTTGTCTCTCAGTAATTGCATTATTAACGTGCTGTCTTTGTAGGACTCTTCACTTAAAGTATCAAGCTCGGCAATAGCTTCGTCAAAAGCCTAGAAATGGGACAGGAAACAAAAAGGGAGGTGGTAAATTATACAGTGAAAAAGTGTAATAAAACAAAGTCGCATTACATCCATGTGTAACTTACAGTTTTTGCAAGAGAGCATGCTTTCTCCGGGGAGTTGAGGATCTCATAATAGAAAACAGAGAAGTTTAGAGCCAGACCCAACCGGATGGGATGTGTTGGTTGCATTTCCTTTTTGCTGATCTCAAAAGCATCCTGATATGCTTTCTGAGACTGGTCCACGATCTCTGTTAAAAATAAAAAAGCAAAGAGTTTTTCCTCCATTTAAGAACCCTGATTAGCAAAATACATCTCACTGTTCGGCAATGATAAGCAAGGTAGAAGCTTTGTATGAAGTGAAGCACACTTTAAGAGCACATATTGCACAGGGGAAATCATTTACAAACCACTAATTTTGTTTCAAGATGACTGAAAACCCTTTAAGGGGGTAACTGAGGGATCAGTGGGGTAGGCTGCACAGCATTCAGTACTTTGTGCAATGTTCCACTACATAAATGGGAGACCGCAGCCCCCTTTGCAGCAACCCATTCTAGGCTGGTTTGCTGCTCGAAATAGCATTACCATTATCCTTCTCTTCCAAAAAAAAGACTGAAACCATACCTGGCTTTGCGGCCTCATTAGCTACTTCAGCCAAATAACGGAAGTAGTCTCCTTTCATTTTCAAATAGAAAACTTTGCTCTCTGGATTGGAGGCTTTGGGAACCAAAAAATTGTCCAAGAGATTCTGCAAGAGAGGGGGGAAAATAAAAAAAGTTACACAAGTCCAAGACAAAATCAGTTGGGGAAAACAGTTTACACATCAAGTAAATGCAGAACATGAATGATTCTTAATGCAGAAGGGATGCCAACATGTTACACACAATACTTTGGCCTTGTGTTGATGGTTTATTCATTGCAACAGGTTCAACCTTCAAACACAGACACATACGTCTGCGCACAAGACGCATTAGAAAAGATTTGCCCGACAGCATAACTCCCTCAACTTGTCAACATGCTCCCTTATTGGTCTAAGCTAGAAAACATCAGGCTTCTGTAAACCATTAAAAACGCACAAAATGCCCGTCTCCACAGTTGATACACCTGACGAATTGCTACGGTTTTCCTGCTAGTAGCACAAATTATCTTGCATTAACTCCTACTCATTCCATGCTTACGTAGGTCTATTTTCCCCCGTAGGACACAACTTGCATGCTGCCCTGCAGACTCCTTGTGTTCGAGGGGGAAGTCAATCAAGGAGAGGATCCTATAGGAACTACCTTTATTGGATAACCAACTTGTTCAACCTGGACATACTTGCAGGCCACCCTATCCATACACTCTAAAAGGAATAAAACCTGCAGATTGTGGATGCATATATTGCACAAGAGCACACAACTGCAAGTCTAGTTATCATTTGGGAGTCTTTGCTTTCTGGAAGTTTGAAACACTAAACTGCTGCTTTTATCCTCCCAACCTTCAATCAAATTCTGAGAGATGAGTGGAAGGGTCAAGCTGAAAATCTGGTATTTCGTCAGTATGTTGAACATTTATAATACACTAAGAATAAATAATGATTAAAAAAAAAAAAAAAAAAAAAGTGCGTATTTAAAATTATTTCTATGCTTTCAAGTTGGTCATAAGAACCTAGAAGACGAGTCAAGAAAAGGCCCAGGAGAAAGATTGCAGACCATTTCATTCTCCAAGAGTCACAGTGGTTTTGGCTTCACACAGAATCAGAGTACTCTTCCTGTAATTCACTTTGACAGGTATCCCCCCCCCCCCCCCCCCTCCCAATTGAACTGAATCAAAGTTCTTTGGGTATCTAGATTGTCCCTTTAACATCCTAAATAAAAAAAAATTACACAGTGGACTTCTTTGATCTAAACAGTAGATCAAGCGATAAGGATTATAAACTAATTCCATAGAACGCATTTAAATTATCTTCATTAGCCTGGGGATCCAGTTTACACTGATTTTATTCGGCTGCAATGCGTGCCAAGACCGCAGATGTTAAAAATCTGACATATGTTTAAGAGCAGCAGTTTGTTAGTGGCCCAGAGCTCCAGATTTCACTCACTACACAATGCTATCTGAGCCCAGGCAGTTTTTAAGAGAAGATTCAAAGCAGTGTATTTTCCTGGTAGACCTGACAATAGCAAATATTCACATAAGAGACCCCGTTATGATGTATCCCGGCTAAAGATTTGCATCTTTAGACGTGACTTGGGTAGCTCAGATATTGTGCACCAAAATGGTGCTGACAAACTCTGATCACATCGGTACTCTGATTTCGTGCTACACAAGAAGCCCGATGAGTCTCAGCATGTCCTCAATTTGGACATCAGTCTATTCCATGGGGATATCTCCAGACACCGAAACTAAGTGGTAGCCTTGGTCCTACCTACAGACGTCTAGGAGAAGGACTTTGGCTTATGTTGGGAGGGTATCAGCGGTTACAAATACATCCAAATTCCTCCCAAAGATGTAAATAGGAGGTCTTTGGTTATAGCCAAAATAACCAGGGTCCTCCCAAAATGGCATAAAATGAAAATCGGTAACAAAAAAACAGTCAAATGAACATAAAATTAAAAAAAAAAAAAAGTTTATATTAATGTAAATATACTAATTCTAATATAGAACATAATTATAAATATTGTTTTTACAATAGGTTTAGTTTAATTATTTTACGATTTTCTATTCAATTAGGGGTCTCATGGTAAATATCGTCCCGATCCGAATGCCTCTGATGATTCAAAAGGCCTGAACTGCCAAAAATCATACCAAAATTCAGGGAATTCAAGTGCTAGATTTTGATGATTTGTGAAACTAGGCATAAGTGCCTGAATCCATTTCGGGACAACATCTGAGCTACCTGTAGTTGACCCTTTTATGTTGCTGCCTCCACTTGGAATACAGGTTAATGCTCCCCTCCCTGGTCACTAGAGTGACAATCACTCATACATACTCTTACTCATGGTGGCCTGATGGAGGAATACAAATAGCTGCCTACTTCTGTTTAACCTAGTTGGAGATTTGAAATGGAACACACACACACGAACACACACACACACGAACACACACAAAAACAGTCTCATTGTTTTCAGACGGAAATGACAAGGAAGTAACCTATATGAAATTCCAACTGCAACAAAATTGTACCTTTTTCCGGATAGTAAAATACAAATTACCAGCAAAGGGAAAGTGTCACCTTCAATAAATTAGAGCACAATGCAAACCAACACAACAAAAACCATGAATTTTACTTACCGTAAATTCCTTTTTTCTGAGTATATTGGCAGTACTTTACAAGATCTTGGACAAGTTACCTATGGGACTTAAGATAGATTGTTGGCTCCTCCTCTCAGTCTCTTATAAGAGCCCCAGTTACCGGATCTTCCCCAGTTCCATAACAAGACACCGGTTTACTGCAAAACAAACTTAATTTATCATGACAAAATAAGGGGGGGGGGGGGGACCAGTATTGCCAATATACTCAGAAAAAAGGAATTTACCGTAAGTAAAATTCATTTTTTTTCTATCGTATATTGGCAGTACTTTACAAGTGGGACATAGCAAGATAGACCAAGGGTGGGAATTAGGAGACAACAGCCTGTAGCACCTTGCGCCCAAATGCTGCTTCAGAGGTGGAAAAGAGGTCTAGCCTGAAATGACGTATGAAGGTGTTGCAAGATGACCAGGTAGGTGCTTTGCAAATTTCTTCTGGTGAAGCTGAAGCCCTTTCCGCCAAGGAGACTGCCATAGCCCGTGTGGAGTGAGCTTTCACTTGGAATGTCAGTGGCATGTTCTTGAGGTTATAACCATGGTTTATGGTTTCAGTCATACCTGGCAATTGTCGATTTTTAAGCTGCTGGCCCTTTACACTGGCCTTGGAAATTCACAAAGAGCCGGTCCGATTTCTGGTATTCCTTAGATCTTTGTAAATAGATTTTAAGGGTTCTTCTTACATCCAGGCAGTGCCATTTTTGTTCCAGCCGGGAGGATGGATTCGGACAAAACGAAGGAAGCACAATTGGTTTGTTCAAGAAACTTTTAGACAAAACCTTCGGAAGAAATAAAGGTTTGGTGTATAAGACTACTTTATCCTGGTGAAAGCATAAAAATTCTTCAGCTGAAGAGAGCCTGGAGTTCCCCAATACACTTAGCGGAGGTAATGGCTACCAGAAAAACTGTTTTTAGAGAAAGGAGTTTGAGGGATATTTTTTCCAATGGTTCAAAAGGAGGGGAGCAAAGCACATCCAAAACCTATGTCAGGTCCCAAGTAGGAAAAAGGTTCTTTCTTGGAGGTCGCTTCAGAAGTGTAGCTTTAAAGAAACGTTTAAGGACGTGTGATGCCAGATCCTGTAACAAAAAAAAAAAAAAGACTGAGCGCTGATACCTGGCCTTTAAGTGTAGACACTGCATCGGGACTGGAAACCCTTGTGTAGGACAGAGGAGACGTCTGGATTCCGAGCAGAAATACCTTTGACCTTGGACCACTCAAAAAACTTCCTCCAATATCTGAGGTAGATTTTTAAAGAAGATGGTCCGACTGAATTTAGGATGACATTGGTTTTACCCCATTCTCCGCGAGAATTAGCCTTAGAGCAACCAGGCCGTCAACTGGAACATCTGTAATGTCTTTTGTGAGACAAACTGGTCTTCCAACAGTTGGTCTGTGTGTGGTAGAACTGCTGATGCCAGGGATAACGCCTTCAGGTCGGAAAACCAACTTCGATTTGGCCAGTAGGGCAGGATCGCCAATACTCTCGCATTATCCGTATAGATCTTTTGCAGAATTCGTGGAATCTGTGCCACTGGAGGAAAAATGAATGCCAGTTGGAATTTCCATGGAATTTGCAGGTGCTCGAGGAGAAAGGGATGATCTGAAGAGTGAAGAGAGGCGAAACAACTGACCTTTGCATTCGTCTTTGTGGCCATAAGATCTATATTGGGCCGGCCAAATTTTTTGGTACGGTTGTAAAAAAAACTTGTGGGTGTAGAGACCATTTTCCTCTGCTGAGATCGTCCGCGATCAAATTGTCTTTGCCTCTGATTTGCACTGCTGAAATATCAAGAAGATGTTTGAGCCCAGTCCATATTTCTGGAACATAGAACCTGTAACTGTAGGCTTCTTGTGCCCCCCTGGCGGTTTAAATAGGCAACTGCAGTACGATTGTCGGATTGTACTTAGATTGCCTTGCCTTGTAGCCATGGAGCCAGAGCCAATAGTGCCCGGAACACTGCCAATAGTTACCTGAAATAGGACGACTGGGCAGTTTCGTGGGAGGACCAGAGGCGTCTGTGGTGAGAATTGTCCAATGGATAGGTTGAAAAGGCAACCCTCTTGCCAGGATGTGAGGCATTTTCCACCATGAGAGCTGGTTCCAAACTTCCAGAGATAAGCTGAAAACCGAATCCATGTCTTCCTCTTTGCAAGACCAGTTTCGTAGGATTTCTTGCTGGAGGGGTCACATTTGAGCCTTCGCCCACTGGATTGCAGGTATAGCGGCTGTCAATAGGCCCAGGACGCTCATAGCCCTTCTGATGGAGCATGATGGATTCACCTGGAGGGCTGAGATCCCTTTCCTGATCTTTTTTTGTCTGGTTGACAGATAAAAAAATAGAAAGGGAATTGGAATCCACCGAGAAACCCAGAAAGTGGATGTTTGTTGTCGGGGATAGACTGGATTTTTTCCAGTTGACAATTCATCCCAGGTCTTGTAACGCTGAAATCGCCGTATGAATGTTGAAAAGGAGTAGAGCTGGAGAGGATGCTTTCAGAAGCCAATCGTCTAGATAAGGGATCACGTACAGGCCTGCTTCTCTGAGAGAAGACGTGACTGGAGCCTTTAGTTTCGTAAATATGCGGGGGGCTGAGGCTAGACCGAAAAGTAGAGCCCGGAACTGGAAATTAAGGATTCTGGATCCTGATTTGACCGCAAACCTGAGGAATTTTCGACTTGAGACAGCCATGGGGACATGAAGATATGCATCCTTCAGATCGAGGGTTGCCATGGCGTCTCCCTGTTGAAGGATATGGGTGACTGACAGAATAGTTTCAATTCAGAACATTACGTACGGTATGAACCCGTTGACTTGCTTTCGATCCAGAATTGGGTGGTAGGATCCATCCAGCTTAGTGACCAGGAACAACCGGGAGTAAGTGCCCTTGTAATGTTGCAATGGCGGGACTGGTTCTACGACGTCCTTTTGAAGCAGTTGCATAGTCTCTACCAGAAGCGAAGCGTTCCTGACCTCTGCTGGATAAAAGGAAAGGAGGAAGTGGAGGAGGACTGATGAATCTTATTACATATCCCATCTTGACCGTGTTTAAATCCACGTATTGGTGGTAACTTTCTACCAAGCTTCCCCAAATGCTAGCAGTCTGGCTCCAACTCTGTCAGAATTTTCTTATTTTTTCCCCCCTTATTGAATTTGTTGCCATTAAACTTTAATTCACGGTTGGGGCGACGAAAATTCCGAAATCTTTCAGAGGCTTGAGGTGCATTTTGGGGTTTGAAAGGGTATCTCCTCCTCCATTGCATTCTCCTCCCTTGGTGAGTCTTCCTCATCGGACACATAGGATTCAGCCTCCATAGAGGATCCTTCAGATGAGGAAGGTGATCTTCGTCTCTTATGCCGGCCCGTGGTCTTAGAGCCAGATTTAAGGGTAGGCTTAACGGAGGTTTCTGCCACCGATTTGTTAAAGGCAACAAAAGTTTGCGCCAGGTTCTCCTGGAACCAACCAAGGAAAGATTTCATTTCTTTTTGGTTTTCACATTCTGATTGATCCGCAGAACACGTAGCACAAAGCTTTCATCTGCATCCATCTGGCAAGGGGACCATACAGGCAGAACAGGATATGTGTTTGGTCTTACACGTAGTTTCTTTGGCATGGAAGCCACTGTCTTTTCCTTATCTGGAGAAGCAGGACTAGACATCTGAATAATCCCCCCCCAAACAAAAAATTTTTTTAAAATTAAAAATAAACCTGCATACCGAAAAAAAAAAAGAAAAAAAAAAAAGAAGCCAAGAAAAAATAAAATTATTCTTACCTGAACTATACCTCTGTCGTGTGGGGGCTTGGTGACACGATATACTCCTTCCCGACAAGCATCCAATGCTGTCAGAAGGAATTGCAAAGCTTTTCAAGTTTGAATTTTGCGCTTTTTCGCAAGATCCGCTGTGCGCATGCTCAGTAGCGCGAGCAGATCTCAGGTGGAATGCAACGCCACCCGGGCGTGCGTTCCACCGCTGTGCGCAGGCTCCAGCCTGCTGAAAGCATCCTGCATCGCCCGGATGCCTTTAAAGCCTGCATAAGAGATCTAGCTCTGTAACCCTGAAGAGGGTAAGAGCTGGATCTCTCCGCTTACCTCCCGGGCAGCGATTGGATCCTGGTGGAGGTCCCCCGGCAACAACCCGTGTGCCACACCTGCAGGAAAAAAGAAAATAAAGAGAGAAAAAAAAAAAAACACGTCTGTGTAACTCATCAGTCCCTGTGAAGGGACAAGAAGGAACTGGGGAAGATCAGGTAACTGGGGCTCTTATAGGAGACCGGGAGGAGGAGCTAACAATCTTAAGTCCAATAGGTAACCTGCAGTAAAAATACTGCCAATATACAATAGAAAAAAAAATCTAATTGCTTATACCATTCTATATTGATCATCAGATAATATTTAAGTTTAGATATTGGTCTTAAAATTGGAGTCAAAGTTCTTACAAAGACAGCCCAACTGATACCAACCATTTTGAACTTAAAGGGACACTCCCACCCAAAAAAAAAAAAATAAGGTTTTTGCATTATTTCAGATTTGTCTTCCAATTTCATAAGAGGAGTTTATTGAAAAAAATATTTTACTAAAACAAGGTAAATATAGTTACATCTTTTGTAATTGATAGTGTCCCTTTAAGTTAACTCTCCAACACTTGAAAGGCTGTGGAGGTCTGCATTGTTTTGTTTTAACATTAAACAATGTAAGCATTTTATGATAAAGGATTAAATATCTATGTTTTGCCTGTATTCAAATACATTTGGATTACCTGTGACTACATAAAAATACAGATTATTGAATATGCTGTAAAAAGTGACAAAAAAAAAAAAAACTATACCACTGCTCCGTACAAAACTAAAGCAACTGATCAAAGACAATGTGGTATATATAAAAAGCCAATTATGGGGCAAAGTCACCATGTAAACCAATGGAATGTTCCTGCTGATTAGACCTTTGCTTCAGAATTGCTCTTAATATGTAGACTACTGTATACACAACCCTTTGTGTAGAAACCAATATATAGTAGCTGAACAGTGGAAACACCAAAGGCTTTGAAAAGTCACATGTCCAACGGTTCAAGTGGCGGCTAATAGTCTGTGCTCAAAAAAGCAGGTGCGCTGGTCTCAAGACGACAAAATTATTTAATGGGCCAAGAGAAACCATCTCAGATGAACAGACTCAAAACATTAACATGCTAAAAATACAGCCTTACAAATGAAAAGATCCAATGAAAAACAAAAATATAAAGTAGATAAAGAGCTTCACAAAGCAGGCCTGTCATTCCAAAACGGTTTGTATCCAAGGCCAACATATAAAGATGCACAATGGGGATTAATCAAGGTTGTCTGATAAGCCACCTTTCACCCAAATTTCCTAAAACTAAGTATTCACATATGAAGAAAGCCAAAGAGGTCTTCAACCCACAACACTTGCTGCCAAATGTTACACCTAGTAGAGATCCGACGATTGTACAATGGCCAAGGAAAACGAGGCCATCTCATAGGACCCTCATGATATTCCCATATTTCAAGAGGAAAATGTCCCCCTACACTGCTAAACAAAATCAACGGTACTTGGAATACTTTAGTAGGCCATGGAAGGCCGGTCGGTGCCTTCACTCCTGTTAATCAAATCCTATTCAACTGTTATGTGATGGATTTGGAGTGGTGTGCAGTGTAGATTTCTAAGTTGTGTCTTGCTTAAGAAGCTAGGTTTCCTCTTGAACGGTACAATATTCCATTACACACCGTTTAGGATTTGTAGGACAGCATTCCAAGGACTGAGTCCGGATAGCAAGAGATTGTTAGGAGTTTCCATTCTGTCCACTATAAATACTGCATGCAACTGAACATGCAACACAAACTGGATTTAGCCCGAAAACATTACATTAGTTTCAATGACAAAAGTTCATGTCTTCAGAGCAGTGTTTCTCAACTGGTCGGTCCTGACCCAAAACTGTGTTGCGAGTTGGTGTGGAGTGGGTCGTAGATGCGTGCTTCATCCACACACAAAAAAAAAAAATCTAAACTTTTGATCGAGGAGAAGGAACAATGATTTAACCCACATTGCGTTTGGCCTGTGAAGCTGAGAAGCCGGCTGGCATTTTATCGACGGAGCTGACAAAGTATTTTCCTGTAACCCCTCTAGGTTTAGGAAACAGCCAAGGCTTCACGGTTTACTTTGGGAAAACAATTAAAAAAATTCCCAAGGCGGGTCAAATTAAGTTTGATCTTGATGCGGCAGATACACGGCAGTGAGTGTTTAACATATCTTTGTGAGAGTGGATTCTCAGCTCTGGTCCAGCAGAAGATAAAAATATAGAAATAGAATGGACACTGAACATGACCTCAGAGTTGCTTTGTCTGCCATCACCGCAGACTTTGAGACACTAATCAGGAGCAAAAAAGCATTCGCCTTTATTTCTAAATGAGTACTTTATGTTGCAATGGCTTTTTAATTTTACTAGTTTTTAGCTCAATATCATTTTCATTTGCTCTGGGATTACTGTACTATTCATTTTGCAAAGAAGCCCTGTTTTGTTGTCCGTTACATGTTTTTTAACATTGGAATACTGGTCAAACTGATTTGTGGAATTAATTATGTTCTGTCAATTAAATTATTTTTTGGTCGTCACTTCATGACTAAGGACAAATGTGGGTCCTGATTAGACAGGTTGAGAACCACTGCTTTTGAGCATCTTTATAGCTTAGCGAGAGGCACTGGCGCATGGTGCAAAACTGCAGCATTAATCTGCAGTTGTCTTAAAAGGTTTCATTCAAACCCCATAAAACCCTGGGCTGGAGAGTGCTAGAACGGATTGGATGAGTGCGTACCACTTTTGGCTAGTCAGTGTGGGCCAGTGGTGTCAGGATCAGCTCAGCGCTGCTTGGTGCACACAGACATTCTCTGATGCTGGCAACACATCCGCTGGGTTTTCTGAGATGGAATGCCAGAAGAGTCTGGCAGCACTGGAGGATGAATAAGCATAGTGCAGAGATATTCTCCAACTGTCTGCAGGGAGGATCCTAATCTTATAGACAGACCTTTATTTGGAGGTCTGATTGCAAGACCAGGTGTATTTTTCAGATCATTGCCTTGTAGATAAAAAAAATATGGTATTTATGTTTGGACTACCGACAATAAGCCTTTTGAATTTTGGATCTATCAGTGATGTAAAATGCATACATTTTTTAAGTGCTAAAAATCAGAAAACATATGCTAGTGATTTGATTGCTTTCCCATCCCACATCTTACTGACAAGACATAGAAACATAGGTAAATCGTCGGGACAATTTTCAAAATACTTTTATTAGTCCCCAGTTCCCCATCTTACAGCTAGGATAGCCTTGTGCCTATCCCACACATGCTTAAAATCCTGGACTGTGTTTACCTCTATCATTTCCACTGGAAGGCTATTCCATACATCCACTACCCTCTCAGTAAAGTAATACTTCCAGATATTACTTTTAAATCGTCGCCCCTCTAATTTAGACTATATCCTCTAGTTGTGGTAGTGTTTCTTCTTTTAAATATACTCTCTTGCTTTACTGACTTTAAAGGGGACAATGGGGCTTATGTATAAAGACTGCCACACTGTAAATTAAATTTGTTTTGACACTGCCACATTTGTTCACATAATAGATCCAAACACTGGAGAAGAGCATTTCAATTCCTCTCCAGGTCTATCCCTTTTCTCTTAGGGCTTCAGGAATAGCCCACTGGGGTGGGTAGCTTGTCCGGTTGTGTTTATTCGTATACCTCCTCCACTAGTCACTGCCCCCCCCTTCTTCCCATCTTTTCTCCATTAGTGCAGACTTCTATTAATCCTTACAGATCCCAACACCATTATCCTGTGAGTGTAGTGGTAGATTGGACCATATTAAATTAAACAGGTAAAATCATAAGATTAAAAAGCCACTAAACCAGGGCTGGGGAACCTGCGTGCCTCCAGATTTTGCAGGACTAAATTTCCCATACTCCCCCTGCCACCTTCTTAGCTGAAAGAGCATTATCGTTCATCAGCAGCTGGAGTGCCGCAGGTTGCTTACTAAACATTTTTTCCGCTTGTGCGGGACATTCACTGACAAGCTGCAGAATATTTCACTTCACTTGTTAAAGCCACATGATTTTCTATGAAACTCTACTTATAAAAGTCAAAAGCAAAATGAGAGGAACTCCGTTGTTATATAAATGTATCTATTAACGATAACCCAAAGTTACCACAGTGATACAGCGCTGCTTTTTAAATTAAAAAAAAAAAAACTCTGGGGATGCATAGGGGATCTGGGAATACTTGGGGGACCCTGTCATATTACCAATTTCCAATATCCTTAGCCTCACTGCCACAAAATCGCTGTGGATCAGGGAGAGACTGTGTATAACAGGCACGTGCTTTGACAGCTATATACACCTTACCATGATTGCATTTTTCCAGCATGCATACTTCAGTAGGGTAGAGGATAACTCTGCTACTTGCCTAAAGCAAGGCTAAAAAGGTAAAAAAATATATTTTAAAAAAAACAAACAAAAAACTACTACCCTGGCACTCGGAAGTGCATGTCTAGGGCATCTGGCAATAGGAATGTCATTATCTTAAACAAGATGTGCAATCCTATCTGACCTGGGTGTATAGTATAGAAGTATATGAAATACCAAATATAAATTAGAGACAAGCGAACAAAATCACACACACACACATCCAATGTACATAAGCACTCCACTCTATAAAATACAAAAATGTATAGTTCCCGGGTGCTACTCTGTCAAATATGCATAATCCCAAAAATATGAAAGCACTCACGGGTCTTGCAAAATGATCTCCTAGATTTGCAACGTTTCAAGCAGATCAATTGCCCTTTGTCCAGCACAACAAACCTTGTGCAATGAAACACATTTAAATATAAAAAGGTTACTCACTTACCAGCCGCAGCTGCTTGTGCCCGCGTCCCTCACCCGGAAGTGTGTGTCTCAGCCGACAATAGAAGCACAGAAAAGCTGCGACAGCTTTGTGTATCCGTTACCATGGTAGCGGGCGCTCACGTGACCAGTGCGCGACCAATCACCAAGCTCCAATCGTGTTATGATAACTGACGGGAAACCCAGAGGGTGATCCGCTGCCACCCATGCTCGTCCCAGAACTCAGGAGAAACGAACATAGGAATGGGAGGAGATCCCCCTTCCCATCTACAGTGTATAAGACACCGCCAACTACAACTATAAAATCAGACACCATTATAGAAAGATCAGCTGTACTATGTGAATTGCTACGGAATCTTAAATCCATCACCAAGGTGGATATGACAGCTAAAGGCATAGACAGGAAGGGTTATGCAAACATGAGACCAGGGACAGATGACCCATGACCCTCACCAAATGAATATGCCATTCATCCATAAAAAGACACACACATTGAGAATGACATCAAAATAAACAACAACAACAAAAAAAGGACACTGAAAGGGTGGATTGCCAGGCTCCACCTGTGTGGTAAAACCACATCAATGAAATCAATGTCCCGTGTAGAGTGCCACGTCAGGCTTCCTCAGGGTCGAGATGATAAAAAAAATGACTTGAGTGATAACTGCTCATTGAGCCCCCGGGGAGCTACAGTGTCCAAAGTGTGAATCCACTTGCTTTCTCGTTGTAGTAGGAGATTAGCTCTATCAACTCCTCTTCGTGGGAGTGGGACATGGACTATAGCAACAAATCTTAACTGAGCCAACGAATGCTGAAGTTCAAAAAAGTGTTTGGCCACAGGTTTAGCCGAAATCTTGTCACGGTAGGCTACTCGTTTGGAAGACCGATGCCCTCTGATGCGCTCCCTCATAAGTTAAAATAGTTTTACCAAAATAGGATTAGGCCACAAGGGCAGGTGATCATGTATACCACATGGTCTGTCTGGCACGAAATCCGATGTTTAATCTTGTATCTAAATCCTGTATGTGGGTGTGAGAAATGGGTCGCTGTCATCATGTGTGAGCAGGTGACACACCCTAAGCACTGGACACATCCCAATTGTTGAAATTTCTGTGTGGTATCGTAACAATGTACAGGGTCTGATTTCACACTGATGTTGCTACCCCTTTTGTAACAAAACAAAGGTGTTTATGTACACTTTGTGGTAAGGTTTTGTGTTGAGAAATGATGTTCCAGTTTTTGATAATGATACTCTTTACAGAGCTGGACGCTACATGAAATTTTGTCGGGAATACTACTCGGGTCTCAGTTGCTGTATTCTTGGCTCTTGTTTCGCCTTTTCTAGCTTTGGACATTGCAGCCTGAATCATTTTATGGGAATAACCCCATTCACGAAATCTGTGCGCCATCTCTTTTGGTTGGGTCAGAGTCGTTCCGGATGACCCTCAGGAATTGCGAGTATGGTAGTGAATTTTTCATCGACCCAGGGTGGAAACTTTAAGCATGAAGGAGAGTGTTCCTGTCTGTGTTCTTCCTGTACAGGGTATATCCCAAGATGTTTCCAGTCCTGAACACTTCTACGTCCATTGGATCTCTTGTGTGTTGTATTGCATTGTGAAACGAATCGGGGGTGGCAATGCATTAAGGTTGGTTACCATTTCGGATAATGCTGTAGATGGGAGGGGGGGATCCGCTCCCATTCCTATGTTCGTTACTCCTGAGTTCTGGGACGAGCATGGGTGGCAGCGGATCACCCTCCGGTTTGCAGCTTTCTTTTCTGATGTGTGGGTTTCCCCTCGGTTATCATAACACGATTGGAGCTTGGTGGTTGGTCGCGCACTGGTCACGTGAGAGCACGCCACCATGGTAACGGATACACAAAGCTGACGCAGCTTTTCTGCGTTTCTATTGTCGGCTGAGACACACAGTTTCGGGTGAGGGACGCGGGCACAAACAGCTGCGGCTGGTGAGTAACCTTTTTATATTTAAAGGTGTTTCATTGCAAGGTTTGTTGTGCTGGACAAAGGGCAATTGATCTGCCCGAAACGCTGCAAATCTATTAAATCGTAGATTTTGCAAGACCCGTGAGTGCTTTCATATTTTTGGGATATTAATTATACACACACTGGTAGGTACTACCACCCCCTTACACCCAAACAAATTCAGACAAAATAGCAGTTAAGCATCCATTGTGTTGCAGAGTTACAGTCTAGATATTTTCTTCATGGCGGTACCACACATATCCTTAGTGTCACAAAGGACTGCATCCCAGGAGGACAGATGACACTCCTGATCCTTCCTGTGCTCTGCAGCTCGTAGCACCCCGCCGCCGCCCCCCCCCCCCCCCATAAGCTGCAGTGTGAGATCCTCTGTATCAGATGAGGCCACTTTAAGCCACTCAGTCAGACTAAGGGTAACCAATGCTCAAATCGTGCAGTGTCTGAACTTCCAGGTTCAGGGACGCCTCAATGACATCAAGAGTGATCGTAGGAACCCCATCAGGGCGTGTCTGGAATCTTCACTAAAAAGAACATTTCATCTTGCCAGTTTATCTATACTGGTGAATTTGCTTAGTGGGGGAAGCTCAACGGGTCTGTCCCTACACAAATGGGTTAGATGAAAATGTTCAACCCACCTTTTAGTGAATAGACCCCTCTGTCACTGTGTCCCTGGCTTCCTATAACTGTGACCAGGGCCAGGAATACAAAAATGAGGTTTTAGTGCTTTTGTCCCTAAGGATGACAGTATCATGCTGCATTATGGGGTTAACTGAAATTCTAAGTGTGCACACAGAATTTAGAAACGTACTCTGCAGTTTTATAAAGACCATGACAAATGGTACAAAACCAGACATATATTTTACCAATACCATCATGTATTTAATATATTTGCTAATAGAATCGAAGATATCTTAAAATACCTGAATTGTGAAACATTTGACAGAAAACAAAAAAAAAAATTAACACAGGAATACATAAGATTTTTACCAAGACATCCGTGCAGATATCCTTCAGTTCTGCCTCAATCTTCTCCCTGTATTCCCGAGCCATCGATTGTTTTTTGTCACTTCCTTCTGTCTTTTGCTCAATACTAGAGACAACCCTCCAGGATGACCTCCGGGCACCTACTACATTTTTGTAGGCCACTGAAAGAAGGTTCCTTTCCTCATTGGATAGTTCAGTTCCTTCCTCAGTCACCCGCTTCATGCAAGCAGCCATATCATCATATCGTTCCGCCTGCTCGGACAATTTGGCCTTCTGAACCAGCTCGTTTTTATCCATGGCTGAATTATCTGAAAGAGAAGGAAAGTGTTAACTGGTGCGCAAGCTGAATGTATTCAGTTCCTTGACATTATTGATAGTGAAGTTATCACTATGACTCAAAAATATTACATAACGAAAATATTTAGAATGAGAATATAACTAAACGAACCCCCAATAAGAAAAATAGAGATCATCCTGTGCACAGGACAGCTGCACCCGATGTGTTTAGATTTCATAGCCAAGCTTTGTGCATGTACAGTAGAAACCTAGAATGTGTCGGCAGATAAGAACCATTTCGCCTATCTAGTCTGCCCAATTTTCTAAATACTTTTATTAGTCCCTTATCTTATATCTAGGATGGCCGTGTGCCTATCCCAGGAATGCTTAGCCCTTTTTTTATTAGTGTGCAAAACACAGCTGTATAAAAAGGTTAGGAATGGGGCTGGACAAATTCAGTACACAAGAACCACCTAGTAAAGGGATTATTATATTAACATTTCCTAGCTCATTAGTTCCTCTAGTTTGAAGGACGTATGTTCTGCAGCCACAGTATATGGCAAATTAAAATGTAGTTATTCAGAACAGACCAATCCAGGAGCCAGTTGTATGTAAAACAATACAAAATGTTAGGAGCCAGCAGTAGGAAATTTAGGAGCAAAGGCCCTTTTTGCCTCCTGGACATAGACAAGCCACAATCCTAACCTTTATACCTTCACTATTCACAACTGTGTTTTGCACACTAATAAAGAGGGTATAAGCAAAGCATAAAAGAGAATGCAATGCATCAAGTAGAGAAGCCTTAATTACCCAATATCCAGATTGGAAGCATGTTCACAAGTACTTTGTTATCAGTTCAGTCATCCAGGGTGTATCATTGAATACTGCAAAGGCACGCTCCCCTCAACACATTTGTAAAGCTTAATGCTAAACAGGCAAACCTAGCCTTGTTATATGTATTCATGCCCTCATATGACACTTGGGAAAGACCTTTACTATTTAAAGGGTACGGAGCCTGCCTTTTACATAGCAACAAGCACAAGCTGTACCATCACCATGCCCATAACATGTAAAAGTAAAATATATAAAATATTAGTTTATTAAGGCAGTTTATTATAGTTTATAAGTGTTTATCTAACTTACAAAATAAATTGGTTCAGAATAATAGTTTAACTTACAGAAACGTGGCTACGGTGTTCACCAAAAGGTAATGATAAAAAGGGTGGCACTATGCACTATGTAACAATACTTAATCTGTCATGTACATTATTTATCTTTACACAAGGCAAAACATATGTAAACCAATTACTTCCACTGACCATGTTCAACATAAGAGGTACAAAAAGACCCTTACAGAAACCAGCCATCAGATATCCAGACAAGATACTGGGTACATATAAATAATATTGCTATGGCAGGACATTATTGTATGGCTAGACATGTCCCAACCATCTGTGATTTTATGGTTTGGAAGTTACTACAAAAATCCACACAAGACATAGACGGGGGTTAAATCTGTAAACCAGGGCATGACAAATTTCTGTAGACTTTAGGAGCCAAGCACGTTCACATGGCTCTATGTAAAACACACGTATGTATACACACACACACACACACACACACACTTATCTTTATAAGATTTTAATTCTCTAGGTAACTTTACAATAATGTATGCATTTATTAATAAATGTAAGTTACAAAAAAATCCTAAACACTTCCAGAAAAACAAATGGACAATCAAAGTTGTCTTGAAAGCCTGCATTTGGCTAATCTAACTGGCTAACAGCACTATCATTATACAAATTTTAACACACAGGAAACCCATCAGTGTTCTAATAGGCATTCAGAAATGTAGCATGCTGCAAGCCAATGCTTCACTTCCTGCTACTCCTTACAGCATCTGCATTAGAACATTTCAGGAAGTGTCAACCATGTGTAGAAACCATGTGTCTTCAGTCAAAATGTACAGTTTTTGTCGAAATAGTTACTATAAAGATCATTTAAAACAAGACTGAATTTTTGTGTGTGGAAGAGAATACAGTAATGATTTCCAGCGAATTGAGGACTGTACAGCATCAATAAAGGGACAATTATTGGTTGTATAAAACAATGTGTTCTATACACTTTGGTGGCAGAACTGACAGGAAATTTACAAATTAAGAGAAAAATCATTGTTTCTCCTAATATGACAGCTGAGCCTCCCTCTTACAAATGTGATCACAGCGACAGCATGCGTTAGGCGGTATATACAGACATAGCAGAAGCATTATTAAAAGATTATGGTACCTCATGCACCCCTGTATCTACATAAAAAGTAGCCATATATTGAACAGACTACCATATAGCTCCCACCACTACATTTGGCCAGACACCGATGGTAGTATATTAAAGCCCCCATTTGTTTATAGTGAAGACACCGACAGTGGTATTATTTTGCTCCCATTGATACATTGTTTGACATGTTTTGATAGACATTATAAAGAAAGGTGCACTCGCAGGGCACAAAATGAGAAACGGACTAGCAATTTGTGCCCCCCTCATCACAGCATGTCATGCCCCCCTTGCTGCTCTGTTACCCCTCATGGTAGATGAGGGTGGCTCTTGTCTGTGTCTATTGCCACGGAGGACAACTATAGTCTGCTGTTTTGGTTGTACCCTGGAGATGATAAATATTGGCAGTTTGCCACCCCTCACAGATCTGCCTGGGTCTGAGGGAATCACTCTGACCCATTGCATGATAAGCACTGGTGCTTCTTGTACTAATTTTGCCAGAAATAACCCTAGACACATTATGTAATCGATGACTCAGAATATTTGAATCTCTTTTGCAGGGTTCCACCCACCCCCACCATGAGCCTTTGTAGCGTAAAAGGTAAGTTACTTCTCTTTTCAGTTTTCCAACATACTTTATTATAATTAATTTTGGGAATTGCAGGAGCAGTAAATTAGAGGAAAATTACAGCTAAGCACAAACATGACATGTTAAAACAGCCATTGACCAGCATGGTAGAACATCAATAGTCTGGTCATGAAGGGGTAAAAGGCAAGGTCTGTATCAGTCTATTCCTATTGAACTGAAAGCTATGTATGGACAAATTACACTGGCATTTTTAAGTGTTTTTCAGCACATTTGTGCAGGTTCCATTTTTTTTTTTGTTCTTCCCACTGTCTACCAATTCTTCCCAGCTGTTGCCATTCTAAATACCTTACAGACATTGTATCAGCAGATGAAAGCATTGACCCACCCCACATACATTCTAAATGTGGGCTGCCAAAAGCCAGCATGACATCTCACATCTCAGTGGAGCTTCCCGTAAAGGGTAAATCCACCAACATTATGCAGGTATGTTTTGCTTGAAGGTAAAATGACTTATTCTGAAGTTTTACATTGGAAATAATGTCACAGGGGTCTCTAAATTCAGATAGATTATTTGCAGCTGGACCAGCAATGTCCTTAAGTGGTTAAAAAGAACTACTACTCGGCATGTAGAGGATTAATAATTATGTATGCATTGTGTTGGCAAAATTGCAAGAAAATACCTATATTTCGGAAAAGAAAAAAAAAAGTGTTTTAAATGCGTCTCCTGCATAAGACATCACCTGTGACATGGTATGCAAATGAACTGCTTTTCAATAGGAAAGGTGTCATTTCCCTAGTGCCACAGATTATGTCAAAAACAATGCTTGCGTGATACAGTCCCTTTAAATTCATTGTTTTGCATAGAACTCCATGGAAGTACCATTTCCCAGGCTGCACAGCAATCAAACAGAAAACAAAATTTTTTTTACGTGAAATCTTTGAAAACTTGTAGATGGATAAAGCACCACAAACACATGCTCACAGGAGCTCATGGTTTAACACGTTCAAGGGCCAATACATGGTATAGATGCATCTTTCTCTAAATTGACCAAGAACACAGCCAACATAAGCTGGTATTTTACAAAACCCCTGTGTGGAAGGTTATCCCATGTACTTTTCATTAGATTCTGTTGAATTATGTCACGGCTTCATGCTGTGTGCCAGTAAAGAGAAATTTCACGGAGCTTATTATTGTGGACAAGCTGGTTCCACCTAGCTTATATTCTGTATGTTGCACGTTTCTAATGTATGTGAAATGCTATTTATTTGTACTTCAAAGCAAACTGAATACACAGAAGTGAGCAATTTCCCTGCTCCTGTCTAACAAAGTGCTGACATTAGTCTTCACTCTGCAATCATTATCTATTGAATTCTGCTTCAAGTACTTGGAATGCAGGGGGCAGGATTCAGCCAACATAGTGTGCTGTGATGTAACACAAAAAGGAAGGTTTAGGGAGATTGTTACTATAGCAACTGCAATAACTCCATTACAATTTAGATGGAGTTAGGAGATGGGAAGCCTTGAGGAGAAACAAAAATGGGGGTGGGGAGGTTTTAAATGATGCAGCAATATAAAAATATATTTTAGGACACTGTAGTGGAAATTGCCTGTAAGCGCTTCAGGAGTCTAATCATTGACAAACAGTGACAACTTACTCAGCAAAACCAAAATGTCAATGAGCCCAGATCCTAGGCTCTGGCACACAAAGTGTTATCTTATTAGACAACTTTATTGACCCCTTCTATTCAAAAATAATGTTACTAATGGACACAACCTTTTTCCCCACTTGTGCTTGGATATGTCTAGGATCACAATCCATTGCCATCCTCCCTCAGATTTCAGGGGGGGGGGGGGGGGGGGTGGATGCAAAAAAAAACCTCTCCCTCACTGACACTTTGATCTCGAGAGAGCGTGCAATACCCTGCGTTCCAGGAAAAAAATAAAATATTTTATACAGTACACAAAGGTTTGAGTAAAAAAATAAACCATGGGTATGTGGGTATTAAAGAAGCATGCAGTCACTTATTTAAATGCACTATCACTAAAAAAAGTGTAAAACTGCTCTTGTCCCAAATGAACAACGAAAACCTATTGTACTGAAGGGGTTAACCTAGACAAGCACCTGCTCTGACAGGTTTAATCACGGCTCTGCCTCCGAGGTGGGGAGGCTGGCGCACACAACCAATGTGTATCTTTAAAATGCACATCAGGTTATACTTGGGGGAAGTGGACAACGTTTTTAACAATTGTTTGCTCTAAGGAAGCGAGGGTTAAAATAAGTAAATGTCCTTTGGTAACCAAGAAAGTATCCAGCTTGCATATCTTTTCTACTTAGCCATTAAATTCCCGAATTTTTCAGTTCAGTTGTCCAGTCACATTTTGAACATCTGTTTTTAAGCTGTAAGTCCACTTTAAAATCACCAGGGAAGCCAACCATAAAATTATCTAAATTGGCCCTGTTTTGCAGACTTGTTTCAGCCTCTGCTTGTGGCCATGGTATGTGAAGGCTTCCAATATGGGGCCAATCGAGTACTACAACATCATCTTAATCTAGTCAATGAGGAGCGTTTCTTCTCTAATTTATCAGTGATTTCTAATAAATGAATCAGGATAAATTTATAGTTTAAAAAGTGATCAAATGTGCATCAGTTTCAAAGTTTGGGATGTACTACCTTTAAGAAGTGAAGACAAAAAACCCTTGTGATGTAAAAATTCACATAGTTAGCTTTTCAAAATTTATAGGGACTACTGTGCAACAACTATCCACAGAGCTTATAATGCTGTGGCATTGACAGCATGTGCCAACTAAGACCAAATCAGGAGCCAGGGTAATGGTACTTAGGAGCATTGGTTCCTTGTCTACTTGGATCTGTCAACTCCTTAGGGGAAAGTAGTTCAGTGACAAAATAGTGCTCCCTGCATAAAATGGCTTGCGATTCCATCATTAACAGTAAGAAGGTAAAGACTACAGCAGATCATGACCCAGACCTGTAGTTTCCAGTGTAAGAAATAAAATGAATGGCCTACAATCTGTTAAGTAAAAAAAACACTGGGCATTACCACATTAGGTGATCCATGCATACTGTAAATGACACAATATTACAGCAATCAAAAGCCAGCAGAAGCATATACTGATTCACTATGCTCATCTTTGTAATCTAGCACCACTACCCACACCATGTTAGACAGTGAAGATTAGCAGCAGGGTTTCCCTTTCTCAAAACTGCTTTCTTACATTTTCCAGCAGAACACTTGTTTACATAATATGTCCAGATCACCCCCCATACAGAAAGAAGAAGAAAAATGCAAGATCCTAAGAGAACATCACTGGATCAAAATCAAACCCAGCAGCTATATGGTATAACATGTATGAACAAGAACTGAAATGTAAAAAGGGACGAAAAAATAATAGTTAAAATTTTAAAAAAAATCAAAAACACTACCACACCCAAAGTGAAAAACTATGTTGCGGTAGTCTGAGAAGACTTCTTAAAATGCTCAAGGGAGAAATGTCTGACTGTACAGTTAGCTTTGTGCTGACTGTATTGGAATTTGTTTAAATGGAGCCGAGTACCTGCAAATTACCTTAGAAAAACAGATTAATAGGTATCAGATTCAAAATTGTGCGACTGTTGCATTCACCATAGGATTTATAATGCAAAGGAGGGCAAAAAAAAAACTAATCAATATGCAGAAGAGGGAGCGATCGCGCAAAGCCAAGAGTTGGGGGAGGGTAGGCCTTTGCATGAAGCATTACAGAAATTAGTAGGACCCCGCCCTGATCTGTCTGTTACCTGCTTAAAGTGTGTGTCTGGCTACTTATGCAGTACAAAGATTGCAACTTTATAACAGACGCCCTAGTTTTATTGCAAGGGAGGAGATGATCTCTGTGTTGTATGCCAGTAAATCAGTCGTCATGGGGAAAAGGCTTATATTAAGACGTCTCATCAGTATCAAATCATTGGTTTTGCAGTCCATTTTAATTAGGGAAGATTGTTAACACGCCAGATGTAGAATGCAAATTCCACACACTTCCCAAGCACTGTACAAGGCATGGCAACGCTTTATGACGACACTGGCCCTGCATATTCACCCCAATCATTGAGGCGTAACCTCAAAATAAATTGCAAAAACACAATAAAATTTACTTACATATTAGACAAAGATAGTATTCCACATTTTGTTAATGGTGTACAATTGATATGTGATAAAAAAATTCACACGCGTGACAGAGTATTATAATCTTTCTAGTATTTCAGTGTCAGGGCAACAGGATTACAGGATTGCCATCTATCAGCCAGGTCACTGTAGGTTTCATGAGGATTCAAAGGCATTTCTATTTAACACTGCATAATGCCACTGAACAGATGAGAAATCTCCATACACAGAATATGGGGGAGGGGGCTGTGCTGTATGGAAAGTCGTATTTTAATTAACCTGTGCAGTGCTGCTGCAGCACATACATGGAGCATAGAGAATGTATGAGGTTGTACGCATTTAAACAAACATCCCTGATGCATCTCAAAAGCATGTACAAAAAACACCCAATTGAGAAGGCCAGTGGCACACAATTTGGAAATAATTAAATTCTAAAGGCTGTCATTAGACAGATAGCCTTTTTAACCATGATCTGGGCTCAAAGTACGATCTTTATAAAGAAATGGCTGTGCATTTGTGGACAATATCTAGTAAATTAACAGAGGAGTCACTGTGACCTTGCTTCTTTTAATGCAATACTAGCATTTTTTTTTTTTTTTTGCACCGACACATAGGACAGCTATCAAATCTATTGTGCAAAACCAAGACAATGCAAATGCACTCTTTAATGTGGTGCAGAATTATTTCAATACCACAAATATAAATGTGAGGAAACAAATAGAGCCAACAGATCTGACCAAACCCTGCTGAGGCTAAAATAAGCTTCTTGAATAAAGGGCGTTTATTTTCAGCTGTAGCTGCCTTCCTGGAAGCAGGACTTGCATTCCACCATGTAACATGGCCTCTCACCTTGCCACCTTCCCCACTGACCCAGCTGAGGGATGATGGGAGAGAACCCTCCCTTTCCTTTACTCCACAGGGAATCAGGAGAAGGGAGGCGGCCTCACCTGTGCTGCAATGCTTGCCACTGCTGCAGATTTATTTTTGTGTGTGTGTGTGTTGCATCAATGAGAGAAAAAAAAAAAAAAAAAGTGGGGGTTGGGGAAAGGAGAGCACATGCATAAAAATGATCTCTGCTGTACTCTGAAATGGTTAAATCGAGAGAGAAAATAGCAGATTGGTAGCTCATCGGTTGTAATACACCTATTGGATATACATCAAATATAATAAGGAACACAGATGTAACATGAAATATTAATTTTACACGCAAGCAGTCCCTTTTCACTGCACCCATAGCAAGGTTAAATAGAGATTAAAGACTAAAATGATCTTATAGCATTAAAATACATATAGTGATCAATTACATTCCAAACTAGTCTATTTAATAAATTCAGTTTCCATCCATTATATCACTATCGGCTATGGCTAATCTCGGACATCCCACCTGCTGTGTACCACAGCTCTCAATATGCCCAGCCGATCGAGAGGCTCACTGGGCAGCATGGTAGCCACGGTCCGGAAATACTGGAATGGCCAAAAGACTGGCCATCACCGAGCTGTATGAATGCCATGCAAACAAAAGAAAATATCATCCATATATGGGGTGACAGGAAGGAGGTGCCGAGCTTGAGGGTGGGGGGAGGGAGGGAGCACTCCCCATCGCCTTTATTTCCAGATAAAATAAGATTAAAAGAAGTGGCTACTTGCATCATGGATATTAGATATCACAAATAATAATAACGTGAGGAGAGCAGAGAGCCCAGGGTTGATGATCTAAGATGGAGCCCATCCCCGCCTCCTGATGAACAATGCTACCTTCTCCGCCATTAACCCCGGCTCACCCCAGCTCCAGACCCTCCTACCTCGCCAAAATTAGCTCAAGGTGATTTTACCCCAACTTACATACCTGTGTTAAAGCTGGAGCACGAAGCGCTGTTGACAGGGTTTTTAAATTATATGTATATGTGTTATCTCCTCACACACTGACTGCCGCTGGCACAGTCCGGTCTCCTCAGAGCGCTCAAAGCTCTAACCGATTCCACGGGGTTTCTTCCAATGGCTGAGCAGGGGTCGGAGAGTGACGTCAAGCGCTGCTATGGCAACCGCTGACTGGGTGGCATCATAGCCGCCTGCTTCTCTAACTCCGCCCTCCACCCCGCCTATCATGGACGGGAACACGACATAGCATGGAGGGTGGGGTGGCGCGTGGCCGCCACAGCCCTACTTGCAGTATTACGGGCCTGGAGGCATTGGAATGCGTCCTAGGATTATAAAGGCGGTGTGCTGCTGGCACCACACCATACATTCTAATGGTACCGAGGACATAAGTGTATATACAAAGATTATTTATCATTAGGAGCTGAAGGTCGCAGGCTGATTGCACTCTGCTCTAGTGTGCCCTTGTGCACGCTCGAGCTCGCGTTTCTCGTGCTTAAAGGGACTCGTCACGTAAATGTTATTTATACCGTGACAAGAATAAAACATGATCTACACATTGTGTTATCAGGGTCGCATTCAAATGCATAACTGAGAGAAATTTATATTTTATACTCCACTGTGGATGTGTGTGGTGTCTCCTGTTTATGACGTCATCTTGTGACTTATGCAAGCTACACATTTCGCATTGAAAGAAGTTCATTTGCATCTCTAGCAGCCGCTTGTGTCATACATAGGGACACATCATATACAGACACAGTAGAGTTTAAAACATATTTCACAATCTATGCATTTGCTTGCAGTTCTGTTTAAACTATGGTGTGTGATTGTGGTGCAATCTCCGTTTGTGCCAGTTTCTAACTCACAAGTTGGAAGTTTGCACTAGTAGCTTTGCGTGTGAACTTCTGGATTGTGCTGGCGCTATAAGGCGACTTCCCATTTATAACATAAAAGTTGCAAATGTGTGCCTAATATAACACTAACATTCTCCTCCAACCTGTGGTTGGTACAGTCACAATTGTCTTGCCTCCCCCAGCATTTAAGGTCCATTTCTTTTTCAGTAAGTCTTCTAATTAAAGGGACTCTTGTCACCTAAATGTCATTGTTTATTGTGTGAATGTGGAAACTAAATAGTGATCAAAAATCATAAGGGGTAGATGAAGTAAACTGACTCAAGATCCCAAAAAACACATTTGCCTCTTGATGTAATCCTTAAATGAAACATAATTTTTTGCAGAGAGTTCTTTAACCCCTTCATGACAATGGATATACCAGGTATGTCCTGTGGTGAATCCCGCGTATGCTTAGTGGGTGTTGGTATGATAGTAGATACGTTAGTGGATGTATGGAATAGCCTTCCAACAGAAGTGGTAGAGGTAAACACAGTGAAGGAATTTAAGCATGAGTGGGATAGACACAAGGCTATCCTAGTTATAAAATAAGGATAGGGACTAATAAAAGTATTTAGAAAATTGGGCAGAAAGGTTGGAAAATACATTGATCTACATGGTTGGAGGAAGAACTCTTGGATCCTAAATAAATAATTGGTACTGCCAATGGAAACACTTTACATTGGCTGACTTGTGAATCATCTTATTTGTAAAGGCAAGGTGTTATTTTGTGAAACTCACAATATTGTGTTACATAAATTAACTTTAGTTCTACTATTAGCATGGAATCTCACACATCATTGTTACTTTCTTTTCTACAGGTCAGAAAAGTGCAGTCCTGCTGCTGCGAACTCCAGCACAATTTATTAAACATTTAAAAAATGTTGACAAAACAAATACAAAATATAAGTAACCCAGATTTTTTTTTACATTTGCGTTTAAATGATACCATCATTTCTCACATGTACACTTTAAAGGGACACTATTAATTTGTTTAGTTTATGCTGGTGATTTCATATATGTACTTTGTTTTTCTCATGTATATTTATTTAATTAAATATTTTATTGAACATGTGTCACTGTGTGCACCCATTTTGTGATACCTGGTGGTGTGAACCACCCCCACAATGAGTTTACAGCACTTGTAACTTCCTATGAGGCTTTGGGTATAGAATGGGGTCTATGTGTCGGAATTCCTGACAAAGAGTCTTACCTGTGTGTGGGAGGGTGATGTAATGAGTTCATCACCAGAGGTTGGAGCTATGCTCCAGTATGAACTTTTTCTAGGTGCCATTTTTTATTAAATGATCATCATTTCCCCCCTCAACCCTCCAGTGCAGCATATCTCTCCCTTACTTAAAAAAAAATAATAATTGAATTTACAAAATCTCCCCCCCTAACAAAATACAATAAATGATATTGTTTCTTCTTTCTGTACAACCCAGTCTGGTGTTGGTCATCTGTTATTTCAGGTAGCCATGGATCCACCTTCTAAGTCATTTTTGAACTGGCCTATCTTTTGGGAGCCATCTGAAAGTAAATATAATTATGTATAAAATGAATTTACTTTTTCGTGAGAAATATTGTGTCAAAAACAAAAAGTGGTCCCTAGACTGGTGGGACACAGAAAGGTGGCCGTCGCACTGTGCAGCCATGTTGACTATAGCTGACAAAAAAAAAAGAGATGGGACCTATGGATGGAGAAAGGAATACAATGGGAACATGAAGTGGAAACTACACATGTGCATTTAATTCTGTGTCAATGAATGTGCGTGACTGGGTGGATGTGTGTATTATTTTATGTGCAAGTGTGTGCACATCAATGAATTTGTGTAACATACTTGAGAAACTACTTCAGTTTTCAACCTACATTTCAGGTATAAAAGATATACATAGGTATATCATACCTACCAGAGAGTGTCAGCATTACTCTGGCAGTGCTACTGCGCATGTGCATTAGCCAGTCTCCAATGTTTCATACAATGGAGACTTCCATTTTTAGTGCTGCATAGCAGACCATAGGCTGGCTGAGCTCTACCCCTGTCCTGAAATGCGACCTATATTCGAAGTTGTCTGATAATCAGACCTTACATAAAGGTCTGACTACAAGACTAGGATCCAGGTGCCACGCAGAGCTGCAGGTGGCTTGGGTCCTCCGCGCAAGCAGCTGGTGGATGTCTGCAGGATGTGCACAGACATCCTTCAATCTGTTCCGTCATAGAAGCCCCGGCGGAAGTGTTGGGCAGCATCAAAGGATGTCAGCGTGCATCATGCAGACATCCACCAGCTGCCCACTAGACACCAGCAAGTCTGGAGGAGCATTGGTGGCAGACTGGCATGTGTGGGGGGCAGAAAGGCAGTAGATTGGCATGTGTGGGGGCAGAGAGGCAGCAGGTTGGCAAGTCTGGGAGGCAGATTGAGAAGTTTGGGGGGCAGAGTGAAAAGTGGGGGGAAGATTGGCAAGTGTGTGGATGCGCTGGCAAGTCTGGGGGTGCATTGCTAAATTAATATCCAAAGTTTGGGGGGGTTGTCTTATGATCAGGGTTGTCTTACATTAAAGCAAATACAGTACTTATGTTATGAATGTTGAATGAGAGAAACAACAAACATTTTTTCTAGAGGTCTGTTATCAAAACAACTCCTGCTGTCTGCCTACATGTTTTATCAAAGTTACTGTTTGCCTACACAGGTGTGTGAAATGCACAGTTTACAAAAAGGATTTTGAATGAATGTAAGGGAGTTTAGAAAACAAATGTATTATATTGACATAGTAGGACTAGACACTTACGTACTTATAAATAGTATAGCTCTCAGCTCTGTCTTGCTGAGTCCTGGTAACCTTTTCACAAAATAATGTATACACATATCTAGTTCTGCCCCAGTGATAAGCAGGAGCCAGTAAGGCCATAGGAGGTGTATCTTATGACGTAATGTGTAGGGTCTTCCCACAGCTGTAAAGGGAGCCCTGATGTAAGATTTATATAGATGTTGCATCATGAGAAAAATTCACAAAATGGTTCCAGGGAATAAACACATAACTTTATTTTTTTTTTTATTGAAATATATTCAAACAAACACACACAAAAAAATATTTGCGTGCATTCTACACATTTTTACTTTAAATGCACAGTGCATCTAATTAGAGCTTATATTGGTGGTAGTGCCCCTTGAAGGGACAAGTGTAGACAAAGCCAACTGAAAGATCAAGTGTAGACACAGAAACATAGAATTTGTCAGCAAAACCATTCAACCCATCTAGTCTCCCAATAATTTTAAAATTAATCATTTTAAATAACAAATCCTTTAATAAACAAATGAATGAATGAATGAATGTAGAACCTTATTGTTTGGGGGGGGCGGGGTTGCACTTTCGGAAGTGACATGTTTAGAATCTTTGGTCAGCTATTCCTTTGTCTTGGACTAGATAAAGACTCCAAACTACATGTCCATCCCTTAATAAAGGTATATGGCGCAAATAAGATGCTTTATTTTTATTCAATAAAACACATCTATTAATAAATGGCTAGTAAGAAAATGCAATATATTACTACTTTCTTTTTTTTTTTAACCCAAATTGCATTCCAGCATACGTTAGGTCCTCAAAGTGATATCTTCAGCCAGTTCTTGATCTAATGATAAAAAAAGATAGCATCAGACACATCCAGGCATTAATGTTAGTTACATGGTGGGTAGGACAAGGACTCATTATGATCATTTAATGCAATCGTCTTTGTAGTCAAGGAAACAGGTTAGAGGAGGTTACAAGTGTAAAGACTATGTGAGCTAAAAAGCAGACCTTCACACCCTTATTTCACATAGTAATATATTCTACTTGGTCTGGAAGTTTTTTTTCACATGCCGTGAAATGATCACCTTGCTACACATTACATAGTATTAGTGGTTGAAGGGTAATTCACCTTTATTTAGTTGGACATTGTCAACCCATAAAAAGGCAAACAGTCTTATAGCAACAACAAAATTCTGGATCTTGGTCCCCTGATTGATGTGTGTGTTTCTAAGAGTGAGTGTGTGTGGAAGTGTGAGTGTGCGTGGGTGGAAGTGTGACTCAGTGTGTGTATGTGTGTGGGTGGAAGTGTGACGCAGTGTGTGTGTGTGGGTGGAAGTGTGACTCAGTGTGCGGAAGTGTAACTCAGTGTGTGTGTGTGTATGTGTGTGTGGAAGTGTTATTATGGATATGTGTGTGTTTGTGTGACTGTGTATGTGTGTGTGTTTGTGTGACTGTGTTTGTGTGTTAAATTGTGACTGTGTGTGTAAGTGTGACTATGTGTGTGTGTGTGTGTGGAAGTGTGACTGTGTATTTGTGAATGTGTGTCTGTATATGCACGTGTGAATGTGTGTGCATTTAATGTGATTTTTTTTTTTTTTTAATTACTGCTGTTTTATTGCTGGGGAATCTGTGATACACATTACTATGAGATATATATATATATATATATATATATATATATATATATATATCCACACACACATATATTGTAAAAGGAAAAAAAAGTGAGGTGTTTATTTCCAGGCTCCATTTTGTGAATATTTCCCATGATGCAACATCATCCAAAATCTTCCAGCCGGTCTCACTTTACAACTGTGGCCAAAGCCTGAATGATGATGTCATGAGATACTCCCCTGTTCTCTTACTGGCTCCTCTGTATCATAGTGGGCAGGACTAGGTGGATGTGTACAACTTTTATTTCAACTGCCTGTGTTTTTTTTGTTTTTTTTTTAACACAGAGAGGAGATAGATCTGATCAAACAGGATCATAACTCCGCCTGTTGTGATGTAATAGTTACATTCCCCTCCCATTCATTGCAAGTCTATGATCAGAATTCTGACTTATAGACTGCATTCTGTGTCCCCAGCCCCAAAGTGAGAAATTTGTGCTGTAAAGTAATTAGGGGGTGGCACCCAAAAACACAATATTTCGCAAAATGGCAGCGCCCAGTCACACTTGTTTAGTTACATATTTTATTAAATACAGCACATTAAAAACAACAAATGACATATCTGAAATCAACAATACAAAATTAAAGACATAAACCCTTTTCATTTTTTGGTGGGAGTGTCCCTTTATGATATCACTTTTTAGACCTACTGTAGATTGAGATGTAATTCAGATCACAAAATAGAAATCAAGATTGTCTTTTCCGCTTGTGACCAAAATCATCTCTTTCACTATGTGACAACCAAGACAAACAATAAACCACAACACAGCATATCTAATGGCTATTACCTGCGTATTAAAGGCCCACTCTAAGTAACCCCAGGCATTGTCAGGCAAGCGCACACAGAATCCATAGTGCAGTAGTTTAATATAAATGAAAATAAGTTCCCCACCTCCTATTGGAGGTACTTATAAGATGTCAGTGGAAATGGAGCATTCATACAATGATAAAATAATGAAGAGCTCCTCCGTCGCCTTGAAGATGACGAAACACCCTGATCTGCACAAAACTTCCACATCTCCATGGTAAAGGCGGAAGTGACGTGTCGGGCAGTGATGTGCTGGCGCAGAATGTTCACAATAGTACTCCTACGCGTTTCTCAGCATAGCATTGCTGCTTTGTCAGGGAGAGGGTAGTAAGTCCTTACAAAGCTTAATTAAGTCACACTGTCACAATCACAGTGTTTAAAGTGACAGTAACACAATAACGTTAATCATAGAGAAATGTTGGATGTATATAAATATACAAACATATATAAAGAAAACACATAAAAGTAAAAACTATAGTAATAAGAGATGAAATGAAAAATGATGAAATATAATGAATATAAAAATAATAGATGGATGTATAAAAAATGGAAAGAAGAAAATCTATATATATAATTATACTACTGCTTTCTGAAGGCTTATTGTATTGGCTATTTTTTGAGGGACACATTTAAGGGTTGAGACAGGTAGGTCTGATTTGTCCCAAAATGGATTTGGATTTGGCAACTTTGCCAAATTTCACAAATCATCAAAATGTGGCAGCTTAATATCCCTGAATTCAGGCCTGAATCTGCTGTGTGGGCCATTTAGAAACCGAACCATTGGAAGCATTGGGATCAGGACATTGTCACAATGAAAAGCATATATTTTTACCTCCCCAATATGCGGCAATCACCAGAGAACATACTCTGAAGTTGGGTAACATAGGTGATATTCACCCATTTTCATTATAGCTGGATAATTCAAAAGATAAGTGTAGAAGAATTAAAGTACATATTTTAAACACAAAAGTACATGTCACAAACATACTGTATCTGCTTGAATATAAGAAGACCCTGATTATAAGAGGACCATATAGGAAAAAAGTTTTACCAGTAAATATTAATCCAAATGTAAAACTTTTTTCATATTTAATAACAATTATGCAGAACTTGGCAATGCTCCTCCAGACTCCCTGGTGTCTAGTGGGGCAGCCGGTGGATTACTGCATGACAGTGCAGTTTCTGTGCAGAAATCTGGTGGAAGTGCCGTGCAGCATCGGAGGATGTTAGCGCGCATCGTGCAGACTGGATCCTAGTCTTCTAGTCATACCTCTATTTGAAGTCTGATTATAAGACAACCTTGAAAATACAGTAAGACCTTAGCAGGTCTTAAAATTAGATAAGTACAACCTCAGATGAGCAACAACCCATAATATTACACTATGTCATGATTTATTTAACAAAAATAAAGTAAAAATGGAGAAGCCATATGTGAAAAACTAAGTACACCCTTACTTCTTCCATAGGAACTAAGAGGCTAAGTAGCAGACAGGTGCTGCTAATCAACTGCTCTTGATTAATTGCTCATCAGCAAGTGTGACCACCAGTGGCGGATGCTCCATATGTGCTAGGTGTGCGCCACACACCTATCGCGGAGCACCCGCGCTGTGTATTTTTGGGGTTTGTGTGCACCGAACAGAGAGCACACAAACCCCAGAAATACATCCGAAAGGCAACGCCAGCTACAAATTCGGCAACAGAGTCACTCACTCTGTAGCCAATTCAACAAGCACTAAAAGTATACGAATTTTGTCGCAGCTAAAGGTTTGCTGGTCTGATGCATAACACAGTGCTATGAAGGAAAGACTTTGGCAATGATCTTAGAGAAGCTGCCCATCAATCTGGGAAGGGTTAAAGAATAATTCCAAACAATTTACAACAAGTCCATCGTCCTACAGTGACAAAGATTATTCAAAAGTGGAAAACGTTCAAGACAGTTGCCAATCTTCCCAGGAGTGGACATCCCAGCAAATTCTCAGATAAATTTGAAAAAAACCAAGAGTTACATTTCTGACGCTACAGGCCTCAGGTTGCATGTTTAATGTTAACGTTCATGACAGTACAATCAGGAAACGACTGATCTTGTATGGTTTGTTTGGAAGGGTTGCCAGGAGAAAGCCTCTTCTCTCTAAAAAGAACATGGCAGCACGGCTTAGGTTTCCAAAGTTGCATCTGAACAAACCACAAGACTCCGGGACAATATCCTTTGGACAGACAGGACCAATTATAATATATTAATGTTATTTATTACAACAGTATATTTAAATATTTGTAAATTTTTTTTAAATATTTTCCATTTCATAGAAATTTTTTTGTATTATTTTATGATCATTTACTTTATTTTGATGTACTTACCGTATTTGCTAGAATATAAGACAAGGTTTTTTTCAGAGAAAAAGACCCCACGTCTTATATTCAAAGTCGTCTTATAATCTGACCTCAAATCGAGGTCAGATTATAAGACTGGGATCTAGGTCCCCGGCAGAGCTGCTGGGGACCTGGATCCCCCTCGCTAACAGCCGGTGGATGTCTGCGCAATGCGCACAGACATCCCTCGCTGCCGCCCGGCACGACCGCCGGGACTTCTATGATGAAGCCGGGTCCTTCCGATTTCATCATAAAAGTCCCGGCGGAAGTGCCAGGCAGCAGCGGAGGATGTCTGCACGTATCGTGCAAACATCCTCCGGCTGCCTCCACTAGCCACCAGGAAATTTGGGCCGCCGGGGGATGCCTGCACAATAGTGCAGACATCCTCCATGTTGCCCGACACTTCCATCTATTATGACGGACCGGCTGCCCCCACTAGCCACCAGGAGATTTGGGCAGCCGGGGGATGTCTGCACGATAGTGCAGACATCCTGATTGTTGCCCGACACTTCCATCTATTATGATGGACCAGCTGTCCGTCATAATGGATGGAAGTGTCGGGCAGAACCAAACCAAATATATATATTACACCTGGTGGAAAGATAGCATAGTGTAGTTAACATCTCATCTACACATGCTGCACGGATCTCTTACCTGCCTGCATCCTCATATGTAACAGGTGCAGGCAATGAATCCCTGCGACAAAGGAGAACATCATGGAAGGGAACAGCAGTAACAGTCCGACATTATGCAATGATGTATATAGGGATTCTTGCCAGTGCAGTAATGTTGTTTAAATCAAATGGTAAAAAAAATGTAAAAATACATTTCAAGCATTAAATTCTTCCCACTTTGAATATTCCTTTCCTATTTATTACTGCATTTCACCTGTCTTTGCCAATTGTTATAAACATGTCCTGCCCATTTTGTCTGTAGTCTGTTCACATTCTCCTAAGCACTCCACACAAAGCATTTTCCAAATGTATTTTTTGGATGTTATTATGGAGCCTGACCTCTTTCTCAGACTGGAAGCCATGTGATATGAATGCTACATTGCACAGAAGAAGCAAATCTAGAACCAAATACTGTATTGTCTGCATTTTTCTAGCCATATGCTGGTGTCATTGAGCTCCACAGCAACACAACTCACACGAATGGGAGTTTAAACTGCATATACGTCAATACTCTGGTGTAAAGCTTTGGCCTTGTGCTGAATGACTTAATTACATAAATAGCTCATGAAGTCACCTGGAAATTAATAGCCAATAAGGCTTCTCTCCTCAACAAACCACATTGGAAATAAGTAATAAACAGTCTAGGAAAATGCTGCTGGTAGGCAGTCAGTAATGTGCATAGCATGCAGCACAAGACTATCAGGAAATAATGTTTCTTATAACATGGTCCAGTAGCTAAAATATAGCAGTCATCCCAAGTTCCTCTGGCAGTCTGCTCTAAACCCAGGGCCGGCGCTTCCTACAGGCGAATTAGGTGTTCGCCTAGGGCGCCATCTTTGTGGGGGCGCCTGCCTCCGGGATACTTGTATCCCGACAGCAGGCAGCCACAAGCTGTTTGTTTTTGCATATCGGAGGGGGTGGACTGGTGCCAATCCACCCCCATGGCGGAAGCATCAGCTCTGTCCGTGTGGCTGGTTGCGCTCCCTGTGCATAATGATGATGCAGAGCATTGGAAATACGATGCTGTGTGTCATCACTATGAGCGTGAGTGCGACGAGCCACACGGACAGATCTCTGCTGCCAGAAGTAAGATGAGGGAGGGAGGGGAACAAAAAAATACACTAGGCATTGGGTGGGAGGTAGGGTTAAAAAAGAAAGACACCAGGCATTGGGTGGGAGGGAGAGTTAAAAAAAAGAAAAAGACTCCAGGCATTGGGTGGGACAGAGGGATAAAAAAAAAAAAAAGACACCAAGCATTGGGTGGGAGGGATGCTTAAAAATAAAAAAGACAACAGGTATTGGGTTTTGGGGAAAAAAGATAGGCTTTTTTTCTTCATGTGCAACTGTTTGTGTACGTGTGGCTGCATCTGACATTGCATGTGTGTGTACATGTCCCTGCATATGTATGTGACACTGTGTTACTGTGTGTGTAAATGCCTGAGGGTAGGATCAGCAAGGAGCGGCAAAATATATGTTCACCTAGAACGGCAAAAAGTCTTGCACCGGCCCTGTCTAAACCTATTAGGATCAGTTGCCTCTCATTCACTTTGGTAATTTACAGGGTGGGATTAATGATAATGGATGACACCACTTATTAGTTATCACTCAGACTATCTTAGGTATAAAAGAGCTAGTAAAGGCAAATATTTTCCACCTTTTTAATTATATGGCCATTATAATGAATAAAAACATTTAAGCATTTTCTTTCTATCACTTGTGATTGCTCATTTCTTTTAAGCAATGCAAAATGTTAAGCATGCATTTAGAAGTACTTTGAAAGCACATTAATAAGCATTAATATTTGGAAGGTGCATTTTGGGCACTAGACAGTCCCTTTAAATTTTTACTGCAGAAATGTCTAACACTAGACCTCTGCAATCCGTATAGATTCATTTGACAAACTTGACAGCTTTTCTGCAAGAAGAGAAATGGTCCATTCTGTCAACACAACAGTGTTGCCTTCTCGGTGAACTCTGAATGTTTCAATATCAGCATAAGATTACAGGAGCATTTCAAAGGTTGATTGGTTTCTGACAGGACACTTTGTATAGGTATTTGAGATGCAAATGTGCATGTGAGCTGAAGTTGCAACTATTACAGCATTTACAAGGTCACTCACAATTCTCTGAAGCAAAGCCATCCTTTTTAATATGGCAGGTGATTGATATAAGTATTGATAGAGCCATGACTTTTCTTTTCTTGTACTTCTACATCCTCTGACCAGCAGTCACGATGCTTCCATAGGAATGATTAATAATCTAATTTTTACACCTGAGCAGAAGGGGAGGATGCTGAAGAAAAGCTGTCCTGACAGTTTAATACATTGTTCTATGTCCTCACAAAATTTGACATTGATGATGAAAATAAAGAGGTCATGAAAGTGGCAAAAGAACATAAATTATTCACATTTATAGAAGTTGTTAAACTGGAAACACTGAAATATGAACATTCATTCCTGACTGATGCTGGTTTTTAGGGTGTAATATTTCGCAAACGTTCACTTTTACTTTGATATTAATTATTTAAAATGAATTACATCAAAAAAAAATTAAAAAATGGAAAATGAAGTAAAATGAACTCTGTCCTGCCAATCAACCTTTTTACAGACCTTTTAATATATTAGAATTAAAATGGAGTAACCGAGTGAGTCCCCACTAAGGGAGATTACAGAGCTGCCATTTTTTTTCCAGGACACCTATGCATTTTACATGCTGCCCTTCAAACAATTCTAATTTGCTCATTAGGAAATTAATTAGTTAACCAAGGTGATTCATATTGGATCCACTCCTTCATTAGTGAATTGGTGCCGAATGGCTAATCTGGAAATCCTTGTCCCCACTGATACTTGAAACCATAGAAGCGCATCCTAAAGACAGAGGTCTGCATACAGAAGATGACACAGTGAAATGCCATCATCTGGTTTTCCACTCAGTTAAAGTACAAAACCCACTAAGAGCATCTTAAGTAAAGTTTAAATAATGAGCCACCAACTGTAGCTGAGGCATGTACAGTGGTTCAGTCAAACTCATGCCATATGTATAGTCGTATCCCCCCATACCATATATATACCTGCATAATGGCGGAAAATAGTGCACATTCTGGGTACCAAAAGGACACTGGCATTTTTTTCCATGGCTGTAGTTGTAACGCACGGGGTCCAGGATGGTAAAGGGACCCTGAGCGCCCGAGATCAGGAGCTACGTTGCAGGGTGGAGACACAGGACCTGGTGCTGGGTAACTGCAATCCCTTGGAGGTTTGGGACCCCAAATTTTTGCAGCCACAACCAGGCCCTGTGAAGCGGCTGCTGTATCCAGGTCCAGGGCTGGAGAGGAAATAAACTGAATGACAGCCAAGCAGAGCTAAAACAGAAAGAAAAGTGAGGGAGAATAGCAGAACTGAAATACAGAGTGCAGGGCTACAGCACAGAGGAAAGACATAAGATAAAGCAGAAACCGAACTAAGGATAAGTAATACAAAGCACAGGGTTAAGGGACACGAGAGAAATATACAAAGGAACAAACAAAAATACAGGAACTAGCCTAATACTAAAGATGCTAAAGGTGGGGGTTTGGTTCACCAATTGGCCAATTAGATGTTAGCTTGCCAACCACGTCAAGGTACCCCACATTAGGCAAGTCCCTAACTAAGACATACTATGAGCAAAACAAATACAATCTAAAAGACAAACATGGAATAGACACTCAGAGGAAATACCTGTAGACTACTAAGGACTGAACAGAAACGGTGATTGGTTTAAATAGAAGTAAACTAACAAGGCACATGGAATGAGAGAAAACCTGGAATGAAACATAAGGACTGGACTACAGGGCAAGGACAGGACTACAGGGCAAGGAAAGGGCTACAGGACAGGACTACAGGCAAGGACAGGAATAAGCATAAATAATAAACAAGAAAGCAAAGCAAGAAGGATAAAGAAATGCCTGGATACAGCCTGGATGAGCGTGCACAAGGGTGCATGGTTACAGTAGTGGCTGAATAAGACCATTAATGGCCCTGGTGAAGATTTTTTATCTGAACAGATTTTTTTTATGCTGCAGTAAGAAAAATACTGACTTGTGGAAAGGGGACAGTTTAGTATAATGAATCCACACAAGCAGCACTAGTTTACTCAGCCAACCAGGTGTGCCTGTTATACTGGACAGAGGGTCTGTCATGGCCCTGTTTAAAAGGCCGGGCCCAGGTACATTGCACATGCTGCACCCCCCTAATGTTCCACATTGTATGGTCTTCATTGCTAATACATCATGGTGGCCATGGAAGTCTGGACATGAGATTCAGGCCTGGCTGCGATGACTGTACAGGTAAGCAGAGGGGGTGCTTCTGGGGTGTAGTGTAAAAGCAATGCTTTAGAGATTTTTTCACAGTGAGCAATTTATTGGTTATTGTTTGTGTGATTGCATTGTAATACCCCACTATGAAGCTTATCAAATCCAATTAAGTGTAGTAGATTACTAATTATCAGGTGCATGCAAACTAATAAAGTAAGTCAAGATATACACAAAACAAGCCAAGAAATAGTGATTCACTTCACTTTAAATCAGGTGGTATCGTCTGCCTAAACAAAAGAATGGTATCTCTTGTTTACCTGACCATAAAGAGACTAGGGGGAATATGTATGAAGGTCACTAATTTGGTAAAGTTCTAAAAGTGGTTAGCCAGCTAAACTTTGAAATATGTCACACCCAGTCTCTTCTAAGCCCCTTTCCCTCTCACACAGAATGTGGCACTAATGCTCATTTCCTATAACAAGGTACCTGTATCATACTCTGTTATCATTTTAACTTTTACAATGTGATGCACCAGCCAACACGAAGCTGAAGTGTCACCTTGCCACCTTTTCATTGCCACCTGCAGCCCCCTCACCCTCCTAAAACCCATAAATCAAATGTGCTAGGAAAACCTCTCCCTTTCAGTGAGCAGCAAGGAGCACATTAGTGCTAATCACACACTGCAGCACATTGCACTATAGTGCTAATCACACACTGCAGCACATTGCACATTAGTGCTAATCACACACTGCAGCACATTGCACTATAGTGCTAATCACACACTGCAGCACATTGCACATTAGTGCTAATCACACACTGCAGCACACTGCACAGTAGTGCTAATCACACACTACCAATACTCCATATTTTATTTATTTTTAATAGCAGTATACCATACCACCGTTTCATGGCTATTAAAAAAAATAATGATTCTTACCGGTCATCAGCTCCTGCACAGGCAGAGGAAACATGAATTAAGACGAGGGAGTCAACAGAAACAGGCCAATTCAATCTAAGGGAAGCTGGTCAATAGGGTGAAAGACAAATAGTTAATGGAAAATAGGGTGAATGAAATCAGTGGTAGTAGGAATACCGTAATGAAAGGGGTTTAATTGTGAGTGAGGGAAAAAATTAAATGAATAATAATTTAAACCAGAATAAGGTCATCCACCCTGGTAAGTGACAATATGAATATGAACTCAGGGCAAGTTTCCCCTATTTATGATGCAATTCCCTGTCTGGCAGGTGTTTTTATGATCTCTATGTCTAGTTACCCTAACATAAATAGCCTACTACTTCTCCCTCCCTTGCTGAAGGTCCAATTTCCAGGAAGGGGCAAGCTCCCCCCTTGCCCCCTTCCCTGTGGACGCCCATGATTGCACCGTGAGGGATTTATGTAAGGCAACAATGCTTATGTGGCGTTTGGCATCAATGGGACTTTGCCCATCTTGATGCATAGGGTCACCATAAGGTCCAATTACATTCAGCGCCGTCATCAGAAATTTCAGGGCCCCTTACTGAAAAAAATTCTGCCCCCCCCCCGGATAGTTTATCCATTTATAGCCCACTGATAATTTGTCCATTTATAGCCCACTGATAATTTGTCCATTTATAGCCCACTGATAATTTGTCCATTATTAGCCCACTGATAATATGTCCATTATTAGCCCAATGATAATTTGTCCATTAATAGCCCAATGATAATTTGTCCATTATTAGCCCAATGATAATTTGTCCATTAATAGCCTACTGATAATATGTCCATTAATAGCCCACTGATAATATGTCCATTATTAGCCCAATGATAATTTGTCCATTAATAGCCCAATGATAATTTGTCCATTATTAGCCCAATGATAATTTGTCCATTAATAGCCTACTGATAATATGTCCATTAATAGCCCACTGATAATATGTCCATTATTAGCCCAATGATAATTTGTCCATTAATAGCCCAATGATAATTTGTCCATTATTAGCCCAATGATAATTTGTCCATTAATAGCCTACTGATAATATGTCCATTAATAGCCCAATGATATTTTGTCCATTAAGAGCCCAATGTTAATAAGTTATTTAATCCCCCCTACTCCCCCCTTCCCCAGTACTTACCTGGATGCTGCACGTCTCCTCCGTAAGGTTTTGAATACAGCCATGACAAGACCTCATTTCCGGTGGCTAAGACAGAAAGACAGGTCCGCATCCACTGGATGAGGATCTGCCGGCTGCTGCCCGATAGTGACTGTCTCTTTGGGCCCCCAGGAATGAATGGGCCCTGGGCGGCTGCCCCTTTTGCCTACCTTTTTTTTTTTGTTTAAGGGCCGGGACGGGTGTATCGCTCATCCCCCCTGATGACGGCCATGCTTACATTAGTTGGGTGGAGGACCTCCACTAATGCCAGTCAGCGTTTCACTTCACTTTCCCCTCTATAAGAAAAATAGTTTACTACCTCTTCAAATTGTGGCTGAGAATTAATAATGTCTTTCTACATCTTTTGAATACACTATTCATAGAGGACTTCAAAAAGACGCTGTGATCAAAAACTTTACTTAGCTTTTTAATGGACTGGTTTACATTCAAACACAAAACTAAAATGTTGTAAAATAGATTTAAGATCAATAGAAGTAAGTTTGCATAAAATGACTGGTTTTATTTCTGAAAAATGCTTGTGTTTATATTTCTTTTTTTTATGACCATTCAATAAATTCTGAAATGTTTTCCACTTATAGTATTAACAATTGACTGCCTTGGGATCTATACATCTATATCTGCATCCATTAAAAACAACTGTGGGAAAATTCTGCAGATGTCCTGCTATGAACCAGCATTAAAATAGTAACACAAGTCAAATGACAATACTGCATAACTACTTCTTCCTGACCACCGACTCTCAGATATCCATTAAATTAGCACAGGGTGTCAAACTGCAGCCCTCCAGCTCCATACCTTGTCTGCAGTGGTGGGATTTTAGTAACCAGTTCCGACTTTCAAGCATGGTGTAATATTTTTTTTCTCTAATGTCAAACAAAATAAAATAAAAACGACTTGCTTTTTGCTAAACATCAAAACGTTTTCTACAATTTATATATTGTGGGGCGCAGGACCACCATCAGAAATTTCAGGGCCCCTTACTGAAAACAAATCTGCCTCCCCCTGGTTAGTTTATCCATTAATATGCCACTGATAATAAAAAAACAAAAAACCCTCCTCCCCACTGCCCCGTTTGCCTATGTTTTATCGACAGATTTTTTTTTTTAAGTGTCTCCGACTTGCACCGGTCCTGCGAACTTGTAAAATTTTAGTAACAGATTCGCGCAAACTGTCTGAATCCCACCACTACCTGTCTGTCTCTAAGTGTGAAAGGTATCATGGGAGATCTAGGTCATAAGCAGCTGGATGAAAAAGGTGCAAACAAAACTTTAGTAAGCTTGGACATTCTTTTTTGGATGGTTTCGTTTTCGGACAAAAAACGTCTTTTGTCCATTCATCCAAATTCCAAATGTGAAGCTGAACGAAAGAACAAATGAACCAATTCACAATGAACAAAAATGTAATTTGTCCATTCAGATGGCGTTTGCATAACACATAACACTCACTAATACAGACAACACACTCACTAATACAGACAAACACACTCACTAATACAAACAAAGACACTCTATCTAGGATAGCTTTATGCCTATCCCAAACATACTTAAACACCTGCATTGTATTCCACTATTGCTGGAAGGATATTCCATGCATCCACTACCCTCTCTGTTAAATATTAATTTTAAACCTTTACTCCTCTAATTTAAGACTATGTCCTCTTGTTGTGGTTGTTTTTCTTCTTTTAAATATACTCTTTTCCACACTAATACACATAAACTCACTCTTGCACATAACACTCACTAACACATACACTCACACGCAACCTAACCCTAACCCCTACCCTCACCTTGGACTTATCCTGAAATGAACCTCGGAGCAATTCCTTTCATCGGAATGAAAATAATATCAGGAATATGATATTATTCTTTACTACATATTCTACATTTTCTAAATGAAAGCGATTGTACCTTTTTATAAATCCTGACACTTTGCTGAAGCGGCAACTTTTTGATTATTTTACCCAGAACACTACGGAAGTACCATTGGCTGGTTCCTAGAAATGACTAGACTGGCTCCTAAATGTGTCTGTTAGGTTCCTATACTCTACTGATATTTGTGAAGCCGTTCTTTACTTATTTCCTTATGCCACCAAGGTGTACATGTGGGGGGACTGTAGGTAGAAACCTGTTTTGATGACATTATCTGTAGTTAGGAATTCACTGCAAAAAAATGGAAAACAGGCCATCAACCACCTCTGATCCTCCATAACTTCATTGTATTTACATATGGAACATCCCAATATTAATACCTTTGCTAGGTTTTCTACCAGTTTTATCCATGGGATGCCAAAAACTAAAACATCTGCCCAATTTGTATTGTATTGCTTTCCTGGGAAAAGGACAACATATGTCGCCTGGTTTAATTATTTATTGACATCAATGTTATTTTAGCCTTGACAGTTGTCGTTTTAGGTTCCCGACCTCAAAAATGACAGTCTTCTCATCTTGTTGGGGGTATTTCAAAGCTGGCCAATTCCCAGTGAGAAAGTATTACTGAACGTGCTATGGGGAATTCTATTTTTACTTACAAAGCAAGTCACCGAACAAGACATTCAAGGTGAACTGCTCACTACTAGATAATGATCATGGTCAATGATCTGGAGAATGAAATGAAAATCAAGAAATTTCCTGATCAGAATCTAAATAGGTCTCTCCAGTGATGCGCGGCTGTCGTATATAACACAGCGGTAACGGTCTAGGAATAGATCAAGGAATTTATGGGAACATGTTCAATCCACATGTCCCACTGAATTATGGGACATGTGGATTTACACAAGGGAAAGATATTAGAGACATGCTAGTGGGTATTCTTTTTTTTATTTCTATCTATAAATACTCTCTTTTTTAATTTTATTACCATAGCGTGTAAGCAGATAATCTGTGTTTAAATGTATCTACTCTTCTATATGGCATGCATCCCCATTTGAACCTCTGCGTAGCACCAGGATCCTCCATCATCCATGCTGCAGCAAGTTTTTATGGTCTCCTTGATGAGAATTGCTCTTCCTCAACTGACTTGCCAGAAAGGATCACTGGCAGTGCCAGCTCTCTGGGCATTGGCTGTGGGGATACTGGGGAGTTGAGCTGCTGGCCTGACCGTGTGGCCGGTGTTGTGACATTTTCTGTGAGATGCAGATCTTCCCATCGCACAATCCCTCAAATCAGGGATCTGACCTATCTGAAAAATATGCACACTGGCATGAACCACGCATGCGCGAGAAGTTTGGCAAAGTCTGAGATACTGACTATACTTACCAACTGGAGTCAAGCCATCAGACAGTTTCAAAACGGTGGTCATGCCATCAGACAGGATTTTTCACATAGACAACACACACAATCTACACACAACAAATAATTAAATAATTATTACACTTGCCAGAGTTGTCACATATGCATCACACTCTACAAAATCTTCAATATTTTATGATTTTACTATCAAAATTTAAAGTGTCTAACAGCTCAGATTGCATACCATTGGAGGCAGGACACATTACAGGAATTATAGCTGTCAGTATCTCAGACTTTGCCGAGCTGCTCACACAGTTGTGGTGGCCTCTAGTGTGCATTTTCTCTGAGATGTCAAATCACTGATTTGAGTGATCGCTTGTATGGAAAGATCTGCATTTTTGGTGAAAATGTCTGAACACTGGCACCAGCGATTCCCGCGTGTGCCATCCGAGGCATCGGATGTGTAATCACAACAAGACTCTGCCCCAGCACCCAGAATTGCACTCAGAGGACTATGCCCCAGAACCATGAATTGCACTCACAGGTAACACATACATCTCTTTGAAGTTTAAATCAAACCACAGATGTTACTTTGTAAATAGGTGCTAATCTTTTCTTTACCAGTTATTTTACTCTTGTCTTTGTGTAAATCCTCCTCTACATGTTTGTTATCATTTCTTTCTGGCTTTACAAGGGAAAGTCCCACAAACAAAAATAACATGTTTTTCTCCTGGTAATCTTCTTATCTGAATCTCCAAGTTATAGATATTTGTGTATGTCACACATGTCCACAGACAATACTGCCCTTCTCCTCACAGTATTAAGGACCTTCTCCAACTCTTACATGTGCGACTGTATATGTGACACTGTGTGAGAGAATTACAGAATTACATTACAGAATTGTTTGGAAATAAACCGCATATAAGTGCATCCCAGAGCTCCACCACAATACAACTTACGGTAATGTGTGGTTTGTGTGCAATACAATGCACCAGAACAGTAAAATGTATGAACACTAAATATTACTGTTAGTTTTATTGCTGTGGACCACTGCAATACACTCATACATGGCAGTGGGACTGTTACTGCTGTGGAGCTCTGTGATATACTGTACTTACACACATTGCACATTACTGTGTATTTGATTGCTGTATAACATTGTGATACACACATACATTGATTTTAATTGTTATGGAGTTCTGTGATACACTCACAAAAAAATACCATACATGCTATTGTCTCCACTGAGTTAACATAGCCCTCAACCCAATTTTTTACCATTCTGCTGTCTGGTGGCAATCCTACTCTCACACACCACATTACTGTGCATTTTATTTCTATGTAGTTTTATGACATAAAGTATGTGGTACTGCATATGTGTCTGGCTCTGTCTATACCAGGGTTCTCCAAACCTCAGTACAAGGACCACACTGTACATTTTACACATTTTCGGAGGCCAAAGAAAAAAATATCTAATTCAACTTTTTACATATATAATAACCATGCTATTGAAAAAAACACATTTGTTTTCCTTCCTCTGCACCCACATTGCACCCAGGACTTGCCCCAGCACCCAGTATTGTAATCACAAGACTCTGCCCCAACACCCAGAATTGTAATCACAAGACTCTGCCACAGCACCCAGAATTGCACTCACAGGACTCTGCCCCAGCACCCAGAATTGCACTCACAGGACTCTGCTCCAGCACCCAGAATTGCACTCACAGGACTCTGCCCCAGCACCCAGAATTGCACTCACAGGACTCTGCCCCAGCACCCAGAATTGCACTCACAGGACTCTGCCCCAGCAACCAGCACTTTATCTGGAACTCTGCCGCTCCTTTCCGCTGTAAGCCCCGTCGCCTTTACACTAAGTGCCTGACATCACGTGACACCTGGCGCTCAAGTCATTCAGTGCGGCGGCTGGGGACGGGGCAAGCAGTATTTGCCAAAGTCGCTGCGCAACACGGGTGGGAGAGGAAAGGGAGAACCTGCGGGGAGAATCAAAACTGTAGTTTGCCCTCCCTTGCTCTATACTGATTAAAACTATGCATATGTCTGTGTCTAGCTCTTATTTTATACTGTTGGGAGTTTTGCTGTACCATGTATGTGTGTGTGTGTGTGTGTGTGTGTGTGTGTGTGTGTGAACGCCTCAAATTAAGCGCAATAATTACAATAAAACAACTTTATAAAACATTAGATAGTTTTAATCAAAGAAAATGTACATATGTTAAAATTAAAAAAAGATAGTAATAAATATATTAAAATCTGTAGTAACATTTCTTGAAAAGTGTTGTTAGAGCTTAAAGAGCTAAAGATGAACACAGAAAAAACAAGAAGATGGAGAAAAATGGTCCTAACAGACATAAGATCAATATGTCAGGAATATACAAAACCTAGACTGGTGTGTTGATCTTTATATTCTTTCATGCAATCACTAAGGGAAATAAACATATAGACAATACTTCTAAACTAGAAACAGAAGCATGACAATATTGATATTGTGTTCTGCCTTCCTGTTTGGTTGTCTAGACGTTATTTGTATAATGAGTGATGGATAAAGCACTGTTACAAGCAGCCCTGTCGTGTAATTTTGTGTCATCAGTTAATTAAGGGCATTTGATTAGAACCTGTTTGCTACATAGCCTCTTAATTCTAATGGAAGGAGTAAGGGGGGTACTTAATTTTTACACATGGCTTCTGCATTTTGGCTTTATTTTCATTAAATAATTCATGACATAATATAACATATTATGTGTTGTTGTCCATCTGAGGTTGAATTTATCTAATTTTAAGGTGATTATTATTATGTCCTGATAAGTATAACTGTAGAATTCAAAATACTGGTGTACTTTCTTTTTCCCATGACTGTATATTGTATCACCATCGTAGTCTGGCCATTTCGTTACTGACAGGAGCTTCATGTCTATGGATATTTTTCTGTGCCACTATCTGTATCTGGATAGCGGTATAATGATAGAAGCTATACTATACCATGTCTAACAATTTATTGATAATAACTATTCTCTGTCACATCTTTTTCCTGGATAATTGTAGAATGATGGGAGCTATTGGTGGACAAGTGAAAACCCTTCCCCTGACCCTTATCACCACCATAACCAGGACATGTCTTATCGCTACACTGTGTGTGAAACTGCCTTTCTTTCTTGGGGTTGGTAAAGAGTATATCTGGATTGTGTTACTTGAAGCTTGAGGCAGAATACTGAAAGCTATTTTTACACTCTTCAGGCACAAAATGTTTAAACATGGGGCTTGAATAGAGATTAACTGGTCCGTGGCATTATAGCAGATTTATGGTACATTTAATATGTTTTATGTAAATTTGGTTGTATATAATATTTTTTTCATCATTGGTGATCATGTGACTGCAATAAGGTTTAAATGTCACGTTTCATAATAACACATTGTACATCTTGCAGATACGACAAAAAAGGTCTGTGGCAACTACATCGATGAAGAAATGAAACACTTGAAAAATACTTAAAGTGGATGCAATTGTGTCAAGTTTGTTACAAAATGGTACATCTTCATTCAGTTTACTCTGTTCAGGTGTTTCTATTTGCCTGAAATACAGTCGACGCCAGTTAATGAGAACTTTGTATCTATATAAGTGTTGGCTCCATGGTTATACTCATTGGCTTTGTTTAATAATTTCTGTTGGACCATGACACATATCTACAAGATAAACAAAAACAGCAGTTTATTTATCAAACACATAAAATAACTTTATTTCTGTAACAGCTGTTTGGAAATAGTCAGAAATGTACACTAAAAGCAAATACAGACTTCCAATGAAAGCAATATAATAGTACAGGTTGAGTATCCCTTGTACAACAGAAATAGAAATCCATTACACAAAATTATCCATAATCCAAAAATGTTTTTGGATTTCACCACAAGTTGCTCATTCCACACACACCTGTCACAATGCAAGTGCACAACAGTTTATTCAGCATCCAGCCCCCTTAAGCTGTGATATAACCTTTCCATGCATGCTCAGATTCCCCCTGCCAACAAAGTGTAATACAATGGTACGTGTGCAGACCTGACACGCCAACGGCAGGTTCCAAACGATGCCTCATATCACAGCCACATCACAGTAACAGTGAGTTATTTGCTTTATACAGTATTAACATTTATAATACTGAGAGACATTCATATATCTTATTGGTGAAAATGATCCATTATATGAAATGATCCATTATTCAAAATACTCTGCTCCCAAGCATTTTTGATAAAGGATACTCAGCCTGTATGTAAACTTTTAACAAGTCAGAGCGATATGCTGGAACTCTATCCTTAGTGTATTTTATATCAAGCTGAGACATTTACAGATCTTTGACCAGAGCTATATTTTTGGTGTATTTGTTAATAGTTTATAGGAGACAAGTAGGGTTAAAATGATACCATTTATTGGCTAACTGAGAGTTCGGTTGCAAGTGTTCAAGACCAAGTTGCTAGGTCCCTTCCTCAGGCATAAATGAGGCTAGAACCAAATTCTTAATTACAAAACATAGTTAACATGTAGTTAGAGCATAGTTAAAAAAAAAAAAAAAAAAAAAAGCAAGAAAAATGTATTGAAAAATATTCTCAGCAGTAAATCAGTCAGTTCTACAGAGATCCAACAGATAAAATCAGTTCAGTATCTCTGATTCCTCCACTCCCTGGTTAAGAAGGGCCATAAAATCATTAGACACATGCCAGATCCATGAAGGTGTCAAATGTTTGTAGTATGAGATAAGTCCACTGCAGCAATACAGGGCTTGTAAAAATATTATTAATTAGTCAGGTTATATCTGGAGATGAATTCACTGTCTCTATTAAGGCCAGTGATTAAGGCCTTAAACTGGCATATTACTTTGACCTCAATATTTTTCTCTCCCTCTGTGTGCGAAAAAATCTCATCAATACGAAAAGTTTTACATCCTGGATACTGTGTCCACAGATAACCGTAGTGCATAAATAAGTATATAAGTAGACTTTAACAACACAGTGTGGGGTTGAAGCAAATTATTCACATGTAGGAACTCCCAAGATCCCCGTAAGCTTTTGGGGCTTCGGCAGTAAGACCATAAATGGGGGTCTGGACTAAGCCCACTTACACATATATATAGCAAGTTATTTGGCTTTGTTGATATTATAATCCGTTCCAAAGAAACGGCATTCCAACAGAACTGGAGCAGAGTGGCCTTACTGCCCTCTGACCACAAAATCATAACCAGCAGTCTCAACACAGTGGTGAAGAAAAATGGAATATACAATAGAGGAAGAGATTAGAAGAAAATATGGGAAAAGGAGCTGAAGAGAAGTTAGAGGCAGAAAAGTAGGAAAAGAACAAGTGAGGAACACGTACTCCAAGAGTGGATGTACCGGGAACGTAAGGGAATGCTCCACAAAAAAGAATGGGCGTCATGACCAACTTTTGTGGCCATGAAGATTCCCCACTCAAAATGGGGTGGGTTGAGTTCCCTGGGGGGGGATTCCAATCAACAATCAGCTTTATAAAAGGACAAAGAGGCAGTCTTGGAGACCGAAAAGTCTATGTCTGTAGAACTTTCAATAAAGAGAATTTTGCTCTCCGTAGAGACAGATAGCAATTGTGGGAGCCCCACCTGTATTTAACTCCCAGTTGGCAGAGATGGGCTGTAAGTGGTCTCATCGAGTGCCCCCATAACATAATATTTGGTGCAATGTCATCAAATAGTTGGATGATAGCGCCATCCAAGTCAAGTTTTCCGATCTTGTGTCCAGCTTGAAGAATAGCCATTTTATCTGCGGGGAGGCTAGGCAAACCATCACGTCTCGTGGGACCTCTCGAGGGGCTCTTTGAGCCTTACGCAGACGGAACAGGTTCACAATCCGGAGGTATGACAACTGAGTATCAGGACAAAGATGCTAATGAAGCTTGATAATATATGGCGGGAGAACCGCGGGCCCAACGGACTCCAGCACTCCTCTCACCCTGACATTGGCGTGGCATAGTTTAGTATCTAAGAGGGCAACTTGTTTCTGCAGATCATGTACCTGTTTCACAAGGAAACCGGTCTCATTAGGAGTAATGTCTGCTAGCTGCTGTTGCATGGCCGTCGAGGTAAGTTTGAGTGTGGAGTCTCTCAATTGCAGCGTGGTTATGTCCGCGCTCACCCCCGCAAAAGATTTTTTCAAAATGTCCTACAGGTCGCTTATCAACTTTTTTAGGTCCCCTTTCATAGATGGGGCATCATCTGGGTCGACCCTCAGGTCCGGACTGTGGAGAGGCATCTGTGAGGTAGCCGGCATATCATCCGAGGAGGAGCCTGAGTCCTCAGTAAGGTCGAAGCGAGTGGCCGTGGGGGAAATCTGTGAGGTCCTCAGTGGCCTGTAACCGGGAACGGGGGACTAATAAAAGTACTCCAAAAAAAATAAAAATTGGGCAGACTAGATGGACCGAATGCTTCTTATCTACCGACACATTCTATGTTTCTATGTTTCTATGTTTCAGCAATGTCGCAATATTGGGGCCAAGAACCTTTTTCGGTCCTTTTTTTGATTTGCGCCCCATCGTTGCTTGATTGTGAGGGTGTCCATATTGAGGATGTTTGGTCGAGTTTGCCATTAAAAGTATACTTTGTTCCTCTGCAAGTCCTGGAGATCCACATGCACACGTCTGTCCTCCACAAAGGCTAGCTCCGCTCCCCATAGAATTGGTACTTTATCTGTGCTATGGATGTGTGCACAGGTCTCACATCTCTTTTGTTGGTAGGGAGATGTACCGTTCACCGTATCTCTGTGCAGGGTGCTCCTCACCATTATTTGCTTGAGGTTGGGAGACTGCCTGAATGAAAGTAGTGGGGGATGTTGGAATACATATTCTCTATACATCGGTGAGAAAGTATTAGGAGATGTGCTATTGGGCTTTCTACTTTACTCAAGAAGTAAGTCACAGAACAAGACATAGGATTGGATTTAAGGTGAAATGTTCACTAGATAATGATCATGGTCAATGATCCGGAGAATTAAATAAAATCAACAATTTTCTGCTCAGAATCACTGTGCACTAGAGTTTGCTCTTTACATATAACCCCATCTGACCTTTTATATGTCTCTTACATAGTCCGGAGCACACTTGTCACTCAAAGGCAATAAGTATCTCATGTATTTCCGGGGGTTTGTGTGCTGCGTAATACATGAGATAAATCTGGAGGGCCGACAGAAGCTGCTTATTTGGCAACATATTCACTCACTCTGTTGCCAATTCGACCAGCATGAAAAGTATACGAAAATTCTAATTGGAAACAGAGTGAGTGACTCTGTTGCCGAATTTGCAGCTGCTGTCTGTCTCCCAGATGTATTTCCGGGGTTGCTCTCTGTTTGGAGCACACAAACTATGGGAATAGACAGCGTGGCTCCATGCTAGGTGGGCAGTGCACACCCAGTACATATGGAGCATATACCACTGTCTCTTACCTATAAGCAGTGCTTTTCTTAAATGGGATTTAAAAAAGGATGATGTTCCCTATTCTAAACAAAAAAATAATTGTGCCATGGAGCTTTTAAAATGATGCTACATCTCAATGATGTGGGAGCCTCTGCGTTTCAGTATTACTTATAATAAACTAATCATTAGTGAATGGTGCTCCATAGGAGAATTGTTCAAACCCCTTTTATCTGACAGTATTGGGCTTCTGTCTGTTTTAAAGTAGTTTGGAAGGGTTAGTTCATCTTTAATTTTGAATTCCACACACATTTTTTTTTTCCTTTCAAACTATTGCTTGTCTTAACTACTGAAGTGAAATAGAAACTTAATAAAGGGCCAACATGTAAATTTTCATAGCATTATACTTCTTGATACATATTGTTCTGTTCTGTTTCTGGAAACAAAATTGGGTCTGTTAACTGATAAATGAATTGCATTGAACTAACAAGTAAATATAAAAAAATCAGGAATTAATTAAACCAAGTTGGAAAAATAGGAAAATTAGGGAGAACTGAAGATGGAGAATTTTTCAGCTATTAAAAAGCAACAGTCAGCAAAAAAAAGGTTATGATTAATTGAAAGATTTCATCATGTGTAGGCATTTTAAATAGAAAAGCTACAATGAATTAATACAAATAAAGTGCCTTTTTTGAGCACTCTGTGCCTATATAGCTCTATCTGGAGGTTGACATTTTGTTTAGAATCTTGGGCGAGAAGGGCCATTTCATGTCCACAGTGTAGATGGCCACATTGCGTAGCAAAGTACCAATGTCCACTGTGGATTTGAAATGGTACCTTGATGGCATGATGGCGGGAAGGTATGTTCATGGTGAACACAAACCGTTGATGTGATGCTAATCTATAGCTATCATGACATCACCAGCATTGTTATACCACAAGAACTGTTATGGCGGTGTATAAAATTATGTATGATAATATATGTACAAATGCATTTTTGGCTATTTCCTAACTTTTATTAGGGTTACTAAGTGGTGTATGTGGTATGGATATATTATATTGCATTATTCATGCTGTAATAGCATATTTTAATAATAAATTACAATCATTGAATTTTTAATGATTCATATGCTATTATAGCATATTAAAACTATTACCATGCCAAATGAAACATTGTTTAGTAATGTTTTTTTATTATATTACTATAATATGTAACATTAATACCAGTTTTATAAATATTATTATTAATTTATTTAAATACATTTTATATTTATTTATTTTAAGTGAATTAATTTATTTAATTTTTATATATTTTATAATTTGTTTTATACAATTCCCACTGACTTTTAGGGGAGGGCTTCAGCTATTTCCATAATAGCCCAGAAATAAGCCAAAATCCTACACATAGATGTCTTTCGTTCAGACTTGCATTCGAAATTCGGATGAATGGACCAAAGAGACGATTTTTGTCTGAAAATAAATTTGTCCCCCCACCCAATAAGCAGTGCCTGAGGAGTTATAAGATATATATGAGCTGTTCCATGCTCCTACCTGGTACCTGGTACCATCCCTTACCCCAGGAGGCAGAGCTGTCTCAATCCAACTGCACTACCAGTGTTTCCAGATATGCCAATAGGATTGGTTATATAGGACTCCTTTTGTTGTTCCAAATGATTCCTGTTTACAATAATCCAAGCTTTCAAGAAGGAGAACCAAATACATTGCCCACTATTTAGGATACATAAATATAAAGAGACAGAGATATTTTATTTAAAACAAGGAATCAATGTCACAAAACAAATCTCCAACTTTTAGAGAGTACAAAAACGTTTCTTGGGGCGAGCGTAACTCACAAGAAATGTAATGATATAGAAACATAGAAACATAGAATGTGTCGAAAGATAAGAACCATTCGGTCCATCTAGTCTGCCCAATTATTTTGAATACTTTTAGTAGTCCCCTTTTCCCGGTCTTATAGCTAGGATAGCCTTGTGTCTATCCCACACATACTTAAAATCCTTGACTGTGTTTACCTCCACCACTTCTGGCTATTCCATACATCCACTACCCTCTCAGAAAAGTAATACTTCCTGATATTACTTTTAAATCGTTGCCCCTCTAATTTAAACTATGTCCTCTAGTTGTGGTAGTTTTTCTTCTTTTAAATATACTCTCTTCCTTTACTGTGTTGATTCCCTTTATGTATTTAAATGTTTCTATCATATCCCCCCTGTTACGTCTTTCCTCCAAGCTATACATGTTAAGATGCTTTAACCTTTCCTGGTAAGTTTTATCCTTTAACCCATGAACCAATTTAGTAGCCCTTCTCTGAACTCTCTCCAAAGTATAAATATCCTTCTTGAGATACGGTCTCCAGTACTGCGTACAATACTCCAAGTGAGGTCTCACCAGTGCTCTGTACAATGGCATGAGCACTTCCCTCTTCCTACTGCTAATACCTCTCCCTATGCAACCAAGCATTCTGCTTGCATTTCCTGCTGCTCTATTGCATTGCCTACCTACCTTTAAGTCCTCTGAAATTATTACTCCTAAATCCCTTTCCTCAGATGTTGAGGTTAGGACTGTACCAAATAGTCTATATTCTGCTTTTGGGTTTTTACGCCGAAGGTGCATAATCTTGCATTTGTCCACATTAAATGTCAGTTGCCACTGCTCTGACCATTTTTCTAGTTTAGCTAAATCATTTGCCATTTGGCTTATCCCTCCATGAATATCAACCCTGCTGCATATCTTTGTATCATCAGCAAAAAGACATACCTTACCAAAAAAACCTTCTGCAAGATCACTAATAAAAATATTAAAGAGAATGGGTCCAAGTACAGATACCTGAGGTACCCCACTAGTAACAAGACCTTGCATCGAATATACCCCATTGACTGCAACCCTCTGTTGCGTGTCACTCAGCCCTTGTCTATAGTCGTATCACCTGTGTTTTTTTAATCTGAAGGAAGGATTTGTTTATTAAGGTTAATTATATCTGTAAGAAAATCTAATGCCTTATAATAGAAAGGAACAAATGACTTCTGTTTTTCCCCCCTTTGACTCCACATCTTCCTAGGGAAGAAGAAATGATGTAATATATAATGTATAATATAATAAACGGAAGACAGACATTTCAACAGACATTTTGGCTACTGAACTGACCCTGAAATAAGCTCTTGCCCATAGAAATATGGGGCCAACTTCAGCTTATGTATGAAGACCTCACTTTTTACTGAAGTAGTTGAAGTTCTCCCATAGAATTCAATGAGAGGACTTCAGTTATTCTGTAATATTCCCTATAGAAGTCTACGGGGAAAGCTGAGACTAAAATCTCAGCCAAACTTTTTGGCACAAATTTTAGAAATTCCATTTGCATGAATGGAACTCCCAATATGAAAATAATGGACGAATTGTGTCCAAAACTAATGTGTCAATGGACGAAAACGAAATGAAAAAAGTAGCAGCTCCTTAGTCTAATAAAATGGCTACCATTACACTGGCTGATCCTTACTAATTTTATCTTAAAATGCTCCCGGAGGCCAAAGCAGACATTCCAAAATAATTTAAGAGTGCTTTTCTCAAGTAATAGAATACATTCCCACCCACAAACAAAACCAATGAATCCTGGCTATTTCTTGCTAGAAGTTATCAACCAAAAACAAGCAAACCATAAATTGTAATAAGCTTGTAGCAGTTATGCAGAGAGGTTAAACATTGGCTACTTCCAGTCATAGAAGTCTACAGTGCCCATGACCACTAAGAGCAAAGGGGGCTCATTTACCCGATCTTATGGCGTTTGTTCCATTGTAGGGATGGTTTATGGTCAAAGTTTAAAGGAACTGGCTCTGTGTATAATGGAACTGCCTACATAAAAAAAAAAAAACACTTAGAAAAAGCAAACTGAATGGTTAACTGTAATACAGTCAAGTTGAAAAGAAACTTATGCAATCCGGCCAATGTCTGGTATTTTATTAAACATATGCATAACACCAGCCTAAAACTGCTTTCAACTCACCACTAAAAATGTGTAAAAATGAATTAATGCAAGGTTCAACATCAATATATAATACCTATCTCTAGATAGTCAGCTTGTGAGCAGGGCTCTCTACCTCATGTACCAGTCTGTCTCTGTTCGCCAATGAAGTATGTGATTCCATTGTAAGCGCTTTGTAAATGCTACATAAATTGGTAGCGCCTCATAAATAAATGTTAATGTAATATTTTGTAGCATTCATCTCCATGTTTCCTATTCAAAGGAAGTGTGTCAAGTTGTCTTATCTTGCAGAGTTCCTCAGTTGTGGAATAACTTTCCGGAAGTCATTGATTCTTCTAACAATCCTGAAAATCCTTGGAAATTTTTGTGTGTAAAATAAGCGTGTGCTATACCTGTTTAATTTAATTAAAATAGCTTTTGAATGATGGTCCTATGGAGAACCATTCAGAAGTGATTCCTATTTGTTTGGGGAACTGCTGTGAGTCCTCCAGGCTGCCATGGTGTCATGCTGGTTCCCCTTGACAGGCAGCAGCTGATGCCGAACATACCTCCGGGAGCAGGGGATGGAGATGGCCATCAGCTTCCTCGTTGTTAGCTGCACGCTCACTAGACCATCTCTCTCTCTTGCCAGAGAGAGATGCTACATGAGATGGAAGTCCCCTAATCTTTGCCATTTTAATGGTGAATACTGTGTACTGCACGAATGATTTGGAACGTGTTTTCCCCACAAGTGTTACTCGGCGCTTCTTCACTTGTAGTTGTAGCCAGGGCCGTTTTAAGACCCTAGTGGGCCCTGGGCAAAGTCTTTAGCTGGGGGCCCCCTTGACCCAATTTTCTAAAGTTGCATTGTAACAAGCTGTATGTAAATGTAAACTTTTTAATGTTATATGCAACTATTTTCATATCACATTCAACTATTTGTATATGTAATGAAAATGTTATTGAAAAATTGCATTCTTGTTTTTCTTCCCATTTTCTGCACCCACAATGCACCTAAAGGACTTAACACAGCACCATACAACACCCACAGCACATCCATTGCACCCACACAATTTGGCATGCCACAGTGTCAATTTTGCCATTTAATATGCAAGTGTTATTTTGCCATTAATAAGACGCAGCCAATTTGCCAAATAATATGCCAGTGTTTTTTTGCCATTAATAAGCCCCAGCCAATTTGTCCATTAAAATGTCCTACACAGAAGTCCAGAGAGGTCATGTATTTTAAAATACTTTTCTGACTCATTTTCTTGAGATAACAACTTGCTTACATGAAAAAACATCCGAACTTTTGCACTTTAAAAGTGCACTTTTTCTATCACCTGTAGATTTATTATTTCTGCCTTTTGCTTTAATTATTATTTTTCCATAATCTAGTAAACAATACAACACATAAAAACAAACTTTTCCTACCTCATGTAACATCTTGAGTCCAACAACATTGGCATGCTATGTTGTTTCAAAAACAAGTCCCAAATAAAGGCTTTGGATATACAATTGGAGATGTGCATTTCTCTTCTAACAACAGAATTGGGATTTTTATATTTATTAGCAGTCTGTGAATGAATGTAAACCCAGCTGGAACACAATTTAGCCATCTGTGACATCATTTCTGAGACTGATGTTGTTTTATTGCTATAATTGTAGTCAGAGCGTTTGTCTTTGTGCATACTAATTCACAGCATAGCAATGGATCATGGGGAGTTTTTAGGTAAGAGCAAAGGGTCTACTCATAAAGAGAGATGTGCAGGGAATTGAGATGGGAATTTCAACCGTTAGGCCATTGTAGCCTTGTTAAAAATTATCCAATGCAGCTGAATGGAACAATTTTTCCAACTCAGCTACATTGGCCTTAAAGGGGCTGTCTGGTGCCAAAAAAATGCATCTTCCAGATATTAATGCATATTCATGTGCTTTCAAAGTACTTTAAAATGCATGTTTTATATTTTGCATTGCTTAAATTATAGAATACGTACAGCTAGATGAAATTGTGAAATTACAGCAGTTTGCAAGAAACCAGGACTGCCCACACTAGCTGAGTAAAAATCAATTTCCTTTTTTTGTTTTGTTTTTGCTGCAAGGACCAATGAGAATAATGCCATTCAAATGAATGGAATATCCTGTTTCTCTAATGATGTCATCAGACAATCTGTTGCACTGTTAAGAGATCCTACTGGGTATAAGAGCAAGGTCACTTAGAATCCGCACAGTCTCTATATCAGTGGTTCTCAACCAGTCTAACCCCAGGACCCACATTTGTCCTTAGTCATGTAGTCATGACCCAAAAATAATTTAATTTTCAAAACATTATGATTTATGCCACAGAACCGTTTGCACACAAATATAAAATGAATAGTGCAGTAATCGCAGTGAAAGTGAAAATGAAAGTGCTATTCAGCTAAAAACCCAAGAAAATAAAAACCCACTGAAGATAGGTACATTAAACACTCCTTGCCACATAAAGCCCAAACACTGGGCCCATATCAGGCTAATTTTTAAATTATATCCCAAAAGTAAATGATGCCACCTCGGCTGCTTCAAAATACTAGAGGAGCTACTGGAAGAGTTATCAGAGGCACAATCGAAAACACTGTCATCAGTTATTTGGGGAGCTTCTGATCTTCAAACACAGAGTTTCCTCCCCAAATCAAAAGTTAGAGACTTTTTAATCTGAAGTACTGATCCAGGACCCACTCCACACCAGCCTGTGACTCACTTTTGGGTCAGAAACACTGCTATATAATCAGTGCTGCTGCACCTGCAGTAAACATGCAGATTAATCACTGGGGAGGACTTGAGTCAATTAATTAAAAATGGGATTTATGCAGAATGTCTGCATCAAATCACACTGGAAAAAAAGCCTGTGCACTATACAAGCAGTATCTTTCTTGCACCAAAGTGAGTTTGGGGACTAGACTGTCCCTTTAAGTTTGAAATGCCCATCTTAATTCACTGCAAATCTCTCTTTATTGAGTAGACCCTTTACATTTTCCTCAAACGCTGACTGTACAGTTTCATTCCTCATGTTGCAGTAGATAATTTTAGCAAATAGTGATGTAGTATGCCAAGCAACATTTTGCTTGTTAAGAGCTTTATGCTAGTTCAGCTTGAATATTTTAAAAAGACACTAACGTGTCATATGAAATAAAATCTCATAATACAATCCATTGATAGTCAGGGTAGCCAGCCAGCTGATACTTTACCGGCGGGCTGGTAAAACATTGGCTTGAGGTCAATGTTATGTCTATGTAGGTAATAGTATAGGTAGTTTTTGTTTTTTTAAGAAAATGTGGTAACATAGTTTTAGTGCATGTAATGATAATCTGGTGCATGTTATACGGACAGAGAACACCAAATTATTGGAACAGTTCAACGGGCATTAGAATGTCTGTTAAAGGGACTGTCTCACCTAAGCATTGTTTCACTGTAAATGTAGAGAATAAACAATGATTGAGAATTATCTGTACATTGTATTAGCAGAATTGCAAGAAAATTCTTAAATTAGGAGAACCATGTGTTTAAATGTGTCTGTGGAGTCTCCTGTTTATGACATCACCTGTGGCACGGTATGCAAATTACACATTTGTCATTGAAAAGCAGTTAATTTGCATACCAAGCTGCAGGTGATGTCATAAGCAGGATACTCCACAGACACAATTAAAACACATTTTTCTCCTAATGCAGGCAGTTACCTAACACAATGTATAGATCATTTTCAAACATTTTTTATTTTATACATTCACGGTATAAACAATGTTTAGGTGATACAGTCAGATGTAATATTGAATATTATTTTACACACAAGTACATTATACTCCTGGGAATGTTTTCCAGACTAAGGTTCCAGGGTCCAAGTTACACATTTTACTAAGCATTTGCTGCTATCCCTGTTAGTTAGTCACACTGTCAGCCTGACAGATAATATGTAAGAAAGTACACAAATACAGTGGTAAACCCAGCGCTTTAATCTTGTTTGAGCAGCACTTAGGCAGTGTGTCCCTAAACCACACACATAAAGTTATACATAAAAAAAAATAAAGAAAACAAAGTATGCTTTACACAAACTGTGGCAAAAATTATTATACACCTTTTAGGTGACACTTGTGAAATAATGCTGTGAGAATTTTGAAACAGGAGAAACTAGGCCTCCCTTGAGGTAATGCACGCATAAAATTGCAGGTAGTTATTGCACATCAGATATATTGTTGTTAGAAGAGATCTGGTGTTGTCAGTCTTCTCTATATGTTTGCTCCAAAAACACAACAACAATAGACATCCAATTAGTAGTAAAAAAAAGGTACATTTAATAGAGGAAATATCTGCTTAAATGTGGAGTTGCCTTTTACATGCGGGGTCGGCGCCTCACAACCGTGATTTTTGGTGTTCTCCAGCAGTAGCAAATGGGTAATAAAAATGTAAATACAAATAGTTAAAATAAAATTTAAAAGAGTGTCAATGAAGTCCGAGTTTGTAAAGAAAGCAGGCGAGTCCAGTCCGCTACGCGTTTTGCCTTGCTTCGGCTTCAACTTGGCGTTGAGTTGAAACCGAAACAAGGCGAAACGCGTAGCAGACTAGACTCACCTGCAAAGATGGTCATCGCGAGGCATTGGAATTGCTCCCACAATGGAATAATAAAATTAAACAAGTAAACCATCAGTATAAAATGGAAAAGGGTTTGGTATCGCAATTTGGTAACTGGAATGTATTTGATTAAGATGGGCTCCTTGTTTGCTCTAAATACCCATAAAGTAGTGTTTTTTACCAATAAGTAGATGTTTCCCCCTTCTTGTTGTTTTATGGATTGTCTTTCCGGCCATTATACGTGTCACCCAGCCTATGGAATATGTTGTCTGTTTTTGTGTACGTTAGTGTTTGGATATGTCATGGCAGCTATTTTAATGCATTTCGCGCATATTTTTACTACTTGAAAGCGGCTCAGCGGAGATTGTGTTTTGGACTTCATCTTTGTGTGAAGCTGTCTGTCATTGTACTTTTTGCATTTTTGTATAGTAAATTTGTATTCACTTTTAGTACTCCTTAAGTTATATACATATATTTTGGGTTTAGTGTGGGTAAGGGTATGTTCCCATTTAAAGGGAGCACCTTTGAATACTTTTTTGCATATTTAATTATTTAAAGTGCCAGGCACATTTCATTTGGTTCAATATTTCTGACTCATCTCTTAATGCCTGTTTTTTGATTCTCAACCCAGTCTGCATTTTAGTTAATCTCCCTCTTGGATTTAAGATTTAAAAAGCGATACACCCACAATCTTTCAAACAGTTATAGCAGCATGATGCCCAATTCTGTTTGTAAGACTATTATGCATCTATAATTATTACTCTCGAGCTAAGTAGAGATGGAGGATGTGTTGGAATGTTACACAATATTAATCATTCTAACCACACCATCAATAATATTGCTTTAACAATGTACTTGACATGCCAAATGAAGGGACACCTTCCAAATTATTGAAATGTTTTAAATGGCTATTCATAATTAAACACAAGAAAACTTATTAGCAGTGTTTCCTCTCTTTAACTAATTCTTCCATGTCTGGCAGAGACAATTATGGGTAATTCTTCAGCATTTAAAAATGGAATAATGCATTATGCTGGATCATGGAGCTCTTCTTGTGGGAAACTCTCCAGACTTATCCCTGCACAAGCCAGTAAGATGGAACGTTCATCTACCTTCAGTTTACATGCACCTCACTTTTAAAGAATATAGTGAAGATCTCCCAGTTTGGAATATGAAGACCCCACTTTTCAAGGAGAACACCCCTTCAGTCTTCTGTTTTTGATTTTGAGATGACTTTTCGCCCAGGGGGGTCCAGTTTGAGGGGCAGCGGGTGCACCCACCCTCCCTCTAGATGCATGGTAAATGTGAATATAACACTTTTACTGAGGGTGTGGCAGGTGCACCCAAAGGCGCCTGGGGTGGGGCTAACAGATGGCATGGTGTCTAACATGGTTGGCAGGGTGTTGAATTATGAGTAATATTCATCTATTTATACCTGATTTTTTTGTTTGCTATTCCCTTGTCTGTTGAACGCAGTTCACTGTTTATTGCATAGACTCCCGTGTGTATCTTATGTGATGATCCTTACAAGGTTTGCAGACTTCTTCTCACAACTGTATGAACTGAGAAAAGACTAGAACAATGAATCTTGTGAGTCTCAACTTCAAAGTGAAGTCTGGTGGGGATTATTATAAATCATAAAGACTTTTGAAGTGTGATTAGAGAGCAGCAAAAGGATGCTTTTCTGTACACAGATAGGCGGGGTGCTTTTATGGGTGTGTCAGCTGCATAGGGAGGATGTAAAGAAATATCTCAGTGATGTGATTAATAACTATTTTACATTACTGGAATAAAAAACCATATTATTTGTGCAATTATAGCGTTGATATATTCACATGCATTAATTTATTATGTTATGTGTTCTTGTCACGAACGTAGGCTATTGGCCCGGCTGAGACAGTGGGGAGAGTGTGGAAGTGAAAGGGTTAATGACACCAGATCCCGGGTTAACAGTTGCTAGTCCCAGCAACCATTAAATTAACCCCTGTAATTACTCCTACACTAAATCAGCCTAGCAAAAAAATTTGCTGCCACCACCAAGACTTTATTCAGGCATCTTAGGTTTCCCCAAACGCAGTACAATATAGTATCACATTAATGAAATTTTATATATACATTCCGCTGGGCATGTTTGTACCAAACAAAAAGATACAAGCTGGGCAATCGGAATATATATATTTATACTGGACCCTCTCACAATATATACACATGTTCTTCATATTATGTGGTTGTGCTGTGATTCACCCAAAGTCAGAGCTTATGACCCAACACCTAAGTCTAGCTCTGGTGATGGTTATCTGCTACTTAGATTTTATGTCTTAGGCCTGGTGCTAGATCAATTGCGAATAATAATGGCTTGTAAATACACACGGTCTTACTCGGTGCTCCAGGACGAAGACGCCACCCACATCTTAACAGCATACAAACTCAATGGATGCCAATAAAGTTCTCACATTTGTATCGAGTGCTGGGCGTCCATTGAGTTTGATGGTGTTAGAACAAAGCCTACAATAAAGGCTATCATAGCATATACAAAAGAAATTATATTACATATCAAATGGCAATTCACGCTTTGGCATATGACAGTTCTGTACATATGATATAACTATGTAACCAGGGGATCTGATTGTTGTGGTGTCACTAAGGTCCTGTTGCATGTGTGTTTACAGTACAGAATTGTAGAACTTGTCTTTGTACCTTGTTGAAGCTATGATGGCATAAGAACAAGGTTTCAGCACATCTAACACCAAAGTTACTACCAACATAAACTGACCCGGCTGTGGGACTAAAAGAGAAAAAGAGAGCCAACCAACTAAATTGACTACTGTCTGAAGATTGATTTGGATGTTCCAAATTTTCTGAGAGCAAAGATTTCATAGACAGCAAAAGAAGGGATTCTTTACGGTAAGGACAATAAAGTTATGGAACTCACTGCCAAGAGAGGTAGTGTCGTCAACCACAATAGATGCATTTAAAAATGGTCTGGATGTTTTTTTTTAGAAAAGCAGAATATACAGGGCTATTAATAATAGAATGAGCATTAATAATAGAGCTTATTGATCCAAGGAGAAATCTGATTTCCCTTTGGGAGTCAAGAAGGAATTTCCCCCTAGGAGGCAAAATTCGAAATAGCTTCCTATGGGGTTTTTGCCTTGTTTTGGATCAAAAGCTGGAATGATAGGTAGATCGGTTGAACTTGATGGACTTGTGTCTTTTTTCAACCTAAATTACTATGTTACTATGTAAATATAAACTGTAGAAAAAAAATGAACTTATGTTTAATTGAAAGATTGCATTAAGTGTAGATGGCGTACACAGAACTTCTTTAAGTAAAATATACAAATAACGTACCATTACTGCAAAGAGCTCTAACAGGGAGCAGACATGTTGCTTATAACCTTGAGTAAAGATAAAAGAAAATCTGACCCAAGATTCTAAACAACATCTCCGCCCCGATATATAGAGCATATTTAGAGCAAAGAGGACTCGCTAATTATTGTTGTATATGGTCAACACTTGATTTCAACTTTCCCTTGATTAATTTGATTTCAGTAAGTTCGTTTTTTGCCTTTTTATGCATTTAATTTCCTCACCTTACTTTTAACAATTATCTCCATACATGGAGAAAATGTTTAAATTGGAGCCTCATGCAGTGGTAATTTAATCTGCATTTCCATAGACTTGATCTGATTAAAATGCTGCTTGAATTAATTAAGGTTGTTTTTCAGCACTTGAGAAGCTAAATTTACTTTTACACGAGCCAGTATTCTTAAAGCCATCTGCAGAAAGTATCCATCCATCATTTTGTCCATCTTTTTCTTTCTATTATTTTTGAATTATGATTCTGTATATTGTTTACATATCTTAGTTGGCCTTTATTTTAATAATTTTCCAATTTATTTTTTTATAATAGTCTGTACAAGTGCATATAAATGCGCCCCATAGGAGAACCACAGCTCACTCGACAGCCCTAAAAATTGGTAGTTTTCTTTGAATATGTTTAAGGTGTTTTTAGACTGCTTTTGTACTACTGAAAAATAAGCAAACATGGTTTTCTAAAGAGCCATTCTCCACCATTGCTGTGAATGAAAAACATTGAGGCCGTATACACAAATATATTTCTGACCATATAGCATTCTTCAGCAAAAACTTGGACCTCTCTGGTCTATAATCTGTAATTTAACTTTGGCATAACCTCTTTGTGTGTCGAAGAGAACTGGAGAGGAATCTGTGATGATCCCAAAGCATGACAGTTTGGAGGTTATGGCAAGATACAGTCTATTGCTTATGGAATATTATTGTTTTATGCTAACCACCTCTTGGTGAGTCAGTGGCCCCAAAGGTGGTTATGCATAAAGGCAAATGTATTAAGATTTACCATATTTTTTTTCTCCTGGCTATAATCATGGCAGCATTACAAATGATAGCTAACTGCCCATCATATTAATAACTAGTTACCCATTTGTAATGCAGCCATGCGTAGCCTAGATAAGTAATTCCGGGCCAAAGTATAAAATGGAGAAATCCTCAGTTACAATCCACTGATTCCAAAAAGCAATGGCCCCAAATTTGGAACTTTTGCTCCAGTATTGCTCTTTAAAAACAAAGTTTCAACTGTATAGTTTAGCTATTTTCTGTTACTTTGGTACAGTAAATAGAGAGGTCTATGTTTTTTTTATTGATTTTTTGATTATTCCAAAGACTAAGGTGCCAGATTGGCAATTATTTGACACATACAACTTTTACATGACTGTGTTTTTGATCCTTTTGATGTTATTTTAATTTAGCTTTTCTTTAAAAAAAATAAGGACTCCAAACTTTTGAACTGTAGTGTATATTAATTCTACATTTACAGGGCAGCCTTTAAAGTTATAAAGTTATATATGTTCTGCAAAAAATGGCAGATCAGCCAACCCTATAAATGACACTACAGCAGAGACAATGGTCATTAAAGGGGCAGTCTAGTCCCCAAACTCACTTTGGTGCAAGTTGAAGATTATTACTTAATCACATTTTTAATATTTGACTCAAGTGATTGAGTGATTACTCTGAAAGTATACTACAGGTGCAGCAGCATTGATTATATAGGCACAGAGCAAATAAAGTTTTGTTTCATTTGGTCACTTCCTATGCGGCTACAATACAATGCATAGTGTGGAATCTAAGTGACCTGTCTCTTGTACACAGTAGGATCTCTTAAAAGTGCAACACTTTGTAATTTGAATGAAATTATTCTCATTAATTACTGTAGCAAAAAAAAAGCAATTTTACTTTTACTCAGCTAGTGTGGGCAGTCCTAGTTTCTAGCAAACTGCTGTAATTTCATATTTACATCTAGCTGTCAGTATTTTATATTTTAAGCACTGCAAAATGTAAAACATTTAAAGTACTTTGAAAGCACATTAAAATGCATTAATATTTGGAAGATGCATTTTAGGCACCAGACAGTGCTTTTAAAGAGGCAATAAACCCCCATAATAGTCATTTGCTCAATGTTCAAAAGCTATTATAGTCTAGCCTTTACAAAGCTCTTGATCAATGATATCTGAGCTTGTGTCTTTAATGACTCTCGTTCCACACACTAATTCAAGCTAAGATCTTGTCACCGGCATGGATGCCAGTTCCGGCTGGAGTCCAGATGCAGGGGCCGGAGCAGGTGTGATACTCTCTGCAGGGTGACCACTCTCCCCCAAGGGTGGATCCCCAGGCTTTGAGTGGCCACAATTAGGGTTTTGAGGCTTTCTTTTGGGCATCTTGATAAACAGGAACGAATGGGCAAATCAGAAAACATAGTCAGGGTCACAAGCCAAAAGGTCAGGACTGGGGAAGAACAGATAAGTCAAGGTACAAGCCAAATCAGGAGTGGAGAAGGATGGAGTAGTCAGGGTACAGGCCGAGTAAATACCAGTAGGTCAGGCAACAAAACAGTACTACAATCAAAGGTCAGGCGGGCAAAATGTTCCAGCAAAGAGTGCTGGGAAGAGGGGGTTTAAATAAGGCAGTAATGAAGGACAGGGAACACCTGAGCTGAATTAAGTATGGGCAAGAGGTACAAACAGACACATAGCAATTCTGAAAACCAAGCCCTCTGGTGGCAAGCAGAACAAGTATAGGAACCAGAAACATAACAGTGGTTACAGATCTCTAGAACAAAAACAGAAGCCCGCCTCTGTCTAATTAAAAGCTGTTAAGTGCCCCCTCTTTTCTAAATATTCCATTGTCAGTTATATGTATATAATTGATCTAATAGCAAATAAACCTACACCATGCTCTTGTGAGTATTTAATATTACTGTGATCTTTTATTCAATTCCTTTAGGTAAAGTGATCATGTGACCTGTTTACTTCATTCTTGGATACAAGCTCAAATCTCTGAATGTTAATTAAAGCAATCATTAAATTTTTAATAGAGGGCTTGATTGCATTCCCTGCAGTTTGAAAAGCTATGTTTAATTTAGGAGATTTTATAGGAAATATCATAGTTATCAAAATAACTTGTTAAAGAAATCTCAATATTATTATGGAACAAAATTGCCACAAGCATAAAAGATGTATACTAGACATTAATTAGAAGCTGAAAATGTAATAAGAGTAACAGAAACCGTTGTCACTGCACCTCTGGACAAATCTCCATTGTTACAGTCATTGCAATGTCTTCACTGCTGATATTTTAATATCCAATAATCTGGGGTCTAGCAGGTCAACAAGGGATACAGTAATAATATTAGCTGCAATTTGATCTATTCACTAACTTTTGAGGTTGACTTTCATTTTGAGACTAAGTCATCCACAGTGCTTTACAAGAACCGAGTTCCAGGCACCTAGTACCAGCACCGAGGAGCCCGAAGCTCAATGCAACAATGAGTCGATGCAACCCTATTGTGGCCCTACCCTTTGTGGCCCAAACCTTTTTTAGCTCCACCCTGACGAGGAAAGCGTGGCAAACCTACCCTCCAGCTATTTCAGTACTACAACTACCATAATACCCTGCCATTCTAAAAACCTAGTGGAGACTTAAAGGGGTTTGTAGTTCTACAGCAGCTGGAAGTCCACAGTTGGACTCCTATGCACCAGGGCACTTGGAAGTGAAAAGTGAAGCAGTCCCAGCCTCTTGAGCTCGGGTAGAGGGGAGCCAAGGATGAATGGGTGGCAATTGTTTCTCTTGCTCCCCGTGTCGGGTCTAGGACTCTTATTCGCCGCATCTTCATCGCTGACAGTTCAGCGTGGCAGTTAGAACGCTGAACTGTCAGCAATGAAGAATAACGCGGCCGTTTGATCTGAACTGTCAGCCCTTACAAATGTACAAGTAAAAATAAAATAACACCCCCAATAAATGATTCCCCCCCAAAGTGCCCCCTCAAACCCCAATACTAAAATTAACCCCAATACTAAAATTAACCCATAAAACCCCAATACTAAAATTAACCCCCAAACCCTAATACTAACCCCCGACCCCTAATACTAACCCCCTAAACCCTAATACTAACCCCCAAACCCTAATACTAACCCCCGAACCCTAATACTAAAATTAATCCCCAAAACAATAATACTAAAATTAACCCCGAAGCCTAAAAACTAATTCTAACCCCCTAAACCCTAATTCTAACCCCCTAAACCCTAATTTTAACCACCCTTACTAAAATAAACTAAAATAGCTAAAATACTGAAATAAACTTACCTTTAGCAATGAAATGTCCCGCGATGATATCTCCAGCGACGAGCTGTCTTGTGATGCAGAGCCGGCGGTGAAGCGGCTGCGCGGAAGCAGCCGCGATGAAGTGTCCCATCCCCCCCGTCAGCCTTACCCTGCTAAGTAGGCTCCCTCTAGTGATTTTATGTAAACACAAGGTTCTGTATTTGCACTAGCAGAGAGAGGGAGTCAGCACTAGAATTGAACAAACCCGAACCGCACTGTTCGGGTTCGTACCGAACATTACGGTTTTTGGACCCCGGACCCGAACACGGACATTTCACTGTATGTTCGGGTTGGAGTTCAGGGTTCGGCGATTTAATGGTGCGTTTTGAAAGGTTGCAGGGCAGCCAATCAGAAAGCCCATAGCATTACATACATATACATTGTATGTAATGCTATGGGCTTTCTATAAACCGAAATAGAGTCCCCATTCATATGAATAGGTCAATTGACCTATTCGTATGAATGGGGACTCTATTTCGGTTTATAGAATAGCAATAGCATTACATGTATTACATAAACCAAAAGTCTATAAACCGAAAGAGATTCGGTTTATAGAAAGCCAATTGCATTACATGTATTCCACAAACCGAAAGTCTATAAACCGAATGTCTTTCGGTTATAGACTTTCGGTTTATGGAATACATGTAATGCTACTGGCTTTCTATAAACCAAAATAGAGTCCCCATTCATATATATAGGTCAATTGACCTATTCGTATGAATGGGGACTCTATTTCGGTTTATAGAATAGCAATAGCATTACATGTATTACATAAACCGAAAGTCTATAAACTGAAAGAGATTCGGTTTATACAAAGCCAATAGCATTACATGTATTCCATAAACCGAAAGTCTATAAACCGAATGTCTTTCGGTTTATAGACTTTCGGTTTATGGAATACATGTAATGCTATTGGCTTTCTATAAACCGAAATAGAATCCCCATTCATATGACTAGGTCAATTGACCTATTCGTATAATTGGGGACACTCTTACCCACATTATACTTCATTTTGCAGCCCTCTAGCCCTTTCCAGGACTTTTTTAGAGGCATTTTAGTGGCCAAAAGTTCATGTCCCCATTGACTTCAATGGGGTTCGGGGTGAAGTTCGGGGTCAAGTTCGAGCACGGACGCGACATTTTTTCGAAGTTCGGCCGAACCTGCCGAACCGGAACATCCAGGTGTCCGCTCAACTCTAGTCAGCACCCTTCAGACCTCTATAGATGTAAGAGGGGATTATCTACTCTGATTGGCTGGTCCATATCTGCAGTCTTATCAGCTTTAATGAATGTAAGCCACTCCAATTGCCCCTGGACTAAAATATGTTTATCTTCCACTAATTCATTATAAACAGTTCTAATTTAGTGCCACTCTTCTCCTTTCCCTTGTTCACGCATTACACATTGCTATGTAGCTGTAGGCAGTTTTGAGACTTGTTTGGGCTCTGCTACCCACACATATAGTTTTTAGTTCCAGTTGTTAGGTGATTTCCAGAGTTATTAGAGTTGGGCACAGCATTCCCCCCTAGCTAAGCCTCTTCCTAAGCAATCAGAATTCATTTCCATTCCTAGACGACGTTACATTCCTACAAATACAAAGGACAAAGAACAAACCTGACCCTCATCCTATTTTACGCTATTTAAAATATATATATATATTTACAAATGTAGTATAGCCTGCAAGAAATAGTCTAAAGAAAAACATATTTACATATCAATAGATACATTTGCATTTAGAAATATGAATATGTATGAATATACTTTATGTTTATTCATAGACATGATGAAGATTTTGTATCTTTTATTTCTTGCACTCGCAGAAGAATCTTAATATGTCATAATCTATCATTTATCATTGTCAGAGAAAGATCTGGGGATATTTTATTGCACAGACCCTTTATCAAGCAATAGAATAGCAATTGGTTACCCTTAGAGTGACCAGATGAATCTTTCAAAGTTGAATTGTTATGGAAAAAAGGTATACAGCAGGGTCTATCCTATATTGTATATTTTTTAAAAGTATATCCCTTTAAAGAGGCCATCCGGTCATGAGGCAATAGAATAGCAATTGGTTTCCCTTAGAGAGACCAGATTAACCTTTCATGGTTGACTTGTTATGGAAAAAGGTATACAGCAGGGTCTATCCTATATTGTATAATTTTTAAAAGTATATCCCTTTAAAGAGGCCATCAGATCACCATTCCATAAATGGTGGAGTACAATTGTAGATTACTGGCAGGGTGACCACATTACTGTTTAGTTCTGGTTGGCTGCGAAAAGAAGCATATGCGAAGGCTACATGGCTTAATAATAGTAAAGCTCCAAACTGTAAGTGAACTGACTGTAGCCCTGAGATTTACACATTTTATAAAAGGCTTGGAATAAAATAGTGACAGGGTCTCGTTGGGTGCTGAGTGCCCATTTCAGAATCCGATCAACACAAAGTAGGCTTGATAACATTTGTATTAGGAAAAAATAAATGAATAAACAATTAATGCTGGCAAAATAACATATCCATAGACAAGCATGTGAGCAGTCACATTAACCTATTAAATAGTCATCAAATTAAATCATTTACTAATATTAATAATAATAATGATAAAGTGTTTAACCAGGAAGGTTATGGTGAGATAATCTCACATTTTCATGAACCTCCTGGGGATGTTACTATTATTCAGCATCCCTGGATGTTACCATCACCCAATGGATTTCTCGTTTTATCAATCTCACATGGACCAAAGGCTGTGTTGACAACGGTGGGATTGTGCAGTTGAGTTCTCACTGGGGTCTACTCAATCAAGAGAGAATTGCAGGGGACTGAGACGAGACTTTCTAACTTCAGGCCAAAGTCGCAGAATTGGACAAAAATGGGAGAATTTATTCCCAACTCTGCTACTTTGGCCTTAAGTTTGAAATTCTCTTCTCAATTTCTCTCTTTATTGGTAGACCCTACTGTCTGTGTTGTCTTATGGTTACCATCTACTAGTGCATTTTCAATTATCATTGGAAGATTTTACTATATATAGATTATTGTGGATGACACATTTATTCCCACAGTTTCATGGTTATTTTATGAATTTAAAGGTGAGCAGTAACCCCCTCATTATTGATTCAATGTACAGATCATCTTATTTTATGGTCTGCTTCACGCATTAGGAGACTCTCTGATTCATATGAATTTGAAATGATTCCTTGTCAAATTTTGAGTCACATAAACCATGCATTGAGTTATTCCATTGATGCTGTGAAGAAGTATCCTTTTCAGTAATTGACGTGAGTAATCAAGGAGGGAATGGAATGAAGGTATCCATTCTATACATGCTGCTGTGATTTCCTGACGAGGATTCCAGCTTTAATAATAATTATAATAATTTCAGCGAAGTTAATGCCACTTTAAAAAAAAAAAACCTGAACCGGTGCCAATTTACTGTATTCTCCATATGTTACTCTAGTACATGATTTTTTTTTCCTGTGCATAATTTAATGTAACGTGGTAAAATAATTATCATTAATAATACCATCTTCATGTTTTAAGATACTGCTTCTGTTAGACGGCAATAAGGTCAGGCGGTTAGCATGTTTGTCCTGAGTGCTTCAACCAAAATGATTAAGCCTGACAAATGAATACTAATTTAACTTTGATAGTATCAGAAAAATACCCAATGTATGGAATAGCCTTCCAGCGGAAGTGGTAGAGGTAAGCACAGTGAAGGAGTCTAAGCATGCGTGGGATAGGCATAAGGCTATCCTAGATATAAGATAGGGAACGGGGGACTAATAAAAGTATTTAGAAAATTTGGCAGACCAGATGGGCCGAATGGTTCTTATCTGCGGACACATTCTGTTTCAATGTACTTAAAGACCAATCCAAGAACCCCGCCTTATGGTTTTATTATTTGTACTCTAAGCAGACATACCCATGTCTCCCAATTGTACTACTTTGCGTGGGACAGCCCCGTTCGGAGTCTCTGTACCGCTCCTGCTTTTGCAAAACAGCGGAATTCAGGAAAACAATCCCGAAGTTCCAGTCTTTTGCTGTGGTGTCTGGGACCCTGGAGAATGCATACCGCACACACCCGCAGCATTGTAGCATTGTGTGCATGCGCAGTGGTGCTGTCACAGTTATTCACAGACACTCACTGTCCCAAGCTTCGACCCCTAGCATCCCGATTCGCAAGGGGCAGAATTAGGGAGGCATGCATACCTCTCTATCACATTTGCTAAATTGCTAACTTTCCTAGTACCTTCTACTTGTGATTCCATGCTTATGTCCGCATATTTAGCCATTTAAAGTTCCATTCCAGGCAATGTTTCCCCATTGTTTTATTACTTTTACTCTCTTTACACTATTCCTCTGATTTTCTACCTTTTTTTGCTATTGACCTTAATACATGTGTATGTTTGGCCATTTTTTTGGAGGAACACATTTATATTCATATTTATTCAAAAATAAACCAATTAAGTAATCAAGGTAGTTCAGACGGGATATTTTTGATTAACGAAATGGTTCCTGCCAGACACACTTGCATTCTATAATCTGCCGGGGAGCAGGTAAAGGTTAGATGGGTCTGGCAATCCTAGCTGTGCAATTTGTGAGAAAAAAACTGAAGGTCCATACTCTGTACATTCTACTTTGCAATACATGTATATATTAGCACTAACCTCTAATTAGCACTTCCCTCTTTGTGAGGTCGAGATGAGACAACGAGAGATCGCCTCTCATTATAGCCTATGGAAGGCGAGTTGAAACTAATTGTTGGTTTTCTAAGTCAAATTCATAATTGGAGGTCAAATTTGAGTTAGAAAATAGAAAAATTAGTTCTTCCTCCAAAAAAAAAACAGGTCCCTGGGATTCCCCAAATTGTATATTGAACTCCATTCCTGCTAATATTATTAGGGGGAGGCTGGGAGCCATAAAGCAGGCTCTTAGCCATGGTAAAAGAAACTGGGGCTGGAGCCCTGACCCCCCCCCCCCCCCATATGTGTTAGGAGCCCCCGGGGACATTTGGTGAGCCCCTGAGACCTGTTTTTTTTATATTTTTTTAAATTTTTTAAAACAATTTGTATTCCATTCAGCTTCTGTAAAATAAGCAAGTTGCGGGAGGGGGTTGGACGTCAAAGTCCAACTTGCCTCCCAACTCCCAAGTCAAACTTCCTTCAGATTTCGAATGAATATCAAACTTTGTTATTGCTTTTCACTGCAGTGATTTCCAGATAAGCGATCTAGATGCACTTTGGCGATGTGGGGGAAGAAGAATGTTGAGTTTTCTTTAGTGAATAGAGTGGGCAGGTTGACTTGAGAGGTCAACTTTTACAGTGAAAGCCGACCTCCTTGCACTATTCTCGAATGTTAGTGAATAGACCCCTATGAGGTACTGAACAGTCTAATACTTAATGTGTAGACTTATCACCTGTTATGTGGGAATATACTCATCGGTGCCTGACAAGTACACAAGGGACAACAGTTTCCACCTGGGTTACTCTATATTCTGAACTTATTTGGCCAGGGCTACACCACTTCTAACTTCTAAATGAAGGATCTTCCGATTGCATGCAGTGTACTATGCCTGCAGAAAAGTAGGGATTAGGGAAACAGCATTCAGGCCATGTGGAATATATATATTTGAAAATAAAAAAAAACACACTCCACTTGGGTATCCTGAATATTTAGAGGCAAATTAGATTCAGCAGCCTCCATCTAGGAGGTGAAACACAAGTGTAAATACCTAAAATCAGGCCAATATGTGTATAGAAAAAGTTGTGTATATACAGTATTCTTAGTTATGTAAAATACTGGCCATGCTATTTCCTCCATACACTGGCCATAAGCCATTGTTTCTAACCTTCTGGTAAAATACTGCCATCCTTACTCTTAGCATGTGTAAAGGAAAAGCTTTGCATAAAATGCCACACCTATGCCTTGGGTCAGCAAGCAAACACTTACTCTTACAAGTTGGCATACAGGTATACACACCAGGATCCCTTCTGACAGCAGCTTGATAAGTTATACTGAAAGTGTACAAGCTAGTTGTAGACTCGGCCTGCTGTCCTAGATCTCAGAGTCAGTTTGGTTCTCACTCCCAGAATCCTTCTGTCCACATATGTATCACAAGTTTTAAACCTTGGCTGGTGTTTAAATGATTGCAAAGTTATGTTCTACTTATAAATAATCAAAGCTGTGTATATACCATATTAAAAAAAATAAAAGTACCGTATTTGCTCGATTATAAGACAACCCTGATTATAAGACGACCCCCCAAACTTTGGATATTCCTTTAGGAAAAAAAACTAAAAGCCTGAATATAAGACTACCCTATAGGAAAAAAGTTAAACTTGTATATATTCACATGTAAATTGCTTTTTTAATAAAAAATTTTATCAAAAAATGCATTTCTTGTTTTTATTTCCTTTTTATGTGCCAATGCTGCCTCTCTCTTTCCTTTGCCCCCAGCTTTGTCTCTCTCCCCCTCCCTTTGACTCCCCCTCGCCTCTGTCTCTTCCCCCCCTTGTTTCTCTCTGCCCCCTCCCCTTGTTGCTCTGTCACCCCCTCCCTCTGTCTCTCCCCCCCCTTGTTGCTCTGTCTCTTCCCCCCTCCCTCCTCTTGTTGTTCTGCCCCGCATCCCTCCCCGTCTCTCTGCCCTCCATCCCTCCCCTGTCTCTCTGCCCCCCATCCCTCCCCCTGTCTCCCTGCCCCCTCCCTCCCCCTTACATGTAAATAGATCCCTGGTGGCTAGTGGGGGCAGCCGGGGGACGTCTGCACGTTTATACACACATCCTCCATGCTGCCCGACACAGCAGTCTATTATGACGGACAGCTGGTCCGTCATAATACATTGCCGTGTCGGGCAGCATGGAGGATGTCTGCACGTATCGTGCAAACATCCCCAAGCTGCCCGATTCACCCTGGTGGCTAGTGGGGCAGCAGAGGATGTCTGCGCGATGAGCGCAGACTCCCCTGCTGCCGCCCGGCACGATCGCCGGGACTTCTGTGACGAAAGCGGAAGTACCCGGCTTCATCATAGAAGCCCCGGCGGATGTGCCGGGCGGCAGCAGGGAAGTCTGCGCTCGTCGCGCAGACATCCTCTGCTGCTAGAGAGGGGGATCCAGGTCCCCTACAGCTCTGCTGGGGACCTGGATCCATGTCTTATAGTCTGACCTCAATTTGAGGTCAGATTATAAGAAGACCTTGATTATAAGACGAGGGGGAATTTTCAGAAATTTTTTTCTGAAAAAAACCTTGTCTTATAATCGAGCAAATACGGTATAGTACTAAATGTGACACCCTGGTGATATGATATAAGTTCAATTTATATCATACCAGATCTTGATCAAGATTCAGTGAAAAATAATATAGCTGAGCAGCATATTCTGTTATGTTCTAGAGCAATATAGAAAATAGTTTGCTTACGACATTTCGGTCATTTTAAAATTTCCTTGTTTTCCATGAAAACATACGACATTATCTGCAAAACGAAAATGACATACAGTCTACACGTTAACTTTTAAACTGAACTTGGATTAGGTAACACAATTGGGGGTTTTGTATAACCACCACACACACACACAGATAGTGCTGAATTGGCGCTATTGGCGTGTGTGCCTATGAATGAAGCAGACCCCCCGACAAATATTGTTGAGTCTGCGCCGCCTCTGGCTGAAAACTACTTCCTGGTTGTGCCACTGCTCACAGCGCTGGAGCAGACAATGTATGAAACTTTTGCAAAGTGTCGGGACTCGGGAGTTTTAAAAAGGTGCAATTACCATTATACATACCAAACGGCTGTTGTGCCTTTTAATTTCTCTCCCTACACTTTGAAGTGCGGGAGGTTTTATACATTACCCCTAATGTGCCATTGGAATAGAGGCACGATGGTTGCTGATAATAGGCCTATGTGAATATTCCAATAAAAATCTGTAATTTCCAGCTACAATAGTCATTTACAATATTTAATGTCTGCACTGTATTTCTGATCCATTTTATGGACAAAATTATTTTTCAAAAACAAGGACATTTTTAAATGACCCCCAAACTTGTACATATGTTTAACATTTGTGAAATGAACTTATTTTAATTTACTATGGCAACAGCAATAAATATATTTCACTTTCTTTGCAGTGTTTAGAAGATCGGATAAACTTTAGTTGTCCTATAACCAAAGTTTTCTGTTTCTCGAGTAGATCCCAAATATATATTTCAAGTTATTCACTGCTGTTTAAATCTCCTTCAGAATTAGAGGGGCCAAGTCATCTAAATAGTGTTTATGCTGTGAATATAGAGAATATAAAATGCTGAAAAATAATGTATACATTGTGTTAGCAGAATTGCAAGAGAATGCATAAATGAAGATAAAATGGGGGGCATCTATAAACATGGCACACACACAGATTTAGACAAATACTGGCGCAATTGGCGGGTGTGCCAAAAAAAATCAGGCGATGAAAAGCGCCTGATTTGTGTCAGGGAGTGTTGGGTGTTATAACAAAACGCAATCGCCATTATACATAACAAACAGCCTTTTTATAAAACTCGTTTGCAGCGAGGGAGTTTTTATACATAACCCCCAATTTGTGTTAAGTGTGTCTGGAGTCTCCTGTTTGTGACTTGATTTGCAAATTACACATTTCCCACTGAAAACCAGTTCATTTGCATATCAAGCCACAGGTGATTTCATAAAAAGGAGACACCACAGACACATTTAAAGCATCTCTTTTAAATGTTTTATGTATTTACATAAAATTCTGATAAATAATATTTTTTGATTTTTTTTAATTCTCTACATTCACAGTATAGACAATGTTTCGATGATAATGTCTTCAGCTGGTGGGCGCTAGTGCATGAACCCAGTGGGTAGGAGCTCCCTTTTAAGTTGTGTAATAAAGCTTTACCCCCATAGTTACGAGATGTGACTCAGCACACTGTTGTGTACATCCACACCGGAAGTTAATTGGACAAAGACTTCCTGTGTGTCGACATCATTACCATGGTGACGTATCTAATCCCACATTGCAAGCATAGCAGGGAGGAGACATAAAATGCCATGGGAAGTGTCAACATAAAAAAAGAGCCCCCAGACTTGCCAATGCATCCTCAGACTTGCCAATGCATGTCTAGTGGGGGAAGCCAGAGGATGTCTGTGAGCTGCTCGGTACACACAGACATCCTCTGATGTGCCCCAACACTTCTGCAGGGACTTCTGATATGGAATGCCAGGAGGTCACATGAGCCAGTGGTCGCTTTGAACGCTGGCTACATTGTCCATGTCAGACTGAGGCCACTCAAAGTGGCCTAATCTGACAGGTAGGATCCCGCTGCAAGTCCCTCTAAGCACAGCTCATTGCGGGGAGCTGCGCTGAGCTGTTTAACGCTGGACGTTCTATGCCGTCCTAGCGTCTTTTAGGGCCACTAAAATTATTGCGGCATAGGACAACCTAGCGTTGGGAAAGGGTTAACTGACAACGGTATTGCAACAATTAGGAACTAATAGCTGATTTAGAAACATGCACACATTGGAGAACATATGCAACTCAACATTTAGATCTTATATTTGCAATTTCCTAGTCCTCTCACTGTTTTCTGAATTGACGACCTTACCATCTTTAATCACACATGGTATATCATGAAAACATGTAAGCATTATTTCATTGCTGGCTCTGTCCACTGTCCATTTGAGCATGCACAGTGCCTGTTTTTCCTCAGTATGGCCACTGCCTCTACGGAACTGGCATTATGCACTTAAGCCTTGCGATAATAAACTACAAAGTTTTAAAATCGTCACACTGGTGGCTGGGTTTACAGATCAAACAGGGCCAGTAGACAGGAATGCCATATTTGTGTTGGCCCGAGGCAGTTGCTCAGTGCAGGTATTGTTGTGGTGTCTCAATGCTCTATCGAAGTTGGTTTCTTCATTACAGCAAGATGTGGAGATCCTTCTCATGGCACAATGCTTGTTTCAGGATATCTAGTTATTATTTGTCATTCGATGCTGGTCATTATTAATATCCAATAAGAATCGTATAGGAGGTATAAGAAATTGTGGCATGACCCATTTCATTACTGACAATAAGTAATATTCACTAAAACTAAATTGACTAATATAAGACATTAATATCTATTATAATAGATATTATAAACCTCCAACTTGCCTATTGTTCCAGCGGAGCTAATCAAGCTATTCTGTTATCATTTCACCACAGTTCACTGTTTATTAAATAGACTACATTTAACAGGAATAGTTACACTGATCACACACAGAACCAAAGAATACACAGGAGGTTCAGAGCAAAGATAACAGCAATGTATTGTTACACATTCACTTGGAATTATAGTTTTTATTACACTGCATTATTAAACCATTTCAAGATTTGTTAAGTCTGTTAACGTACAAGTCACAAAGGGATAACCTAGAAGTGTTCCAAATCCAAGGTTATCGTTACAATCTTCCTATTACTTTGTCTTTCCAACTAGTCACCTTTAGAAACAAGAGGGCATAAACCTTATCTGTGACTAGAAAAACACAAAGCATAATTAGGAAATTGGGTGAAGAAAGAGGAATCCAAATGTGGAATAAGGAAGGAATAAATGGTAAGGTAGATCAGTGAGATACTCTATGGATAAGTAGATTGCAAGGACCACTATTACTTGAAAATGACCTGTAATATCGAAAGCATCTTAAAGATCAATCATTATAAAAAATGTGTGTTCATTACAAATTGAATATCTGTATTGTAATTATCTTTAATTTACTTACAAATGCCAAGCTTCCAACTTCTACTGTTCCTCCCACTAAGCTCTCCAGCCTGGACTAGAACCTATATATAAGTGCACTTTAATTGGAGAAATGCTTTCAGCACTCCTCCATTGGACAGCACACGCATTACATCTAGCCACTATTGCATGCATTTAGATGGTATGAAGTGCGTGGAAGTATATATAGAAGATGCTCATGCCATTCTGTTGAAACTATGGCAACCTCTGTTAGCAGAAGGGTTATACTGAATACCTGCAGCAACAAGGCTCAGAAGAGTAATTGATTCAGTTTTGTTACATTAAACCCGATATCTTTGTTTAATTATATGCTGATTTTCGGAAGCCTTCAAAGCGATCTAAGCCAAGACACTAAAGAGTCAATTTGGCATCTGCTTATTAATATATTGTTTTATAAGAGATCCCTTACTGTACAATGCTTTTGGGTTTAACACGCTTTTATTACCACATTTCTTGCTTCTTCATTTTAAAGTGGACATGTTATTGGAAAACGCTTTATACCAGGGATTGACAAATTTCATTTAGTTTTAGGAGCCATCAAAAAAACAAAAACAATATTTGGAATCAGACAAAAGCACATACACACAATCACACAGACAGTCATACACATACAGCCACACAGTTACACACACACGTAGACAGTCACACACAATCGGAATCATTGTGCTGTAGTAAAGCTCCAGCACATCCTCTGCTGCATATTTTTTTTTAATGATTGAGTTTATTGCTATGTAGAAATACTGCACTTTGCTGTGAGTTATACCTGTGCTGACCACCCCATATGTGTAACGGGGGTGAGCTGGGAGCATTTTGTTGGCTCCCAGTCCTGTCCCAGTCCTGTCCCAGTCCTGTTTTTAATGGGAAGGTGAGAGACACTTGCCTAATTTTGGGGGGGGGGGGGGGGGGGGACAGGGTTTTGTTTAATTTCTTTTTTGGTTATTATTATTATTTAACTTTTTAATTTCAGTTCGCCATCTTAAAAAAAAGCTGAATTGAAATGTCTGTAACGCTTTCATTCATCAGTGAGCTTGCATTGCTTTCGTGGTTTGAGCGCCACAAATTGTGTAGCCGAAAGTTTATACTGTTTATGATGAAAATTTTCTGATCTGAAGACCTTCGATGCTTTCACTTTCTAAGCGGCTTGAATAGCTGAATCTCTGGCACCAGACGAAGCCGATAGGCGAAAGACGTATTGCCACGCCCATCCCGGAAGCAAAACAACGAAAGCAGTTAAACTACACATCTGCTCAGCAATAATCTGTGAAACATCCTGAAGCTCCAAGCACAGAAGAAGATTGACTCACAATATAAATATAAGTATTTTTACTTAAAGGATGCACATAGTGGTGTCTTGAAATCAAAAGCGCGGCACCTATCTGTTTATTATTTGTTCAGTTTGGCAATTATGCCCAATCTGAATCCATTTCGGAACGGATCAGTGCAGATTGTGTAATCTGTCTAAATTGGATATAATTACACTACACAGTAAGTTAATCACAATTTATTGAAACAGTATATAATTATACAGCACAGGGTGTATCTCAGTATTGATGCCTGGAAGAGAAACTCCACCCTAACATTTATTACCAGGCAACATGTAATTAACAACTAATTTTTAATTAGTATTTTAAATATTTTGACATCAGTTAGTAAATTCTATTAATATTTCTCTTCTACCTTTACATTCACTTTGCTTTTGTTGCAAACATAGTGAAGCCAAGTTTCCATTTAACTTAGTTGGCTGAGGAGGCTGAGTTGGCTCGGAAAAGAGAAAAGGATGAAGATGGGGTCAGTCCTGCAGAAAAGATTCAAAAGATTTTGACAGGTAAGTAGCTATTTAGAAGTCTATGCAATAAAAGGTGAATTGAGGTGATACCCTCCTGGATAGCTAATGGACTCAGCATAAAACAGTAGAGCGTTAGCTACATGGGACAGGCAGGGCTAGGTAGGCAAGGGTTAAGTTTTCCAGGTAAATTTTGGCAGGTTGGAAAAAGGTTTTGGAAGGTGGAGTGTGTCTAAGTATGCTGTCCGCTGATTGGTTAGCTACATGTTAGTGTCCACGAATTGTCATTCGTCGGGAAAACCACTTGAGGCAAAGCGTGGCCTTAGGTCATGAGGAAGCGGTGGGGACCCTTTTTAAAATTTAAATGGGACAAAGCCCTGTGGGGGGCAATATTATTTACTTAAATGGGGCTTTGGGGCATAGCGCCCCCAAAGCCCTGTGGGGTGTGATTCATTTTTTAATGAGGCCACAGGCAAAGCACCAGCTCATGGCCCCAGGGGGAATGATGCTGCATCTGTATGTGAATGGAAGTGCAGCTCCAAATCAACCTAGTGTTCCACTCCTAGTAAATAATGTGCACATCCAAAAAAAGTGAATCATTGTGCTTATTCCAACACTTTGCACAGTACGGTATCTGTTAAGATTGCCAAAACGCACAGAAGCTGCCCAGTATAAACAGCACAGGGGAGCCCATGTAGGGTATATAGATGCCAGTCGTCACAATCCCACTCCAGAAATATATGAATAAACAAGGATGAGAGGAACAGGAATCTAAGTAAGCAGCCTCTAATGAGAAGTCTCGCTTGAAGTCCTTCCAAAGTGCACTGTGTTATTACACCCCCAAGCTCCTAGCATTTTATTAACGGGGAATAAGTAATAATAGTTATTCTCTTACCGCAGTACCAGTGCTTTAATGCACAGTATTTTTGTGGTCCCCATTTAGGTTGAATCACACGTTATTCCTTCTGGCATTGAATCCAGACCATTGTGGGTTGAGACTCACTTGAGCCACAATGAGTGGCTTTTCTTATTAAATGATACTTTGGTTAACACAAAGCCTACTGATTGGTCCATTTCATGGACGTCAAACATGATGCCTGTGGGCCAAATGCGGCCCATCTGACAGGAAGATGCAGCCCAACTGCTTTAGTCACCTGTGTTCTAATTAGCCATATATATATATATATATATATATTTATTTATATGCAGTTTTCTTTGAATACATTTGATGTTTGTTTTACTGATGAATAACCGAACATTTTAGTTTTGTTAACAAACTATTCTTCATCCTTACTGCAAATAAAAAAGTTGAACAAAGCACAATTCACACATACATTTCTGAATATATATGGTCCACTTCCGAAAAAACTTGGATGCCCCTTTTCTATATTTTACATATTACAGCCTTAGAGTATACATTTATTAGAAGCAACCATGGATGGAATACCATGTGACAATCCTATCAGGACTTGGCTAATGCTCAATCTGGAAGGACTCCACACATTTTGAAATAATAAGGCCAAAAAATGGATTTTGTCGGGTGCATTTGCATGTAACAGTTTGTGTTTTCAGTGCTTGGTCACCTCTCCGACACTGAAAGGGTAGAGATGAGATGAGGTAGGAGGATTGCCATCTCCTCTAGTCCAGTCTGACCTTGTTTCTCAGTCTCAGGCTTTTTGTTTGGATGACAAAGACTGACAAATTTGCACTTCTGTGGGATCTGATAAGACTGTCATGAGGTTTTATTTACACTGCTACATTGCAAGTCAGTGAGTCAGCGGTGATTTCCCACCTACATATCCCTATAGTCTCATGACAGAAAGACAAGGAGAGAAACATCACCAGGAAACAAAGCACCAAATATGACAGTAAGATCTCTAGAATGTGTTCAGCTTGTGGCCTTTGAGCCTGGGAATGAAGTGGTCTACCAGTTCATGCATCAGAAGTGTGTGTCTGTGATGTTCTTATAGCTTCTCTCTTGTTCTGCAGACTCTATGTTACTCACAGGATATGCCTTCTGGCACTGCAGCTGTAAATCACAGTAAGAACAAGTGAAAATATGTCAGATATTTCTTTTCACAAATCATCGTCTACATTTTTGAGGCCTGGATTAGGTAACTTTCTATTTAATGATTTTGCTCAGAGGCATGCTGGCAATATTCAGCAGGCTTATTTAACGCTGGCTCCCATGTAAACTATTATTCTATCATAGTTTCATTAGAAAATATCACTGATATAGTGTGGTAGAGACTCGGCTCTCGGATGCTGGCTTGCTCTAGTGTTTGCTTGTGGGTACGGTCTTTACAGGTGCTCCCTTATTTATCAGTCAATAACCTGAACAAAATAGAAACTTTTTGCCCCACTATAGTTGCTACCAGTGTTCTTGGTTAGGGGAAGTTTCTAAACAGGAACTCCATAATAGCCAGCTGAAAACTAATAGGCCTCATTTAAGTATACAGACCTGGTCCAGCAAGGCCTAAAAATTTTTTGTCTGTCCTTAGCTGCATCACCACAGTTCCAGATTACCTCTAGAAACAAAGTAATCACAGGAATTGTTCATTTAGAGATTCATTAAATGAGTTTCCATGGCCGAGCAGCTCCACACAAGCCTGAGACCACCATGTGCAGCGTTAAGCATCGCTTTGGGTGAGCCAAAGTGTCCCATCATTTGACTTGACCGTTGGAAGTGGGGCATAAACATAGAGTAATAAATCACTATTAACGATTTCAACATAACCCAACTTATCTGGGTTCAGTGGAGGTACGAGGGACACTGCCTGCCTGAATAGTGCTAACTGGAAGGTTGTGTGGAAGAATAAGGGGGATAGATTTCTGTCCATACAGAAATGATTTGTCAGGATTGGTGTGGAAGAACATAACTGGTCACGCTGAATCCCGACCTGAACTTTCTCAAACAACTATGGATGGAATTAGATTGGAAAACCTTTGACAGTTGTAGCCTCGACTACCAGGCTGTATCTTTACCATAAATTAGAGACACATGGCACAGACGTAGTGGGTAGAAAAGGCCACAGCCATTTTATTTATAACATATGTCATTGCCTCCAACCTTAACATAACACATTGTAATAAATACATATAAATATACAAATTAGGCAATGACAAACCCACATAATGACACATATGTCATAAATGACATGAACCTCACATTAACATAATTTACCATTAACTTTATTAACATAGTTAACATAACACGGAACATGTCCCACACCAACTTGCTCCCCAGGGGTCCACCGTCCGTTGAATCCATTGCCAGGCAGACCTTCTGCCCAGCCCACCAACAGGCTAAGAGCTCCAGTTTAGCTCAGAACCTCTCCCGTAATCCATTTGCACTATGGTTGACTCCCGATATTCCAGCCATAGACCCCCCTAAGGAGCAAGTTACCGCCAGCTGTGACAATGCATAGTCCAACAAGATCCATCCAATGCAACGCTGTATCTGAAACATAGAAGACAAGCGGCAGAAACCAGAAACAACAAGTATACACCTAATAACCCCAAAACTTTAGGGAGGGCGGGCGGGAAAATTCTGGTAGGCCAAAAAGTTGTGAGATTTTCCAATATTGCACAGCCTTAAATATCCTCTGCTCCCCTCCCCCAAAACCTTACCACCAATGTGTGCAGCCTTGCTACAGCACAAGCTGTCAAGGCCCTCCTGCACCTAGGCGTCTCCGGGGGCTGCATATCCAGTGTAGAGCCTTCCCAAAAGACTGGAGTCTGTTATGACAGCAAAAAGGGACCAGCTCCACAGTATATGCCTGATTTTGGATTAAGATGTTTGGCAAACAGATGTCCATGTACTTTTGGATCTCTTGGATGTTCTCTTTTCTTTTTGTTTAATGGTGAGTTACATATTAACATAAGGCAAAGCAAAGTACCCAAACTATTTTATTCTTACAATAGCTACATCATTATCATATCATTTTTCAGCAGCTTTCATAGTTTCATAGTGACGCACTGTATACATGACAAAACAGGGGAATGTCATCGTGGCTCTGGGCCCAGAATTCCCCTTGCTCCATTTGTGCAGACACAGTGCACTTTTTGCCTCCGTATGGATATTGCTGTGCTGAGCTGGCATTATACATAAGGACTGCGAAAATACAATAAAACATTGTAAAACAAGTAATTTGTCCTTGTAACTCACTGCAGTGTTGCCATCGGGAGCATACAGGTGGTAGTACAATGAGAGGACAAGCTGCTAGGAAAGGCGGAGCCTCAGCACCAACTTGTAGCAAGGCAGCTGTCCCTTCTTATCTCCCATACTACCCTGCGGGGCAGACATTTGTCAGTAAGGACGAGCAGAGATTAATTTATTGGGGTGTAGGAGGGTGTAAAATGTACACGGGACAAAGTGGAGTAAAGTGGGGAGGTTTTGTGAAAACTTACATTACATTTATTTATATATCGGCAACAATTTACGTAGCGCTAGGTACAGTACATAGAAGGGAACAACATACTAAGTTAGATGAACTAGAACAAACTGATATGTGGATAAGGCTATGGGCAAGGCAATACAAAGGTTAAAGAAAAGGCAGACAGCAGAATGGGATACGGTAGTGGAGAGGTTAATGAATAGGGGAACAGAATGGGATACAGTAGTGGAGAGGTTAATGAATAGGGGAACAGAATGGGATACGGTAGTGGAGAGGTTAATGAATAGGGGAACAGAATGGGATACATTAGTGGAGGGGTTGATGAATAGGGGAACAGAATGGGATACAGTAGTGGAGAGGTTAATGAATAGGGGAACAGAATGGGATACGGTAGTGGAGAGGTTAATGAATAGGGGAACAGAATGGGATACGGTAGTGGAGAGGTTAATGAATAGGGGAACAGAATGGGATACATTAGTGGAGGGGTTGATGAATAGGGGAACAGAATGGGATACAGTAGTGGAGAGGTTAATGAATAGGGGAACAGAATGGGATACGGTCGTGGAGAGGTTGATGAATAGTGGAACAGAATGGGATACAGTAGTGGAGAGGTTAAGGAAAATGGAAACCGTGACCCCGCACTTCCACCGCTGATCACCTTCTCCTTCTTAACAGATTATCCTTGTTTGGCATAGGGGGTACGGCACTCTCTTGGATCAAGTCGTACCTATCTGAGCGCTCCTATTCAGTGTCGCTTGCTGGAGCGACATTGTCGCCTGTTCCGCTCTTTGTTGGTGTTCTGCAAGGATCGTTCCTTGGCCCGCTGTTGTTACACCACCTCTCTGGGAGAACTTATCCGCTCTTTTGGCTTCCAATACCACCTGTATGCGGATGATACTCAGATCTACCTCTCCTTCCCTGACCTCATTCCCTCTGTCGTGTCACTTGTAGTTGAGTGTCTGTCAGCCATGTCCACTTGGATGTCTGATCACTACCTGAAACTTAATCTTTCCAAAATGGAGCTGATCCTCTTCCCTCCCTCAAACTCTGTTTCACAGTCACTGTTCAAAATGCTACAATTGTACCAGCTGACCGTGTCCGATGTCTTGGGGTCACTTTTGACTCTGCTGTCTCCTTCGTTCCTCATATTCAGTCTTTAGCCAAATCCTGTCAGCTGCACCTAAGGAACTTCGCACGCATTCGCCCATTCCTCAGGGTAGAGACCGCCAAAATACTAGTGCACTCGCTTGTGATCTCTCGCCTTGACTACTGTAACAGCCTTCTGACTGGACTACCTCTGGCTCATGTTTCTCCCCTTCAATCCATCCAAAAGCTGCCAGACTCATCTTTCTCGCTCATAGGTTTGATGCAGTGGCTCCTCACTGCAATGCCCTCCACTGGCTCCCTGTCTGTTCTAGGATGAAATTTAAAATTCTGTCTTTAACCTACAAATAATAATTTAATAAATAATTGCTACCAGATGTGACGTTACGTCTCATCCGGTGTATGTGTTTCCCTCCTCTGTGCAGGAGGGAAGACTGCACGTAGGAGACGACCGGAGTGTCAGATTCCACTGTAACTGGTATTCTAAGATTGGTTAATTGAATATAGGTAGAACTCAATATGCAGAATTCAGGAGGTTCCCTTAAGCTGGTAAGTAAATACAAACAGAATTCCTTAATCCCACAGCAGGTAATTATTATGTAGCAGGTATGTATATGCAGTCAAACAGAATAAATATATACTGGAAATAGTAAATAAATGATACTTGCAGAGTTCAGCAGTGGAAGGGTTAATAAAGGAAGTATGTCCTTTGATAATACTTGCAGAGTTCAGCAGTGGAAGGGTTAATGAAGGAATTATGTCCTTTGATAATACTTGCAGAGTTCAGCAGTGGAAGGGTTAATGAAGGAATTATGTCCTTTGATAATACTTGCAGAGTTCAGCAGTGGAAGGGTTAATGAAGGAATTATGTCCTTTGATAATACTTGCAGAGTTCAGCAGTGGAAGGGTTAATGAAGGAATTATGTCCTTTGATAATACTTGCATAGTTCAGCAGTGGAAGGGTTAATGAAGGAATTATGTCCTTTGATAATACTTGCAGAGTTCAGCAGCGGAAGGGTAAATAATCGAAGGATATCAGTATTCAATCCGAGGTCTGGGGTTAGAGAAATAAGAATGGTCGATAAGGCAGTCTGTGGTCGAGGATTGGAGAGTTTGGAAACGTAGCAATAACTGGGAACAAGGTCTTCAATGGAGGAGGTATATGAATCGTTCGGTTTACTTTCGGTTTACGAAGACCGAAAGCAGCTGAGACGGCACATGTGTTCGGCAAGCAAACAAAATAACTCAGCGTTTGTAATGTGGCGCGGTTTCCCTATAAGGCGAGGGATAACCACGTCACAATAAGGGGCGGAGTCAGAATCGCAATCACGGCAATATGACACAGAGACAGAGCAGCAAATAAGGTAAGTACTGGGGAAAGGGGGGATATTGAGTGGTTAAATCCTGGCATATTGAGGGGTTAAATCCTGGCATATTGAGTGACAAATCCTGGCATACTGAGTGGTACAATCCTGGCATATTGAGGGGTTAAAGCCTGGCATATTGAGTGACAAATCCTGGCATATTGGGTTAAATCCTGGGATATCGAATGGCAAAATCCTGGTATTTTGAGTTAAATCCTGGCATATTGGGTTAAATCCTGGCATATTGGGTTAAATCCTGGAATATTGAGTGACAAATCCTGGCATATTGAGTGACAAATCCTGGCATATTGGGTTAAATCCTGGTATATTGAGTGACAAATCCTGGCATATTGGGTTAAATCCTGGCATCTCGAATGGCAAAATCCTGGCATTTTGAGTTAAATCCTGGCATATTGGGTTAAATCCTGGCATATTGGGTTAAATCCTGGCATATTGAGTGACAAATCCTGGCATATTGGGTTAAATCCTGGCATATTGAGTGACAAATCCTGGCATATTGGGTTAAATCCTGGTATATTGAGTGACAAATCCTGGCATATTGAGGGGTTAAATTCTGGAATATTGAATAGCAAAATTTAATATAGCGCCTGTGTGTGTGGCATAATTAAGGGGCGCCTGTGTGTGTGGCATAAATAATGGGGCTCTGGTGTGGCATAATTTATGGGACTCTGGTGTGGCATAATTTATGGGGCTCTTGTGTGTGTCGTAGTTATGGGGCTCCTGTGTGTGGCATTATTAATGGGGCTCCTATGTGTGGCATAGTTAATGGGCTCCTGTGTGTGACATAATTTGTGGGGCTCCTGTATGTGGCATATTTAATGGGCCATCTGACTGGCATTACTAAGGAATCTGTTTGGCATGGTATTGGAGGAAATCCAGGGGGTGACACCATGAGTTACCTCACCGGGTGACACCAACCCTTGTGACGCCTCTGGCATGGGATACAGAAGTGGAGAGGTTAATTAAAAGGAAATAATAGAATGGGATACAGTAGTGGAGAGGTTAAATTAAAAAGGAAAAGTGAAATGGAATACAGTAGTGGAGAGGTTAATGGAGAGATAAATATTTGAATAAGATACAGTAGTGGAGAGGTTAAAGGAGACAGGAGCAGTATAAAGATGTACAGAAGAGGGGCTTAAATAAATGTAATGCAGTAGAAAACGTTACAGTAATGGAGGGGTTGAAAGCAGTAGAAAAGAATATGATAGGGAGATGGTTAAATAAAATGGAACAAGTACGTTCCCAGTGCCATCTGTTTGTCCAAACACCTTCCTAGTGCCAATGGTGTGCCCAAAACAGATTCCCAGAGCCATCTTTGTGCCCAAAACAGCTTCCCAGTACCACCAGTCTGCCCAAACACCATTTCAGTGCCACCTTTGTTTCTAAACACACTCCCAGTGCCACCTTAGCTGCCCCAAAAAAAGCTTCTGGATCCCATCAGTGTTGCAGGTTTGAATCCTAATAGGGTCAACCCAGCCTTTTGTCCTCCTGAGGTTGATAAATGAGTAGCATTAAGTTGGGTAATAGTAACATCTATTATTCAGCTGCTGCTTCTGTTAATTCCGAGAACAAGTATTTTGAGCTCCACAGGGAGAAAAGTGGTACATAAAAACTATTATTAATATGGTGCAACATCCCATAAGGTTGCAACAACTGATTTCATGCAGCGAGCCTAATATATTGCCCTAGAACCAACCCAAAAGATCTGTAAAGGGAATCTGTCATGGCCCAAGTGATTATACCACTAACGTCAGCTAAATATTTAGCCTTATAATATATGTTTACCTCTTTTGGTTTCTGGCTCTCCCGCGACACAATCTCTGACATTAAGAGTATATTCATTTGGGACATGCCAGATTCCCTTTGGAGTAAGTCCTTGGTGTGCAATATGGGTGCTGTGGCATATCCTGTGGATGCAAAATTGGTACTAGCTGTGGTAAGTTCTGGGTGTGCAATGTGTGTGCTGGGGCATGTCCTGCGGGTGCTGGGGTATGTCTAGTGGATGCAAAGTGGTTGCTGGATGGGGTAAGTCCTAAGTGTGCAATGTGGGTGCTGGGACATATCCTGGGTGTGCAAGGTGGTGCTATAGCAAGGGCTGTGCGGATAATAACAGAAAGAGTGCAGGAGAAATGGAGTAGGGGAGTATCGGGGCTGAGATCACTTGTTCTGTAACGGTCCCCACCATTTTGGATGGCGTCCATGCTTCTAGCCCCTTCAAATCTGGTCATATAGATGATATACACACTCTATATTATTATTAGCGGTCGTGAAGAGAAGTCACAACAATTGGAAGGCACGTCAGTAAATTGCTATACTCTTATTATGCTCCCATAACACTAATCGTGAAAAGCTCAGTTTCTGTGTGTTTACGGTGTATAGGTACAAAAAGAAATTAAAAAACCCATAAAAATAATCCAGCCATCCTCTGAGGCATGGGGTAGATTCAATGGCCTTGTTACTGAAAAAAATGGCATTAACAATAAAATAACGGCAATTCACGATTCAATGCCCGTCCCTAACGCCATTCATGTGTGCGTTATAAAAAGCCCTACACCTACAATGGAGGTTTTACCCCACGCGTTAAAAAAAGGCATGGAAACATTGTTATGTGTGGAAATTACCTCTAACCACAATGGGAGGGCTAGCCAATTATTCATGGGCAGTTGGGCAGACCCTGGCCACAATATTTGTTCTTTTTTTTTGGGGGGGGGAGAGGCTAGGAGACTGAGGGTGACCATTACAAAGAATTGCACTACAATGTAGAGTGGTCATTAGTTACTGCCTTTTATATGCAGCCTCTGATTGGCTGAATGTTAAATCATAGGTTGTTGGTCAGCTCCCAGATTGTGCATTTGAATGAAAATAGGTACATGGTGGTATGGTTTCCATATATATTAGTTTAAAATATATTATGCGTATATTACTATTAGGTTGTAAAAATTGATTTCTTAAAATATTTTTTCTGGTTGTATTTATTCTTTTCTTTAAGGAAGAATTAGACTGATGTGCACTTGAATGGGTGACAACTCAATCTCTTGTTTTTGTGCTTATAATGCCGGACTATGAGGTGCAATCATTGCGTTCAGGAATATACACCTATACCTCTGCTTTAATTGTCTGTGTGAATATGTCTCTGTATAAGACTCCAGTGAAGTTGAGGACACCTGGTGAAACCACAACGTTCAACCATGTACATAGAGTAATATTATTACTTGTCATCCATCAGCTCTGTATTAAATATAATGTAGCACTCTCCCAGTCTGGCAACTGTGGCTTTAACAGGTTTGGATTATATATATACTAAACAGCCCGTGCCGAGTGATAATGGGTGATGTGTTATGATCACAGAATTTTGCTTTATCATGGATTCATTTCTACCCTCTAAGTGGAGTCAGTTGTCTTCTTAATTTCTAATCTAATGTACACATCAGAGTCTGGTGACTGTTTATTTTTTGCTAAACGATACTAATATTTAAAAGTAACATAATAATTTATATTGAAAAAAGACCTAGGACCATCAAGTTCAACGTTTGTACTTGTCCTTCTTCCTGCTGTAGATCCCAAAAAGGGCAAACCCCCAAATTAAGGAATTGCAAAGTTTGCCACATACAGGGCAACATGCCTTCTTGACTCCAAACAGACAATCAGATTTCTCCTTTGATCAGCAAATTCTAAAACATTAATGTTTATTTTAATATTTAGACGAAAAACAATAGAACCGGCACTCCGGGGATATGTTCAAAAGTAGAATAGATCTTTTATTCACCAAAGACATGCGCGGGGCAAACAAAGAAAGACTTTACACGTTTCGCGTCTCCTGACGCTTAATCATAAGTCCGCCTACCAAAGAGAGCAGTGCAATTTAAGTACAATTTGTAAACCATTTTCATGTGTGATGCATAACTAAACAGTATTTATACAATATACAATTTCAAGTGATAAATAATTATTTTTAGTGATTTAAACACATCATGACAGTATTTAAATTTAGATTTTTGATTGATATGTTGACATGGTTAAAAACGATACATTGGAATATACACATGTATATAAGTAAACATGTTACTAAAAATCTTCTTAGCTTTAATAACTAAGTGAATAATTGTGATAATTATAAAAAAAAATATAAAAAAAATATTTATGATACAGTGATCCTACATAAACAGATGTACGTAAGAAGAGTTGTAGTTTTTATCTATTATTATTATATTTATAGCCATGTGCATTCTGCGATTCTAAATCAAAATTATCCAGATCATTTTTGAAGTCATCTATTGTATTTGATTGCACCACCTCACTTGGCAGTGAATTTCATACCTTGATTGTCCTCACCGTAACATATATAACAAATACATATCCGTATTCTATTCTGTACACTAAAAATATAACTGATAAATGAAATGCAAAATCCACATATTAATGCCTGATTTTTACAATTTAGATCAGTAATACACATTGAGGATTTACACTTTGACTGGAATTATTACATTAATATTATTCATTGGGTCGTAATCTTGCATAATTCAAACTACCAAATCTGGATCTAAATTAACAAACGTGATTAAATAGTTTCTTTCATTTTGATGCCGACTGCAAATGACCGAATTCTAAGTGTATTAAGATAGGCAATTCTCTTTGCACTGAATGGCCTACAGTCAGTGCCCCCCTTTACTTAAAAAAGTGGTGTTTAGTAATGGGCATTAATGATGCAATTCCACCGCTAACAGGTGCCAGTAAAGAGTGCAGTCAAATCTTTAACAGATCCATTAAATAAACACTATAGCAACACAGTGATTCAATGACAGCCAGTAAAAGTTAACAGACAAAAACATCATTTTTTTCCCATTCACGTACCAGCTCAAAAACATGACCTTTAGGACTAACAAGCATTAAAAAAATCTTTTTTGCCAGCTTTAATGGCCAGCCTTGAATGTAGGCCAATAATTAAAAATAAAATGTTTCAAAACTGCATGCTCCATGAGACACATAAGGGCAATTACTTAATATCTCACATAGTTCCTGTATCCAGAGGTGTATCCTGCCAGTGAGTGACAGGTGTGCTGAAAACAGACAGCACACAAACCCTGAAGAATTCCAAAAGACACCCGAGTGCCGAGGGTCGCATGAATTCGGCATCAAAGTCACTCACTCGACCATCAAGAAAAGTATACGAAAATAACTATGTATACTTTTCGTGCTGGTGGAAATTGAGTTTCATCGTTATATTTCGTATATTTTGGGGGTTTGTGTGCTGTCTGTTCAGTGCACACAAACCCCACAAATACTGAGCGGCACACACCTAGCACCCATTGAGGACACGCCAATGTCTGTATTTCTCAGGATCCCTGAGTGAGGAGGTTTTGGGAAAAGGATTTGCCAAGAGGCACAATGGACACTTGCTAAGAGCAGCATGTATCTGCCGGTGCTACCGGCACCATGAAAGTATGGTTTGATGTCAGCTCCACCCACTCATTCTATATTTGCTAGTTTCCCACCTATATTTTACTATGCCCAAACCACTGCCCACAAAGCTCTTATTTGTTAATTTTTTAATTTAATTTTAGTCTAAAGGGGTGCTTGGAGAGTTCTGTTTCAGACATCATGGGGTCATGGGGTCTGTTCTTCATTCCATTGATAACCCATCTCAAAACAAAACTCAAAATTCACATTTGTCCAAATGTTTTCCTTATATAAAGGAGTAAAAGAAATGACACAGGCCAAGGAAAATCAGCATGAACCAAAGAAAATCCAGTTTAGTGTTTTGGTCAAATCCACAATATACAACAATGTACTTTTCATCAATGTGCAATATAAAAATAATTTACATAAACTATCTGTGGCTAATCGATAGCTTTGTGGCAGGAAGCATTATCCTGCTTAATGAGACCAACGCCATCAGGGTATACCGTTTCCATGAAAGGGAGTACATAGTCTGCAACAATGCTTAGGTAGGTGGTACGTGTCACAGTAGCATACACATGAATGGCAGGACCCAAGGTTTCCCAGCAGAACATTAACCCCTTAACGCATATGGACGTATATATAAAAGCATGGGACCATGAGGACGTATATATACGTCCTCCGTTTTCATGTAGTGTTGCGCTCCTTAGCGCAACACTACATGTCTGTAGCTACTCTCAGAGGCTCTGAGAGTGCTTTCAGCCCCCCCTCGACCCCCCCCCCCGCGCGCATACGATCACCGCGAATGTGATCGTATGCACGTTAACACACATAGGCAGTGAAAGCTGATCACTGCCTATGTGTGTTAAAGTGTTGCAATGATGCCTCTATCGAGGCATCATGCAACACCTTGTGTGCCCCCCTGGGCACCGCGATCACCCGGTGATCGCGGGTGTGTGCTGTTTCGGAGGAGCATGCTCCTCCGATACAGCGTGCCCAGAGGAGAGCGACGGAAGACAGAAAAAAAAAATCTCTTCCGTCGCTCTGAAACCACTACTTGACTGCCCCTACAGGCAGTTAGACGGTATTACAGTTAAAAAATAGAAAATTAATTAAGCTGTCCGTCATAATAGTCTGCCGTGTCGGGCAGCATGGAGGATATCTGCACGTATAGTGCAGACATCCCCCAGCTGCCCGATTGTCCCTGGTGCCTAGTGGGGCAGCAGAGGAAGTTTGCGCGATGAGCGCAGACCTCCCCTGCTGCCGCCCGGCACGCTCGCCGGGACTTCTGTGACGAAAGCGGAAGTTCCCGGCTTCTTCACAGAAGCCCCGGCGGTCGTGCCGGGCGGAAGCAGGGGAGTCCATGCTCCTCCGATACAGCGTGCCCAGAGGAGAGCGACGGAAGACAGGAAAAAAAAATCTCTTCCGTCGCTCTGAAACCGCTACTTGACTGCCCCTACAGGCAGTTAGACGGTATTACAGTTAAAAAATAGAAAATTAATTAAATAAATAAATTACCGTATTTGCTCGATTATAAGACGACCCTGATTATAAGACGACCCCCCAAACTTTGGATATTCCATTAGGAAAAAAACTAAAAGCCTGAATATAAGACTACCCTATAGGAAAAAAGTTCAACTTGTATATATTCATATGTAAATTGCTTTTTTAATAAAAAATTATGATATCAAAAAATGTATTTCTAGTTAACCCCCTCCCTCCCCTTGACTCTGTCTCTTCCCCCCTCCCTCCCCCCTGTCTCTCTGTCCCCCCTGTCTCTCTGTCCCCCTCCCTCCCTCCCCCCCTGTCTCTCTGCCCCCCTCCCTCCCCCTGTCTCTCTGCCCCCCCCTCCCTCCCTTCCCCTTACCTTGATCCATGGTGGCTAGTGGGGGCAGCCGGGGGATGTCTGCACGATACTTGCAGACATCCTCCATGCTGCCCGACACGGCAGTCTATTATGACGGACAGCTGTCCGTCATAATAGTCTGCCGTGTCGGGCAGCATGGAGGATATCTGCACGTATAGTGCAGACATCCCCCAGCTGCCCGATTGTCCCTGGTGCCTAGTGGGGCAGCAGAGGAAGTTTGCGCGATGAGCGCAGACCTCCCCTGCTGCCGCCCGGCACGCTCGCCGGGACTTCTGTGACGAAAGCGGAAGTTCCCGGCTTCTTCACAGAAGCCCCGGCGGTCGTGCCGGGGCGGAAGCAGGGGAGTCTGCGCTCGTTGCGCAGACATCCCCTGCTGCTAGAGAGGGGGATCCAGGTCCCCTGCAGCTCTGCTGGGGACCTGGATCCATGTCTTATAATCTGACCTCAATTTGAGGTCAGATTATAAGAAGACCTCGATTATAAGACGAGGGGTAGCTTTCAGATTTTTTTTTCTGAAAAAAACCTCGTCTTATAATCGAGCAAATACGGTAAATAAATAAATAAATGGAAAAAGCTAACCCTTGATCTACTGAACTTAGATCTATGGTTAGGGTCACAAATAGGGTCATAATTAGGGTTACACGGGGGTTCGGATGATTACAAGGGTTAGATTAAGGGGTGGGGGTCAATTTAGGGTTAGATTAAATTTAGAGTTGGGGTAAATTTAGGGTTCGGGTTAAAAAAATCCCTGTAGAAGAAAATGGTTAGAAAACAATAGTGTTTATTGCCCTATTACGTGAAATAAAACATAGACAAACAAGGAAACATTGATATTACTAAACTCAGGACAAATAGTAGAAATATATAGACGGGTCTTTTTTACCATTTGTAATTGTGTAAAAAAAAATCAGGTCAAAGTTGGAAAAAGTGTTTTTTATGGCATATTTTCATCATATTTTATATTTTTTTAATAGTAAATGATATCATATTATGAAAATAATAGTATCAAATGAAAGCCCTATCCGTCCTTTAAAAAATGATATATAATTTGTGTGGGTGGACTGAACACAAAGAAAGAAATTCACAGTTCAGTAAACGTATGACAAAAATAATGGAATTCTGGTCTTCAAGGCACGTCAAATGCAACATAGCACTCGGTCACTAAGGGGTTAACCAAAGCATCACACTACCTCCGTCGGCTTGCCACCTGTCAGTGGTCATAATGTTATGGCTGATGATGTGTACGCTCATATCTTTAGTGTAAGTCTGAACTACAGATATATATTTACATTTGTATGATTTGTTGTTAAATACACATTACAATTTTATCTATTTAGTCTTGGTTTTTCTTCATTATTTTTTTCTATATTATTTTTTAATGTGTATATTTATAAGTTTTGTATTGATATTTGCATCTTTAACATCATTTTTCTGTTTTGTTTATTAAGATTAATAAATAGACTTTACATTTTTCTATCAAAAATAGTTTTAGTGTCTTTTTAATGACTTTAATTCACTCCTAACATTATAGCACTGTCCACTATTTCTATTGAATGGCACAATATCATAGATATCAATAGTCCCAATAATCGTGCATCTATGCTGCAACAAAACCAGGTGCTCAGCAAGATTCACATTATAGTTCACAATAATTTAATAATGCGGAATTGTAGTAAAATTGCTGAACCAATCAATAGAGGCTAATTATAAGATTTTGCTAAGTCATGACGTAAAGTCATGATTTATAAATACACGGAGGCTCATATTATGCATAACTCTTTCTTTATTCCCTCAGCAGCAAAGAACAAAAATTAACATAAATTTTTTTTATACCAATCAAAATTCAAGGACCATAACACCCTTCTCCATCTCCTATAAAAGTCCCAATCCAGGAAATGAACCTCCTCTTTCTTTGATGTTGAATATAAACCGAAATTCTTTAACTGTAACTGGAATCCGCAAGTCCATCCACAAAACACCAAACGAAACTGTCAACCGAACGGCTGCGAAATCCTTCCTGGTCCATCAGGCTGTAACAGAAATAAATAGATGCTCATAGCTTTAAGAAGTAAAATACATGATCATAAAATCATATTCTCAGACCAAAACATAATACATGACTCAGGGTAGGGTAACAAATATACCGGGTGGGTATAATACTCGCCTCCGTGTATTTATAAATCATGACTTTACGTCATGACTTAGCAAAATCTTATAATTTATAAATATTGCATATTATGCAAGTTTAAAGCTCACTAATAACAGAAGAAGCAATATGAGCAATAGGATGGAAATAAAATTCTCTAAACGTAGATTCACGAGACCAGTCGGCTGTTCTCATGATATCCTCCAATCTACATCCTAATGAGAATGCTCTAGAGGCCATAGCCCCTCTAGCTGAATGTGGACCAAAAATGTTAGTGTCTATACCTGCTTCAGCAAGAATCCACTTGACCCAACTAGCTAACGAAACCGTAGAAACAGGAGTATGTGGTTTACGTAAAGAAACAAATAAATCTTGACACACAGAAGAACGCCATGATGCCGTTCTATGCTCGTACTCTTTAAGACATAAAACAGGGCAAAGTTGTGGTTCAGTAGGAAAAGCAGGATAGAATACAGATTTTAAAGCTGTTTTTGTGCGTCTGGATATGTCAAATATCACCCCCTCAGGGGAGAATGACCGGCCCGAGATATCCAAAGCTCTGACATCAGATACCCTTTTACAGGAAATAAGACAACATAAAAAGGTCAATTTTGCAGACAGTTGTTTTAAAGATAAATCTTTATTAACAGGCCAGTTTCTTATAAATCTTAAAGGAATATTAACATCCCACACCCCCGAATATTTGGGTAGAGGTGGACGAGATAATCTCATACCATTGAGGAGGCGACAAACAAGAACATGTTGACCCGCAGGGATAGAATGAAAACCTGCGTGACCTGCAGAAATCGCTGACCGTAGAACGTTTAGGGATCTATACGCTAGACCTCTTTCAAATTGAACCGTCAAAAAATTCATAATGTCCGTTACAGGTGCTGAAATGGGATTCCAAACGTGTTCCACTCACCAATCAGCCCATGACTTCCAGGCATTCTGGTATGCTCGTCTGGTCCCAAGCTCCTGCCAAGAGTGTTGTAGTCGTCTGTGAAATTCCCTGGATACACCAGCGTCCCCTGAAATCAGCCAAGCTACTAGGGACAGCGACTCTGTTTGGATGAGATGATGAACATTCCCCACCGGGTCCGTGAGTAGATTCGGGAGGGCCGGTAGTAATCGAGTATCCCACCATGGGGTGATCAATACTATCGAGGTTCCGCACCTCCGCAGATGCATCAATGTCCTGGAGATGAGGCAAAATGGCGGGAAAGCATAATGCCTGTTCCTCGACCACTGATGTAAGAAGGCGTCTGTCGCCACTGCCTCCGGGTCTGGTCTCCAACTGAAGAAATTCGGTAGTTGCTTGTTGAGACATGACGCAAATAGGTCCATTTCCAATGGACCCCAAAGTCTCTCCAGATGGCTGAATATCCAAGAATCCAGATGCCAATCTCCTGTATCCTTGAGGTGGCGTGAGCTCCAATCCGCTCCAACATTTGATAATCCCGGGATGTGTGTGGCTTGAACCGAGATGTTGTGTTCCAGGCAAAACTGCCAAAATTCTTTCGCTAGTTCCGACAGCGCAGTCGACCTCGTGCCGCCCAAGTGATTGATGTATCTTACTGCAGACACGTTGTCCATGCACAGTAGTACTGAGCAACCTGGAAGACTTTGAGCAAAACTCCTGACCGCAAAGGTACCTGCCAGTAATTCCAGGCAGTTGATGTGGAGGCTTTGTTCCAAGGTATCCCAACGTCCTCCTGTAAACGATGCTTCGCAAATAGCACCCCAACCGTGAAGTCTGGCGTCCGATGAGATCACTACGTCCGGAGCGTGACTGAAGATTGCTCTGCCGTTCCACGCTTCCATGTGCTGTAGCCACCATGTTAGCTCTTCCACCGCTTCAAAATCCAGTGGGATCATTTGGTCGTAAGACCAATTTTGATGTAGGGCTCTCCTTTTGAGGCGTTGTAATGCTCGGTAGTGAAGTGGTCCTGGAAATATGGCTTGTATGGAGGCCGAAAGAAGACCTATCACTCGAGCCAGATGTCTGACGGATATGGTGTGCTTCCGCAACGTACGTTTTATCTCCTTCTTTATGAGCTTCACTTTCTCTGTGGGCAGAAGTAGTGAACCGTGAATGGCATCTATGGAGAATCCCAGGAACTCCATAGTCTGTGCTGGTTTCCTCACTGATTTTTCCCAGTTGATCAGGAAACCCAATGAATGTAGGAGATCTATCGTTAATGTTATGTGTGATAGAAGAGCTTCCTTGCTCTGCGACAATATCAGGATGTCGTCCAGGTAAATTATCAGCCTCACACCTTTCCGGCGTAAAAACCCCACTACTGGTCTCAGGAGTTTGGTGAAGCACCAGGGGGCGGATGACAGGCCGAACGGAAGACATGAAAATTTCCATATTCTTCCTTTCCATAGGAATTGGAGGAATTGTTGATGTTCTGGTGCTACTGGGACAGTAAGGTATGCGTCCTGGATGTCGAGTTTGACCATCCTGTCTCCCAGTATCAATAGGTCTCTTAGGCAATGGATCCCTTCCATTTTGAAGTATTGGTATAACACGAAGTCGTTTAAGGGGCGTAAGTTGATTACCGGTCGGGAACCTCCGCCCTTCTTTGGGACCAGAAACAGTGAGCTGATAAACCCGTTTGGGTCCCATGAGCCTGGGACTATGGCCCCTTTGGACCGTAGGTTCGATACCTCTGTATCCATTAGTTGCGTATCCAGACCTGAAAAGGGTCTGACAAGTGGCAACACCGCCTGGTGCGGCTGAGACACGAAGTCTATTAGATACCCTTGTACTGTTTGTAACACCCAAGGGTCTGACGAGATCAGTGTCCAGTTGTGTGCAAACCTGTGTAATCTTCCCCCTACCATGATATTGGATTTGGGTACAATAAATATTGGACTTACCATATGGACGTCGCTGCTGGAAAGTGCCTCTGAATCCCCTGGGTTGCCATCCTCTTCCTCTTTGGGGAAAGAAGGTGGATGATGCGGCCCTGGATTGCTGAAATCCTTGTTGGGGATTAATCTGTTGGAGGCCGCTGGATCCTCTATTTGGACCTCTATAGAAGCGGCCGGCCAGACGGCCTCTGTGTCTGCCGGCCCCAGCAAAAACCTTTGGCTGGAAGACTTTTCTCATGCTCGATTGAGCTTTGTCCAAAGCCGTAAATGTCTGGACAAAAGACCCTAAGTCCCTAACAAAATTGTCACCGAACAATAGCCCTTTGGCCTTTGGGCCGGGTTCGGTATGGGCCATATCAATGAGCTTGGGCTCTATCTTAAGGAGGATGGCCTTCCTCCGCTCTGACGCAAGCGCTGTATTAGCGTTGCCAATGAAGCATATGGCTCTCTGTGCCCAGCCTCTCAAGGTGATCGGGTCAATGGAGGAACCCTGATCTAAGGCTGTCTCAGCCAACTCGAAAATCTTGGCCAGTGGCCCCATCGTGTCTAGGATCCTGTCCTGACAATTCCTAAGGGAGTAGTCTAGACCTTTCCTAGATTTCCAGCCTGACTTGGACAGGAATTGGGCCGCGTCGGGGACATTTGGTCTAGGGCATTCTGCCCTCAATTTCTCTCTGGTCTGCTTGTCGAGACCTTTGCGCACCCTGGTCCTTGAATTTTGATTGGTTTAAAAAAAATTTATGTTAATTTTTGTTCTTTGCTGCTGAGGGAATAAAGAAAGAGTTATGCATAATATGAGCCTCCGTGTATTTATAAATCAAGGGGTACAGGTTCAGTTTCTGGTTTGGTTGATGCTTCATCCATCGAGGTAGATAAAATGAGTACCATTATATCATTTGATACAGGCAAAACCTTTAAAGTGGAAGAGCAGCTGCGATGTTTTAGATCTCGGTAATCACAACCATGATCCTGGTAATATAGCAATGTGATTCTATGGATCCCAAGCACTCCACTATAGCAGAGTTAAGGTGCAGTAACATACCCTGGGTGTGGGGAAAACTAACATCTCCAGGACATACTTGTAAACCAGAGAATATCTGAAAGGACGCTTTATTATCATATAAGCTGGCCAATGATACTGATGTGTGCGCAGGTTTGGAGTCCATCAGCTGGGTCAGCAGTAGCCACTCGTTTCCTAGGTGGTTGAGCCTCCTGAGATTTGAGCTGCCCAGGGCCCATTCATTCCTGCGGACCCAAAGCAGAGGAGACCTGCGAGGATGAGCAGCATCCAGGTAAGTACTGGGGAAGGGGGAGGAGGGTTTTATTTTTTGTTATTGAACAAATTATCTGTGGCATAGTAATGAGCAAATTATCAGTGGCATAGTAATGAGCAAATTATCAGTGGCATATTAATGAGCACATTATCAGTGTCTATTAATGGTAACATCACCAGTGGCATATTAATGGACAAATTATGTATCAATATGGGGGGCAGGATTTTTTTCAGTAAGGGGCCCTGACATTTCTGATGGCAGCTCTGGATGGAGGCATGTAATGGGGTGATGGGGGTCATGTAATGGGGTGATGGGGGCATGTAATGGGGTGATGGAGGCATGTAATGGGGGTGATGGAGGTATGTAATGGGGGTGATGGAGGTATGTAATGGGGTAATAGAGGTATTTAATGGGGGTGATGGGGGCATGTAATGGTAAGATAGGGCAAATCCTGGGTGTGCAACGTGGGTAGGGGGGTGCCCAAATTTTGTCTGCCTAGGGCACCACAAAACCAAGATACACCACTGCCTGGAGGATGTACATATACACTCTATGATCCGTGATGCAATAGCACCCATCTGCTCCTGGAAGAAGTCTCTGCTTAGAGCACTACCGGTGCTTTCACATGTCTGCGTTTTCTGTATCCCTGAAATGATTTAATCATTCCACTATACTCCTGAAAATGAAGTGTTTTTTGCATCCTAGGATTCCACTACAATGCACATATTCCTCTTCCAAGATGACTGCACAACAGCATGATAATCCCAAAAATCTGTGTGTGCAAGTTGATTGCACCTATTGGGAAGCTCACTGCCAGTAAGAATGTATCATTTGAGTGGGAGGAATTCACATTATAGTTCACAATAATTTAATAATGCGGAATTGTAGTAAAATTGCTGAACCAATCAATAGAGGCTAATTATAAGATTTTGCTAAGTCATGACGTAAAGTCATGATTTATAAATACACGGAGGCTCATATTATGCATAACTCTTTCTTTATTCCCTCAGCAGCAAAGAACAAAAATTAACATAAATTTTTTTTATACCAATCAAAATTCAAGGACCATAACACCCTTCTCCATCTCCTATAAAAGTCCCAATCCAGGAAATGAACCTCCTCTTTCTTTGATGTTGAATATAAACCGAAATTCTTTAACTGTAACTGGAATCCGCAAGTCCATCCACAAAACACCAAACGAAACTGTCAACCGAACGGCTGCGAAATCCTTCCTGGTCCATCAGGCTGTAACAGAAATAAATAGATGCTCATAGCTTTAAGAAGTAAAATACATGATCATAAAATCATATTCTCAGACCAAAACATAATACATGACTCAGGGTAGGGTAACAAATATACCGGGTGGGTATAATACTCGCCTCCGTGTATTTATAAATCATGACTTTACGTCATGACTTAGCAAAATCTTATAATTTATAAATATTGCATATTATGCAAGTTTAAAGCTCACTAATAACAGAAGAAGCAATATGAGCAATAGGATGGAAATAAAATTCTCTAAACGTAGATTCACGAGACCAGTCGGCTGTTCTCATGATATCCTCCAATCTACATCCTAATGAGAATGCTCTAGAGGCCATAGCCCCTCTAGCTGAATGTGGACCAAAAATGTTAGTGTCTATACCTGCTTCAGCAAGAATCCACTTGACCCAACTAGCTAACGAAACCGTAGAAACAGGAGTATGTGGTTTACGTAAAGAAACAAATAAATCTTGACACACAGAAGAACGCCATGATGCCGTTCTATGCTCGTACTCTTTAAGACATAAAACAGGGCAAAGTTGTGGTTCAGTAGGAAAAGCAGGATAGAATACAGATTTTAAAGCTGTTTTTGTGCGTCTGGATATGTCAAATATCACCCCCTCAGGGGAGAATGACCGGCCCGAGATATCCAAAGCTCTGACATCAGATACCCTTTTACAGGAAATAAGACAACATAAAAAGGTCAATTTTGCAGACAGTTGTTTTAAAGATAAATCTTTATTAACAGGCCAGTTTCTTATAAATCTTAAAGGAATATTAACATCCCACACCCCCGAATATTTGGGTAGAGGTGGACGAGATAATCTCATACCATTGAGGAGGCGACAAACAAGAACATGTTGACCCGCAGGGATAGAATGAAAACCTGCGTGACCTGCAGAAATCGCTGACCGTAGAACGTTTAGGGATCTATACGCTAGACCTCTTTCAAATTGAACCGTCAAAAAATTCATAATGTCCGTTACAGGTGCTGAAATGGGATTCCAAACGTGTTCCACTCACCAATCAGCCCATGACTTCCAGGCATTCTGGTATGCTCGTCTGGTCCCAAGCTCCTGCCAAGAGTGTTGTAGTCGTCTGTGAAATTCCCTGGATACACCAGCGTCCCCTGAAATCAGCCAAGCTACTAGGGACAGCGACTCTGTTTGGATGAGATGATGAACATTCCCCACCGGGTCCGTGAGTAGATTCGGGAGGGCCGGTAGTAATCGAGTATCCCACCATGGGGTGATCAATACTATCGAGGTTCCGCACCTCCGCAGATGCATCAATGTCCTGGAGATGAGGCAAAATGGCGGGAAAGCATAATGCCTGTTCCTCGACCACTGATGTAAGAAGGCGTCTGTCGCCACTGCCTCCGGGTCTGGTCTCCAACTGAAGAAATTCGGTAGTTGCTTGTTGAGACATGACGCAAATAGGTCCATTTCCAATGGACCCCAAAGTCTCTCCAGATGGCTGAATATCCAAGAATCCAGATGCCAATCTCCTGTATCCTTGAGGTGGCGTGAGCTCCAATCCGCTCCAACATTTGATAATCCCGGGATGTGTGTGGCTTGAACCGAGATGTTGTGTTCCAGGCAAAACTGCCAAAATTCTTTCGCTAGTTCCGACAGCGCAGTCGACCTCGTGCCGCCCAAGTGATTGATGTATCTTACTGCAGACACGTTGTCCATGCACAGTAGTACTGAGCAACCTGGAAGACTTTGAGCAAAACTCCTGACCGCAAAGGTACCTGCCAGTAATTCCAGGCAGTTGATGTGGAGGCTTTGTTCCAAGGTATCCCAACGTCCTCCTGTAAACGATGCTTCGCAAATAGCACCCCAACCGTGAAGTCTGGCGTCCGATGAAATCACTACGTCCGGAGCGTGACTGAAGATTGCTCTGCCGTTCCACGCTTCCATGTGCTGTAGCCACCATGTTAGCTCTTCCACCGCTTCAAAATCCAGTGGGATCATTTGGTCGTAAGACCAATTTTGATGTAGGGCTCTCCTTTTGAGGCGTTGTAATGCTCGGTAGTGAAGTGGTCCTGGAAATATGGCTTGTATGGAGGCCGAAAGAAGACCTATCACTCGAGCCAGATGTCTGACGGATATGGTGTGCTTCCGCAACGTACGTTTTATCTCCTTCTTTATGAGCTTCACTTTCTCTGTGGGCAGAAGTAGTGAACCGTGAATGGCATCTATGGAGAATCCCAGGAACTCCATAGTCTGTGCTGGTTTCCTCACTGATTTTTCCCAGTTGATCAGGAAACCCAATGAATGTAGGAGATCTATCGTTAATGTTATGTGTGATAGAAGAGCTTCCTTGCTCTGCGACAATATCAGGATGTCGTCCAGGTAAATTATCAGCCTCACACCTTTCCGGCGTAAAAACCCCACTACTGGTCTCAGGAGTTTGGTGAAGCACCAGGGGGCGGATGACAGGCCGAACGGAAGACATGAAAATTTCCATATTCTTCCTTTCCATAGGAATTGGAGGAATTGTTGATGTTCTGGTGCTACTGGGACAGTAAGGTATGCGTCCTGGATGTCGAGTTTGACCATCCTGTCTCCCAGTATCAATAGGTCTCTTAGGCAATGGATCCCTTCCATTTTGAAGTATTGGTATAACACGAAGTCGTTTAAGGGGCGTAAGTTGATTACCGGTCGGGAACCTCCGCCCTTCTTTGGGACCAGAAACAGTGAGCTGATAAACCCGTTTGGGTCCCATGAGCCTGGGACTATGGCCCCTTTGGACCGTAGGTTCGATACCTCTGTATCCATTAGTTGCGTATCCAGACCTGAAAAGGGTCTGACAAGTGGCAACACCGCCTGGTGCGGCTGAGACACGAAGTCTATTAGATACCCTTGTACTGTTTGTAACACCCAAGGGTCTGACGAGATCAGTGTCCAGTTGTGTGCAAACCTGTGTAATCTTCCCCCTACCATGATATTGGATTTGGGTACAATAAATATTGGACTTACCATATGGACGTCGCTGCTGGAAAGTGCCTCTGAATCCCCTGGGTTGCCATCCTCTTCCTCTTTGGGGAAAGAAGGTGGATGATGCGGCCCTGGATTGCTGAAATCCTTGTTGGGGATTAATCTGTTGGAGGCCGCTGGATCCTCTATTTGGACCTCTATAGAAGCGGCCGGCCAGACGGCCTCTGTGTCTGCCGGCCCCAGCAAAAACCTTTGGCTGGAAGACTTTTCTCATGCTCGATTGAGCTTTGTCCAAAGCCGTAAATGTCTGGACAAAAGACCCTAAGTCCCTAACAAAATTGTCACCGAACAATAGCCCTTTGGCCTTTGGGCCGGGTTCGGTATGGGCCATATCAATGAGCTTGGGCTCTATCTTAAGGAGGATGGCCTTCCTCCGCTCTGACGCAAGCGCTGTATTAGCGTTGCCAATGAAGCATATGGCTCTCTGTGCCCAGCCTCTCAAGGTGATCGGGTCAATGGAGGAACCCTGATCTAAGGCTGTCTCAGCCAACTCGAAAATCTTGGCCAGTGGCCCCATCGTGTCTAGGATCCTGTCCTGACAATTCCTAAGGGAGTAGTCTAGACCTTTCCTAGATTTCCAGCCTGACTTGGACAGGAATTGGGCCGCGTCGGGGACATTTGGTCTAGGGCATTCTGCCCTCAATTTCTCTCTGGTCTGCTTGTCGAGACCTTTGCGCACCCTGGTCCTTGAATTTTGATTGGTTTAAAAAAAATTTATGTTAATTTTTGTTCTTTGCTGCTGAGGGAATAAAGAAAGAGTTATGCATAATATGAGCCTCCGTGTATTTATAAATCAAGGGGTACAGGTTCAGTTTCTGGTTTGGTTGATGCTTCATCCATCGAGGTAGATAAAATGAGTACCATTATATCATTTGATACAGGCAAAACCTTTAAAGTGGAAGAGCAGCTGCGATGTTTTAGATCTCGGTAATCACAACCATGATCCTGGTAATATAGCAATGTGATTCTATGGATCCCAAGCACTCCACTATAGCAGAGTTAAGGTGCAGTAACATACCCTGGGTGTGGGGAAAACTAACATCTCCAGGACATACTTGTAAACCAGAGAATATCTGAAAGGACGCTTTATTATCATATAAGCTGGCCAATGATACTGATGTGTGCGCAGGTTTGGAGTCCATCAGCTGGGTCAGCAGTAGCCACTCGTTTCCTAGGTGGTTGAGCCTCCTGAGATTTGAGCTGCCCAGGGCCCATTCATTCCTGCGGACCCAAAGCAGAGGAGACCTGCGAGGATGAGCAGCATCCAGGTAAGTACTGGGGAAGGGGGAGGAGGGTTTTATTTTTTGTTATTGAACAAATTATCTGTGGCATAGTAATGAGCAAATTATCAGTGGCATAGTAATGAGCAAATTATCAGTGGCATATTAATGAGCACATTATCAGTGTCTATTAATGGTAACATCACCAGTGGCATATTAATGGACAAATTATGTATCAATATGGGGGGCAGGATTTTTTTCAGTAAGGGGCCCTGACATTTCTGATGGCAGCTCTGGATGGAGGCATGTAATGGGGTGATGGGGGTCATGTAATGGGGTGATGGGGGCATGTAATGGGGTGATGGAGGCATGTAATGGGGGTGATGGAGGTATGTAATGGGGGTGATGGAGGTATGTAATGGGGTAATAGAGGTATTTAATGGGGGTGATGGGGGCATGTAATGGTAAGATAGGGCAAATCCTGGGTGTGCAACGTGGGTAGGGGGGTGCCCAAATTTTGTCTGCCTAGGGCACCACAAAACCAAGATACACCACTGCCTGGAGGATGTACATATACACTCTATGATCCGTGATGCAATAGCACCCATCTGCTCCTGGAAGAAGTCTCTGCTTAGAGCACTACCGGTGCTTTCACATGTCTGCGTTTTCTGTATCCCTGAAATGATTTAATCATTCCACTATACTCCTGAAAATGAAGTGTTTTTTGCATCCTAGGATTCCACTACAATGCACATATTCCTCTTCCAAGATGACTGCACAACAGCATGATAATCCCAAAAATCTGTGTGTGCAAGTTGATTGCACCTATTGGGAAGCTCACTGCCAGTAAGAATGTATCATTTGAGTGGGAGGAAAGCTCTCAGGGAACGCTGGTCCCATCTTGTACAGGAATATTGATAGTGTCAGAGTAAATTAGAATGTTCTCTGTAGATGAGCAATTAAGGTGTCATTTTTATTTCAAGCGTAGCATACAAATCGCCAAACAGCAGAGGAAACACTTAGCTTTTATTTTTTTTTCTCTTTCTTCGATCTCCCGCCTTTAATTTCTCCAAATGTAAATGTGTCGGAAAACTAATGAATAAAACTTATGGTTAGATTAACCCTTATTACTGGCAGAATTACGGGCTGCCTATTAAAGAGCAGATTAGCTGGTATCAGGCTGAATTCGGCCATCTGTATCTAAGACAGACTAGGGATCCTCAGACTAGTTCCAGGGCCCAAGAGTGCTAACCCTTTACACTATGAAGAGGGCTACTGGGAGACTTCAGTTCTCCTTCAACCTTCTTAGTATGCAGACCACAGTCCTGAATGTAGGTCCTAAAGATACCTCCAAAGTATACAGAGCCTGCGCCAAGCCTTGGAGAGACAGTTTATGGAATCCCATGGAAGATAGTTGGGGTAGTGCCAACAGAATGGTTAAAGCAGGAGGGGGAGAATGATTGAACAAAGGGAGTTACCCAGAAGTACACAATAGATAGGGAAAGACCGAATGGCTGAAAAATCTCTCTATATATATTGAAGATGCTCTATTACAGGACCATCAAATTTTTTTCTGAAGTTGGACAGATGATCAGAAATGCATAGGTGTTTATTTTAATGATGAATAGCTTGTTAGCCATAGAAAAATGTTTGGTTATTTAGCAGTATTAAAAAAGCAGTCCAAAAACTGTTTTTATCAACTTCAAACAAATCTGAATATATTTAGGGCTAGTGTGTCTATTGATAGCCAAGTCAGTTGGGCAGCAATTTGATGTCAGGTGGGCTGCACGTTGGTGGTCCTGGCTCTAGTACCTATACAAAAAAAAGGGGGGGAAATTCTAGAGGGAAAGCAGTTGTAATAGATTGGCAAAAGGATAACTTTATTAAATGATGAATTGTTTCTTGGATGGTTCTCCATCTACCAGATCTTTGCTATGTATGAGGAGCAGCCACCACTCCTCCCCGCGATCTTCTATTCTGTCTCATCCAGGGGGAAAACCCTGAATATAAGTGGAAAGGGTTATGCCATGTTTTAAATGTCACTGTGAGGAAGAATGGCAAGTTTTTGTTTTTTATAAAAAATAAATAAATATTGGAAACATTTTGCACTGTATTATAATACATAATGTAGTATCAAACTATGCACTGGTTACAAGGATGGATTAAACCAAATGTATCCTGCTGTAGAGGAGGAATAGGACAATTGCATATGTTAAAGATTAAATGCCAGAACAGTGTGCCATGTAAAGTAGTAAGGTTATTGATATAACACTACACAGAGGGTTAAAACTGTCCAATAGAATCTGCCTCTGTGATACAGCAATGATAAACGCCCAAGCATCTTACATAGGATTTTACTTAAGAATATCCAGTAAGCAGGGTTTGTTACTATGGGAACAAATACACCACATGACATTTATGTTAAAGAGCAGCACAGTAAATCTCAGAGGAGAAGATCAGGATGTCTTGAGATTCAAGAATGATTACAAAGCCTATCTGTTGAGAAATTTGTTTGATAAATAAAATTATTATTTTTGGTATTAAAATAGTTTAATGCATTTTGGACTAACCTTGCCCTAGATTAAATCCCTCTGTCTAAAATGTTATGCAAAAAAAAAAAAAGGAAATAGTGAAAATAAAAGGTATTTTTGTTATGGGGGAATGTTTGACACAAGGTTGATTTAGTGAGGTTACTGTGTAACAGGCTTTTGTCTCTGGGTTTAATGTCTAATCTCCTCGTCCCCTTTCCAGCCTCAAGGATGCCCCTTTGTGTTTTGTTCCTGGCAAAGGTTTCTCCAGCAGTCGCTTTTGCTCACAGGAAGTGATGATCCTGGATCTCAGGAGACTTTATTGCAATTTGTGGTTAGGAGAGCAAATCATGAATGCTGGCGTCAGGAGCTCCTCTTAACCAGAAAGAAGATTTGTTTTAAAGACAAGGAATTGAATATTGTTCAACATTTAGCTAGATATTTGTGGGTTAGACCTGGCAGAAGCAAAAAGAAGAAACTCAAGGTGATGAGAATTTGATTCCTAGGGTCTACTGTGTTACCAATAAAGCTTCCGCATTGTTAGCCCAAAACATATTAGACAAACAGTTCCCCCACTTTTTATTTCTACTCCTGTCTAATATCCATGATACTGCACCATTAAAGTAACATTGCATCTCTATATATATACACCTTAATATTACATTACTGCAAAGTTGGACCTGTTGTAATGTGCCAATTGTTCCTCTGCTAAGGTCAGTTGTTAGTGATCTTGTATAGAAACACAACTTATAACAACAGATAAGATCCACTGAGTCTTCCCATAAAGAAAACTAATATTTATTTTTTTCTTCAGAATGATCAAGGACCAGTCCCCAGGGGATACATCAACAAAAGATCCAGTTTCAAGTTAAGTTTCAGCAAAAACTAGGACCCAAAAACTGGAAAAATAAATGCATATTAAAGGGACACTACCACTTACATAAGATGTAACTAGATAAACTGGTCATTTAAAACAAACACATATATAAATCCTAACCACTGTTTTTTTATATATATGATTGAATTAATTGCATATAAAAGAAAAAAATAGGTGTTTATGTCCTGGATCAATTTTGTGAATATTTCCCATGATGCAACATAGTCCAACATCTTCCAGCCAGTCTCACTTTACAACTGTTGCCAAAGCCTGCATGATGGTGTCATAAGATACTCCCCTGCTATCTTACTGGCTCCTGTATATAATAGTGGGCAGGACTAAGTGGCTGTGTACAACTTTTTTTTACCTTCCTTCCAACACAAAGAGAGGAGACTGACCTGATTAAACAGTATCATAACTCCGCCCCTTGTGATGTAATAGTTACATTCCCCTCCCATTCAATACAAGTCATTGATCAGAATTCTGACTTATAGACTGCTTTCTGTGTACCAAGCCCCAAAGCGAGAAATTTGTGCTGTAAAGTCTCTGAGGGGTGGCACCCAAAAACACTATATTTCAAATATATGAAATGGCGGCGCCCAGTCACACTTGTTTACTTGCATATTTTATTAACCCCTTGACGACAAAGGACGTGCCAGGCACGTCCTGGGAGAAACTCCCTTAACGACAAAGGACGTGCCTGTCACGTCCTGCAGTGAATGAAGCGGTTTTCGCGATCAACGATCACGAAAACCGCTTTAACAGTGCTGGTCTATTGCCTCGACATCGAGACAATACCCAGCACCGAAATTTCTATTTTGGGACCCCCACGATCGCCCCACGGAGCGATCGTGGGGAGCCATATTGACGGAGCATGCTGCTCCGTCAATATGGCTAAGCCCTCTGCCGGTCTGAGCTTCGGAAGTGAAAGTAACTTCACTTCCGTCGCTCTGAATATGCTACTTGACTGCCCCTAGTGGTAGTTTAGTAGCATTGCAATGGAAAATATTTAAAATACATATTTAATTAATTAAAAACTGGTTATTTAGCTATATTAGCCTATAGGGTAAAAATTAAATATTTTTTAGCATAAGGGATAGGGTTAAAATTAAATTAAAGTTAAAAAATATTAATGGATATAATAAGGATTAGAGTTGGGGTTAAATTTAGTGTTAGGGTTAAATTTTGGGTTCGGGTTGGGGTCAAAAGATCAATATAGGAAAAAACCAAAAAACACTATTTTTGGTTTTTGCCCCATAACTCGCAAAAAAAATACCGAAAAATATGGAAACATGCATTTTTGAACTCGGGAGAACATTTAGAAACTATTTTTTAATGATTTTATTTGTGTAAATTATATTTTAGGTCAAAGTTAGAAAAAGTGGGTTTTTTTAAATTTTTCATCATATTTTATGATTTTTTTTGTAGTAAATTATAAGATATGATGAACATAATGGTATCTAATGAAAGCCCTTCTTATAACGATAAAAACAACATATAATTTGTGTGGGTACTGTATGTGAGAAAGAAAAAAATTACAGCTAAACACAAACACCCTAGAAATGTCAAAACAGCCATTTTCACCAAGGGAAAGTCAAGATGAAAATGTCTTGTCACTAAGGGGTTAAAAACAGTCCCATAACAAAAACAAATGACATCTGAAATCAACAATACAAAATTTAAAAAAAATTAACCTTTTTCATTTTTTGGTGGGAGTGTCCCTTTAAAGGTGACACTTTAAAAATACATATGTATGTATTTGTTCCACTTTTGTTTTGTTTGTTTTTTTGCATTTTCAGTACTTATAGAGGAAACTTAGCTTTTGCAGGGTTAACTTTTAGAGATGTCCATTATGATATCTTTGGTTTTTAGCAAAAACGGTATCCTCACACACCTCTTTTAACAAAAACAAGATATCACAACTACTGTCCTGTACCACCAAGCCTTTCAAAAACAAAACAAACAGGAAGGAAGTGATCAGCTTTTGAATTAAGCTGTTATTGCACATGCTCAGTTAATCTGCATTTGTCCTCTAGAAATGTTAAAAAAGCATAAATGCCATACCAATTGAAATAAGCCACCATTTGAATGACGCTGCAGTGGACTAAGATTCCCATGATTTTTATACTTATTAATAATGAAAGAAAAATAATGTTCCCTTCTCTCCCTGGATTTTCTGCTTAATTTCCCAAATGTTCTTTCCATTTCTCCATTGATTATATTACCAATTCCTATTAACATTTCCAGGGATTTTACATAAATTACTTGAAAAACTCATTCCAATATTCTAATATCCAATTAAAAAAGGTTCACTAGTGTTAATAGCAACTGAATAACACTTTATTTAATGGGCAATGTGGGCATTTACCCCAGCCCACCATGAAAGGGGTCCCTTTTAGCCAGGTTCAGAACCCCTCCATTATGAGAGCTAAACAGAGAAAAGGGTTAGAGATGTAAATATTTTTTTTTAAAGGTGTTTAGGAGAGTTAAGGGGGCACAAATATTCCCTGAGGCCCTAATTGTTCCACCAGGGGTCAAGCATCTCACTACATTAGTATGAAGAGCACTTATTTGAAGATATGATTAACCCCAGTGTGTTTTATTTGTGGGTTCGTGTTCGCATTTATTTATTTTTCACTTGCAACATTGTGCACAAAATACACGGTTTGATAGGTGTGTATTTTATTGTATATTTTTGTTCCATTTTGTATTCATATTTTAAGTGTCTACACTTTCTACGCTATGGTGTTTTTTTCTGTTTGTAGTTTGCTATTCAGCAGAGGTTGCCTGTTTTTTTTTATGCTGATCTGCAGGGTTTCTGTGGACACACACATTTAATAACTGTTGTGGGTTTTATTCACCCTAACTACACCACTCAGACTTGGGCTAGTTGCTCATCCTTTATTTTATTTTTTCTTTGACCTTACCTTACTGTTAGTAAAAAAAAAAGAAGCTTCCTATTCATGCCATTTGAACACCCATTAATTGACCTCTGGCCAATTCCACTTAGCTCTCACAGTCCCCAAATACTTTTACTACCACCACCTTCCACTCTGACCTTTTCACTCACCTTATGTGATGGGCAAAGCATCACAAAAGCTTCAGTGTATATATAGGAGAGGCTTGTACTTCTGTGTCATTCTGTGGACCCATCACGAACAAGGATGAGCCAGGATGATCTCACGGCCAAAAAACATGTGCCAAAGTTGGCACAATAAGTCCTTTTTTTAATACTGAGTTTTTGGGCTGGGATATTTACTGAGTGAGTATTATTAATATGCAGGTAATTTATTTTTCTAGATTAGGTCATTGGATTGTGGCTGTGGACCCGGATGATCTCATGGTCAAAGAACACTATGGATGCCATTGGCTTGTCACAATGGTTGCAGGATAGATGCGTACAGTATAAGTTATAGTATAACTTGTTTAGTATAAGTTTAGATCTTTTGTCCACATAATTCATGCATAGAGTATAAGTTATACAACCCCAATCCAGGGTTAAACAGCTGATCTCTGGTTTTGAGAGTCAGGAAGGAATTTGTTACTTTTATTCAGTTTTTTTTTTTTGTTGCCTTCCTTTGGATTGGTTTGGTCTTTAAAAATGAAATAAAATAACACTTTAAACCCATATTTGGTGTTTACACTTGGTAATACAAGTGTAAAATAAATCCATTATCACCCATGGTCAATAGGCCAGTCCAGGGTTATATAGTCGATCGCTGGTTTTCAGGGTCAGGAAGGAAGGAGGAGTTGTTTACTTGCCCGGGTTTTGTCGAACACTGATATATATAATTCTCGGATATTAATAACCATAAAAATATGAATATGGGTTATTAATTGTGAATCATTAAAAATATGAAACACTGATGATTCATATATATGGGTCCAACCAAAAATACCCATATAAAGAATTTGTTAAGTATATAGAGAGTTTGGATGACGATTTTACAAAAGTAAATACAATGCAACAATAAAATAATAATTAATTTATTGAATATAAAATAAAGATCAAATGATAAGAAAAATAGTATAACAACAAAATACAATATCAATAGATGTTAATCATAATTCACATGTATGACATAACAGAGGTAAATAAAATAAAACATGAATTATGCAGCTCTGTAGATGTATCAACATGTATGTAGTATAATTTACTATGCAGTTACGTTTCTGACCACTAGATGGCCATGCCTACATTCATAATGATTAGTAGTTAAAATAGGTAATGATCTTCTACGATTTGCTGTTGAAGACGAAAGATCGCAAGCTAACATCATGCATAAGTCAGAGGAACCCGAGCAGCTCCGTAAACTGTTTATTGGAGGACTTAGCTTTGAGACTACAGACAATAGTCTCCGTACCCACTTCGAACAATGGGGGACGCTCACGGACTGCGTGGTCATGAGAGATCCAAACTCAAAGCGTTCACGTTGCTTTGGCTTTGTTACCTATACTTCTGCTGAAGAGGTCGATGCATCCATGAATGTCAGGCCGCACAGAGTTGATGGTCGTGTAGTTGAACCTAAAAGAGCGGTGTCAAGAGAAGACTCCCAAAGGCCAGAAGGACACCTCACAGTAAAAAAGATTTTTGTAGGAGGCATAAAGGAAGATACAGAGGAACACCATTTAAAAGATTACTTTGAGCAGTATGGCAAGATAGAAGTTGTTGAAATAATGACTGATCGAGGCAGTGGCAAGAAAAGGGGATTTGCTTTCATCACATTCGATGACCACGATTCAGTTGACAAGATTGTCATACAGAAATACCACACTATCAATGATCACAACTGTGAAGTGAGGAAGGCACTCTCCAAGCAGGAAATGGCAACTGCCTCGGCTGGCCAAAGAGGTCGTGGTGGCTCAGGGAACGTCAGTGGTCGAGGTGGATTTGGTGGCAATGATAACTTTGGCGGACGTGGTGGAAACTTTGGTGGAAATAGAGGGGGTGGTGGTTTTGGGGGTCGTGGCTATGGCGGAGACAACTATAATGGCTTTGGTAACGAAGGTGACTATGGCAGCAGCCCACCATACTCTGGAGGCAGTCGTGGCTATGGAGGTGGTCAGGGATATGGTGGGGGACAAGGAGGCAATTATGGTGGAAATGGAGGTGGCTATGACGGTTATAACAATGGAGGCAGCAGTGGTTACAGTGGTGGAAATGGCAACTTTGGTGGCAGCAGTGGAGGTGGTGGTGGCGGCGGTGGTGGATACAATGATTTTGGAAACTACAACAGTCAGTCCTCTTCTAACTTTGGCCCAATGAAAGCTGGAAATTATGGAGGCCGGAGCTCTGGACCCTATGGTGGAGGTGGCTATGTTGGTGGGTCCAGTGGCAGCGGTAGCGATTATGGAAGTGGGAGGAGATTTTAATTTTTCTACAGGAAGCAATGCTTAGTAGGAGAGGAGAGCCAGGCAAGTGACAGGTTACTACAAAAGTTGAATTCAGCCAAGCACAGTTGTGGCAGGGCAATAGCTTCTACATGAAGAAATGGCAGCGAATCATTTAATGTGTAAAGAAAACACACAGGACTACTCGTGACTAATTGTATGAAGACTTAAGTTTTATGTTTTGGAAGTGTAAAGCATTCCCCCACACACACACCCATTCAAGAACTGTACAAATCTGATCATGGTTTAATAATAAATGTCTCCTTTTTGTTCTATAAAAAAAAAAAAAAAATAGTTAATGATAGTACACCATAATTACCTACAAATTACCAGCATATACTCTGCTTAGGTAAGGTAATATTACTAATTTATATTACTACTCAAGGTGGTTATTTCTTAATCTGCCCAGTAAATGACAATGTCTGCTTTCTAGCATAGACTTTAAGAATAAGAATCTTAGATAATCTCTGGAGATTAGATATTACATATTTGGGTGAATAGCTAGACTATAAGAACTTATGATTCTTGGTAATATCTATAAGATATTCCTCTGGCTTTCTTCTGCAGAAAGAATGACAGATAAACACTAGGCTAAAACATATAGATCCCAGAAATTGTGGGATTTAAGTTAAATTTACCCCAACATATATGCAAATTACAACCATAAAAATTGAGATTATGCTAGAAGTAAAGTACCACATTTATACATTACCGGCAAAGGTTGATTTGCAGTTGAGACTCCTTCCATTGAAGAATAGTGTGATGGGAGTTACTCCTGGGACTTAGCTCAATACTATGTATATGGAGATGTCTATTGTTATAGTGAACATGTGCTATTAAAAGCCTCATATTCCTGAGTTCTCCCCAGAAGGAGAGAGACTCAGCCCTTTTCTAAAACATTCCCATTTCCCAACACAATAGTGGCAGCTCTTCCAAAATCAGCCTCTCCTCAGGTCTCTGCAGGTCTCCTCTCACCTCCAGAATCATCTTATTAACCAAACCTTATCTCAGATTCACACCCTGTTCTCTGTAACTTTTAGCCAATTAAAAGTCAATGGGTGTGTTTAATGTAAATGAGATGATGTCATGATTTATAGCTATATCTGGTTTGTGAGTATAATGTGAGAAAATATATATGTTGAAATGTATAGATGTGTATAATAATATAATAATATTATTATTCTTATCATTACACATTATATAAAAACGTATAATGAAATGTATACTACACTAATAAAACAATAAAAACAATATTCTAATTAATATGTAGTGAAGTTTGATACAATTGAATATTTTAATGAGCGATTTGAATCAACTAGGTGTGTTTATAATAGCCCTTATTAGATTCTTCAAATCTAAGATCCAAATATTATCACAGTCTGTGTCTTCATCCCCCCTTTCTCCTCTTGTTTTATATATAGACACAGCTGTGTCTGCATAAATACAATGAAATGTGGCTATAGTCATAAACCTTCCACTAACAATACCCACCTTATCTGTTCCTGAGTTAGGAATGTGGATGACTTTCTTTTATCCTCAGAGACACAGAATAAGATTTGAACACACAGAAGGATGTCCAAAAACTGACACAAAATGGAGGTTTCTGGCATCCACCTTGTTATCCTTGGCTTCTGCTTTACTCATATGAACCAGTCCAATACCTCTGACATAATATATAAATATTATTTAAACCAACCATATATATTTTATATTTATTAAATATAAATATTGCATAAACCAGCCATATATATATATATAGAGAGAGAAAATATATTCTGTTAAACAGCTATATAAATATTGTGGCGGAACCAACCTCGCCACTATGTTCTGGAGAAGCCTGGTTGCTCGCCTGCTGCCTCTGGACTAAGGCCCCATGGTAAAAGCTTGCATTTTCCCCTGCAGAAAGGCTTGTTCGTGCCTTTCTGACTGGGTGTTCGGTAGATTGAATCTACCGAACCAACTCACAAATGAATGGACTACCTGGGTAAGGGATGTGCCATAACACTATACGTTAATATTGTTAGTTAGTTATATTCTGTTAGTGTATTGGTTTATGTGTAAAGTTTAATTCTGTGAGTAGACCACTCTGAAGGTTTATAATGTGACAGTGACTCCAATAGTTTACTCCAACATCCATTGTTCTGTTTTAACTAGATTAACTGGTAAACTGATTATGTTGTGTACATTATGTTTCTTACTGTGTGTCTACTCACTGTATGGTAATTTGGTTTGCAGTCTGAATGTCTAATGTTTTCCTAGCCCCAGTTAGTTGAACTATGTTTAGTTCCATCCCCTCCTATTGTATACTAATGTCTGTGATGTCATGTGTATGTCTTTTATAAGTCTGTGTTGTTTGTCAAATAAAGTAGTTCAATCTTGCTGTACCTAACTGCTAGATGTCCTGTCTATTTGGGTACAAAGAGCAAGGGTCCAAGAAAGACTTGCTGGGTGTGACGGTCCGTTACAAATATATTCTATTAATATTGTATAAAACAGCAATATATATATAAATTGTCTCTCACTTTATCATTCATTCCTCTTGTCTGTCTCGTCTGATGGGGTGTGTTATATGATAATATGGTTATCCCCTACTGTATAATATTTGTCCTGTGTAATATCAGTGCTATATATCATAACATATCATTGCTGTATCATAGCTGTATTTTAATTGCTGCCTACTATATGCAAGTGCTCGCTAATATCCGTGGCACTGAGTACTTTGTAATCATTTGAGTGAAATCACGTCAGCTGAGGAAAGAGACCTGCAGAATTGGACTCTCTCTCGGAGGACGGATGCTGGTGACGCAGGTCCGGTAGGTTGGGATCTGCAGCCTGACGGGAAGGAGATGGAGGCCTGAGGAGTACTGGCCCTAGATCAATGGCTCTGATCAACAGTTAGCTTAAGCTGACATTCTGCGATTATGGCTATTTTGAGGATCCCATGAGATCAGTGGCAGAACCGAGCGGGAACTCGACCACAGAATACGCATACCATAAGGTTTTACCACCAGCCAGCCCGGTTAGTCTGTGAGATCCCATGAGAACTGTAAAGGGCTGATGTGAAGGGACAATCCGGTAGGAGATTCCAACCTCAAAATTCTTGTATATGAAAATCCTAGAATCGAGTGTACATATTAAATTTACTGAAAGTTAGTCTAAAAACCAAAACATAATCTAATCAAGGAAAGAAATCAATATTTAGTTTGGAGAAAAAGGTGGAAAGTCTGGAAGTGAAAGTGGAGGACTTAGAGGATCGTTCTAGAAGGAACAATTTAAGATTTCGGAACATACCTGAAGCCCTCACTTCAGATAAAATCAAGGACTTTCTTCTGGCATTTTTTAAACACTTGGATACCGATATGAACATGGAGGAGTGTCATATGGAAAGATACCGTTTAGTAAGACCCAGAGGTATCTCGGAGGATGCACCTAGAGACATAATTGTCTGCTATAGATCCTTTCAATTTAAGGAATCCATACTAAGGGCTAACAGAGATGCAAACAAAGCGGACTCTGAGTTTAAGAATGTCTCTATATTTCCTGATCTATCATATGGCACAAGGTTCTGGAGGAAATCTTTCGTAAAAGAGCTGGCCATCCTCCGCCAGCATAACATAAGATACAGTTGGGGCTTTCCTAAATCCCTAAGTGTTTATTGGGAAGGACAGTTTGAAATTATTTCGAATGTTACTAAATTAAGAGAACGGATGGACAGGAATGGTATCAAGTAATCCACTGAGCTAGTCTAATCGGGGAGTTTTTTTCAGATTTTTATAAATGTTATAAACTATTAGTAATTGAATGTTTATTTAAACATGATATGAGTACCAATGCTTGGAGAGACCAATCCTTTGATTGGTTAAAAAACCAATGGCACAAATTTGAGTTGCCTTATTTTTGGGTGTTTGAATTTAGTCATTTTATCCTCTTTGGTAGTTAAGTAATTTTTTCTTTTGTTGTTTGGTTTAATAAGGTATCACGGTTCACAAAACTTTGAGAATTTGTACTTTCAGTCATGTATACTGTTTAGTATTTCACACGGGTCTAACACTCATAATTTATAGGTGCTCAAGAAGATACTAGTATAGGCCGGAGCACTGACAATTTTCTTTTACCTATGACATCTAATAGTGGCTGTTTTTTTAACTTTATTTTATAATATAGTGAGTAACTGAATGTTTATACTTATATGATATTACCACCAATGCTTGGAGAGACTAAGCCTTTGATAGGTTAAAACACTAATATAGCTTTATCTTTTGTGTGCTCGCCTCAATTCTACCTGATATTGAAGTAATTTTCTTTTTTTTTGGATTAATAAGGTATCACAGTTCATTAAAATTTGAGAATTTGTATTCTCAGTTATTTATATAGTTCAGTAACTCACATGGGTCTAAGACTCATATTTCATAGGTGGTTAAGAAGATATTAGAATAGGCTGGAGCATGGATTTTTTTTTGCTCACGATTGGTATATGGTAACAGTTTTCGATGATATTTAATTGCTTTGTTTTTTTCCCCTTTTTCCCTTCCCTCCTACCCGGTTGAAGTCCCTTTCCATCTAGAATCTCTCGCTCTCCTTTCCCACCACCTTCTATATCTGGGAGAGCAATAAGTCCCTGACTAATGGTGGGAATCAGAGAAACATGGAAAAAAGCTATGGTCAAAAGCTATTAATAGGACATGCTTAATATAGGGGATTTATAAGTTTGAATTATGGGCTCTCCTCTGCCCTCCCGGCCGGGCATACATTTTTTTAATCTCCTGCTAAGTGTTCTTTTTTGAATACCAAGTATTTCTATGGTTTGTAGTGTCAGGATCTCTGTAATGATACACTCATTATATACATTTTATACACTGCAATAAAAGTACTCACTGCAATTGTGTGTGTTTTCATTTGCATGAGGGGCATTGGGTTGGAGGGTGTGACTGCATGACAGGACGGGCGGTCATGTCCAGGGGGCCCAAGCAAATGCTTGCACAGGGTCTATTGGAGGTTAAAGACAGCCCTGGTGTGTGTATTTTGACTTGAGAGTCTACTCAGGTATTTCTGATTTTCGATAAATATCTGAGCTCTGAGTTTCTGACCACTTTGCATTACGTTGGAGATTATTAAAAATAATAATTTGGAAAATATAACAGGATACATTAAATACATAAGAATAAATTAAATTAACATATATGAATATTAAGAAATATTTTATTAAAATTTAAAAAGCCATGTATTAATATAATGACTTTTTTTTTTTTTTAACATGTGTTTACTTTAATTCTTCTACAATTTTCTATTCAATTATTAAATTTTCCAGCTAATATCTTGAAAATTAAAATTTCAGCCCTTATCATATAGCAAATTTCCTCAAAATGAAGATGACCAAAGATTGGCCCTAAAATGGCATAAATTGCCTGAACACCTAAGGCTGGCCCTGAACATAAAGTTTCCCACTACCTAAGGGACTACCATATTTGCTCCAATATAAGATGACCCCCCCACCCTTTGAATATTCAGTAAGGAAGAAAAAGAAAAGGCCTTAATATAAGACTACACTATAGGAAAAAAACTTTACTTGTAAATATTAATTGACATGTTTTTCATATTTTAAAAAAAAATTGATAAAAAAATCAATTTCTTGTTTTTATTTGCCAATCTGTCCCCCAGACTTAGCCATCCCCCACACATGTAGCCATCTGCCCCCAGCCAATGCATCACCACAGACAACCATTTGCCAATCAAACTTAGCCAATATATCTCCCCAGCCATCCACCTGCCCCCAGCCAAAGCATCTCCTCCTCCCACCAAGCAGCCACCTGCCCCCAGCCAATGCATCGCCCCAGATGGCTACCTACCCCCAACCTATGCGTCCCCCATTTTCCCCCAGATAGCCACCTGCCCTGAGCCAATGCATCCCCTACTCTCCTGACCCCAGACATTGCATCCCCAGTCCACCCCCTTCCCCCAGACATTGCATCTCCTCCTCCCCCTCCCCCAGACATTACAAGAACCCACCCACCCCTTCCCCCCAGACATCACCTTCTGCTCCTTAATGATGGTGATGCACTGGTGTCTAGTCGGGGCAGCCGGTGGATGTCTGTGTGGCACGGTCACATGATTGCGGCGTTCCGTCATAGACGTCCCGGCGGAAGTGCCAGGCAGCAGCGGAGGATGTGTGCATCCTCCAGGTCCCCTGCAGCTCTGTATAGTCAGACCTCTATTTCAGGTCAGATTATGAGATAACCTTGAAGGGGCATTTTTTGCTCTGAAAAGAAACTTGTCTTATATTCGAACAAATACGGTAATTTATACGTCTATATGACATGTAAGTGGTCTGTTAACGGTGGTATTTGCCTGTGGTCATATAGTTTTAGCATTGCTAACAATATAGCATTCCATACAAGTGTTTATCTTTTGGAGGGACAGTTCCAAATTCGGACCCAAATTGTCCAGTCAGTCTTTTAAGAGGCGAGGTTTGTTGACAGCAGTAAAATAATAATGCATGCTGAAACATCAGCAGATGTGTTTATAATTTAGTTTGTGGTAAATAATATATTCAGGTTCTAATTAACTTCACTAATTACATAAAATGCTATCCATAGGTTATATAGTCATCTTCCTATCCTTGCCCAAAACCACTCCCCTGAAGCCAAAATATCACTTCTGACAATTTGAAATACTATATTTTTAATAGTTACTAATGCGATAAATCACATGTTTACAGAGCCATCATTTGCTCATGATTGTAGTCACCTATCAACACAAATCAGTCTTCTCTATAAAACTTGCAGTTTGGCATATGGTGGCTCCATGGGTGTCCAGAGGAGTGGGAAAGAAGCCCCACTTGACCCTCTACCTGTCTGGAAAATATCAATGCTGCCATGTGGCTAGAATTTTATGCTATGCTGGTTGAAATCTCCACTACTAACCTCTTAAGGTGTTAAGCTCAAAGAGGCAGGGCCTGTACCTCTTGCATCAATACGGTCCTCTCCCTTGTCTACCCCCCTCACTCTCCTATGCTCCATTTAGAACGAGATCACCGGTTGTCAATTGACATTCGGGAATTCTGACTCAACAGGCTTGTGGGAGGCAAGGAGGTAGAGCAGAAAGAGGTACGCACTCTCACACCCCCCAGTGGACCACTAGGGAATTTCCTCCTGAGGCAACAAAGATAAAGCATCAGGACAGGCATTTATTACATATTTTGAGGGGGAAGCAGAGGGGCTGGATATGAGAAAACCTTCTGCGGATGCTGGATCCTTCAGTAAAGGTCAATAAAAAGCCACATCATGATTTAGTGTATAATATTATATGTATGCTAGCAGGAAGCATGTGGAATAAGGCGGTTCTGACTCTTTTTTGAAATATGATTGTTACAATCTAATAATACAGAGGAGTATTAAACTTACAATTATCTTGTACAACTAGGAACTTGTAGAGACATGACATACAGGTGTTTCTTTCTTGACTTGGAGAAATATTAGCTAGCAGCACAACCTAGACATCTTCAAGGGAGTTGGCATTAAATCCTTGGGAAGGGCAAGTAGCAAGATGGATTGACATTTAACTCTTTAAATGGACTATATCACCTGAATATTGTTTTTACTGTGCATGTGGAACATGCACAAAATGCGTTTTAAATGTGTCCGTGGAGTCGCCTGCTTATGACATCACCTGTGGCATGTTATGCAAATTAAATATTTCCCATTGAAAAGCAATTCATTTGCATACCGTGCCACAAGAGATGTCATAATACGAGACTCCACAGACACATTTTTAAAAAAAAATCTCCTTTAATTTATGGATCAGTTTTTATCCTTAACATTTCTTATAAGAGTTAAGGAAAAAACTTAAAGTGTAAAGAGTTATGGCTGTTACTATAGCAACAGTCCCACCTATCTCTACAAGCCCTCCTTATTGGATGTCACAAACAGTTTTTGTTATAGTTAGTCATTATATTATGGGTAGCGGCTAGTTCCTACCCAGTAGAAGGACCCTGGTGACGTCAGCAGACCATGTGACCATTTGGTCACATGGTACAGATAACTACAGGAAGCTGCAAAGCGGGAGATTCAAATCAATAGAGCTGATCTGTGCTGTCTTATGGTGTGCCGATCCCTGTGTCCTATGGTGTGCTGATCCCTGCTCTGCCATGCTGCTCCCTGCTGTCCTATGGTGTGCTGATCCCTGCTCTGCCATGCTGATCCCTGCTCTGTATTGCTCTGCTGATCCCTGCTCTTTATTGCTCTGCTGATCCCTGCTCTGTATTGCTCTGCTGATCCCTGAACTGTATTGCTCTGCTGATCCCTGCTCTGTATTGCTCTACCGTGCTGATCCCTGCTCTGTATTGCTCTGCTGATCCCTGCTCTGTATTGCTCTGCTGATCCCTGCTCTGTATTGCTCTGCTGATCCCTGCTCTGCTGATCCCTGAACTGTATTGCTCTGCTGATCCCTGAACTGTATTGCTCTGCTGATCCCTGCTCTGTATTGCTCTGCTGATCCCTGCTCTGCTGATCCCTGCTCTGTATTGCTCTGCTGATCCCTGCTCTGTATTGCTCTGCTGATCCCTGCTCTGTATTGCTCTGCTGATCCCTGCTCTGCGGAGCTGATCCCTGCTCTGTATTGCTCTGCCGTGCTGATCCCTGACCTGTATTGCTCTGCTGATCCCTGTACTGTATTGCTCTGCTGATCCCTGAACTGTAATGCTCTGCTGATCCCTGCTCTGCTGATCCCTGAGCTGTATTACAGAGCTGATCCCTGCTCTGCATTGCTCTGCTCTGCTCTGCGGAGCTGATCCCTGCTCTGCCGTGCCGCTCCCTGCTCTGCCGTGCCGTGCCGCTCCCTGCTCTGCCGTGCCGCTCCCTGCCGTGCCGCTCCCTGCCGCTCTCTGCTCTGCCGTGCCGCTCCCTACTCTGCCGCGCCCTGCCCTGTCCGATCGCTGCCGGCACAGCAGGGAACAGCCCTGCACAGCATGGCAGGGTTTAGCACGGCTCAGCGCGGTACAGCATGGGTCAGCGCGGCACAGCAGGAGTGCATATACACTCCCCCCACACACACACCTCGCATGTACACTCCCCCCCCCCACACACACCTCGCATGTACACTCCCCCCCCACACACACACCTCGCATGTACACTCCCCCCCCACACACACACCTCGCATGTACACTCCTCCCCCCACACACACACCTCGCATGTACACTCCCCCCCCACACACACCTCACATGTACACTCCCCCCCACACACACACACACCTCGCATGTACACTCCCCCCCCACACACACACACCTCGCATGTACACTCCCCCCCCACACACACACACCTCGCATGTACACTCCCCCCCACACACACACCTCGCATGTACACTCCCCCCCACAAACACACACCTCGCATGTACACTCCCCCCCCCCACACACACACCTCGCATGTACACTCCCCCCCCACACACACACCTCGCATGTACACTCCCCCCCCACACACACCTCGCATGTACACTCCCCCCCCACACACACACCTCGCATGTACACTCCCCCACACACACCTCGCATTTACACTACCCCCCCACACACACCTCGCATATACACTACCCCCCCACACACACCTCGCATATACACTACCCCCCCACACACACCTCGCATATACACTACCCCCCCACACACTACCTCGCTTATACACCCACCTCACACAAGCGAAATGGGAGACCAAATTACATCCGAAACAAAAGCGTAATTGTATCTATGTGTGTTTATGTCCTTTCTAGCAATGTAATTCTCCCATTGAGCGAGTACCTTAAGCGGCCAGCCACAATAAAGGTTAAGCCCGGCCGCTTGGAGCTTTCTCACTCGCCCCTAGACTGTGAGCAGTCTTTGATCGCTACGGTCGAGGGTGCCCAGCTCATTGGTCCAGCGTTTAAAGGTCTAAGAGTTTTAAAGGGACTCAACCCTGCCTACCGCCAGTTAATTGGTTGCTCCTTTCCCCATCTACTCTTGGGGGGATTGTCAATTTGTTTGTATTGTTCAGTCACCAGTTCATCAAGACGTACAAACATATAAATATACTGTACTGTTTGTAATAAAGGGTTCTTCTGCCTTTTTACCCTCTATTCTTGTCGTGTCAATTATTTGAGGGGACATTTACAGCCAAGGGATATAATACTGGAGGGTTTCTGTGGATTATAGGTCTAATATAAAGGAGGTGCCCAGTCTGGGTACCAGGGAGTCAGTTACACTTCACATTTATTAGTCTACAATTGCTCTAATTACCTAAAAACTGAGGGTGGCAGAGTCTCAATTTCAGAATTCAAATGTGCTGTGATGCATAAAACCAATGTGACGTATACTATAACTATAATAACAGCCATTTGCACCTTTTTTCACTCTCCCGACAATCTGCATGTGACTGCAGATCCCTGTAAAAAAAAAACTTTATTTGGCCTATTCATTAAACTGTAAAATGAACATTTAACCCCACCAATTTAGCTATACATTGTGGGGAGTTTGCTTACAAACTAGGTTTGTACCTGCACAATGTAGAGCTAAACTGATAAGGGATTACAAGCAGCTCCATGGCCAGAAAGCGAAAGATCTTCAGTCCAGCTGGTTCCTCAGTATCCCCGGAGGTAGACGATGTGATGACCCAGAGGGTAATGGAATGTCTGGCTGTGTATGGGCCAAACCCTCCCTTCAAGTTTGTGGATCGGGTAAGTCCTGGGGTGAGGGGTCATGTAATTGGGGTGATAGGGCAAGTGATGGATGGATGTAATGGGACTGATAAAGGCATATAATGGTGTGATGTGGGTTATGGGTCATGTTGTGCGTGGGTAGAGGGGTGTCTGAATTTTGTCTGCCTAGGGCAGCACAAAATCAAGATACACCACTGGGCGGGAGTATGATGTTGCAGAGTTGGATGCTGATTTGCTCAGCCACAGGCAAATGGGACCCGATGATTTGGATTTAGCAGAGTTAAGCTCTGTGAAGTTTTACACTGGAGGGGTGGATGCGACAGTTGTCTCCACACCCGGGTCACAACCATGAATATTGGTTTTGTGCTGCCCTAGGCAGACAAAATTCTGGCACCCCCCTACCCACGCACAACAGAGCGACAGGTCACGTGACCTGTCATCACTCCGCCCCCTAAGAAAAAAAAAAAGCACAGGCAGCCCAATCATCGTAATCAGGCTGCCTGTGCGTTTTTTCTTGTTTTGTTTTTTTGCAGTGTTGGGGGGCCCCCCTCTGAAATTTTGCCGCCCTAGGCATCTGCAGTGGTCCCAACCCCTTGACTGTGAGTACTTATAACTGTTGCCTTTTCCCTGTCCTAATGCCCCAGCAAAAGTGTTGGCAGCTGTGTCCTCAGAGACGGCCCAGCACACCCCCATCCCGTCCCAGCCAGATATCCCAGCTAAGCTGGTGGCAGTCGGGCAAAGTCCTTGTCTAACACTGGCCCCAGAACTGTGTCCCTTTTCCTCTGTGGATGCCCCTGCTGAAGCCATGTCCCCAGAACAGTTACCCCTGCCCCACCTTGAATGCCAAGCCACACCGCTGGCACTGTGAAAGTCTCCACCAGAGTACAGCTGGCCTCTGCCTACTTCCACCTGGGTCCCCTTAGCCCCGGTGCCTGGAAGCTATGGCCCCATCACCTTTTTTATCCACAAGCTGCCCTTGACAATGTGAGTGCCGTGGATTATATTGCCTCCACCAAAGCACTGCCATCGATGCCCCCAGAACTTGGCCAGGACAACTTCATGGAACCTGAGCTGACTAAGCCAGCCACTCTACCTGCTCCCCAACGGCGCAATGAACTGCACAATGGTGGGAATTACAAATTTTGGCTTAAAGCTATGCCGTCTGGGGGCTCCTACGGGGTGTCAGTCTCCCCTCCGAAAAATGAGATATATCACGAAGTGAATCATGACAGTCTGCGTGACTGGGGTTCTTGGAGAGCCCTGATGGCCAAACACCTCCCTGTGGACTATGGACCCTGTCTTTGGATATGCTATGTTTGGGGGGTGCATACTTTGGGGGCATCAGTGACACCCTGCTTCAATACAGCTAGACTTCAACACAGGCTCATTCAGGATGTCAGCCAGGATGTGTACCTTGGGATCCAAGCCTTTGCACTATTTATTGTGTTTCCCCCAGTTTAAAAAATGTTATTATATGTTAGTGTTGAAATGTGTACCCAATCAATAAGTGTTTACTGTCCTGTGAGCCATGTATTGTCCCTTGTAGTCTGGATCTACAGATGACATGTTTATTTTATTTAAAGGTATACTGTGTTTAATTCCCTGTTTCAGATAAGGTTTTCTATTGTTTGAGGCTTACGTGTTATAATTCGTACCCCTGTTCCTCCCTCCTAGTTGATGTCATATTTGTGTGTATATAAGTCTGTTTTGTTTCACAAATAAAGTTGTTGTTCATTCTTGCTGTACCTAACTGCTAGTGGTCCTGTCTGCTATTTGGGTACAAAGAGCAAGGTTCCAGAAAGACTTGCTGGGGGAATGCTGAGCTTTAATCGGGGGGCTAAGGAGGTGATTTCACACAAGGGACAGAGGGGCTACCAGCCTTGGTTAGCTGTTCCGTTACACATGCTTTCCGACTTGAACGCTTCTCCACATAGCGAGCATGCGCCCGATTATCAGGAGAAGAAGTAGATGACCAGAGGCGCCCATCTTTTACCCACTGATGTCTAGTTCAAATCCCTATAGAGGACCTGGCCACTAGGGGGCAAAAAGGTCCTTCTACTGGATAGGAACTAGCTTTCTCATTGTGAACTGTCTATTTCCTATCCCTGTAAAGGACCTGTGTTAGCTGAAGGTACATAGGTCCCTTAGCATTATAAGTACTACCTGTAAAGGACCTGTGTTGGCTGGAGAACAAAGGTCCTTCTACTGGATAGGAACTAGCTTTCTCATTGTGAACCGTCTATTTCCTATCCTTGTAAAGGACCTGTGTTAGCTGGGAGGTAGAAAGGTCCTTCTACTGGATAGGAACTAGCTTTCTCACTATGATCCATCTTGTTCCTATCCCTGTAAAGGACCTGTGTTAGCTGAAGGTACATAGGCCCCCTTAGCAGTATAAGTACTACCTATAAAGGACCTGTGTTAGCTGGAGGTACAAAGGTCCTTCTACTGGATAGGAACTAGCTTTCTCACAGTGGACAGTATATTTCCTATCCCTGTAAAGGACCTGTGTTAGCTGGAGGTAGAAAGGTCCTTCTACTGGATAGGAACTAGCTTTCTCATTGTGAACCGTCTATTTCCTATCCCTGTAAAGGACCTGTGTTAGCTGAAGGTACATAGGTCCCTTAGCATTATAAGTACTACTATAAAGGACCTGTGTTAGCTGGAGGTACAAAGGTCCTTCTACTGGATAGGAACTAGCTTTCTCACAGTGAACCGTCTATTTCCTATCCCTGTAAGGGACCTGTGTTAGCCGGAGGTATAAAGGTCCTTGTCTATTTCCTATCCCTGTAAGGGACCTGTGTTAGCCGGAGGTATAAAGGTCCTTCTACTGGATAGGAACTAGCTTTCTCATTGTGAACCGTCTATTTCCTATCCCTGTAAAGGACCTGTGTTAGCTGGAGGTAGAAAGGTCCTTCTACTGGATAGGAACTAGCTTTCTCACTATGATCCATCTTGTTCCTATCCCTGTAAAGGACCTGTGTTAGCTGAAGGTACATAGGTCCCTTAGCATTATAAGTACTACCTGAAAAGGACCTGTGTTAGCTGGAGGTACAAAGGTCCTTCTACTGGATAGGAACTAGCTTTCTCACAGTGAACCGTCTATTTCCTATCCCTGTAAAGGACCTGTGCTAGCTGGAGGTATAAAGGTCCTTCTACTGGATAGGAACTAGCTTTCTCATTGTGAACCGTCTATTTCCTATCCCTGTAAAGGACCTGTGTTAGCAGAAGGTACATAGGTCCCTTAGCATTATAAGTACTACCTGTAAAGGACCTGTGTTGGCTGGAGAACAAAGGTCCTTCTACTGGATAGGAACTAGCTTTCTCATTGTGAACCGTCTATTTCCTATCCTTGTAAAGGACCTGTGTTAGCTGGAGGTAGAAAGGTCCTTCTACTGGATAGGAACTAGCTTTCTCATTGTGAACCATCTATTTCCTATCCCTGTAAAGGACCTGTGTTAGCTGGGAGGTAGAAAGGTCCTTCTGCTGGATAGGAACTAGCTTTCTCATTGTGAACCGTCTATTTCCTATCCCTGTAAAGGACCTGTGTTAGCTGAAGGTACATAGGTCCCTTAGCATTATAAGTACTACCTGAAAAGGACCTGTGTTAGCTGGAGGTACAAAGGTCCTTTTACTGGATAGGAACTAGCTTTCTCACAGTGAACCGTCTATTTCCTATCCTTTAACAGGACCTGATAACTAGAGGCAAAAGGTCCTTTGGCAGGATAGGAACTAGCTCTTTCAGTGTGAGTCGGCTAGTTCCTATCCCTATACAGGACCTGACCACTAGGGGGCAAAAAGGTCCTTCTACTGGATAGGAAATAGCTCACTCACACTGAGCAAGCTATTTCCTATCCTCTGAAAGGACAGGGTCCTTCTACTGGGTAGGAACTAGCCTCAACCTTATATTATGTGTCCTCCCCCCTCCCCATTGATCTTCTAAAATGGGCGTACCTAGCATTTCATGCAAACTAATCACAGGTCAAGACAGAGTTATAGAGTTTAACCAATAGGGAAGCTGGATAATTTGTTCGACTCAGCTGTTTTGGATTATTTTTTGTAGCTCTTGTGAATTCATTACAGTTCATGGACCAGTAAATTAATCCTATATATAGTTATATTTGATACTGCCAGCTGCCTTTCTTTTCATTTGGGTGAGGACTTTTCACGTAATGATTTTACTTGCTCCGTAAATATAATGTTAAATGCCAAGCAAAGCAATTACCGGTACCTGCAAGCATAAAGTATTACCTGCAAGCATAAAGTGGACCTTTCATGTAAACATGACATGATTTCCCTTTACTGAGGATTAAAAGATGCCCAAACATGGCACTGTCCAATGTGCTGGCACGTGTATGGAAACCTTTTGGTTAAAGGAAAAAATAGTAAACTACAAGAGATGGCAGCAGATAGGCGTGCATCCCAGATGGTGACATCACAGATCACTTAAACTACAAGACATGGCAGCAGATAGGCATGCATCCCAGATGGTGACATCACAGATCACTTAAACTACAAGACATGGCAGCAGATAGGCATGCATCCCAGATGGTGACATCACAGAGCACTTAAACTACAAGACATGGCAGCAGATAGGCATGCATCCCAGATGGTGACATCACAGAGCACTTAAACTACAAGACATGGCAGCAGATAGGTGTGCATCCCAGATGGTGACATCACAGAGCACTTAAACTACAAGACATGGCAGCAGATAGGCATGCATACCTCCATCCCAGATGGTGACATCACAGAGCACTTAAACTACAAGAGATGGCAGCAGATAGGCATGCATCCCAGATTGTGACATCACAGAGCACTTAAACTACAAGACATGGCAGCAGATAGGCATGCATCCCAGATGGTGACATCACAGAGCACTTAAACTACAAGACATGGCAGCAGATAGGCATGCATCCCAGATGGTGACATCACAGAGCACTTAAACTACAAGACATGGCAGCAGATAGGCATGCATACCTCCATCCCAGATGGTGACATCACAGAGCACTTAAACTACAAGAGATGGCAGCAGATAGGCATGCATCCCAGATTGTGACATCACAGAGCACTTAAACTACAAGACATGGCAGCAGATAGGCATGCATCCCAGATGGTGACATCACAGAGCACTTAAACTACAAGACATGGCAGCAGATAGGCATGCATCCCAGATGGTGACATCACAGAGCACTTAAACTACAAGACATGGCAGGAGATAGGCATGCATCCCAGATGGTGACATCACAGAGCACTTTAACTACAAGACATGGCAGCAGATAGGCATGCATCCCAGATGGTGACATCACAGAGCACTTAAACTACAAGACATGGCAGCATATAGGCATGCATCCCAGATGGTGACATCACAGAGCACTTAAACTACAAGACATGGCAGCAGATAGGCATGCATACCTCCATCCCAGATGGTGACATCACAGAGCACTTAAACTACAAGAGATGGCAGCAGATAGGCATGCATCCCAGATTGTGACATCACAGAGCACTTAAACTACAAGACATGGTAGCAGATAGGCATGCATCCCAGATGGTGACATCACAGATCACTTAAACTACAAGACATGGCAGCAGATAGGCATGCATCCCAGATGGTGACATCACAGAGCACTTTAACTACAAGACATGGCAGCAGATAGGCATGCGTCCCAGATGGTGACATCACAGAGCACTTAAACTACAAGACATGGCAGCATATAGGCATGCATCCCAGATGGTGACATCACAGAGCACTTAAACTACAAGACATGGCAGCAGATAGGCATGCATACCTCCATCCCAGATGGTGACTTCACAGAGCACTTAAACTACAAGAGATGGCAGCAGATAGGCATGCACCCCAGATTGTGACATCACAGAGCACTTAAACTACAAGACATGGTAGCAGATAGGCATGCATCCCAGATGGTGACATCACAGAGCACTTAAACTACAAGACATGGCAGCAGATAGGCATGCATCCCAGATGGTGACATCACAGAGCACTTAAACTACAAGACATGGTAGCAGATAGGCATGCATCCCAGATGGTGACATCACAGATCACTTAAACTACAAGACATGGCAGCAGATAGGCATGCATCCCAGATGGTGACATCACAGAGCACTTAAACTACAAGACATGGCAGCAGATAGGCATGCATACCTCCATCCCAGATGGTGACATCACAGAGCACTTAAACTACAAGAGATGGCAGCAGATAGGCATGCATCCCAGATGGTGACATCACAGAGCACTTAAACTACAAGACATGGCAGCAGATAGGCATGCATACCTCCATCCCAGATGGTGATATCACAGAGCACTTAAACTACAAGAGATGGCAGCAGATAGGCATGCATCCCAGATGGTGACATCACAGAGCACTTAAACTACAAGACATGGCAGCAGATAGGCATGCATACCTCCATCCCAGATGGTGACATCACAGAGCACTTAAACTACAAGAGATGGCAGCAGATAGGCATGCATCCCAGATGGTGACATCACAGAGCACTTTAACTACAAGACATGGCAGCAGATAGGCATGCGTCCCAGATGGTGACATCACAGAGCACTTAAACTACAAGACATGGCAGCAGATAGGTGTGCATACCTCCATCCCAGATGGTGACATCACAGAGCACTTAAACTACAAGACATGGCAGCAGATAGGTCCATTCCACATGCAGTATGCACACTGGAAGGCCGAAATCAGCATTTGGGGGCAGAAGCATGCGACCATCTGCCCCATTTTGGAAGAATCGTTGGACACGTTGAAGGTGGCGGCAATTCCTTTCATTGAAATATATCTCTCTGGTGGATGATAGGTCCATTTATTCAACTGGACTATGAACAGTAGCAGATTTAGTTTAGCATTGTCAATTGAAAAGGGAATAGCTAGAGCAGTAAGAAAAGGTACCCAACGCATTTTGTTCCACAACATAAGGAACGTGATTGGCTGGTTTGGTAGGTGAGATTATTACATTTTTTAAGAATACATTTTTGATGTGGATGAAAAGATCCATTTGGAAATACCGGTAATATGGGGTCTAAGATTATTTAAAAAAGAAACCTATGAATATCCAAGACCTTCCAAAATAAGACTTGGATGATCACTGTGTACCTGACAGATGCACTGACCTCATTTCTTAAATTAAGCTGAGGACTCTTCACATGTTCACATGAAAGATATAATGCAGTCGCTTGCAGTGCACAGAGCCGTATCCAATCTTTTATGAACTAGAAAACTGACCCATTATATAAAAATACTTCTCTCAATGGAATCCATGTCCTACTTAGAAAATGGGAAATATTGGTCTTGTCAGAAGAACCAAACAGATATCTTGGGAGTCTAGGAGCACGGCAGATGCTAATACCATGATAGGCTCCATCCGTCACTCTTTCCTGAAACGGAACTCTTATTCATTGTAAGACTTCTTGAATAAGAGGACTGTGGTCCCATTTGTCCCATGTAGTACATGAAATAGTTAGAATGTTTATTTTACTTTTGAAACGAATACTTTTGCTGGTGTAAAGGTCACTGCCTGTTTTTTTTTTTTTGTGTGAAGGAAGAATAGATGACATTTAAAACTGACATTTCGAACAATGTGTTGCAATAAACTAAGCACTTTGTAAAAGTTTCAAGATATTTGTTACTTTACAGTGTATGGTATAATAAAACATCTTGTTTGATGGGTTTGTATCTAACAAAATAATCTACATACAATATATTTCCATCCTTCATATATATATATTATCCCTTTAAACCTGCGAGACCTGAAGGAATAAAATAAAAAAGCATCCTGATTTTACTGGTAAAATAACCCACTAAGTTAGTCGGACCAATCTGAGAGGTTGCAGGTTCGATTCTTTTTCTTTTTTTTTTAATTATAGTTTATTCAATTTTCCATATAAAAGGAATCCAGTATAAAAATATCATGAACAATGCTCCAGACTATTTCTATGTGTGCAGACCGTATGCCTTATTAAGGTATCGGAGCAGATAAGTTCAGTAGAATAGATCAAACAACTATAGAGGGAAACTAAATAAAAAAGAAAAGTACTTACAATAAGACATAAAATTAGACATACAATTTACACAGCCCGGTCTCATAGGGTCAATTGTTTTTGTCCATGCTAAGTAAAATTTTACGCCCATCTGGGCTTTCCATGTGACCACTTTTGGTCCGGTTCCTGGGGATAGAGGTCTCTTATCCCTAATTCTAGGTTTTGTGTCGATTCTTGTATGCTTGTTGGCTAGTTCATGGAGCCAAATACTTAGATCCAGGTTTTCCATTCTATGTCGGGGTTAGGTGATTTTTTCCCCCCCTTGGTATGCCCAATTCCATTTTTTAGCTGATATTTGATTCGAGCTGTCAAATGTAGCCAAAGTGGTAACTCTGTTTGTCACCATGCTCTAGCCAACAACATCTTTGCTGCCACCAGCATATGGGTTGTTAGATATTCTTTCTCTAGCGTCATAGGGGACCACCACTGATGTAAAATATATCCCTCAAGATGGATTTTATTGACGTATATCTCCAGGTTTTCCAGTACACCTCCAAACATATTCCAAGGTTCCATTCTTGTCGCGTCACCTAAGTCTTTCATCCTTCTGAGCTTGCCAAAATAAGCTGGTTAATAGCAGTGAGAGAATATATCATGGTATCATTTCTGGTAAAAAAAAAAAATATGTTGAGGTGTGTGAAGTGCCCAACAGCAATGTATGAATTACATAAACGATTTTATTTCCACAGAGATACTATCAATCAGAAAAAAAACACAAACACCTGTTGGATTTCATTTCTGTCAGCCTGAGACATCCTACAGGGTGTAGAGTGTCTGGTACTGATGGGATGATTCCAAACAGAGGGACAGAAAAATATGGGAGGGCAAACTAATATGCCGGTTTAATGGCTTAATTATGGGCATGAGACAGTGAATTTATTTCCTGGTATAATATTACAAACTAATATCTTTGGATGACTGCAGTTAGCTTATTTCTGCATAACTGCAATCATTTGACATCTTCATGGATCTGGCATGTGCCAAATAATTTTATGTATCATTAACCAGAGAGTAGACTGATCTAAGATGCTAAGACTGAACTTAATGTATCTATTAGATCTATCCTAGACTGGCTCATCTATCGCTGACAAAATTCTTTTATATTCTCCTGTGTTTTGCTTTTTTAAGCTGTGAATTATGCTTTGCAATTAGGATATTTTGTTTTATCTGAAGAAGGGAACTAGCAACTTGGTCTTGAAAGCTTGCAATCAAACTATACCTGTTTCCTGTTTTTCCATGGCTAATCCAGTTTAACTATTCCTTTCTACCAACATGACTTTAGTGTATGAGAGGGCATATCCATATTGCAATTTACACACTCTAGTGGCAGAATTTGTGAATTGCAGCCAACAAAAAAAGCCACTCACAGGAAGGTTGCTTTTGAGGAAAGATGCTCAGACAATAACCTGCAAAACCTAATAAACAGATCTGCCAAGGAAAGCATGTGGTATGATCTGAGATATGTTACCAAAAGAAAAGTGAAAGTTGGAAACATTCCAAAGGTCATGGATGACAGGTACGGCTCATAAACAATAATGAATGTTAACAGGTTTTGGGGCAATTCAGTAGGACTGGACCCATGTTATAAGAAACTAACAGAAATTAGACAATCACGTTCCTCAGGGGATGTGCCGCCCAGTGCTGGTGGACATCAGCAGAAACACCGAAAGCCGGAAGCCAAGTACCACATCACAAATCCAAAACACAGTCAAAAGCAGTGTCCAGGGCAGGCAGCAAACTATCTATAAAATGTAAGTATAGCACACACAAATAGCACAGCTGTATCTGGCTCAGAGAATGGGCAATACGAGACAGCAATGCAGAGATTATATAGGAAGTAACCAAGAGAAGGTGCCAGCCCTAGTTGTCACAGTCGATAATGCCTTCCATTGCCATTTTAACCCCTTCGTGACGCATGGTACTTGCGTCCCAAACGACGCAAGCACCAAAACGTCACGATTTGTTCCTGGCCACCGATCACAAGGTGGCCAACACTCTGGCAGAGACCCGATCAGGGTCTTAATAGACCCTGTGGGTCCCTGCCAAAAAATCGCGAGACCTCCGGACGTCACGTGTGACGTCACGGAGGCGTGGCTGAACCCGGAAGTTCGGGCACAGCGCGATTTAGCAAAATGTAGCCGGTGCTCGCTTTGAGCCTTGGCTACATTTTCCCTGTCAGACTGAGGCCACTCAAAGTGGCCTCATCTGACAGGTGGGATCCCGCTGCAAGTGCCTGCAGCGGGATCCGAAAACAGCTCATCGCGGGGAGCTAAATCTGGCTACACCATGACTTTGGATGTGCAGCGCTGGTCCAAAATTAAAAAAATAAACACACCTCTTGGCCTGGAGAGCTCTGAAGAATGAAGATGACTGGAAGTATAGCTAGCATGCAGACTTTGGACAATGTTTGGCTAAATGTTAGTGATGAAACTAGGTCACCTGTTTTATTGATGAGAACTTGTTTTACCACTTCATATGTGAAATGTAAGGTACAGTGAACAGAAATAAAGTAATAAAATCTTTATAGGATGAAAGCAGGACATCTGGAAATACAGAAGACCTGCGCATGATCTTGTTTCACTTTTTCTATTGCTGTTTGTGTAAACCTTAAAGTCATATTATGGTCTTATTAAGGCGATACTGTCACCTAAATACTGTGAATGTATAGAATATTTCATTATCAAAACCGATGCTTGCATTGAGTTATGAAATGAAGAGGCGACATATATCTTTTAATGTCCCCTGTTTATGAGCTCACGTGTGACGGGATATGTAAATAAGGTAGTTCCAATTGGTTATGTGTGATTTGCAGATCAGGCTGCAAGGTGACTAATCCATTTAAGGATCAAAGTGCTAAATTTAAGACTGCTTCTTCTGGTTCTGAGGAGACTTAAAAGCTCCATGCTAACAAATTTAAAGGGAGTGCTGCTACATTAAGTGCCGAAACCTCTGGGTTCAGACCCCATTCCATGACATTACCCAGGACTATTTTGGAATTGCACCATCAGTAACCCTTGTACCACCATGAAAAGATTGCAGATGTCCATTACTATGTTAAAAGAGTTAAACATACCTTTCTCCCTCTAAAATGATCCTTCAATCTGATCACAACAGAGTTTCATTGCATTAATTACAGTCATACAACATACATGATGCCTCAAAAACTGTAAATTCATAAGATTAATTTCAATGGACCCTTCATTTTTTCCTCTTAAATGTCTGCAGATTTTAAGTACACATCAATGCTTTTTTTTGCAACAGGATTTGTGAACATATTTAGGTATATATCGTAACCCAAGTTGGCTAAGTATATGCCACAGAATAATAATTTGCAAGAATTTAATTTAAGGTTCTGGGGAAGAGGAAACAAAAAACCCCTTTGATCTCCCAAAGCTGGAGGATTCGATGAAGGTGTTTTGATTACTTGTTGGAATTATTTATAAAACATATTTCTGGGATAAAGTTCTAAAAGGGGTCTAAATATCAGGAATATTCCCCTAGTGATCCCATGGTGATTACTTTTAGAACTTTAGACAAATGGCCAATGAGTTCAGTATTCAGGGAGTAGAGTCTCTTTTTATGTCAGTGTGGAATAGTTTTGGACACTCTCTTAAAAATGCTATTGAATGTTTTTTGTTTTTTTAACTATATTCAAGAATATGTAAGCTAGACCCTGTGCATGATTATATTCTATCAGGGGGCATTCAAAATTTAGCATGGAAAGCCAAAACCTTGCACTCATGGTTATTACCGAGTCACTATAGAAATAGTAAGAGAGAAAGACAAGCAAGTAATTGGATTCAAGATGTGGCTATGTTCAAATGTGGAGGAAGATGCATTTGCTGTCCCCATGTCAAACAAACGAAGGAATTCCAGTCTAATATTACGGGACACCAACATGGGGTTACACAGTTTATCAAATGCAACACATTTGTTATTTATCTCATTAGTTGCTGGTAATGGAGGGCATAATACATGGGCGGTACAACCAGACCTCTCAGAAAGAGCATTTAAATGACATAGTAACTAATGAAAAAACCTCTCTAGTGAACAATCATTTTCGGGAGTGCTGTGGAGGAGATTTTGCCGCTGCTTGTACCCATGTTGTTTTTTTGTATATGTATTTGTATATTTTCTATTTTGTATGTATTCGATATATGGACCCTGTGTAACTACTGAAAAACATCAACAGTGAACAAAAATGTCCTGTGGAGGAGATGTTGCTGCGGCTTGTACCCATGTTGTTTGTAATAAACATTTGTTTATTTTCTGTTTTGTATGTATTAGATTTAAGTTACAGAGCACTATGGGTAAGGGTATATAAGAGCGGATATCAGCTCGGTAGTTAAGCCCATGAGTAAGCTCTAGAACGAGGCATGAAACGCTTAATGCATGTGTTTTTATCTGGAGATGACCTCTCACTTTTTTGTCAGTGTGGTATGGAATAAATCCCTCTATTAAGCAATCACTGTGGTCTGTCTTTGACTATGGTGCCTCCTTTTCTGAAATCCCCGATTGTATTCATTTTTATTTGTTTGTACTCGGAAGAGGCGCTGAGTGGAAGTGTGGCCACCTGTTACCTCAGGTACACGTATGGAAGTAATGTAAAGTGTCCTTTCTTTTTATGTACATGGAAGTTTTCTCCATTGGAAGCACAGGTGGATTTTCTTTTTTATCTATGCATTGTGTTACCTGAATTGCAAGAAAATGCCTGAGAGAAAAAATAGTTTTTAATGTGTGCATGGTGCCTCCTACTTATGACATCACATGTGGCTTCATATGCAAACTACACATTTCCCATGGAAAATAACTCATTTGCATATAAAGCCATAGGTGATGTCATAAACAGGAGACACCACAGATTTCATTCACAGTATAGGCAATGTTTTGGTGACAGAGTCACTTTATTTGCATTTGTTTGCAATTCGGCAAAATCAATGTATAAATCATTTATAATCCTATTTAGCTCTCTCTGTGTACAGTTTAACCACTGTTTTAAGGGCGGTCCCTTTAAGACCCGATCTGGGCTCTTAAATACTTGAAATACAACTGCATGACGACGGCAGACAGTATTTTGAGGTGCAGGGGTGAAAGGTTTAGTCTGGCCATAGTTACTTTCTTGTCCTGTGAAGAGAGTCACATAGAGATCGGCTTAGCATTAACCCTTTTCACTCCCCCCCCCCCCCCCCCCCGCGCCCCCTACTACAGGCCGGCTGGTATCAGATACTATTGACTGCTAAAAAAAAATCTCACTAACAGTCCCCTCTTCAAAATGCATAACAGAAATTGCTTGCTGTTATTATCCTGCCTGAGAATAATTTACAAAATGAGGTTTCCTCTAATTAATCAGAGCTTTTTTTTCCCCTCCTTAATTACCCTGGCTCATCACGATAGCTAAATAATGAAACCATTTGACATTTTTAGAAGACTCGTAATTTGAAGCAGGAAATATGCAATCATCCTCCTACATCCTACAGGGATACTCTCAAAAGAAATAGAAATATCGGCATTTACAGGGGAACATAAAACAAAACGTTCCCGCTACTTCAAAAGTAGCAAACTAGTAGAAATTTAGGGTGAGGGGAGCAGGAAGGGTGGTAGAAATGTACTTGCAACCGAAACACTTTAATTAGAATTTAAAGGACAATTATAAAAAATAAAATAAAAATCTCAGATGTACAGGACAACTGTCAGAAAATAATTACCTTTTAAGTTTAGAACTGAAAGATTGCATCAAGTGTAGACAATTTTAATAAAAAGGCTTTAATGAAAAAATATATATAAATAAAGTAGCTTATTGATCACTCTTTGCTTGTAATTTGGAAACTTACATTTTCTTCATCTGACACAAGATGAAGGAACATCTGAGCCAAGATTCTAAACATGTCTGCCTCCTCAGAGCAGGGGCGTCCAACGTGCGGCCAGTGGGCCAAATGCGGCCCGCCGGGCATCGAGGTGCAGCCTGCCTGAGCTCTGCTCCGGTAGCCGCACCTCGAACTGCACAAAGTTCCCTACACAGAGTGGTGCCTCTCTCATGCCTTTATCCCTTCCTCTACCCTGCGCGTGAGGTCATGCGCAAGGGTCAGAGGGAGGGAAGAAGCACACCGGCAGCATGGCGATAACGGGGAGCCCACAGCCTCCACAGCCCTGTTTAAAAAAAACAAACTGTTTGGTAAGTGTGTGTGTGTGAGTGTGTGTGTATAAATGCGTATCTGGGGTAAGTGTATGTATGTATGTGAGTGTGTGTGTGTGTATAAATGTGTATGTGTGTGGTGGTTAAGTGTATGTATGTGAGTGTGTATAAATGTGTATGTGGGGTAAGTGTATGCATGTGAGTGTGTGTATAAATGTGTATGTATGTGAGTGTGTGTATAAATGTGTATGTATGTGAGTGTATAAATGTGTATGTATGTGAGTGTGTGTATAAATGTGTATATGTGTGTGGGGTAAGTGTATGTATGTGAGTGTGTGTGTGTGTGTGTATAAATGCGTATCTGGGGTAAGTGTATGTAAGTATGTATGTGAGTGTGTGTGTGTGTGTGTGTATAAATGTGTATGTGTGTGGGGGGTAAGTGTATGTATGTATGTGAGTGTGTGTGTGTGGTAAGTGTATGTATGTATTTGAGTGTGTGTGTATGTGGGGTAAGTGTATGCATGTGTGTGTATAAATGTGTATGTATGTGAGTGTGTGTATAAATGTGTATGTATGTGAGGGGGTGTATAAATGTGTATGTATGTGAGGGGGTGTATAAATGTGTATGTATGTGAGTGTGTGTATAAATGTGTATGTATGTGAGTGTGTATAAATGTATGTACGTGAGTGTGTGTATAAATGTGTATCTATGTGAGTGCGTGTTAAGTGGGTGTGGGGTAAGTGTATGTATGTGAGTGTGTGTGTATAAATGATAAATGTGTATGTGTGTGTGTGTGTGTGTGTGTGTGTGTGTGTGGGGTAAGTGTGACTGTGTGGGAAGGGGGGGGGGGGTAAGTGTGACTGTGTATGCATGTGTGTGTTTGTAGTTAATGTGACCACTGCACGTTAGTGTGAATTTTATATATATATATACACACACACACACACATGTATATAATTATATATATTAGTCTCTGAATGAATGAAAAAAATTCGGCCCACGCACGCATACATTTCTAGTGAAGTGGCCCATTGCAGAATAAACTTGGAAACCCCTGTCTCAGTTGCCCAGCATAATCTGGAGAACAAGAATATCAGAGAGTTTATGATTAGACTAGATGGGTCTTATGTGGGATCAAATAATTCTAATGATGTCCTTGTATTCCCGAGAAAGGCAAGACAGCATCCATTGCAAGAACGCTCTACAGATCTGTGTGTTTGATCCTCCCTGTCCCAGACCATAATATGACTGATTACTATGGAAACACCTTTTAAGCAGAGGGTTTAATGTACATCAGTGAATACATTGAATTGGTGGGACAGCATCAGTGCATTCGTGCAAATTAAAAACCACTCAATTGAGTCTTGAAAATGTGATGATTTCCCAATATATCATCAGGGAGGGAATTTTACTCGGGGAAAAAAAAACAGCATAGGAGGAGCACACACTACAACTACAGCAATATTTATAAAGTGTCAAATATTTATTATAATGATATAAAAAACTACAAAAGATCACATCAACATAAATAATGTATTCATACATATAAATATATATATATAAAGTGCCACAATCTACTCCCTAATACAAGTATTAGAGAAGCACACCACAAAAAATAAGGTACAGGTTAATGCAATAAGTGGTGCATCACCCCTAAGGGAATCCTACAAATCCCCACAAAGTAACAAGTAAAAAAAACAGTATACTACTACTCTCTATGAAACAGTATACTACTACTCTCTATGTAAGTAGATTTCAGCATATGTGCCAAGATACTATTAGGATACAGAGTGCAAGAGGTCTCAACCCGACGTTTTGGTACAAGAAGACCGTTGAGAAAGGTATTCTTGTGATGAAACATCGGGCTGACCTTTCACTCTGTGGCCCTCCTGTCCTTATTGTATTTGTTGCTGTGTTTGTGTTTTTTAAAGTGTCATGCCAGTGGATACTTTCCTACTACTCTCTATGTAAGTAGATTGTGGCACTTTATATATATATATTTATATGTATGAATACATTACTTATGCTGATGTGATATTTTGTACTTTTGTTTTACATCATTATAATAAATATTTGGCACTTTATAAATATTGCTGTAGTTGTTGTGTGCGCTCCTCCTTTACTGTTTTTTTTACTTGTTACTTTGTGGGGATTTGTAGGATTCCCTTAGGGGTGATGCACCGCTTATTGCATTAACCTGTACCTTATTTTTTGTGGTGTGCTTCTCCAATACTTATATTAGGGAGTTTTACTCTAAATGGTCAGGATGTGGAGCCAGAGTACACAACAGGTGTTCATCTATGAGGACATTCATGACTCACCACCATTACGGAACTTAGATGGTAAGAGAAGCATTATCTTCAAAGTCATATGGTATAGTAGAGCTCCCATCAGTCTGCAGTTAGCTACCAACATGACACAATACAGTTGCTAGCCACTGGGATACTGGAAAGAATTCCAGGTAACTAGCAGCAAATCCCTGAGACTGACTGAGAATAAAAGGCATTCTTGGAAAATGTGTATACACTAGCCAAATACTATGTTGAACTCTCAAATATAATGATAGAGGCATAGTATAACAGCCATCGGTGAATTGGTAGTCAGTATAACCCGATAGTTTGGTTTATAGCTAGCTAACAGCTATAACTCCCATCAGTAATTGTCCAGCCACAGATGTGGCACAGTATAGTTTGCAGTATAGTATAGTTTACAAGAAGCACACATTTCAGACTGGATTTATCCAAGGAAGAACGACTGAGGATAATGTCCGTAGATTAATAAATCTGATCTCTGAAATTAAGACATCCAAGATACCGACAGCCTTCTTAGCACTAGATGCTGAGAAGGCTTTCGATCGGGTGAACTGGACATACTTGGCCGAGGTATTGGAGATATTTGGATTACAGGGATCTTTTAAACATCTAGTGATGTCTCTCTATCATCACCCCCAAGCTTATGTAACAGGACTTTTCCTAAAATCACAGCCATTTACAATCTATAATGGAACTAGACAAGGATGTCCATTAGCCCCAATGCTTTATGCCCTAACAATTGAACCTTTAGCGGCAGCCATAAGGCATACACAATCAGTAAAGGGCATAACAATAAGAACTCAAGAACATAAATTAGCATTATACGCTGATGACATAATACTGACTCTTACATCACCCTTGTCGTCAATCCATGTAGTCTTAAATATCATCAAAGAGTTTGGTGAATACTCAAACTATAAAATCAACTTAACCAAAACTCAGGTAATGACTATCTTTCTCGAGCCACTCCAAATTGCACAACTTGAAATCTTATATAATTTTGACTGCTCAAATTCCATCATTAATTATCTAGGAATAAAACTCACCTTTTCCCTGGAATCTTTAGTGAATTTGAATTACCAAACCTTAATAGCGGAGTTAAAAAATAAACTGGAGAAGTGGAGAGGAACAGAACTTTTCTGGATTGGAAGAATAAACGCCCTTAAAGCCTACGTAGTCCCCCAAAATTCAATATCTCTTTAGAGTGATCCCACTTCAGGGTTCCTAGACTAATATTGGAATTAATTACGAAGATCTTTCTTTCATACGTATGGCAGGGTAAAAAATCTAGAATAAAAAGAGCAGATCTTATAAGAAGCATTAGCTGTGCAGGCCTGGGATTCCCAGACCTGCGCAGACTATATGAAACATCTATGCTGGTGCATGCACTGGAGTGGCAAAGTAAGATTGATACAAAAAGTAGATGGATGCAGCTTGAGGAAGTCCAAACTCTCAATATGAATCCATTTCATCTATATTGGGTTACTAAGCACAAATTTAATAAACTGGAAATAAAATCCCCAATAATTGTAGACATATTTAATAATATGGAAAAAAACAGAATTTCCTCTGGGACGATAACTCCCTTAAAAGCTAATGCTCCTATAGAAACACTCAAATTTTATATTCCAGACTTAAATCTCTCTGTCTGGAAAAATAAGGGAATAACATATATCTCAGACTTAATGAATAGTGACGGCCCAATTCCATTTCAACAAGCTAAAGATAAATTCTCTCTCCCGGAAACAGAGATTTTTACATATCTCAGAGTACGGAATTATCTTAAAAAGATCAAACTCGCCTCTCAAGATATGTTAGACGAATTCATTGCAGCCCACCATAAAACAAAATTAATCTCAAAACTAACAGTGCATATGGACCAAAGACAAAATTTTTTACTCCCTACCTCTATAACTAAATGGGAGAGAGATCTCCAAAGATCTTACTCGGAGGAACAATGGTATAAAGCAGTTGAGCTCAATATGACTACAGTTCATTGTGTCACGTTACAGGAGGTTTACTATAAGGTCCTATATAGGTGGTACATGGTCCCCACACGTCTCCATAAGTTCCAGCCCGGGACATCTCAACTATGCTGGAGGTGTGGGACAACACTGGGAACCATGTACCACATATGGTGGGAATGCGAAAGGCTATCAGACATAAAAAACAGACTTCATCTTCTCCTGCAGAGGACATGTAACCTCCATGGCCCTCTTACACCTTCGCTCTTTCTGTTTGCCCTGGAATGTACTAGTATGACCAAACCTCAACAAATTCTCGCTATCCATATACTTTCCGCAGTTAAAATTTGCTTGGCCCGCAGCTGGAGAAATCCTGACCCTCCAGGGTGGAAGGAGATAAAAGCCCAAACCAGATTCCAAAAACAAATGGAAAAGCCCCTATCTAAATTAGAGGCAAGTTTCCGGGACATTTGGACCCCAATGAATAGTTATCTTGATTAACCTTTCTCCCCCTCATGGGACTTCCCCGCCCCTTCTCCCCAAGACCCATGGTCAGACCCCGGGCCACCGAGATAGCGAGGACAACGAGCTTTGAATGATAGATGATAGTAAGTGTGTATTAGTAGGTATGGTGAGATAGACTACGTCTTTTGGTTGGATGTAAGTGAGACTGGCAGGAACTCCTTAAGCTCTACTTCTGTTCCCCGTCCTCCCCTCTTCTTGACATAGATATTTATAACAAAATCAATAGTCAGATAATCAACCAATATTTAACGACCTTCCTAGAATCGGTTGACAGACTGTGTAAAATATTTAAAAAGAGTGGGATGAAATTAGTAATACTATCAAAGTGCCTAATGTGATGTTCCTGTACTGTGATTTTGAATTTGTATGTATTTATTGTATGTAATATAAAAAAAAAAAAAAAAAAAAAAAAAAAGAAGCACACATTTAATCTCATGTAAACCCAGGCAACACGTTTAGTTGTCCAATCAGTAATTGTCCAGAAACAGATGTGGCACATCATAGTTTGTCAGAAAGAAAAAAAATTGTGCCGTGTAAAGAAAGGTGGACTGTGATTCTCACTACAATCTGCTGTGGACTATTGCTCCTCTGATGCTCAGCCAGCATTATTCGTAACTTTTGTCTCACTGGGCAAAATGGAACTGCTACTTCATTAATGCCTGTCACTCCATCAGTTAACTACAATTCCTATGAGGGTCAGCCAAAATATGTTTACCTGAGCCTCATGGGAAGTGAAGTCAACAGTAGGATATGGCAGATAAGGCCTGTGAACTAGAATTCCCATGATACACAACCAACATAACTCTCCAAAGCTACTGGATAAGCATCAATGGGTATGTAGCCGGGGACGGGACACTTCTTCATGAATGCTCCTTTGCAGCCGCTTCACTCGCTTGATGGCCAGTTCATTGCGCGAGAGGTTGTTGCAGAGTTCATCATGGGACAGTTCAACGCGGGATCGCATACATGGTGAGTATTATTAGTATTAGGGCTTAGTGTTAAATATATTCTGCTTTCAGTAAATATATCTTCTGCCTAATAAAACACAACAGACTTCAATTTTCGGAATGACTATTTTATAGCAGCCAAGTTCATGTGGGACATTCTTCAGTCATATATTAGTCAGTTATATGGATGGCTGAGCACCATGGGCAATGCAGTCCACAACAGCAACATTTTTACAGAAAGAAAGACCAGATGTAGGCGGAGCCACATAGAGGCAAACAGGTAAGCACTTTCCCAGGACGATCCCTGCGGACAGGGTGCAGGCTGAGTATGAAGGGCAGGAGAGACAGCTGGCTTGCTCATGGACTGCGCAAGCAAAAACAGGTAATGGGGGAAAATGGTTAGGGTCATGTGAAGATTGACCTGGTATCAACTGCAGATTCAGTGAGACAAAAGCCGGCCCTGCGAACAGATCAGCAGGTTGGAAAGGCAATTTATACAAAGGCTAGGAGATGCATATACCTGTGCTCCCTTCTCGTTTGCTCAGCAGGCAGCACGCCAGTATTGAGAGCAGGTCTGCACCAGGGGCGGACCCAGAGTCTGATCTTGGGGAGGGGCAAGGCTAGACAAGAGACTGACAGAGAGAGGGGGCAGACGAGAGTGACAGAGAGAGGGGGCAGACGAGAGTGACAGAGAGAGGGGGCAGACGAGAGTGACAGAGAGAGGGGGCAGACGAGAGTGACAGAGAGAGGGGGCAGACGAGAGTGACAGAGAGAGGGGGCAGACGAGAGTGACAGAGAGAGGGGGCAGACGAGAGTGACAGAGAGAGGGGGCAGACGAGAGTGACAGAGTGTGGGGGGGCAGACGAGAGTGACAGAGTGTGGGGGGGCAGACGAGAGTGACAGAGTGTGGGGGGGCAGACAAGAGTGACAGAGTGTGGGGGGGCAGACAAGAGTGACAGAGTGTGGGGGGGCAGACAAGAGTGACAGAGTGTGGGGGGGCAGACAAGAGTGACAGAGAGAGGGGGGGCAGACAAGAGTGACAGAGAGAGGGGGGACAGACAAGAGTGACAGAGAGAGGGGGGACAGACAAGAGTGACAGAGAGGGGGGACAGACAAGAGTGACAGAGAGGGGGGACAGACAAGAGTGACAGAGATAGAGGGAGGCAGACAATAGAGTGACCATGAGAAACAACATAGTGACACAGAGGGAGACAAGAAACAGGAAAAAAGACAGGACAGAAAGAGACAGGGGGGGCAGACAGATTTTAGTGTTGCAGAGGGAGGGAGACTTTTTAAATATCTGGGATGCTGTGAGGGACGCTGGCATTAGGGGAACACTTGCTGTACGAAGGGGAAGTTAGAGGTTGAATGGCAGAAAGGAAGGGGATGGAGCTTGTTGCCAATAATCTCTCTGCAGCTCTTGCCCAGCTCAACTGCTGAGCAAGATACAGATAATCCACGAGCACCTAATTTCCCCATGCATGGAATACCGAAGGTTGCCTACCCCTGCTTTAACCCATGCATATTGGAGCATGCAAATAGTATGAATAGCGCAAAGGTTTTCTGTTGGAAGAGGACATTTTAACACCAGTGATTGGCATTATCCAGCCTGGATAATATTCCTTGTTAAATATTAATTTATAATAAATGTTAGCAATGAAAAAAGTTAGTTTTTTTTTTATAGCAAGCATCCTAATCTTTGGGGTATTTTCATTTTTAAATTCTACTTTTTAGATAATAGGCTCCTTTAAACCTTATTTACCAACTTGCACAGTTCACATAAAGGGCCAGGAGTGCACCTCAGCTGAAATTTGGACAAAAAGTTATTGATTTTTTTGATATTTGTTAAAACAGGTTTTTTATTAAATCATGCAAGAGGTAGTATTCACAGTCTGATTTTGAGAGCTGGTGGGGTAACATGTCAACAGAAATTTGGACAGCGTTATTGATGTTGATATTCGTTAGATTATGTATATACAACCTGATCAAGCAACGCTACTTCTCATCCCTCTCATGAGATTTGTTCTCAACATTTATCACTTTTCTTTGCCCCATGCTCCTCCGCCCTTACGGCCAAAGATATTTCCTCTCATTTAAAAAAAAAAAAAAACTGTTTACACCAGCAGGATTTATTCATTATTAAATACCTTTTTCAACATTTAATGGCCTTGTGAGTGCCGTTTTTGCACTATTGCACTGTCTATTCCTGTATCCCCTGCTTAGTTCCCCTTTCCCCAAATCCCCCCTGAGTATAGTCTCCCCAAGAAGATAGATAATCTGCTCTCCTGCTCGAGACCTTCACCAATGTGTGACACTCTTGGATCGAGTCGTATCTGAGCGCTACTTCTCCGTGTCGCTGGCGGGAGAGATCACCTGTTCCACACTGTTGGTGTTCGGTAATGTTCAGTCCTCGGATCTCCATTTTCCCAGTAACACCACCTCTTTACTAAAACTCATCAGGTATTTTCAGGTACTTCAAAATACTACCTGTATGCGGATGAGACACAGATCTACCTCTCTTTCCCTGACCTCTGTCGTGTCACGTGTTGCAGACAGTCTGCCATCTCCATCTGGATGTCAGATGGCTACTTGAAAAGACAAAATGGATCATATTCCCGTCCTTGAAAATGGCTACTATTGTACTGCACATGCTCAGTCACTGTACTACCACCCTTGACCTGTTAACTCCCTTACACGTCTGCGATCACCCAACTCCTAGATGCTAAGCTTGCCTGCGGGGCTCTCTAACGCATGTATCAATCTGATATGTTAATCTAATTTAGCATGTAGTCCCACTCTATAGATTGTACCGAGCACTATGTATAAATAGTAATGTAGTAACTATACTATAAAAATAAAAAAAAAAGTCTGTCTGGCACACTATATGCTCGCTAGAGTAGAAATGGACTTTAGACAGAGCAGTAATAATACAGCCTACAGGTTGGCATTCCCCAATGCTAAAGCATCAAAAATAGAAAGCAGTGGTGCATAATAGCCAGTGTTGTTCGGAAGGCAACTAGATTTACAAATCTTCCAGGTGGAAAATTAAATATTCCATAAAAGGTTTAAGCCGATGTAGGTGAAATATGCAAATCCTACTCTTCAAAATGTTCATTTTTGTATTTTTGGGGAATTTTAAAATTTTCCACTGGGAGGATTTGTACATTGATTACCTTCTGAAGTGCGCTGGATATTATGCACCCCATCCTTTCTATTTTCAAGGTGGATGGTTCTTCCAGGACTTCTCTTCAGTCCAACCCTTGAGTTTTGGGAATAACTAAATTAGCATTTTATCAGCTATTTTTGCCAGCACTTTCCTTTTTCCTTCCTTTTGGCGCAAGTCTTAATTACTTTTCACGTTCGACCCTGCATGCACGTCATGCAAATGATGTCCATCACAAATGACCAGTATGTGACCATGTGTGACCCATATTGCATGCTGCAATACATCTCCACTGAGAAACTGGGCCAGGAAGAAAGTCTGCACTGTGAGGCAGGTATAGAAACATAGAATGTGTCGGCAGATAAGAACCATTCGGTCCATCTAGTCTGCCCAATTTTCTAAATACTTTTATTAGTCCCCAGTTCCCTATCTTATATCTAGGATAGCCTTGTGCCTATCCCACGCATGCTTAAAATCCTTCACTGTGTTTAGTTTACCTCTACCACTTCTGCTGGAAGGCTATTCCATGTACATCCATCACCCAAATATTGCAGAAACAAAAAGAAAATAAATCATATTTAGTTGAAGTGTTAGTTTTATTTTAGGGGCAGATGGAACTTGAGTGCTCTCTAGGATTTCCCATTTTAGCATTGCCGATATGACATCTGGTCACTTCGCACAAACGAATCCATAATGTTAAAATCAAAAGGTACTACTTTTATTGAACAAATTATACACATTATGGACATCAAATCAATAAAATTACAACTGTAAAAATGTGTGATTTGCCCAACTGGAGATTTACAAATTAGTAAATAACTGTATATTTACAGAGGTTTTTGAATGACCCCACAAAGAGGACAGCATAAAAATAAGGATGTATTTTTAGTGACCCTTTCCAGATAAACCGGTGAATGGTGGGAAACAGTCGGTAATTTGGGAAGATCTAAAAGAAAATAAGAAGAAAAAAAAAAGCTATTACTCACCATAACTGTTACGTTCAATGGCAAATCAAACTCGGGATAGAATGTGGGCTATGAGAACCTTTAGGTTAAGTACACACACACACATTATAGAGCAATTAAACATTATATGGACATAATTATTTGGACACCTGACACCAACAAGAACCTTTAGGCCGTCATATTCTAAATACATAGACATGAATATGAAGTTGGTCCCTAGCTATAACAGCTTCCACTCTTCTGGGAAGGCTTTTCACAAGATTTTGGAGTGTTTCTCTGGGAATTTTTGCCTATAGAGAGTTTGTGAGGTCAGGTACTGATGGTGGATGAGAAGGCCTGGCTCAGTTTATCCCAAAGGTATTCGATGGAGATTGAGATCAGGGCTCTGTGCGGCCAGTAAAGTTCTTCAACATTAAACTCATCCCACCATGTCTTTATGGACCTTGTTTTTTGCTCTGGGAACAGACATACTGGAAAAGCAAAGGGCCTTGCCCAACCTGTTCCCACAAAGTTGGAAGCATAGCATTGTCTAACATGTCTTGGTATGCTAAAGTATTTCTAGCAGGGATGATATGCCACAGACAGACTTATTGGCACCCATCTCAGTACCATGCTTGAATTCACTCTACAGAAATAGCCCTTTTTCATAAATGTTTGTAAAGCAGACTGCATGACTAGGTGCTTGATTTTATACACCTGGGAATGGGGCCGATCGAAAAACCTGAATTCTACTTTTGTCCATATAGTGTACCTTAATTAAACAGTGAACAGAACATACAGTAGTAATACTCGCTCTATATTCCGTTACAAATTGCTAATTTGGCTGCTTGTATTACAGTCTTGTATTACACAATCTGAGGTGAATCTGCTCTTCTCAGGATGACCCTACCAATAATGAAGGTTAAACATTATGGTGAAGAACAAAACTATAGGATATATAAACTACTATTGGAGTGCACATCATAAAAAGAATTACACCAACAGACAGACAGTATATTTACATACTCTAATATGTGTACACTTGGTTGGTCCATACAAAATAAGTAAGGGTCTGGATTTTCTTTCCATGTTTTTAGGCTCTCACTTTATTACTCCACACACTATGAGCAGGGAGTGTATTTGAGAAACTTAATATAGCATAACATTAAATAAGGGCTCGACAAACCCCAGGTTGCCATAGCGACCAGGAAATTAGACCTGGCATCTGGGTGCCGTCAGCCTCATGGTCCCCTCGCCACTGCCATTCGATTTTTTTATTTTTGCGGAGCGTGAGGGGTAAAGCTGTGCCACCCGCACAGACTGCAAGCTCCGACCCCTCGCGCAACCCGTGTCTGAGTGCCGTCACATGGCATCCTGGCACTCAGCAGGCAGATCGGCTGCAACACGAATGTCCCTCTCCCCTGCAGTGAGGTAAAACAGCAGGGAGGGGGGACACGTAAAGAAGAAAACAAGAAAAGACTGTGTGAGGTGTTTGGATATATGGGCACATGTAAAGTAGGTATGTGTGAGGTGTTTGGGTTTATGAATTGCGTGTATGCTTGCGTGATTGTCTGGCTCCTAAATTTTTTTGCTGGCTCCTAAAATCTAATTAAATTTGCCAAGCCATGCATTAAATATTGTTTTATGAGAAAGAAATGGGATGGAAAACTTATATAAATACTCCAACTGTCAGCCATGAAAACTAGTATAGTTGGATGATCAGCAATCATCACACAAACCATTTTTGCTTGTAAATTAACAAAATAAATAACCTGGTGATTCAACATAGACTCCCAAGAGGTTTCTGGCAAATAACCTTAAATGAAGAAAAAATAAATAAAACTGATTAAAAGGGGGGGGGGGGGGAATCTTCAGCTAAGAGCATTTATTCCAAAGAAATGAACAGCTGTCAATGTCATGATGAAGAGTAGGGGCTTGGCATGATGATTAAATGACATGCATATTAGTCATAGAGGGAGTGTACAAGGTAGGAGAGTTTGTTAATATGAGAAAGCAAAACTCTATTCAGTTTATTCTCACGTGTCCTTTACCTGCTTTTCTATGCCTCAACATCAACCAGCTCTGGAGGAAGGGGGACCTTCGGGTGCTTGCTCTCAAAGTGTTGTTTGAATGTTTTGGGGTCTGGCATTTGAGTCTGTTAAAACAAATAACAATGTTTAAAGTTAAAATAAATATTTTTGGGGAAATAGGATGTAACAAGACCGTACACAGATAGTGATACAATGGACATGTATTTAGGAGAAATTCAGAGAAGTGAAAAGTACATAGATTTGTCTAAATAACATGCATAATTAAGCCAGCATTCATAGCTCCTGGGATTGGTCACACCCTTGTAGAGCACTCTATATGCTCAGCAGGATCAGTATCTTACATACTCTAAAACATATCTGAACACGCATGTGGTGAATTTACATTACTCTGCAGGGCCTGTAAGGAGGAACGCTCAGTGACGTTTCCTTTAGTTACAGACCATGTCTGAAGAGGCACTTGCAGTTTTAAAAGAAAAATCGAAAAAAATTGAATGGCGTACGTAGTATCGTTGCAGAAACAGTGGTTTGTTCTACGCTCTGCCCCTCAGCGGAGGCGGAGCTAGTCTGATTATGGCGCATAATGACAGTCAGTATGCGCTCAGCCAATCAGCATGGGTCAGAGGAAACCTATTTCTGTTGGTGGCATGTGAAAACAGAGGTCTTTCGCATTAACAGTGAGACTTTTGGCAACAGCCAGACCAATAAGGATCAATATGGAAGCACCATGGCTGCAGATGAGAGGATAAACTGGCAGGTACAGCAAGAAGTAAATGGCAGTTTATCCTCAGGGTAAATTACATTCACGAGGGCTAGTGAATACAAATAAAATATTTAGTGACAATTTAACCTGACAGAAAAATGATCAAGGATAAGTTGTTGGGCAGACTAGATGGACCGAATGGTTCTTATCTGCCGACACATTCTGTGTTACTATGTCTAGATTACTTAGCATTTGACATGTATAGGCAGCAGATATACAGAAGTTATAAATAAGGTACCGTATTTGCTCGATTATAAGACTAGGTTTCTTTCAGAATTTTTTTTCTGAAAACTACCCCTTGTCTTATAATCGAGGTCTTCTTATAATCTGAAAAAATAGCTTAAGTGCGCTTAAACAAACTGTAAGGTGAAAAACACTGTTGGATTAGACGTCATCAAAAGATGCAGCTGAATTTAAAATTCAACAGTGTTTGAGGCGCCCATCACACAGGATAAAGATAACCCTAAGTGTAAGCTGCTACTTTTTTTCTATTAAATACTTGAATATTCATATATTAACCTACTGTGTACAATTGTACCTTTCTTGAGCTGTAACCCACAGAGGAGGTCTGCACCGCGCCCCCACTGATGAATACAGGCTTATGAAGTGCAACTTATTTCCTGGAAGTCTGTGAGTGAGACATTAGAGGGGATACAAAGTCCCCCCTCAACCACAGATTTTGTTTTGCACATATTTTCTCACGGAAACCATCTTTCACCTAATAAGGTGCATACATTTGCATATGCACAGTTTTTTTCACCTTACAGTTTGTTTAAGCGCACTTTAGCTATTTTTTCACTTTATGCTTATGTTATTGTGTGTGGTTTAGGGACACACTGCCTCAGTGCTGCTATAACTAAGATTAGAGCGCTGGGTATACTTTTGTATTTGTTCTTCTTATAATCTGACCTCAAATTGAGGTCAGATTATAAGACATGGATCCAGGTCCCCAGCAGAGCTGCAGGGGACCTGGATCCCCCTCTCTAACAGCAGGGGAAGTCTGCGCGATGAGCGCAGACTCCCCTGCTTCCGCCCGGCACGACCGCCGGGGCTTCTGTGAAGAAGCCGGGTACTTCCGCTTTCATCACAGAAGTCCCAGCGATCGTGCCGGGCGACAGCAGGGGAGGTCTGTGCTCAACGCGCAGATATCCTCTGCTGCCCCACTAGGCACCAGGTAGAATCGGGCAGCTGGGGGATGTCTGCACGATACGTGCAGACATCCTCCATGCTGCCCGACACGGAAGACTATTATGACGGACCAGCTGTCCGTCATAATAGACTGCCGTGTCGGGCAGCATGGAGGATGTCTGCACGTATCGTGCAGACATCCCCCGGCTGCCCCCACTAGCCACCAGGGATCGACTTCCAGGTGAGGGGGAGGGAGGGGGCAGAGACAGAGCAACAAGGGAAGGGAGGGGGCAGAGACAGAGCAACAAGGGAAGGGAGGGGGGAAGAGAGGAGAGGGGGGAATCAAAGGGAGGGGGAGAGAGACAAAGCTTGGGGCAAGGGAAAGAGGCAGAATTGGCACATAAAAGGAAATAAAACAAATGCATTTTTTGGATATAATTTTTATTAAAAAAGCAATTTACATGTGAATATATACAAGTTTAACTTTTTTCCTATAGGGTAGTCTTATATAGGCTTTTAGTTTTTTTCCTAAAGGAATATCCAAAGTTTGGGGGTCTTATAATCGCCCAAATACAGTATATACTTTCTCACTCGATCTTTTAGTAAAAACAAAAAAAACCAAATTAAAATAGGGAGATCCTATGCAAGACAATGTACAGAATCATTAGATACTAATGGGAGACATCTTTGTTTAAAATTGATGGAGTCTTTTAAGTCGTAGTCAACACAAATATTAAAGGCTTAAAAATTCCCATGGCCAGTCTGAGGATCGTCTGACCAGTAAAGGGTTGGAAAACAAACCACGTGGCTGGAACTATCAAACACTGCCACATTACAAAACTGGTCAACACACCACCACCACCACCACCACCTCCTCAAAATCACAGCTATCAAAAGATTTAACACCTATGAAGCACAGTAGGTCATCTAGTCCTGCGTTACAGAATAAGGGAACCGATTCATCCCAAATATTGGCAGGCTCGCTTCACAAAGATCTTACAGCAGATCTTAAGACAAAATTAAACAGACTCTTTTCCTCAGATTAAAAATAGTTACAGTTTTGGCATGCAAATTGCATGTATAACTAATTCCTACAAATACAGGGACAATAATTACTCCAAACTGTACTTTAAAATCTACAAGGATTATTGTATCTAAACCAGTACAGTCATTTTCATACTATTAGCAAAATACATTTAATTTAAGTTCCAAAACCCATATGGTTAATTTATCCAAATGGTTCACAAACACCCTCGGTCCCGTTGGAAACTTGAAGCGGAATCTTCCGCAGTGTATTCTCTATCTCCTAAAAAAAAAAACTACATATAAGCGGTTGCTAGACCTGCATTATCTGAAGCCCACTGCATTTCAAGCACGTGAAACAGCAACGTTCAGAGTTCCACACTTTCTTAGAGGAGAATATACAACTTACAGCAGGGCTCGACAAACCCCGGGCGCCAGGTCGCCAGGTCGACCAGGAAATCAGACCTGGCGCCCAGGTATCGTGAGCCCCGCGAGGTGTCCTCAGCAATGGCATCGGGTTTTTTTTTCTGTCTATTTCAGCAGCGGTGCGCGAGGGAGCAGAGTGAGTGCACCGGCTGCACAGACTTCCTGCTCTGCCCCCTCGCGCACCGCGTATCCAGTACTGGGGAGCATAGCAGGGAAGCTGCTCTGAGCCACCGGGCTGCAATGGAAACCGCGCCCCCCCCCTCTCTGCATTGAGGTGTAATCGCAGGGAGGGGGGACACTGATAGGTGAACTTTTTTTTTATTTTAAAAAAAACGACAACCCAAAAAAAAAAACCCTGCTGTCTTGTGTATGTCTGCGTGGATGTGTGTGTGTGTGTGTATAGGTGTGTGACTGGATGTGTTTGTGTGTGTGTGTGTGTGTGTGTGTGTGTATAGGTGTGTGACTGGATGTGTTTGTGTGTGTGTGTGTGTGTGTGTGTGTATAGGTGTGTGACTGGATGTGTTTGTGTGTGTGTGTGTGTGTGTGTATAGGTGTGTGACTGGATGTGTTTGTGTGTGTGTGTGTGTGTGTGTATAGGTGTGTGACTGGATGTGTTTGTGTGTGTGTGTGTGTGTGTGTATAGGTGTGTGACTGGATGTGTTTGTGTGTGTGTGTGTGTGTGTATAGGTGTGTGACTGGATGTGTTTGTGTGTGTGTGTGTGTGTGTATAGGTGTGTGACTGGATGTGTGTGTGTGTGTGTGTGTGTGTATAGGTGTGTGACTGGATGTGTGTGTGTGTGTGTGTGTGTGTATAGGTGTGTGACTGGATGTGTGTGTGTGTGTGTGTGTG